>OX388162.1:6432747-7677786 GCA_947579745.1 Apocheima hispidaria
TGAACAAAAATAAATGAAAATAATTACGTGGTTTATTTTTAAAATCTTTCAATTTGATCACGTTTGCTGCGCTCCGCGGTTTCACCCGCCGTTCTACAGAAACCGAATACTTTTCCGGGATAAATAGCCTATGCGTAAGTTACCTCCATACCAAATTTCATTCAAATTCGTTCAGCCGTTACAGAGTTGAAAGGGAACAAACTCACCTACATACATACACACAAACTTTCCATTTATAATATTAGTGTGTTAACAGTAAATGTGTGACAAACTTTCGTGACCGACAAGACTTAGTTACTCACCGACATTATCTTCCTTCAGTTTGAACTCCTTGTAGTCGCTCAGATCTGGCTCTTTACCACTTTTCACAGCTGAATACTTCTCCATGAATCTGGAAAATGTTGCAATTTAAAGCAATTTAGTTTGCGAACCGTCTATTATTATGTAATGTTAAGTACAATACAATACAATATAGCTTTAAGTACAATACAATACAATATAGCTCTATTATACACCAAAATGCCAAACTTAAAAAAAAATATTAACAATAATATTTAAAAAAAAGGTAGTATAATGAGCGGCCTTATCGCCTAAAGCGATTTCTTCCAGACAACCTTTAGATGGACCTTTATTCTTTAGGACTTAAAGTTGATAATAAAATGGCAGAGCTCACGCAGAGGCCAAAATATGATTTTATTTATTAAGTTTGACATGTAAATTGGCTTTACGAATTAAATGACTATGGCCTTGCCCGGGGTTCCGCGGCGGCTGGTAAAGAGCATTAGTATTCAGGACTGAGGCAGAGTGCACAGTAAGAGAGAGGTCTACATCCAGCAGCGGGATAAAGGCTGTAGACACAGATCACACCCTAGATCCTGCATTCAGGACACTCGAAGCGCACCACAGATCAGTCTAAATACACTTATAAGAAATTTGTCTGATTGGTTGATTGTTAGGCGCGAGTAGGCGTAACCTTGAGATAGCCAATGAGAACGCTCGGTCGCACTCCCCGCGACCCGCGCCTTCCTTAAATTTTGGTGACTTTTTGTAGGAACAACGAATCTCGTAATGCGGTATCTAGTGTGATCTATGGCTGTAGATGATGATGACATACAAAAGAAATAATTATTTAATTTCGAATACGCAACGAACGCTTGTTCGATAATAGCTATGCTAGGGATACAAGTTTCACTTTAGATTATTGATAGTGTAAGCAAACTTACTTCTTGAGTTCTTCAGGAGGCAGAAAGTCCCCAATGTGATGCTTCCCAGCGGCTTGCTTCGTCAGCTCATCCGCCCACTTCTCAGTGGCGTTCATTTCGCGCGAACGCAATCTGTTATGCAATTTATGACAAAATTCGTCAGTTTGAGTTTTGCTGTTATAGTGCAAAATAGTACATTGGTCACCAAGAGGAGAAATGACCGATTATTTCGTAATTTCTTACGAGTGATACATAATGCTTTATACTACACTTACGAGGGAAATATAAAAGACAAAACAAATTTGAAACTCAGATATTTATATCAAAAGTAAGCAATCCGCGTGCGCGATTTTAATTTCTTCTTACGGACACGGGCAACTTTTTTATAAAAAAAGCTTTTATTTTTCATTTAAGGTGCAACGTTTCGCTCAACGCGCGAAATTCAAATTTTCTTGCATTTTTTGTCAATTACAGCTTAATTACTCGAGGATTTATTGAAACCAATTTCGCGCCAGTAAATAAGTTGTTTTAAGAAATTACGGGTAAAATGATCACCTAGATAACATTGGTTTAGCTACAAATCTCAATAAACGTTAATCGAATATTGGTACTAATACAAATTCAAATACTTTATTTGTGTACAAATGGATTTAACACAAAAATTTATTGAATCGCTCCGAACTAGTAAAAACTGTGTTTTGGGAACCAGTGGCTCCTCCCATTGGTTCATATGAGTACTATGGTTACCCCATAACAAAATAAGAATTTTATTTAATTACTGACCTAAAAGCCGTGGTAGCTCAGAGGGAGAAAGCTCGCCTCACATTCCTGAGGTAGCGGGTTCGAACCCGGGCGGGCCCGTACCAATGAGTTATTTGGAACTTACGTACGGATATACCACTGGTGAAGGAAAACATCGTGAGGAAGCCTGCATATCTCCGGAGAAGAAATTCGATGGCGTATGTGAATCCGCCAACCCGCACTGGGCCAGCGTGGTGTATATGGCCTAATCATCCTTCGAGGGTAGGCTGATATCCCAGCAGTGGGATGTTTAAAGGCTGATATAGTAGTAGTACTGACCTGTGTTCCCATGTACCTTCCGAAGTGTCTTCGTCGCTGTCGTATTCGTATTTGTGCTTGCCGGCCGCCGCCAGCCGCTCCACCTCGTTGCGTTTCTTCAACATATCCTACAGTTCGACAAAACATTCATTGATTCGACTTTATTAGGAATATAGGCTTTATTAGGAAACGTGAAAGAGTCATGCACAGGCATTTTATAAGTTTAACGAAATCATTACGATTAAGGTGACGATCTGAACCTGTATTGGTTACTCTGTACCTCAAGTACAAAATGACGAATTTATAAATGTAATTGTAATTCTTTTTTTTTATATAGTTATCAATTTTTTTTTTTTTTTAGTTTTTTTTTTGTAATTAATTAATTTTTTATTATTATATTATTATATATTATTGAAATTTCTGTAATATGACATGTAACTTATTTTGTTATCAATAAAAATCTGAATCTGAATCATGTCGCGTCATTGTATTGTTTTCCAAAACTTGTGTTATTCCGAGATTCTTATTCGTTCAGTTCGTGAACATGAACGAGTGTTGGTGAATAATATAATGCAGTGAAACGTGACTTTTCGTGTTGTTTCCGGAATCCGATGGAAACCTCTACTAAAGTCTCCACTGTCTACAGACAGATTAAAAATCTTATTTCGAAATATATGTTTTTTTTTTTGCTCTATCGTCTAGGTAAGAGGGAAAACAAGATTACGTGAGATTTTCTCTTTATCGTTGAAAAGACCTCGATTTACAAACATTTTTCGCTGGCGCTCGGACCCCCTAGTGTATATTAAATTGATTATTACACTGATACTGAGGTAATCACAGTAATATTATAAATGCGAAAGTTTGTGGGTAAGTGTGTAAATATGTAAGTATGTTTGTTCCCGATCAACTCTGTAACGGCTGAACGGATTGGAATAAAATTTGGTATGGAGATACCCATACCCTGGATTAACACATAGGCTGCTTTTTATTCCGGAAAAATATTCGGTTTCTGTAGAATAGCGGGTCTAACCGCGGGGCCCGGCTAGTAATAATATATAGGATAGCATCGAACATAATTTTGATTGATTTCCTGGTTTAGATGTAATTAGCAATTATAAGATATTTCGACTAGCGCGCGCTATAGCCATCTCTTTTCACCTGCACGCGAAAGTGTATAGCGCTATCTTTTTTTCGACATAACCTCTTAGCAAAAAACTCAGTCGTGAATAACTTACCTGATACAACAGGTTTAGTTTAAAGTTGTCCTCGCATTTCTTCCAATCCTCAGCACTCAGGTTGGTGGTGCCGTAGTTGGTCATAGCGTATTGCATCAGTGCATGGTTGGTTCTATTCACGGTGGTCAGCTTCAAGCCGTCCTCCGAGTCTACTTTTGCTAACTTTGGTCCTAAAAATAAATAATTACTTAGTTTATTTTTTTGGCGGGAACGTGAAGAAGTCATGTCGCGTCATTATATTACTTTTCAAAACTTGTCTTATTTCGAGTGTTAATGTGTAAAAATGGTGGATTTTCTTTCATTAAGTATTCGTGACCGTGCATGAGTGTTGGTGAATAGTATGTCGTGTTGTTTCCAAAACTCCATAGAAACCTTTAGTAAAGTCTCCACCGCTTTACTGGGGTATGACTTGGACTTGAACGTGACTTAGACTATGACTGAGACTTGTTTTAATTGTGAAATACTTTACTTCACTTCAAACATTACAAAACTTGACACTGGCTAAATACACAACGTGTGAAGCCAAAATTTAAGAGAAAAATAAATAAAAAGCTTAGTATTATTTATTGCCATACAGTTGCATTCTTGACGTAGACAGAGAAAGCAATAGACGGCTGGATATATGTCTCCTTCCCACAGAAATAAAAGGATGGAAAATTTAGTGTTACTCATGAAGAAAAAGGACAAGGTTATAATATTTCTGTCCCTTAGCATATGTTCAGTTTTTTCAAGGGCAGGCTATCATTACTGCATCCTGATTGGTCGTAATCGGTGTCGGCTATTATCACTGCACCCTGGTTGGTCCAAAATTGGTAATGGTAACCGTGATTGGTTGATACATAATTATGTCTTGTCTCATGTGCGGCCACGCTAACTGACGTTCTATGATTCGTGACAATGTCACAATATAAAATACTATGAATGCTTCTATTATGAACTTGTTAGGCACACCACACACCAATAATGACACGTACGTGTGCTGTATATTTGTGTTACATGGCATAGTTTTTATATTTAAATTTAGGTCTACGATAAATCAAAATGTATTGTGCGGTGTACAACATTTGCAGTTTTGGTGTACGGTGCGCCTTAATAACCAAAATGTTGCACATTATGTTCAATTTGCTGTATATTTGTGGTAGCATTGCATATCAATTTGCTATACAATTATGTATCAATTTATTCAATTTTACAATAAACATACTGAAATAATGTGATGTTAGTTAATAAATAAAAACGCATACCTGCCATTCCCATTCCAGGAATGGGCGGCATTCCCGGCATTGGCGGCATCATCCCTGGCATTGGTGGCATCATCCCTGGCATTGGGGGCATTGGCGGCATCGACCCTGGCATTAGAGGCATCGGGGGCATCGATCCTGGCATTGGGGGCATTGACCCTGGAATTGGTGGCATGGATCCAGGCATTGGAGGAAAAGATCCCGGCATCGGCGCAATACCCGGTGGTAAAGGTGCCATTACACCCGGGGGCTTGATATCAGATACCGGGGGGTCATCCCCCCATCTGGACTTCTTCTTGCGCTTGCGACGTTCCTTTTTGCTTTCCGGCTCTTCGTCGCTCTGAGAACTATTTTGTTCACGTTTTGTCGACACTTGCCAGAAGTTGTAGCTTGAGCTTGCATTGCTGTGAAAAATATATAGAAAAAACATAGTTACTGAAGTCTTATACCGGCTATATTCACGTTCTTGTCGATAAAAAAATCTTGTAATGCGGTATCTATAGGAAGGTTTATCTGTGATACAGCGTAACAAATGAGCTACATGAACTGGTGTAAAGAGGAAAGAGGGTTTACTGAGATAGGAAATTGACTTCGATAGCAGAATTACACTGATTTTAACTATGTACAATTTTTATCTCGAATCTTATCTCGGACAGTTGACATAATATTATTATGTCAACATACTGACTAAATCAAGACTTAATTTTATGATAGGAAATAGACTTAGTGTTCATTTCCCTCTGTCGGCTTACTCAAACCAGATTTGGGGTCGTTTGCTTAGCTATTTCACTGCTAGCAAAGGAAAGAGGTCATTGTATTCAACACAGCTTCTGCTATGGGCCAGACTTCAGCAGAAGCTGTGTTGAGTCATAAAACGTGTGTGACTGCCCCGGTGGCTCAGTTGGTATTGAACCTACCTTCTGTGTTTGGGGGCGTGGGTTCGATTCCCATCTAGGACAAACATTTATGTGATGAATATTTGTGTTTGTTCTATGTCTGGGTGTTAATATCTATATAAGTATGTATTTAAAAAAATATCTATGTACGTATATCAGTCTCTGGTAGCCATATTACAAGCTTTGCTTAGTTTGGGGTCAGATGATCGTGTGTGCAATAATGTCCCAGATATTTATTATTATTATTTTATTATTATAAAAAAAAAAAAATTCACGATCATTTTCTAATGCGTTTTCCAACTAATAACTACAAATATCCCTACATCTATACATAGTATAAAATAAAGTCAGCTTAGCTAATAATAAAGATGGATTTTCACGGATAGTTTATAATTATATATAATTTTTCTAAATTACACCCGTGCGAAACTGGAGCGGGTCACTAGTTACACTAATGTTATAAATGCGAAAGTTTGTGTGTAATTATGTAAGTGTGTTGTTCTCGTTCAAGTCTGTAACGGCTTAAACGGATTGTAATGAAATTTATTAAGGAGGTAGCTTACACTTTTTATCCCATTAAAATATTCGGTTTCTATAGAATTGCGGGCGAAATCGCGGGGCGCAGCTAGTAGTATATAAAATAAAGTCGCTTTTCGCATCTGTCTATTATCCGCTAACTCCTCCTAAGCCACGCAAACGATTTTGATACGGTTAACACCATCAGTTAGATGAGATTTATATATATATTTTTTTCTAAATTACACCCGTGCGAAGGCAGGGCGGGTCGCTAGTAAACTATAATAACAAATAATACATGCCTGTTAGAGTTCTCCTCCTTGACCGGCTTGGCATCGTAGCTATCATCATCCTCCATAGAGAACTCCGGCTCATACTTATCTTCATCCTTGACCTCGGGCTTCCTCTCGCTCCTCAGTCTCTCGACTAGCTGCCTAAACCTCGTGTACTCGTTCGAGTTTGTATTGTGCAAAAACCTGAAACGATTCACAGCGTATACTCATATGCACATTTTGGTAAAATCAGAAAGGTTGCAAGGTTTCATTTTACCTGGAGATTCGATTTGACGAGTGGGATGGTATTATGGAACTTGCGAGAGATTAAATTTGTTAGCAAGGTTGAGAAACACAGTCCCACGTTGTCTTTGGTGAAGTCTTGATAAGGAGTAAATAAACACATGGTAATATTTGTATTATATACTCGAAACGTAAAAAAGTCTCTAACCAGAGACAAATAATGTTTTGATTATGATATTTTATTTTGTTTTATCATAGAAATGTTGTATGTTTTAACACTTTTAACCTAACACTCAGTTTATATTATAGTATACATTATTTTATTTCTTTGTCTAATCTTTATTTATGGCGAATGTTGTATATGCCTATAAAGAGTGATCATATCAGATCCATAGTAGTCATCAGATCAGATCCATATAGTAGACTCACGTAGAAATATGTATTAAAAGAATGTAAAATATGTTCACTGTTGGCGTATCTCAATAAATAAATAAATAAAAAGGCGTGGGGAAGATAACGTACCAAAAGAATGGCGTAGAGCAGCCAGAGACAGAAAAAAATTGCGACTCTAGAGGACGCCTATGTCCAGAGCGGACAACCTGATCAAGTAAATGACGCTGGTGTTACAAATTTTCTAGAATAAACAAAAAATTTATAAATATAAGATTAAGTATTAGTAATAGAGGTTTTTTTTTTTTTTTAATATAATGAGATATCGTAAACCGAATTTAGTTGTAGACTTGGCAATTCTGCGCTTGTGTTGATCTCTGATAATTTGGCTGTGGTTGGCCCCATCCTAAAAGTGTTCATAATGATGAGTACTACGAGTCTTTTTAGGCTTAGCATAACCATTCCATATAGCCCTGTATAGACCCAGCATTTGACTACTAAACCATGTTTATTTACTCCCCAAGACAGGTATAATAAAATAAAAAAGGGAATACAGCGTGTATCCTGTTCTACAGTGGCATTACCACATATTATGGTCTTGTGTGTGTATTGCTTTCAGGACGTTTTCCCAGTGGTCACCGTTGGCGGCGACCTCGGTGGCCGCAGCTCGTACCGACGCCGGGAGCGAATCTGGAGAGAGAACTGCGCACGACGAGTCAAGATATTGTCTGACGGTCACACGGCCGCCACGCGGCCCTTGCTAGGAGGCTTCTGATATTTATACGTACTAAACAAACTGTTTTATATTATTTATATTAAGTTGTTACCCGCGACTTCGTTCGCGTGGAGCTATAAAAAGTAACCTATGTCCATCTCCGATCCTCAAGCTATATCTATGCAAAAATTCAGGTCGATCCGTTTAGCCGTGATAACGCGACAAACACCCAAAAAGCTTAAATTATTTTATTAGTTAGGATTGAGTAATATTAAGTACGGCTTACACCAATTAAACTTATTGTCCAATAAAAAAAAAAATTTACATATAAATCAAAGAATAAAAGTTCTCAGTTGCAGCCGGTCAAGCTAACTATACATTTAATATAAACAATAAAACTGTACATACTAAAATTCTGGACAATTTTTTCATATGAATACCCTTTCACAAAAACCGGATAAGTGCGAGTATGACTCGCGCAGAGGTTCCGTACAACTCTTTTTACCCGACTGCCTAAGACGGAGGTTAATGTTTTTGGTCATCTATGGTTTTTGGATTGCATGTTAGTATGTATGTTTGTGATCCTATAAGACGTCCTGTAGCCTAAGCGGTTTGACTGATTTTGACTAAAGAGGTGTTGTTATTCCTTTTAACCCGACTGCCCATGAAGGTGGGTAATGTTTTTAACGCCCGGAGTGTCATAGGCTACGTTTTGCAGTCGGTTTTCTAACGAAAACATAAATCGGATTGAACTTATATAACAAAATTAACTTTGTTGTTGAAAAAATGATCTCCGACATTGATATATGTCACGGGCGATTCTCCAATTACAAATATAACTTTGTAATCGTAGTTTGTAACATATTATAATTTAATGATTTTCAGATTTTTTCTCTTGACTAGTGCTGTAAGACCTTGCTTCTTGTCAAATTTCATGATTCTAGTGAGTAATTTGTTGTTTCTTCAGTTCCAAGGGACCTAAGACCCAAATATTTGATATTAATTTCAACTTGATTCATAGTGTTCCTAAAAAAGGGTCCTGACAGACATAGAGACGGACAACTAAGTGATCTTATAAGGGTGCATTTTTAGGAAGTAAAGACGTGACGTCCTATGTGACATAGGCTACATTTTGCAGTCGGGTATGTTGTTTTTCTTTATTTCCTTATCAACTAAACCTGGCTGATGAATGTTTCTGAATAAGACCATAGGTGTGAAATTTTATTGGCTAAATGACCAACCCCGGTGTCAGTTTTTAAGCCCTACAGTTTTATGCCGCAAACATGGTTCCAGTAAATCTTCAGAAAAGCTGAGGATTGTGCTAAATGATGAGACTTGACTGACATGTCCAGTAAGAAAAAAAGTATGTCAAACTGACTAATAAATTTCGTTGTGATAACTCATTGCAAAACTTCTCATATTAAATTTTCCGCTTAAATATCAGAAACCTCGAAATAAGGAGAAGTAAAACTAGGTTTTTTTTTTTACTCCACCTTTAACATTGCCTTTACTACAAATTTGTATGTTTTTAATTTATTGTTTACCTTGCGATGACTGTGATGGAGGTTTTTCTTCCTTGGGCTTTGGCTTGTGGTTTGAAGATAAGGGCATTGGAGGTGGAATGTTCTTAAGCTGCAAGTGTTCTGGAGTTGAACGATTGTTGTCTAGGTGCTTTGGTTCAGATATATTGTGTAAAGCGGGCGCCATTGAAGATGGGGGCATGAACGGAGGCATGGGCGGACCATTTGGACCAAAGTTTGGAGGCCCATTTGGACCAAACGGAGGACGAGGGCCCATGTAAGGCATATTTCCACTGTTCATTGAGTTTGGAGGCCCATTAGGACGCATCATAGAGTTTGGTGGACCATTAGGTCCACCCATCATGGAATTGGGTGGCCCATTAGGTCCCATCATCGAATTTGGAGGACCGTTTGGTCCCATCATGGAATTAGGACCATTTGGTCCCATCATGGAATTTGGACCGTTTGGTCCCATCATTGAATTTGGACCATTTGGTCCCATCATTGGAGGCCCATTTGGACCCATCATAGAATTATGAGGAACGCTTGGACCCATCATTGAATTAGGAGGCCCATTTGGTCCCATTGAATTTGGAGGACCGTTAGGACCCATCATGCCTGGATTGGGGAATGGAGGACCAAAGAATGGAGGCATTGGTCCATTAGGTCCGCACATGTTGGGTGGCATAGGGCCACAAGGTCTTGGACCGTTGGGGCCCATGAAATTGGGGGGCATGGGGAAATTGGGAGGACCACCCATAAATGGCATGGGAGGCATATTGGGACCTCCAGGTCCCATCAAAGGACCTGGTCCCATGTTGGGTCCTTGGCCCATGTTAGGCATGGGTCCCATATTAGGGCCAGGTCCAGGTCCCATTCCAGGGGGTCCTGGGCCCATCATACCCGGTCCCATCATGTTCGGGGGCATAGAACATGGAGGCATTGGGCCTGGACCCAATTGACCCTGACCCATGTAATTTTGGTCCTTAGAGTCATTGTCATCATTGGGTCCTTTCCCCCAAGGTTCGGAATCCTCATTATCAGGGGGTCTAACTGGGATTTGCATAAGGGAAGGAATTTCAGATGGGTTTTGATTCTCATAATGATTTCTCTCATCATTCATGGGACTGTGTGTGTGGTTTCTGGGCCTCTCATTCCAGCGATGTTGGTTATCTCTGCAAAATATCAAAGTTACCTATATAGATAATAGAACAAGCCTTTTTCTAGGAATCAACGCACAGATCAAACTACTTATGATGGACTTGAAATTTGAACCTAATACTACTCAAATGGTTTAGGTAACCAATAAGAACAGGTTTTTGCGAAATTCCACCAGCAAAATTGTATGGAAATAAAATCTTTTTTCATGCTAAGCTATAGAAATTTGGTTTGTGTACTTTGGTTTATGCTTAGTAGCATAAAAAAAAGGCATGTCTCAGGTTTTTTTTTCAAATTAACCCCTAAAGACGTGAAATATGGTGTTTAATTTATAGGCGAGTGAAGCCGCTCGGGCAAGCTAGCAATAACTATTTTTTGTTTACTGACACTGTAGACTTTTTGTTTCGTTTTGCTTACCTTTATGTTGTCAAATTAAGTATTGGCAGCCTAGTGGTTTAAAGAAACATTGGTCTACATTGGCATAGAAAAAGCTGTAGGGATGTTATTTAAAGCGGTCCCATCTCTAGTTGGTAGTGTGCACCCATTCTGTGCTAACTAGAGGTTATTAGATTTTTGTAGGTAATCCTCAAAATTGTTTTTGTCCACCCTCCATTTTGTCTGTGCCCTACTTGAACATTTGTAATGCCTCTCCTAGACTAGTGTCTGTCGCCTAGAATTAGCGTGAAACGAGGCGATATCTGCCAATCAGAGACTACTCGTATCTGATTGATGGATAATGCCTCCTTGCACGAATATTCGGTATAAGTGCTGGGAAAAATCCAGACCCTTGTAATAAACATAAAAAATAAAGAAAGGCATGTCTCGGGGTTTGTGTGATGTGGTGTTTTATTTACAGCAACATTTGCGAGTGAAGCCATGCGGGCAAGCTAGTAACACATAACTTAAGACAGAAACAATAGTCACCTCTGGATTCTACCTTCTCCAGGTCTCCTTTCATCGCTACGATATCCATCATATTCATGGCTTTCTTCACGATTGTTAAGAGACTCAGTATCATCATTTTTAACTTCAGGAGTGGTCACAACAGGTCTGTTCAACAGCTCCTTCTCCTCTTTTTCCTTCTTTTGTTTTTCTAGTAGAGCTTTGAATTGGTTCATGAAGCTGCCATCGTTAGAAAATATGTTTTTGTCGTCTTTGGTGGTAGGGCTAAAATTAATAAGTAAGTAAATTAGTCACAAGTTTAAACAGCGATCTCAAAAGCTGCTTAAGATTTTTAAAGCACATAATAGCTTTGTAAGGACACCCCAAAGACGCCAGACAAAACCGTACAGTCCACCCCACCAATTAGATTATCCCTGCCGAGGAGCACCCCCCCAGACCGTAAAGAGTTTTGGCCTACCAGGAAAACACTAAGATGATTTTGGTCTGAAGTTGGCCGATATGAGGATAATATAGAAAGTATTATGAATAAATCTCCGGAACCGACTGCCTTTGTGGTGTCAGCCCTCTGATAATTCGTCAATTTAAATTACTTAAAGTGTATAGCGTACTCTAAAACCTGCCTTTGGAAGACCTACAAGAAGCTGGAGAGTGGCAAAGGTGTGGCCGTGTTCTGGTCAAAACATTGAATATAAATAATCGCCATAACGAAACATATACTCATAAGTAGAAAAAAAATAAACGACACAAAAGTACAAACAAGTTTATTAGTATTGTGTTGTTTACTATGCAGGCGAAGCTGTGGGCATTACCTAGCACTCTACTCTACCTAAGTATTGTTGGACTTTTAACCTCAAAGTTACATGGACATTAACATTGTGTGCCACAAGTAAAAATAACATAAACCATAATTTTAGCTTGGGTAATACATACTTAGCGAGCTTAGCCTGGGCAGCCAACGCAGCCGCTTGTTTCTGAGATTCTAACTTGGCTTGGATCTCCATCTTTTTCCTCTCGATGATCTGTTCCTGTTTCGTCATTTGAGCCCATCTTGTGTTTAGAGGCGATTTATTCTTGTTGTCTTTAAAATGTATCATCTCAAGTTATTACGCACTAATTGCGAAAACGATAAACTATAACTATTTTTGTGTAAAATCAACGCGATTATTTTTTCCGATTTACGACTTTTTTTCTGAAAGTTGGCAAACTTGTTTTTTTTTTTCTTATATTTTGGCTCTTTGAAGTAAGTGTCAAGTTTTTTTTTTACTTTTGCTTTGGCTCCACACGTTGTATATTAAGCCAGTGTTGTAATCACAGATCACACCCTAGATTCTGCATTCAGGACGCTCGAAGCGCACCACGCATCAGTCTAAATACTTATAAGAAATTACTCTGATTGGTTGATTGTTAGACGCGAGTAGGCGTAACCTTAAGATAGCCAATGAGAATGCTAAGTCACACTTCCCGCGACCCGCGCCTTCCTCATGCTTTTGTGACTTTTTGTAGGAACAACGCATCTCGTAATGCGTTATCTAGTGTGGTCTGTGGTTGTAATATTTCAAGTGAAGAAAACAAGTCTTACCCCCGAATACTGAAACGCTTGTTAACTTTGACAACAGATTAATTCTAATGCTGCCTTTGTCTGGCACTAAGCAAATGACAAAGGCAGCAACAGACTTAATCTGTCGTCAAAGTTAACAAACGTTTCAGTATTCGGGGGTCAGACATATAAGACAAGTATGTCACGGTCAAGTGCAAAACTTTACTAAAGGTTTCTATGGAGTTTTGGAAACAACACGAAAAGTCACATTTCTCGATATTATCTATTCACAAACACTCGTGCACGTTCGCGAACACCAAATGAATAGAAATCCACAATTTTTACACATTAACACTGAAATTAACACTTGTTTTGGAAAATATTATAATGATGCAACACGACTTCTTCACGTTCCCGCCAAAACTCCCGACGGACAGCTGTAATGTAGCGAGTTCTGAATCGTGCAAGTGAAGTTTTTTCCTCGAGACGAACGTATTAATTTTTATACCTCGAAGCTTTATTGATCCTGATACGAATTTCTCTGAATTATAATATTAGTTAGGATTATTGTAGGTTGGTTCTACAATTAAGTATGCACAGAAGAAAAAAAAACATGTTATTGGTTACTTTCGGTTCAAAAGCTAAATTCGACTGGACAACAACAGAATCGAGAGTTCGTTGGTAGAAATAAATACTTTTACAAATAACATTCTTCGAACCCTACCATAGATTCTGACTGTGACACACTATTTAGCTTTACTCCATTGGATAAGAAAATGAAACATCTGAATCATTGCATATTATTCTTTTTTATATTTTTTTCATCAGTTTAAATGGAAAATACAATTTCATTTATTTATATGTTGTCATTTATTATTGTAAACAAATATATTATAAAAGATTTACATATTACTATCAAAACAAAATATTCACAAATGGCAGACTAACTAAACAATTACTTAGCTGATTCTTCAAGTATGCTAACAATTGCATCGTTTTGAGCTAAACAAGAAGGAGAAAGTTTGGCACTGATCTCATAATTCAAATTAACATGAAGATGGCATAAATGCATATTGCAGCAACACTATCTGTCCTCAATATCTGTTAGTCTGTCTATCCGGGCTTCGAATAGGTACCTTTTATAACGATACTTCACAACCTCCCTTCAGCTCATGTGTATCGCATGATCTAATACTGACTACCTAAGCAACTCTCATGTACTCCTCGGGCCGCTACTCGCTACTCGCGGCTCGCGACCCGCCTCTTTCAAAGCTTCCGAAACGATAAGGGCAACGCCAAAGAGAGCCTACATCTGACTATTGTTTTTGTGGTAACTTGACAGTTTAATAAACTAATCTGCTGCCTCAATTAAACCGAAATTCAAATTGACTTAATTAAAAAAAAAAAGAAAAAAAAAACAACGAACTCTGGCTCCTTTCATAACAATACAAATTCCATTGCATGGATAAAACTCAATTTAAAACATTCAAACAAATTCATCAAATTAAAAAGTACCTCTTCACATTTCTGCATTACCCTGCCATAACAAAATCATACTATACACTTAAGACAGTTGATAAACAAAAAGCAATGGAAGAGGACATGAGCAAAAGAAATCACAAAATATATAGAACATTCGACATTGTGAAAGTGGATTGGAGCGCAGCCAGAGGACAGGACGTCCCTAGCGGACGTCCGGACACGCACTAACGATAACCGAGTACGAGTAGCACAACAAGCCAGGCTCCCTTCCACTGTTACATGAAATGCCGAAAAGAAAAGTATAATTAATAAATTGTACCTATACTTTGTTTATAATCTAATTTTTTTTTACATTTTAATAATTTAAAAACAACCAGTATTTGGTCGAGAAATTTATATCCATTTTTTTTTTTGTGTATTTTATATTTTGATGAAATATTAAAAGCTAATTAACGTGAGCCGATGTCAGGATTCATAGCTAGTCGTCGTTCGCTCGCGCCGGCTGGCGAGTCGCGCCGTCCGGCCCGAGCATAGTATAAACGCATATACACATTAACACTACATCATCGTATATACATCTTGACTCAATATTTAATGCACTGATATTTCGAGGGGCACAGGGAATATCGCAGCATTGTTCCGTCGCGCCGAGCGCGTCCGCCGCCGCGCGCCCGCGTCGCTCGCCACATCTACTTCCATATCAAAAATTACATTCCCCACGTTATACATTTTATATGCAACTAAAAAATTAAATCACTATTCTTATACGCTTTAATTGTCTAATTGGTACTCTCTATTTACACTGACATATTCAAATTGTTCTGTGAGTAGTGTTGCGAAATCGACATGGCGCCTAGCGCGACCGCGCGGCTGACGTGCAATCATTTCTGTACTATATGTACTCAGATACCGACACAATACATTTTTGATCAGAATACGCAAACTCAAACATCTACATCTAAAATATGGGTATGGATCGTGTAACGCCCGCCTTAAGCCGCTATAATATCAGCTATGTTATATGTAATGTGTTCTTTTGCACATGACAAAAATGCCACTTGATAATTTACAATAAATACATATTATATAAACAAAATAGGCCCAAATTCATTGTAACTTCGCACACATGGGGTTAACACAACCAGACCGATATATTTACAATAATATACATACATTAAAAATATATATACAATTAAAATTGGCAAACGTAACATTATAAACAAGCAGTGTGGCTTGTTTGTCATGCCGCAAAGCATGATACATATTTGGGGAATTAGTATTTCTATTATAACTAACTAGGATATAAGAAAACATTAAGAAGACACTAGTTACTATGCATCGCATACACTTTACAAATGGACTATGATAATTTATTGAGATATTTCTTCCTTTGTATAAACATGACAAAATACAAATATTTCTGTCCGATTCACTAAATAACTTATACGGTAACAATCGAGCAACATTATGACGGTATATTACTTCCCTTTGTGACATTTATCCATTAGGTAATATTTTAGAATTATGTTCTTAAAGGGACATCTTATTCGTAAGTGGTCTGGTGTTGTAAATAACGCGTCGAGCTACATCCTCTCAATTAAATGAACGTTGAATTGTCTATTAGGGTCGATTCTGTACCACTTTCCTAAATAAAACCTTCGTCTCTTTTCATTATAATATGTGAGACAGGGATGGCAGATTCACATAAAATATTTGCTGTCAAATTTAGTAATTAGCCAAATTAAGAAAACGATTTTGGCATATTTAATATTGATGTCAACATTAACGATGTTGCGCCACTATCAATACTTCACAGTTGCTATTATAGGAACATGAAGTATTTAAATTTTTAGCACACTAAAAGTTAATAAATTCGCAACTTCATACCCGCCTAGATACGTCAAAATCTGATTCAAAAAGCTCCGGTATAGTTTAGAAACTGGGACAGCAGAATCGATGTCATTGTATCATTCAATGGAGAGACAAGTTAGACCTTTTATATTTAACTCCTGCAAAAATATAGTATTTTTTTAATGATATTTTTATGTACTACCCAAGTAGGTGCGGTGCATTAATGAACAGTGCTAGATCACCAGTTTAGACAAATGGAATGCATCTTTCACAATATCCACTTTCGAACCCGATAATAACTCGTGATATCAGTATCTCCTCATGGTAAACAAAATATATAATTCATAATATTACATTTTTTTATTAAGAATTACTTTAAACAACTGATTGCGCTTACACTAGTGGTAACAAGTAACATTTTCCATTGATCTAATTTATCGAATTAATTTCTAAAAGCTGATCGGAGTAAAGTAGGCAAGCAAAATCTCAACAAATCTACGAAGGTAAGTCTTTTAAATTTTGTATAACCTAACGATAAAATTGTAACTGTTTTTAGACGTGATTACATTGTAACTTTCCCCAGAACTCTATGGAAGTATTTAAAATTCGAAAGAAATCGTAAACACGATTGATAACATCTGTTATCTGAACACCTGTAAGTCTGCGATAAAAACCTGTATTAGTATTGTATCCGCGCGATGCTACTCTATTTATAAGGAAATATATTTGAATGCCACGGAAATAATAAATTATGATCAGAGTACCAAGTTTTGTCCTCGTTCTAGCCCGATGTAATTTTTCTACTACTGCACTAATATACCAAAGAGTTTTTCGTGTTGAATAAATAAGAGAAATAAATTAAAACCAAAAGCGAATTTAATCATCTAATATCATGACGATATAACATTGAGCATTATAATGAGTAAAAAAATAGTTAAAACAACAAACTGTACTCATGAGCAACAAAAGGGCACTTTCTTTTGAATTGACCAAATAACTTGACATAATTGAAAAATCTACTGCATTTATATACATAAAACAATTGACAATGACAAAATGAAATAGCAATGCCGTTTTGACATGATAATTGACAAAAATAACTGAATTTAACATTTAACCCTTCAACAAGGTTTCGTAAACCTACGCGAAATGCTCCAATTTAACACTATAATAGTATACATATTAAATAACAAAAGTGTGATACATCAGGTCAATTTAAATGACAAGTTTCATATGACGCTTGTGCCATTTTCCAACCTATGCTTTAACAAATAAGAATTGTTTTTGCACAAATAGTTTCGCCATAATCACGATATTAAAAAACGAGAACCACTTAACGCTAAATCAGTTTCAAATATGGACGTTACTTTAAAGGACAAAATATGCGAGACGGACCACACATCGGGACCAGAGAAAGGACATTGCTAAGTGAAAGCGTTTTAAAAACCAAAGTCTCGTGGAATTATCTACTGGCCCCGATGTATATTAACATTACTAAGAATTTTATTGTGAATTTGGAGGGTTTTACCAAAGAGGACCAGAAATCTTATTTCCTAGTGGATGCTCAACACTGCCGGTTATGGCGATTTTCGTGACGTTTCATTTTGGCAAACAATCGAGACGTTTCATTTTAACGATAAAATTAATATTTTGGCAAATAGTATGACCACTGTTCGCGCACTACCGACCTGTACCGTGCCACCGTCGCATTTCTAATACTACGTAATCGTCAATCTCTATCGTAAGAGTAGTTTTGTGACACTGATGAGTTATTTCCTTAAAATCACGACATACATGATCTTCTACGGCGAGGAGGCACGGCAGAACCCGAAGTGCGATTTCGAGATAATCAAAAAACTTTGAAAAATACCCATAACAAAATTTTCAACAAGAAGTAGATATAATAATCTTTTTTTTTTATCCGACACTACTATATACAACATGCAAGCTGGGCAAGAGAAATAAATAAAGATGTACGTCCGACATCAATCATGGATGGATTGTTTTGAAGCAAAGGGGACAATAATTAGATCTATTCATTATAAAATATGAAAGCGCCCGAGTGTTCATAAGGGCGATAGTCGTTTCAATTGACTTAAAATAGGGTCTTTATTAGGTCAGGTCTTAATATGCTACACCCGAGCCGCGGTAAGAACCGTTCTGACACCTGCTGTCATTGTATAAAGTTTAATTAAAACCGTTACAAGCTAATTAAAGAGCGGTGTAGAGCAAATTTTTTGAATGTGGTGTTAGCTGCTAGCCGATATGCTACAGTGAAAAAATATTAAAAGAAAATGGAACCGATTATGCTGTTTATCTGACAGTGCTACAATTATGTGCGTCTCTTTTCATTTCAGTACGTGAGCAAAGGACGGCAACAAGTTTAGAGCTGTGAAATTTTGTTCATGTCATCAGAATTAATGCCATTGTATTTCATTTATTTTTTTTGCAATGTTTTGCAAATGTCACAGTTTTTCTTATCGCGGCGCAGGTATATTCACGGAGCCATGTGCCGTTATCCGAAACGACTAGGTATTTTATATAATCGACATTAATGTAGATAACATTTTTTAAGTTAAAAATTGCCCGAAAAGTTGTTATTAATTGGCGTTATCATTTATTGACCTTTTAATTACACAGAATAGTACAAAATGAGTGATTAATAAATATAAGAAGAAATTCAACTGGACAACGATAACGTTAAGACGGCAATACTTTTCGAATGGAATTAAATGTGGACGAACATATATCTATCATTGGACTATTATTTAATGATAATTTAATTTTTTATACATAATATACTATTTACATTATAAAAAAAAAAACTCAATCGGACTGAGTGGATATATACTTTAAACCTATCGATACGACGGAATGTCACATGTAATTGTCAAAGTAATTAGGACATGACAAAAACAAGCGACTTTAGTAAAGTGACCTTCCTTGCTTCCTTCAGTGTTAAATTATAGCCCAGTCAAGTTACGGGACTCAGTACGGAGGACCCGGATATAATTCACAACATTAATATAAAACTGTGTTTGGTATAATTTGCTGACCTAGATGAAGATTAAATCAAATTAAACAGTCTGGAAGTATGGAACATAGAAAAAGCATTTTTGCTTGGGCCATAATACATTATCTTCGTCGACGACTCACTGCCGTGCTTACGATCGTCACCTGAAATAGACTCTAACATAGCGCAAATAGACCGGATATTGCAAAATGTAAAATTTGAGTCTGTTCCGGATATGCATTAAGTATAATTATTGTATATTAATATGATAGGTCGGTTCTACAATTATGTACAGAAAAAAAAAACTGTTATTAGTTACTTCCGGGTCAAACGCTAAATTGACTGGGCTATATTGAGGAGATACCTCGCTCCATCCATTTTTACATTAAGAAATAACGTGAGAAACTATGAGAAAGAAACACGAAGTCAAAGCGATGTACAATGAGACGCGTATAAAAATGATTTAAGTATTCATTATGGGCCCTCATGTCCGGTTTTAGAATATCATCAAGGACCCTATTCGGAGAAATGACATTTTATCTCGGTCACTGTCTCTCTAATTTAGTATTTAATGGGAGTGAGAGTGACCGAGATAAAATGTCATTTCTCCGAATAGGGTCCCAGTTCAGCCGAATGGTTAAGGTGATTGTTCCGTAGAAATAATGGAAGAACATTAACTTAACATACGTCTATGTAACATAATATTTTGTTTATCTTATCTACGCCGAAATGACTAACACAGAACGTACCTTAACCATTAATGTCTCTTCTAGTGCTCGATAGCCAAATTGGCAGGTTGCATGTAATTAATAAGCTATCACTTATATATCTGAGTATAAATATATTTCTCAAGTATATTACGACGCCTTTAATATACAGGGTGTGGAGTAACGAGTGGATAACCCTTCACCCGCGGAATGGGGGACATCATGATTGTTCAGAAAGTTTAATTTGTATTATTATTGTAAAAGTATCGCGGTTTTCGACTTACTGAGTCTATTTTGTAATGAAATTTTGTAACTAAAATTACCAAAAACTCGTACTTCTAATAAAAAAGTTTCATACTTTTCAGCACTTTTTTTTCCAGTCTTTACTTTTTTTTTTTTAGTTTTCTGGGTTGTTATACGTTTCCCACCGCAGGTAACGGGTTATCCATTCATTACGACACACCCTGCATACAAGGTGTTAATTAAGGGGTGGCAATATTGAAAGGTATGTTATGTACTCATCATTATCAACAATTTTTACTACAGGACCAACCGTGACCTCACGAAAAAAATATCAGCTGTTCCATAGAAAAATGTCAATGACACTCAACGGAATGTATGGAACAGTTGTTTTTTTTTTCGCGACTTCAACATTGGTCCCATTTTAAAAGTTGTTCATAATGATGAGTACATACATACATATACATACCTTTCAATATTGACACACCATTAAGTAACAGCCTGTATATTGTACTGTGTAGTGATTGTATCTGCGATTTTAAATCACTATTAATTGAACTTGTGTAATATAATAATACATAAATAAATGTATAAATATTATTTATTTAAGTAAAACATAAAAGGAAATAATTATCTACAGTCATAATATTAATATCAGTATAGTATACATAAAATTTTGCAATTTTGCATATAAAACTTTAATCAATAGAATAAAACAAGATAAAATTATGAGGTCTGAAATGGAATAAAACAAATGTATAATGCGTGATCGAAGTCGAATCTTGTGAGGCAATACGTACACGTCCTTGAATAATATATTATAGTGAATTAGCAATCCTGCCATTTGACTCGAGCTGCATACAAAATTATGCGACGCGCTGCTTTGCGACCTTACACGCAAATATACTTTCAAACGGATGAAAAAACCTGTCAGTTCGGTTTTTGTCACAGATAAAAGGGTCAGAACGTCTGACAGAATGTCAAATTTTGATTCGATTTTCAACTCAAAGCCACACCATAATTATGTTCAGTACTATAAGTGGCTCATTCAGTACGGTACCGACTCCATTGCGACAAATAATGATCAACATTATGCCGTGCCCAGATGGGTCTCTACGTTGAAATATGAGCCTTATTTCGTACCAGCTAAAACAGAAAATCAATGACAAAACTACGTCGCGTGGCTCGTATAAAACAAACGTCGCGACGTTGATTAAATATGTCATTAGAAATTGTGCAGTACGAGACACGATATTCAATATTGGGTCTCATCTGGGCCCGAAGTAATGTGGATCATCGCATAAACAAACAAGCAGGTCAATTTAAAAAAAAAGCGTAAAACAACGCGTCGCCTTCGATCCTTACAAAAAATCGCATAACAGTCAGCGCGGCTTTGACAGGACCGTGGGAACGCGCATTATGACAGACCTCAGTGATATCGCAACACCCTTCCTCATTTTCAGTCCATTTCGTATGAAACTTTACAGATGAGAGCGAGATCGGATCGCAAGACAAACAAAATGAATGCCTTGTATTTATAACCGATATAAAGCCGTCGCCTATAAGAATCGCAGCACCGACCTGGCTAAAAGAAAGACAGAAATATGAACCTTACGCCATATGATTTAGAGTTGTACACCAAAAAAACTGGCATGAAATTTTGCTGCACGTCACACGCTACATGACTTACATTTCCATACTTTGCTTTGAGACAGTGTTGAGTAAGTCTAATGGGCGAGTTGATTACGTTAGCTGTCGACTACACTCGTGCCATCAGATTCCAATTACGACAGCCAATGTAACTAGGCTATAAGCGATGCGACACGCCGCAGTCCGTCATAATACCCGCGACCCTTTAAGAGTACTCTTTCCGAAGGCCTTACAATATAAAAAGCTTAAACGTACAATAATATATAACTCTTGAGGGAGGCACTGTGTAACTATAGTACTATAAAATCGTCCAGTAATGCATTGCGTTGGTGTGTTGGCGCGTTATACCGATACTAACTGCAGCGTATGGCGGGCGGCGGGAACGGCGCGTGTCAGTACGCCTGAGTCGTGCTCGCCGTCGCCACGCGTTCGGGCTTCAGGTTGCGCTGCGGACAATCATCGATCTTATTATAATGCGCATACGATTCATACAGAATGGTCCAAATGGTGACATCAATTCGAAAAATTTTGGTTCCTCGTACCAAGGGCATTACGAAAATACACCACGTATGTTCTACGATTTTTCGTAGTAAGAGTTAGGACAACACAGTAACAAACAAAACAATAAATTACATACAACAATAAATTGACGTCACCGTTTGGACCACTCTGTACTTATACAAACGGGACAATAAGATGTGTAAAAATAACCCCCAGATAAATTCAGAAAAACACCTGCTTTCAGAAACGACAAAAAATGCATCAAAATCGGTCCAGCCGTTTTAGAGAAAATTGGTAACAGATACAAAAACACATCCTAGCTTACCCCGAATGCATAAATCTTCTCCGTTACGACGTGTTAAAAAAATACGCGTGAACAGATAAGTGCATTTTGTTGTACTTGAAAAAAAAACGATATAAATAAAAAAATAAGAAAAAACTACTAATTGGGCTATGGAATACCGCATGAAAACTGTTGGTCAGACACACCAAATCGAGTTGCAATCCGTCTCCGTTACGGGTGCGGTATATGCTAGAAATGTATGGAAATCAAACCGAGTGAATTACTTCGTACAACATACATTCATACGTCTTTAATATAATTTCATATTACTCCACGTTTACTACACCCGCAATGGACAGCAACTAGATTTGGTGTGGCCGAGCCTTTAAACATAGAAAAAACACTACGAACGTGTGAAGTGCTAATAAAAATCTACTGTGTAGTGAGTGCAATCAAATCAAAGTAACTACATCTTCCATTCTTTCAACTTACTGGTGGAAGGCTTCCGAGGTCTTTTAAATGCGTTCCAGACTTGAAATGTTAAGAAGAAACCATAATAACTCACCAATTTTTTATCACTGCCACTGCCA
The DNA here is from genome assembly GCA_947579745.1 of Apocheima hispidaria. Classification (NCBI taxonomy): domain Eukaryota; kingdom Metazoa; phylum Arthropoda; class Insecta; order Lepidoptera; family Geometridae; genus Apocheima; species Apocheima hispidaria. Next base: position 6,455,952 of record OX388162.1, read on the forward strand.
ATACCACCAGTTTGATTTGGGGTTGGCAAGTACCTACAAGCTAATTATTACGGCACTGCATACAACAATGGAACCCAATATCACCAATTGTGTTTTATTTGATGAAATTTATCTTATATGATGTTCGGTTATTCCTATCAGTTTGACAGTAAACTTCTCCATCGACAGACGACCCTCTATCCACCATTTCCGTCAGTAACGGTGACTTAGTGCGTTTGTGCACGGGACATCGTTGAACAAAGTCTAGCAGTCCTGCTCACTCACAATGCTTAAGTGTATCCGTCGCTCTATTATTGTGACTAAGCTGAATCTGTGCTGTTGGGATTCAAAGAAGTGCGTGACAGGAGTTACAGTACTCTACGTAATATACTAGTACTCATACTTTTCCATAGTAATAAAAAGCTGTTTACATTTAACAATAAAGTAGAATTTAAAAATATATATGAAGAGTTTCATATATATTTTTATTTTTTGTGGTGATATTGTATTGTATTGAAATCTTACTGATGACGGTGTATCAGAGCTGACATGGGATATTGGTGCAGTGTGTTTGCGCACGTGCTGCTAACCGCATGATCGGTTACAACTGCGACTATAAAACCAGCCCTACAGTCTACGAAGTTAAGTATATAATTTAAAAAAAAAACCCATAGTATGCCCGTTAAAAATGACCTGAAGCGGTTGACAGCAATGTACCGTCTCTGTTCCGTTGTGACGAGTCGTCTGTCTTTCTTGATCCCTGGTTGATATGCTCATTGGATTCAGAGCGAACAACTTATCCGAGAATCGATTAGGGGAGCCGCCGGACAAACTTGTCAGCCATCCGTTAGTACATTGTTAGTTTCATCATTTGTCCATCTCCACAGAGACCTTGCGAGTCAGTATGGGCACCGGTGTCGTATGTGAGTAGGTCAGCTTTTTTGACTGAGTAGACTAAGCCTAGGAATACGGTATAATTTAGATTATATATATATCTATATTCGTAGTATCAGCTATAGACTATACTACGAATATAGATATAAGTATAATCGAACTAAATAATACTCACCAACTGGTCGTACTGTTGCACCATACGCTTGATATGCGTGAGCTTGCGATGCAGGTAGTTGACGCGCCGTCGCGCCGCCTGGTACTCCCCGTCTTTGTTCACGCGCCGGTACTCCTCCACTATGCGCTGCTCTATACTCTATGAAACAACAATACTACGTTAACAAAACTTGACACTGACTAAATATATCTGTGGGGCCACAAATCTAAATCTAAATGCATGTGTCAAAACATAAGATAAAAAAATAATTAAAAAAGTCAGTGCCCAATATGCCAACGACGATTCAGGCTATTTATTCTAGGGGTTAAAATAATCCTTTTATACAAAACACGTTATTAGTCACTAATTTAAGAATCGGCTCCTCCGTTTCAGCTATCTCGTTCGTACTTTCTCAACATTTTTTTTTATACAAAAATTAGAGACAAGAAATTTAACAATATATACTACTATTAAAAAAAAATATATAATTATTTTTTTTAATTTTGGCGAAGGATAATGAAAAAAATGTATTTTTAGAGATTTTTTCTTTTTCTTCACTAAATAAAAAAAAAAAGTTGATAAGTGCGATCGAGATAGCCAGGGAAACGGGACCTTGAGTTAATTAAGTTTTAGCTTGATCCTTCCTACAAGATATCAAAAATAAAACTCAAAATTTGGCTTAGCAAAAACTGCGTTCAAACCCCCGTATTAATAAACGTGCCCTTGGACAGTTACCACGTGTTTAGTCCTTTTCGCTCTTTTCGAAATTAGAACTCGATTGAAAAAGACAGAAGACTGAGAAACTGCTCCAAGGTTTATGCGCGTTTATTAATAAAGGGGTTCAGTGACCAGTTTATTAAGCCTTTAGATTGTGATTAGGTAGGGTTACAAGCACAGACACTAGATACCGCATTACGAGATTCGTTGTTCCTACAAAAAAACACCAAGTTTGAGGAAGGCGCGAGTCGCGGGGAATGGGACCAAGCGTTCTCATTGGCTATCGCAAGGTTACGCCCACTCACACCTAACAATCAACCAATCAGACTCATTTCTTATAAGTATATTTAGACTGATGCGTGGTGCTCTTCGAGCCTCTTGAATGCAGAATCTAGGGTGTGAACTGTGATTACATCACTTGACACTGGCTTAATTCACAACGTGTGGAGCCAAAACAAAAGTAAAAATACAAATGACACTGGCTAAAAAGAGCCAAAATATAAGAAAAAAAAAATGCGTTCCAAAGCAGGTCATCACCTACCTGATGGTGCGGCGAGAGCGGCATGGCCCGCTTGAGCTCGGCCTCCAAGCGCGTGAACAGGCACGCCACTTGCTCCACGCGCGCGTAAACACTCTTGTATTCAGTGTAAAGCTCCGCAAACTCGTTCTTATACGCCCGCCGCATGTTAGAACTCGTTATGCAAGGATATAACCTGCGGACAAATATTTCACTGGATTTAGGTTAACGGCCTAATTTGATTTAAAAAAAAAATGATTTTCCTATTTAGTGCACACACCTCATTGACTTCGACCAAAGTAAAATGAATTTCAAAAAAAACACAACCTCGTTAAGTCAAAACAATCGAACTTACGCTTACGTAATTAAAATTACGTATATAGTACATTTGTCACAAAAAAGAGATAGCGAATATAATATCTACGAGAAAAAAAAGGACAAATTTACTGAATGTATTGATGAACGTACGTCTCGCACTTTTCACAGACAGAGCCGGCGCTCCCTTTAAAGTCTTCAAAATTCTCTTACTTTCCATTCCATTCCATTCATTTTATTTTGGTCGAAGCTCATTAGTTATGTAATTAAAAAGGAAAATAAAATATTTTTTCATGCTATCCCAATTAAAATCGCTTTGAGTAACAAGCAAAAAAAAATATATTAAGAGTGGCACTTCTCAGCATTTTACGAAAATCAACCCCTAGAGATGTGAAATGGGGTATTTCACTTAGACTATGCGAGCGAAGTCTTGCAGGCAAGCTAGTCACACAAATACTATAAATGTTTAAGTTTGTGTGCAAGTATCTTAATATGTAAGTGTGTATTTGTTGCCAGTCAACTCTTTAACGGCTTGACAGATTTTTATGAAATTCTTTATGGAGATAGCTTAGACCCTGGACACATAGGCTACATTTTTTTTCATCCCGGATAAATCGTAGCCGAAACTAGACTATCATAATAATAATTGAAGACAATGGCGTCGATTCCACGAGAACTCACTAATCGAACCCAGCGCTATTGCTATCTTTCACTAATAGAAACACAAGATAGAGATAGCATGCATTTCAGTGCTGACAAATAAGTCAGATCTTAGTTCTCCAACAAGCTTAGACGAGACCGGAGCGGGTGCCGACTAAAAACAAGTTTTAAGTGTTGCTAGTGTACGTTTTTCTTCGCGGTTTGAATCGGTAAAATCGTTTGGCAGCACCAAAATGCATGCTATCTACTTCTTGTATTTCTTTTAATAGAAGACATTAATAGCACTAAGTTTCGTTTCGATAGATAGATAGTTAGATTAACTTTTTCCTGTTCACGCAAAATTTTACATACAGCGAGTTTAAAGAGTTTTAGTCGAATCGACGCCATTATGTTAGGTTTTAAGTTCGAAACGTACCTTTCAATCTCTTCAGTTTCATTAATAGTTTCATCAGGCACTGACGATAATTCTGTAGTTTCTAAGGGTTCTGTATTTGTGATGTCTTTTTCTGAAAACAAATGTTATTTAATTATTAAACTTTCCTTAATACCCACAGTAACAAGATAATGCGGCCAACCCTTAATATCACAAGTCAAAGAAAGCGAACCATCACCAACGCGCATTCAATTTAAGGCCGCTTTGAGGCATTGCACGCTCTCTCGCTCGCACAAACAATATTTTTTTTTTTTTTTTTAAAACGAACGTAGATAATCAACAATGTTTTTTAAACATTTTCTTTATAAAAACATTTGAAATGTTTAAGCTAAAGTTCCATTTAATTTTTAACCTAATACAATATGAGGAACGGATCGACGTGTAAATTAGTTTAAGACTTAATAAATGGTGTTATAGAGAAACAATAACATTGCAATTTCACCCTCAGTCATTTTATATCTTTTGTACGAGCGAGATAGAGATAAAATCGGGGTTTAAAGACTCTTTTAAAACCCGACTCCTTTTAAAGACAATACTGTCATTTGAATGTTTTCAACTATTATGGTCCATAGTCGTACCGCATAAATCTACTCGTTTGTATCATTAAATGAATTCCTAGTGTAGTGTTTACGAAACTTTCTTTTATATTCGAGCAAAGTACAGGCTGTTTAGTTTAGTTTAAAGAAAGCCATAACATGCCAGCAACGCAGCAATGTTCATATTGTTCATCCATTCTAATAAAGTAAGTTAAAAACCCCCGAATACCGAAACGCTTGTTAACTTTGACAACAGATTAATTCTAATGCTGCCTTTGTCGGGCACTAAGCAAATGACAAAGGCAGCAACAGACTTAATCTATCATCAAAGTTAACAAACGTTTCTGTATTCGGGGGTAAATAGTATATGCTAAATTAAATTTCCATTACTTTCACACCAACACCATAGTTATGCTACTAAAAAATAACCCTTATTCACAAGCATTCATAAACTAAATTAGCCAAAATGTTGCCAAAGGAGAATCATGAGAAGTGTCACGTGCGTAAACGAGACAAAAAGACATTTTGACTAAAATAGGTTTAAAAAACTTTTGCTGATGAAACTCCTAACAGTCCTAACAACCACAACCATAAGGCTCAATTCATACCGAGATAGCAGTGCTAATCTAAACTAAAATGTATATTACGAAGATTAGTCTAAAACGCTATGCTCTCCACATCACCAGTTTTACAAATGACACAGCTTTTATACTTTATCTTCATAACATAAATTAGAATAAATTTATAAGCTGCCAGCTCGGTGTGAATCGAGTCTAAATATGTGAAGTGTTACCTGTGATATTTTGCTCTACTGGGGGGCTATTCCTATATCCGTTCGTCACTCCGTTCTTAACAGGACTTGGACAGAGTTCCTTCACGGTTGTGAAATTGAGGGTGTAGCCGTTATCTTTCTTACTATTTACTGGAAAAAAATAAAAAAACTATGATAAACGGGCTAGTAAAGCTTCAACCTACGGGCGCTGGCGCTTTCGACGCCTCGCCATACGCGGAGCCCACGTGCAGACACATCGCGATACGAGCCTACCGACCGAGCACTCACACTACTCAACGATCTGGGGCCACCAGCCTCGTGTTGAGCAGTTTCGTTATTGCATAACCACATCCCGGGACTGCTTACAAAATAAATCAACATAATTCCCCTAAACGCTTAGAAATAGAGATATACTCAGATTTTAATTAATGTTTATCAACGGTTCTGCATACAATAATGTCAATAACTGCATTACCAATCACTACACAGTTTAATAGCATAGTTAGATTTCGAGGCCAATTTCCATAGTAACATTGTATTTATAATACATCAACGTGCTACTACGTTGGTGTATTATAAACATATCTTGATAACCTTTAGAAATATATGTAAAGATCTATCAATGTTTTGTTACATTCATTTGCAGTATTTCATGTTATTTGTACTTATGTTGATGTTACCTTCGCATTGCGACAGGGGTGACCATGGCCACTTAATGATGTCGATTTTCAATCGATTCGACTTCGATTTTCAAATGTCTTGTCACATTAATTATGCAATATTTCATGTTAATGTTTGTTAATTATGCAATATTTCATGTTAATGTTTTTTTTTACTCATTTTGCTGTTTCACATAGCAAAACGGAGGTGCCCATGACCATGGATTTGAAATATATTTTGTCTGTTAGATGGTTGAAATAAACTACTTAAAATGTTGCTGTCTTCGTCTAATCACTGCATAAAAGGCTGCTATACATTTAAGATAATTTAGTTCAATCAACTAAATAAAAACGGAAACCTTCAAAGCCGACATAAATGTACCTATTTTAATAAGTACGTTTGATTCGTACTTATAAATACATAAAGGCATTAAACAAGGATCACATAGAACCAATGAAATATTGTTTCGAGTTTCAGTTTCGCGTTCGCTGAGTAATTTCCGAGTAATATGAATTGTGATATATAAGAAGGCCGCTTTCCTGTTACATGTCGTTACTAATTTGTTAATAAACTGTAAATAGTCTACATATTTCAACAATGCTGTAAATCTTTGGTATTGTATTTCCATTCTTTGTTTGTGTATTTGTTGTATTTAAAATATAACTAAACAAAATTCGACTTTGAAAGCCTGACATTTTGGATAAATAATGTTAACACACACATGTTAATGTTGACAGTTAAAACTGTCATTCCGTTTAGTCTACAGGAAGCCTAAAACACCCGAAAAACATTACTCTCCTTCTTGGCCAATAAAAGATTAAAGTTTTGAGAAGGTCCTTCTCAATATTATGATGTCATCAAATAAAAAACATGTTCGCAAGAAATTCTACCGAAGTCTATAACGTTATAAGTCTATAAGACGTAGTTAAAAAACTGTTTATTACATTGTAACTGGCAGTTTAAGACGTAAATATCGAGATCATTCACGATTTCATTGTGGTGATTAAAAAAATTTTTTAGCAAGCGTCGTCGCTATTACAACTTTAACCTTGCGCGTTGGGTAAAAACTGCTTTGTGCCACTTTCACCGCGCGATGCGACTGCCATTTTATAACTACCGTTTCACATCCGTTCAACTAGTTACAAAGATAATAGTGCCGAGGAACTCGATTATTAAATGCTAATTCTGGTTCATTAGAGTTTATATATCGGCTTGTCTGAACAAGACAACACGCATACACACACATGTACACATGAACAAGTTTCCTCATTATGGTGAACCGAATGGGAAACCTTTGGTTGACAACAGGTGCTATTTAGGACGAAAACTAGTACAATTTAAATGCCAATCAAACCGTTCTTGTCTAAGATTATTTTTATAATTTTTAATTAAATAAGAGATTTCATTTTTTTTAATTTTTGGCATGGAGGTAACATTATAGCTGTTTTCCTTTTTTTCATGTTCTTTCTACACAATAAAATATACAGCCTACTTACTGCTGGGATATCGGCCTACCCTCGAAGGGTGTTTAGGTCTTTTCCACCACGCTGGCCCAGTGCTTCTTTTTTATTATGCCCAGTAATTTATCTGGAAGTATTTCTCTTCAACACAGTATTGTTGCACACTATTGTTTTGCAGCTGTGGTTTTTCTCCAAGCGGACTCTGCAATGAGTCCTAACCAATGGATTTTACTTTTCGCACTCTTTTTGGCGTAACTTGGTTGCTAGGTTACAATGAGTTGTAAAGAGAAAACGCTATTTTTCCCCCTTCTTAACGGCCTAATTTGATAAATATGTGATTTTTCTATTTAGTGCATTTGATTATTTAAGTAGTTTAAAAATCTTATTTTGAAATAATTGCTGTGTTACAAATTATTGTGAGATTTTCTCGATACAAAAAATATATTGAAAAAACGATTTTTCAAATTCATCTGCGCGCGAATGTGTATAGCGCTATCATTTTCTCGGTAAAACATTATTGGTCCTACCCCTTCGAAGCTTTAAATAACAGGTGGCGAATCCTTACCTGTAGTACGATCATCTTCATTATCCGAGGCGTGTCTTTCCCCGGACGAGGTGGTCGCGTACCCCGAGGAAGGCGGCGAGGGCCGTCGATAGTGAGAGATCCTCTGTTTCTTAACCGCGGGCGCTTCCTCCATGGAAATGTTCGCGAGCCCGATGCTCGCGGGCCTTTTGCTCGTGCTCGGGGAGGCGCGAGGGGATAAAGAGTTGGCGGAGTCGCTGCTCAGCGGTGGTGTTAGATTTTGAGGTTTCCGCCTGTAGGATTAGGATGCTGTTTTAAAAATCAGTAAGGTGTTTCTCATGGTAACCTATACTTTAGAGAATGTTATAAGCGGGAAATAATCACTTCGCTATGTCATCTTTAGCGCCAGTATTTTTTGTTCAGAATTGTTTCAAGTTCAAAATGCGGTCAACCGTTATCAAGACGTTTCTTTTTTGCGTAGATACACATGTTACTTATGAGCTAAACTAAAGCTAAACAGAGATAATCTTTTAAACAATGAATGAAGTTAAAAAAAAAAATCTAGTCAAACCCTGGTCTATACACTAGGATTCCCTGTACCGTGGAGACCAGTTTTACATTATTAAAAAAAAGGACTACACGTAACAGAACAAAGTTCAACAAAGGGCAACATTAAAAAATGTTACTCAGAACACGGGTGCGAAAGGTTCGCAGCTCAGAATTCGACACTATGACACTATGTTGTGTGATTAGATGAATCTGTTCCAAACATATGTTGAAAAATGTTATTCGCAAATTGCAACTAGGGGCCGATTTGAACCAAAATATTGCTGTCTATTTTTATGATTGTTTTTCTTCTACAAAGGAACATCGTCTTTCATAGCTTCATTCCAATGACATAAGAAATACTAAAAATATTCTCTAGTTTCAATATCTTTTATGAACCTTTTTCGGTTCTAAGTTATCAGTCAAAATTATAATGTCGCCCGCACATGACAAAACAAGTAGATCATTTTATTGTAAGATCTTACGCGTATTTACGATTCCTGTTAGTCAATTTATTTTCAGGTATGACTTTACAGACTGTATAATAATTATAATACGATATATTTTTTATAAAACGAGTCAGTAGCCATGACTTTCAAATTTCCAATTAATAATCAATGTTTCGCTCAATATTTTGATTCAAATCAGTAATTTAATGTACTTACCAGTTATCGAATACAGTTATGTCATCCAACTTTTTACGACAAAAGAAACTGAAATTCCTATCGGCATACGGCTCGTTGCCCCGTATAAGCGTTGCCGGCACGCAGGATAGAAATGACTGGATTACCGACTACAATACTAATGCGAGTATTACTATACGAGGCGTATATCGTTTCGACGTGAATCGACCGATCAATTTATAGCTCTTTTGACTTACCTGTACATGCGTACGTACATCTCACAAAGCAGAGATAAAAGGTACGTCGACTCCTTTTATAGGTAACAGTTACGTTCATTTGGATCTAAACAGATGCGCCAAAACCCTCTTCTAATTTACAGGGCTAGTTTGTGCCGTTAGTGATTAGCAAATTTACTTACAAATCTACTTAGCCTTACCTTAACAAATTTCATCCAAATCCGTTCAGCCATTACAGAGTTGAAAGGGAACAAACACACTTACATATATGTATAATATTAGTGTGATATTTCCATCAGCTTTTTTACCGGTTTGGACTATAGCTGACGTAGGCGCCATCTAGTTTTAAGCAGATTTTTCGGGGGTACACTTTTTTGTATGTGATTGTTATTTTTAAAGTAAAATTTCTTTGGCCCTACCATACAAATTAATACAAACCTCATCGAATAGTCGCACCACGTCACCTGACTTTCTCCAGTTCCTTATATTGTCTTATATAACCTTTTTCAAATTAAACCAACCTCTTAAGCATACGTTTCTCCTCCTCACTGTAGAAAGGCCAATCTTCGTTGACATCGTTCCAAAAGTGCCTACGTAAATGGTAACAGTTGTCCTTTAGGGAACTGATTTGCCCCAATATCTTGCCGACGACAATTTTCTCCTTGTCCTTCATGCCTTCTGTAATATTAGGCTAGTGTCAATGGAGTTTGCCAAATTTATGAAAGTCTCGGATCCACCAAATGAAATTCCCAGTAATTTTCTTGCCGTTAAAAAAATGCTTTAAAATCTAATTGAAAGAAGCTCGTTTCCTATAGCAGCAATTTTTAGTATATGTACTACATAAATATTCAATAAGTAAATCTAACTTCCCGCTCGCGTCAAAGATCGCGCGTGAAAACGAACGGCACATTTTAGCTAAAACTTAGATACCTACATAAAATAAGACTGTAGGTTATTATGGAAGTCAGTTGGTGAATTCGAGACTGAATTACTATTACTGTAACTTCAACTTACCACTGAACAACCGAGCGTACAATTCAGGCTTTTTGAAGGGTTTCAACGCTAATAACTGTATAAGTCTTTCTCTGAAATTAAAAGAAAATGGACCTTGTTAGTATGAATCTAAGAATGCATTTTACACTTAGTCAATATAGTGCAAATTGTAGAAATCAAATAGGATTGGGCAAGCAAGAAATTGCCACAATACATTACACGTGCAGACAGCGAAGTTGCAGATAACAAAAGTTGCAACAAAACGCTAGCCTCGATCTTACAATAAAGTAACTTGCAGAAGAGAATCTTAGCAACTTTTCTTGCAAGTTTGAGCTGTTCGATTTTTACAATGTTTGTATGTATGCAACTCAATTTTAGACCAGTTCCCAGTTGTTCAATTGAGTTGAAATTTTGCATGCCTGTCAATTTCCGATGTTACAATGCAATATTATGACAGCGAGCTGATCTTATGATGGAGACGAAAGGTCGAACACGGAACTCCTCAGTAACTAACAGTAGATTGATGTATTTTGGACTCATCTTGATCAGTTTACAGTACCAATAACGGATTTTATAAAAACTTCCCTGGTTTTTTTTTTCCACAAAAACTTATTATTTATACGTAGACGTACAGCTAAAGGATAATTAAGAGGTTCGTAGAAACTGTGTGAGGGAGGGGGAGAGATGGCTGATAGAGACAAACGGAGAAAGAGTGCGTGCTTTGCCGACCCCACCTAGTGGGATAAGGGCAGGAAGATAATCATGTTTACGAAAAGCATGATCAAAGTTACGTCATTGTTTGGGTACGCTCTTTACAAAAATACTAGAGTAAACACGGCGAATACATTGGTTGCAAATCGTTATCAGTTGAAACAATCATTATTGTTTTTAGTTCGTTATCTGTTTCGTGGGCTAACATTTATCAAATTTTATGATTGATAAATTCAACATTTACGTACGTACAGGGTTACACGGAACGGTGTTAATAAGCCGAAAGGAGCTCATTGTATTTATCGTTAAGAACAACTTTCATTATGGGACCAACACTGAAACCGCATAAAGAATAGCTGTTCCACAGAAACATGCCACTTACACTCAATGAAATAAATGGCTTTCAGGGTTCATCATCATTATCATCAGCCAGGAGACATCCACTCCTGAACAAAGCCTCATTAGAAAAAAGACCCATCCGCACGTTTGGCAGGCGGCTTGGGCATCGAAGAACGCTCGCCGATTACTAAGAGGACGCTGCTGCCCGTCCTCCGATGTACTGGTCGTCGTTTCTTGTACATACCCGGAACTAAGATTTCAGGGTTGGTCCTATAGTAATAATAATTGGTAACAATGATGAGTACACGCTACTTTCGGCTTTCTTCCACCGTTTAAGTGTAAGCCCAGCATATGCATAAGGTACATATCAGATAACCAGCCATGCAAGAGGCGAGAAACCGACATTAGTTTGCATGAAAAAAACACTAAAACTCGAAAGATCAGGCCATGGAATTATGTGGGTACGTGTAAACTTTAGCGATAATTATAGATAAAAAGTATCGGCTTAAATATTATTATATTCTTTAGCGTTATCTATCCAATGACTTGTATAAAATTATGTTGATACAAAATGTTGCACAACAAGGTTTTCTAGTAAATCTTGCTAATATGAATCATAGAATATTTCAAACTTGCGCTAATTGTTTCGAAGCGAGTCAGTGACAAACATAATAGGGAAAATTTATGTAATACTAGTTGCGGCTCGCGGTTTCACCCGCTATTCTACAGGAACGTTTAATTTTTTCAGAATAAAATCCTATGTGTTATTCCAGGGAATAAGCTACCTCCGTATCAAATTTCATCCAAACCCGCTCAGCCGTTACAGAGTTGAACGGGAACAAACACACTTACAAACTTGCCTATTTACACAAACTTTCTCATTTATAATATTAGTTGTGATTTCGCTTGTTAGTACAAGTGCCAAGTGGTATTACCCCGTTTAAAATGGATACCTGAATGTAGAGGAACCTACTACGTTTAGTTTTTGGGGATAAAAATATACCTATCCTATGTCTCCATAAAATCTGGGTAGTAATAACCGCACCACATCCATCAAAAAAGTATAATGTCATCAAGCGATCCTCCTTTTTACCCGACTGCCTAAGAAGGAGGGTAATGTTTTTGTGGTGTATGTAAGTATATAAGTATGTTCCTATATTACCGCCTCTATTGTATAGCCTAAACAACTTGACCGATATAAACATTGTTCTGTTCGTTCTAGTTTGTTTCCTCAACAATTTACAAACAAATACTACTTAACATAACTTCGCAATATAATTATGTAATCACTTACAAAAATACTAAACAAAAAAATATGTTGCCTCATCATGTTCTACAAAAAAAATACATAACAAAAAACATTAATAATTTGTAGCAGGTACAACTACGCCTTATTTTGTTTGATTGTATGTGTTTTTTGTTAATTTTACGTAGATATCTTGATTAATATTATCACGTAAATTATGCCGCTTTTCACTTGGCACGTAGGAACAAAAGAAACGTTAGATTTTACGTCGCGTCGGTTAGATTCGGTTTTGACCGAACGCAATTCAAAACTAAAATTATCAGAGTACCTTTCACCTATCCCTACTAGAAAAATAAAAAGCCGCGTACCGCAGATTGCTGTGGATTTACTTTAATTTCAGAAACAGAACATACAAACAAGCCATTCGGCACTATTAAGCCTGCCCCAAAAAGACCCTGTTTGCCGAGGCGCCCATAGTAGCCATCAGCAAACCCCCAATCATCGGGGCAGAAACGGTTATATCGAGGACTGCGATTGGGCGTCTACTGATCACCACTGCGACCGTCACCGGCAAGCTCCATAGTTGTGTGAAACCACAATTCTAACCATCGAGTACCTATTTATTTGAAACCTATTCCTACTCTCCTTTAAAATTGGTTTTTCAATGATAAGTAATGACGAAATCATTATCATAGGAATATTTATAAAGCATAATGCGTATTATTATTAGCGGACTAAGTCGAGAAAAAGATAGCGCGCTTTACACATCCGCGTGCAGATGAATAGAGATGGAGCTACCTTGCGCTAGTCAAAAAAATCAAAACAAATCAATCTTTTCAATGTTTTGTAGAAAATATTGCGATCTTTTTTTAAATGTTTCTATTTTATATTTTACAGGCTACGGTTTGACCACAACTCAACTGATTTTAAGTGACGGTGTGGTCGAATATGGTTAACACACCTAGCCTGGACTGGGAACTGATTCACCCGTCGAGTATTACAAATTAACCTCCTACCATGCTATGGTTTCCTTACGATGTTTTATAGATCATTGTTGGGGTTTGAACCTTCGCCCTTTCGCGTGCGATACCACCGTGCTAACCACTAAGCTATCATCGGTACATTTTTTTTTCCAATTCTGTCATTCTAGACGATAGAACCAAAAAAAAAACATAATATCTGGACTAGACAAAACAGAAAAAAAAAAACTGTTTTGTTTAACAATTGCAATATCTAGTACAAAAATCATCACCAAATATAGTAATTTCAAAGAAGAATCTTGTTTTGTAAATATGATAATATGTAATTAGTCAGGGTTACATTTCATTTACAATGTTGTCTTTATCTTAGTATAGCTATATCATTGGTCGTAGTACATCTAAAACAACTGTCCTACATTTATTAGCTAGGATGCTCTTAATCTCTACCCTTGGCATTGCATTATGACCTAATGAGTGCTAGTCAGTAAAAATCTTAAAAGAAGCCTAGTTATCCGACTTCCCAAGGTCGCGGTGTATGTTTGCATGTTTTATATTATCTCATGTAGCCTAAACGGCTTGACTTATTTCACGAGTGAGCTCTCTTTGGATTCCTCCTTTTGTCTGGAGTGTCATAGACTACATTTTGCAGTCGGGTTTTTAGTTTTTGTTTTAATAAAAATACTATTTTTATATTTTTTTCGCTAGATTTCCGAACTCCTACTGTATATTCAAGTGATTATAAATCACTAGTGAGGTAATAATTATGTCAAGGATAGCATAGAACAGAATTTTGATTGATTTCCTAGTTTCATTGTAATTAACAATTATCTTATGTTTTTGATTAGCGCGCGTTAACGCACTTTATATCTACACGCGAAAGTGTACATAAATAACTTCTTTTCGATAAAATAAAAACGAGAGAAACATATTCGCCTAGTGTTTTCTCTAGCTGTTCAGCCTTTCCGAATCCGCGCGTATTAGTAAGGTATGTTTATAAATGACTACATAAAAAAATAAAAACACTTTCATGTTGACAATGATCTCAAAATTAATGCCTACACATAAATTTATATTATAAATTTAAATTTATATATATTAGTTCAGGGGATAATATAAACTGTTTACCATTTAGTTATGGTAGAATTTTAATTGAACGTTTCATGAGATGATAAAAAAACTATAATTGTAGGTAAATGAACCTCTCAATGTCAAAAATGGTCGAGTATAAAAACAATAAACAAATACTAATGATGATAATTTAGATGAAATTCTTGACGTATTATCTTATAAGGTTCTCTGTGTCTGCCACCGAGCACAGACAAAAAGACGCGGACAACCAACACCCAGGCCAAGAACCGATATTTAAATTAATCATACAAACATCTGCTTGGCTGGGAATAGAACACGGTACCTCTTCAAAAGCCAGACACTACCAACTAATCCAAGAGGACCGTCAATATGTATAACAATAGCTTTTATTGTAATAAAAAAATAGTGATATTGTACGCTTTCATTTGTTTTTTTTTTAATCGGACTACTTGTTCTGTAGATTACTCCCTGCAAAAATACAAGCATTACCTCTATAGAATATTGGTCTAGAAGTGTAGATAACTGGCATACATTGAATGCACTTCTGTGATTTATCTATTAGGTGAACGTACGATTAAAATCCTTTGCAGTACCGCAGGGCGAATTCAAGTAGGTAGGTTAAAGTTGAACGAACTTTGCCTTTGGTGTTGTTTTTAACTTAAGTAGGTACTTTGAGGCCATTATAAGGTATGACATAGAGCAGCTTTAGAGCTGGGACTTTGAATTTAAAATATGGTTTTGTTTCTTCCGGCCTGTGGTATGGGTGTTCAGATTTTGGAGCTCTGAACACCCAGCACTGAATAAATAATTATAAAAGCATCGGAAGGCTAACTGAGCAGGCGAGAGAGATCGCCCTGTCATGTTCGCAGTCGTTAAGTTAAATGTAAACGCTTTTTACAAGGGCTCAGGGATGTATGATTACATTTCGCGTTTGCATTGAGACAGGCATTAAGTAAGAGCCGATTTGCCTTATATTTGGGACTCTGACTAACCTACAATTTTTTTCCAAGCTGTTTAGGGCATCGGTGATTTCTGTCAGGAAGAGGCAAGCGAACTTTTTTAAAAGCAATTCAGTTGATTCAATTCTTATAACGACTAGAATCAAATCTTTCAAATACAATTCACCTGAAGAGCTAATCATTCGTAATTGCGTTTACGATATTAAACACAAAATTAATTCATGCGAGTTTATGCGGGTTTATGTTATTTTGTGCTGAATATTATCTTGAGGTTTACAGCACCATAGAAAAAGGCTAGTTACTCGTCATACGACTCGGTAAAGAAAGTTCTTACTTCAAGTTCACATCATCGAACAATGAGTGTATTAAAAGTATTCAACGTTATATGGCATGAGTTCGGTTCTATGAAGTAGATTATTTTAAATTACATTCACGCAGAGAGCACTCGAGGTCAATGCATTAGTAAATCAAAGAGTTTGCATTAAAATTTAGATATGCCCTGTGACTTCGTCTCCAATGTCAAATTTCTATCATGAACTTGTACAAGTGTTGTAGAGAAAATTACGAGCTTGTTGCAAATTGCAAACGATTGAGCATTTGTCAATGATCGAAAACATTACTTACGTTTACATTGAATCGGAAAATGTTTCATGATACGCCATCAGCATTTCGTCATTATGTGGTTGGTGAACTGAAAATCGGGAATCCCCAAGTCTGGACTGGAATCCCAGATTTACCCAGGCTTCGCTCGAGGGGCTCGCCATCTTTACGAAGTAATAATTAGTACATTATATGTATATACTCACTTCAATGACCGCCTAGTGAGATCCGGATTGGGCGGCGGCCGTTGGGCTTGGTGTGGGTTGAGTTGCGGCTGCGGCTGGGGAGGTTGATGCGCAGGCGGGGGGTGTGGCCGGGACGCAGCGGGCGCAGCCGCAGGCCGCTCCGCCCGCTCTGTTCGCTCCGTCCGCTCGCTCCGCTCCGGGCGCTCCGTCCGCTCGTTGCGTTCCGCTCGCTCCAGCCGCTCTGCGACTTGAGCTGCAGTGGGGTACGGATGTGCCGAGCGGACTTTTACTCGCCGCCCGATATCCGTTTGGTTAGGTTTGATCACACGGGTGCTGAAACATTATTGTTTATCATTAAAGGCTGTGAGGAGCTAGGCGGGGCTGATGGATCTAATCTTTTTCAAAGAAATAGGCTGCACGTGTTTAGTTTTTTAATACAGCTTAGCTTCACACAGTTTTATTGAATTGTCGCCTTAATCGCAAAGCTATTATTATCTTCCGATAGGCATGCATGAATCTAGGTAGTTTGAAAACCAGTTATTTTGCTTAATTTTGCGCCAACTTCTAGTTTTCTTTTGTTGAAAATAGTCACTACCTACATTACTATTGAAATGTCAAGTGACGCATGTAAATGTCAACCAATGGCATAGCATTTTTTATAGAACATGTTCAACTATTCCATTTGAGAAGTTGATGCAAGACAACGGTAATAAATACGTTTTTCGCTTCAGTGTCTTTCAATTTTGGTTTATTATAATCAGCGGACTTATCCTCTCACTTTGAAACGTTCGTGATTCTGATTGCGAAAGCATGCCTTCTCGCTCGTATCAACTTAGTTGCACTATGCGCGGTCCCGCTCGCGCAACTTTCAGAGTTACGGGATAAGCCCACAGTTCACTTGAAGTTTGTTCCTTGCTTGGTAGGAGTAAGAATATTGCCATCAGAATTTATGTGGATGATAGTTCAGTCATCATCATCATCATCAGCCATAAGACGTCCACTGCTGAACATAGGCCTCCCCCTATAGTTATAGTAACGTTCAGTAATAGTTCAGTAACGTGGTCAAATCCCAACGGTCAAGGTAATTTACCTTGAACCCGGCGGAGAAAAATGTCGTCAGAAAACACTAGCTAGCTATACTAAATCTGTCACCAAGCGCTACCGATGTGTTACGATGATTACTAGACTGAGTTTCCAACTTAGTGACGAGCCGAGCAAATCGCTCACCTGATGTTAAGCGTCACGCTTGCCCATAACGTTTCAGTCCAAACTATAATTTTGAACTTAAACAGTTAGCTTGGAACTGCGCTCGTCACCCTGAGATATTAGATGTTAAATCTCTTTATGCCCAGTAATCACGCTTGAAACATTGGCCTTTAATCCGGTACACAGTAAATTAAACACCACATTCCATCTCTTTATGGGTTTGTTTTCAAAAGGTCCTGAGATATTCCCGTTTTATTTTTTATGTGTACTACATAATCCGAGTTTGATTGGCTTAGCATGAAAAACTATTTTGTTTCCATACAAACTTTGGGGGTCACTTTTACCCCTTTAGAGGTGGAATTTCGCAAAACCCGTTCTTTTTGTTCACCTAGACTCTGGGTCCTAGAGTCCTAGACCATTTGAGGAGGAGGTTTCAAATGTCACGTCTCTTTCATAAGCGGTTTGGTCAATGCGTTGATTCCTAGAAAAGGGCTCGTTGTTTTATATTATATATAGATTGATTCCGTTCCACGGCGGTCGTTCTCGCCATCTGATTTTTCGTCACTTCGTTACCAAATAATAATCAAGGTGACACAAACTCCTTCTTATTCAAAAAGTCCTTATTCCGCAGCGACCTAGTCCTAGCGCTATCTAATTTTTCAACGCTTCTTAGCCACATCAGAAACTACAAAAAATGGCCCCAGGGCCTCTATCTTTAAGAGGCATACCATTTACTCTGTTCCGCGGCGACCGTTCTCGCCATGCGGTCTTTCGTCGCCTCATACGAGTCGTCGTTCGCCTGCACCCGCATCCTTCTCGGCAGCGGCCCGCACGACTCCAGACGCCTCTGGTTGTCGCTCCGGACGCACTCGAACGAACCCTGAAAATGTGTGGAGGAGACCTTAAGTAAAAATATGGAACCTAGTTGCGCTTTGCGATTTTCACCCACGATATTCCATTTCTGCTCATTCTGGCTTTAGAATGTACACAAAATCCTTATCAAATTGTTTCAAAAAAAATGCAGCCGTTTCGTATTGTAAATGCAATAAAAAAAACCCAGACAAACACTTCTTTGCGGATAGTCACGTAAAAACCGCATAACATTGGTGTCTATAATATTATTTAGTTATGAACTGTGATAAAACGTAGGTATTTTGTGTTGTGGTAAGGGTACATGATAATGTCCGTTCACGATTCGACGAGAACAAAGGTATGAAAAATTTGTTTTTTCTGCGGTCCTGTTCCTATATCTAGCAACATGATTTCGATTTTTTTAATACCGGCGAATAGAACTATCGGGAATCCTTAACTGTGTCTACATCGCACATTGCAACTGAAATGTACTTGAATGAAACTAAATGAAATGAAAATGCATTTATTGCAACAAACATGGTCCCTATGATGTTACAGAGAATAACGCCTCACGTTTTGACGTTCACTTGATTTCATCCATCAGCCATTTTAGTAAAAACTTTAGTATCCCAAAAGAAAATTCCTGGAATCTGTTTTATTTCCAGTTCAGTTTCAGTGCATAGCATCAGTAATACACATCTCAGACCAAAATAAAGAAACACATCTGCAAATGCGATATATTTTGCGCAATGTAAGAGAGTAACCGATATTACTTACAAGAAAGCCATCTCGGCAGCGAAATTCTGATTTATGAATGGCATTACGACGTAAGAGCCAAATGTTATCACTGGTTGAAATATTACACAAGAAATTTGTTGTTTTTACTATAGAAACTTCCCTAAAGCCCGGTCTACTGAACGTAAGCTCGTGGGACGGTGAAATTGCTACGCCAACGCGCCTGTGTCATTTATAGCCCCGATGAATCTGTTTTACTGTGTTAGACTACCTTACATTTTTAACAGACTGTAAATCACGGGGTATAAGATTTCAAGACATTTTGAAACGGTCATTTTAAAACATAAAGATATAAAAACTTGTGATCTAGTAACCTAGTTGTACATTGAAAGGTAC
This sequence comes from Apocheima hispidaria, assembly GCA_947579745.1. Taxonomy (NCBI): domain Eukaryota; kingdom Metazoa; phylum Arthropoda; class Insecta; order Lepidoptera; family Geometridae; genus Apocheima; species Apocheima hispidaria. The sequence goes on from OX388162.1 coordinate 6,475,268, forward strand.
TCGGCGGAAAGTGGAAAATATGAAATTAGGGAACTTGAACGGACTGTTTATGATGAAACACAAATGCTCAGTGGCTGAAATCGCGCTTTCTACCAGCTATTGTGTAACATTCTCGGCAGCACGATGTCTCCGTGGAAATACAGACTTCACGTATTTTCAACTTGTTCCAATCGACCAAACCAAACCCAAGATATTTTAAAATTTCCTTAAAAGGTTATTGAGCAGGCCGAAACACGAACTCGTGACAAATGCAAAAAAATGCACCTTTACTGCCGTGTGGCGCTAGCTAACAATCGGTTTCTTACAAAAAATAGAAAAGAGTAGTAATATGATTGCAATCGATAACCATTTAGTGCAAGGTCACGCAGGTAACATAGTAACGATCAATTTAAAATTCATCAATGGTCTAGTTTATATTGTTCTAAATAGACCAAAAGATAGCACTTATCTATTTTCCATTAAAGTGAACTTTATTTTACAGTTAGTGGTCAGTGCTACCTCACTCGAATACGTGTTAAATATATTGTTGACTGAGTCTGGTGAAAATATTCAGGGCGTGGTCCGAATGGCTTAGCCATGCCGTGAGTAAGTTTGCTCTTACAAATTTGTCGGCCGTAGCTTATTTATCGGATGCCACCGTTCCGCGACCTACAAAGCCAAACGTGTGCAGGAGGGGGAGCCATGGAGAATATTAATAAATCCGCAATCGAGTGGCATCTTTATCGATCAGCTGAGCAACTCAGAAATAAATTTATGAATCAATTAGCGCTTTCGCGTTAGGATAAGAACTATTGCAGAACGTCTTTTGAGGACATGAAGACCGTTGTTATAGAATCGCTACAGGAACTTTAATTTTGGAAAATAAATTCCATTTAGAAAATTACACTCACCAATGTCAAAATTAAATCAAAAGATGTGCAAAAAAACGTCAATACATGTACGTGGTATCTATTACATTAGCAACAGCAATTGAATTACTTAATTACAAACGATAACATCTAATAAATTTTCCATAAATTACCAGCTTTAAACTCAAAAGTCAATTAAATTTCATTTACTATTTGGTATACAATAAACTGAAACAAACGATACCATTTTTAAATTTAACGAATATTTGCTAGGCATGTTACAAAAATATAACAGATTGTGTCCGTTTTGGCGAACCTTTATAATTCTTTGCACTATGTGCACTTCAATGCTGGTTGTGGCAAAAAGTAAGAATTCAAGCACATAAAAGTCGGGCTTCGACAACATTTTGTTGATAATGCCCGCATGACGCAAACACCGGATCATGAAGGTGAAATGGGATGCCACGCTAAATAGATAATGAAGACATTATTTTCAGAACCGTTTCTATGTGGAATTTCGTTTGAATTCAATTTAGTGTATTCATTTGATAAGAACGGGAATAAATTGGTTAAGACGTTAGAGAATCGAATTCAAGTTCTATTTAACACAGAATAGCGCAATTGAGTATTCAAGTAAAAGGTATGAAGAAAACGAACTATTTTGCATTGTTTGCTAAATTGGAGCCTAAGGCTTCAATTTTAGTCTCTACGTTATTTACGTATTAATTCTTCGAAGGCGTCATTCGAGCCGAGGATGTATATAAAATATTGTATTTGGCCATACCTGTGGACCCTCCATTTCTGCATTGCTATTAATGGTGAAGTAAAACGTAGCCTCACCCGTGGGATGGACTGGAATCGTGATTTTCTGGAAAAGACAATAGCAAAACATTAGCATTAGAATCGTACTGTTACCAACATTTTGATAAATTTACTGGTTTGTTGGTGCACGCTAAAGCTAACAAATACTTTAGGACAACCGTAAATCAACCGAATAACGTAATTCAGAAAAAGCCGTAATATCGCCCAGTTTGCTTTCAATGTAGGTAATGCCACAGTAAAAAAAAACAGAATAACAGCGAATGGGACATGCGATTCAAATTAAATAAGCCGTCATTTAGAAGATAAATATAAATATAGATCTAGTCTCACTATGTAGGTAATTAAGTGATAATTGAAAAAGTAATTTATATGCCCTTGGGCTTTTTCTGGGAAATGATAGAGCAATAAACCTGTAAGTATCTGATGTTTTCTTTTTGTCGACCCAAAATAGTATCTGCACCGAGCTTGTGGTGTGTGAAACAGTTTAAGACGTTCGTCGGTCGCGCGATTTCATGTAAGAAAGCGACAAAAAATAGTTATTCAGGGGACAAGAAAACCACAACAGATAAGACCCTAAGACCATCGACCAAAAAAACAAAAGGACGTCCCAACCCAAGAGCTTGTGAGATTTTTGAAAAGTAATACAGAATGTGAATAATTTACAAAGAATTCACATGTCGCGTGTGAAACATGTTAGAAGTTTCAGCGTGGGTAACCTGGCACGAGATATCTATGTGAATAACACAAACAACATAACGGACGCGGTATAGTTTCAATACCTATAAAATATTACTATAGAACGTCGTATTATTATATGTTCTGTGATAGAGCTTAAGAATTAATATCGCAATACACCTGCGTTGTCCTTTCAATCGAAAGTAGTTGACAAAGGAGCGGGCAGGATAGTCCCACGAGAAATCTACGACATGTCTCGTTTATAGATCCTAATAAAGGTGTCGTGGGCCAGTAGGCTTCAATGTTATTGCGACCGTAAACATATAATTATGCATATAAACTTCAGAAAAGAAATACACTGTAAAGTTTCACATGTGATTGATGACATTCATAATAATTTAGAATTGCATTGTCTTCTATATTGCCTGCATGCTGTATATGGTATTGCACCATAAGAGTTCATGTCAACATCACGGTATATCTGGTATGTCAATAGTACCTTACTTTTCATTAAATTACTGGATCACTCATTTCTCTTTTCTTAAGTATTATTGTGAGAAAACGGGCATGACTTAATGAATTTGTTTATTGAGGTCGCCACTAGTTCTTCATGGTTCGCTACGTTATGCGAGTGCCAGAAAAAAAGGTAGTGGTCTCATTTCACTTCCTCTTGAAATTCGGATTCAACTCCAGTTGTTGTTTTAGGTGACCAACAGTTTTATTATACGGATAAGATGCGAAATCCTTGAGGTGATAAAGTGTTAATGAAACTGTCTAATCAAGGGAACAGAGATGAGTTACCGAGACGTGCCTCATTTGGTGACGCGCACACCTACATGCGTGGCGTGGTCGCTAGCCGCTTTAAGGTCGTGGCTCCGATGTGTGCCAGCACCACAATGCCAGACAATTAACCTATTAAGAGTTAGTCGCGAAGCGCAGACTGATGGAGCAATAACCCGCGAATTTGCGGATACCAGGACCTATTACTTCCAATACGCTTGAAACGATTTTATTTTACAAAATAATCATACTTATATCATCAGCAGTTATTAGTTATATTTACAGCTTCCTTCGTACTCGAGGCAGCTGCCGGTGATAGACATCACCACGGGAAGGTATGCCACCGTATTGTTTTCATGTCGACTATTTGATATCATTAAAATGCTAAGTCAATAATTATGTGACGTTCATTGCACGAGGCAATGCTGATAAACACAAAGTAAAGCATAGTACATAATATGGAATTATGGAGCTAATGAGGAAAAAACCCGCTACGAGTAGAGGCGCTCACAAGGTACGGGGCGCGCGGGGCGCGGCTTTCTCTGCGGTACGACCAACCGATATAAAGAGCGCCTCGCGATGGAACACTTCGGCATTCGGTGAACAGCCGTCTCGCCCGCATCATCTATTCTCTCATGGCCTCATCCATTGTTTGGTTTGCTGCTTTTATTGAACATTTCTTTCTACTGTTGTGACTAATACAATAACACATATGATTTAGACTATTTATAGGCAATTAGCCCAATAATTCTTCAGATTGTACCATGTCAAGGTCGGTTTTCATTGTTTGTCTTCTGGCGAAGGTCGGAGTAGCAACTCGGGTAGGCCGGAAAATAGGTATGTTCGAGGAAATCCGTCATCCGTTTTTCAAGGCATTATTCGAATGCCACCTAGTCAATTAATTTGTGAAGGTGCCTTATCAGACTACACATGACAGCTTTTGTAAATCGTGCTCTTACGTCATTCTAATGCGTAACCGGTCTATTTTCAGTTGTTTTCATGTAATTTTGCGCTCATGGGGCGGGATTTCTTTATTGTGTATCGCCGTCGTGCGCAGCGACTGTGTCTTTTGTTGGTTACCTAATTTCACAGCAAGCGGCGAGCGGTATACTGAGTTGCGAAGTGAGAGGCCGTCACAACCGGTCCGTTCGGCTCACTCAACCGAGAGAGATATATAAGCCACGAATACAACTACTTCGCAGGCTCGTTTCTTTCCGTAGAATCGGCCCGATTCTATTTCAGTTACTATATACCGATAATTCAATAAAATCGGTTTCAGTTCGAAGAAATCGTCGACTTTACATTATGTTTTTATGATAATGTTCCTAAGAGGGACAAACCCGGACGCAAAATCAGCGGTCGTGCGCCCCAGCCTCGAGTTAACGCGTTGTATCTTATTGACGTAACGTCGCGGAGGTGGCAACCTGTCGGCCACTCTAAATTGAACTTTATGGACTGGTACATTTACAATACAAAATTGTTTAATGTTGTATCATCATACGTCAGCAACGTACGATAATAAATGGTTTACTTCAACACGAATTGTAGCGGGAAATCCACGCGACCGGGTTGTGATTGCCTCCATCCATATTAATTGCTTACCCGTCCTCTTGTTTTATTGTTATATGATAAATATATTGACAATAATTATATCGATGTTGTTTACAGTTCCATCATCAAGCTGAATATGCCAGAATGTAGTACCAAATACCATTCAAATAAAAGGACAAGGCGACGATGCATTAGGATCGATGACTAACACAAAAGAAATACAAAGAAGTGTACAATGTCACTGGATCATTGCTTTGCCAAAACGTTGCTTTGGAATCCAGTGCCACAAAAACGTTAATCAGAAACTTGGTAAAAATATTGAATTTACACATTTTAGCCAAATATTTAATAGTAAAAAAATTATATGATTAATTAAAATGATAGTTAATTTACGGCAGCGTAGTTGGCGTGTCAAAGGTAATAAATAAGAAAAATATACTAGTAGCAGTAACAAAGCTTAAAAGAAGCATTATAAATAAGAAATCGTGAGAAGTAGTAGGGCTTCATATTTATAAATAAACAAAACGCAAGTATCCGTACAAGTAGCAGACTTGTTGATAAACACTGGTTCTGTGTTTAATTAAACAAAATGTTTTCCATTTAACAGTACAACAAGAGACGCTGTCGTTTTAAAAGCGAAACTTGATTACAACGGAGATGCGTCGCGGTAGAGAATGAATTCGGTAACGCGTCTACGGAAGAAATTGTTTTAACACAATTTACTAACGGTAATAGTCACTTTCATCGCAGACACATTTAAAGGCGAAGTGAGTGAGTGGCCAGTTATTCGTGAGGTTTCTACGATACTATTTGCATATTCGCCGACTTTCTAATGGACGATGCGGCCGCTCTTGTCGCAATCGGCGGCAGCGGTGAGGTAACACCGATTCATTTAATTATATGTGAAAAACAGTATTCGAGTCTCGCATATTGTTGCCATTGATCAGTCTCATGTGTGCTCCGGACTAGCTTGGGTTATTTCGCGTCGAATGCCGTTCACTGATTGGTCGATGCTGGGCTTATTAAAAAGTCGCGCTCGAACCAGTATACCGTGCGTTCACGTTCATTCGATTGATTACGATTTCAAGCCAACTAATCAAAGCAAGAAAAACAGCGAATCGACCGGTTGCCTGCGAGCAATCTAATTTTCCATCGGTTAGCAAACACTTCAGATACGGTTGCGAAAATCCTGCAGTAGTCGTGACCAAGTAAATAATCAGTTACACCTTGTCGAAAATATTAGATTTACCCATATTTCTTATACGTTTCTATTTCGGTTAATGAACTGTTTTATAATTGTTAATTTGTGCGTGTATAACGATTAGATTACTTAGTACACAAAGTGACTTGGACGCGTGTTTTATTATCGCGACTTCCTATGGATATTGAGATTACGTCAAAAAGATAACATATTTTGGATTGCAGAACATACTGTTTTACAGAAAGAAAAGGCATGGTCCATGTAGTTTTGCATCCATGTTGTCTGGCAGGTTTTGAGTAAGGATTCATTCTGGTGCCGTTCTCCTTAGCTCGCGACCTTCCGCCAGAGGAGGGGCACCTCTCACCGGCGACGTGACTGCAACCACGGCCTTACGTCGCGAGGCTGTATCGAAACCTCTACGTAACGAAGCTCTTTCCAACGCGCCGGTTACCCAACGCCCGATAGTTCCGTCGATACATAGCATATCTACTTGCTTCGTCAGGCATAATATAACCACCACTGGAACACGTGATCACGTTTGCGTAATCAAATATTGCCGCTCCTTTTGATACAACGTGAAATACATAGAAATCTTTCATTATTAAGATACAAGTGGTGAAACTTCTATTGCAGTTGCGAAAACTTATCGAGCGTTGGCACATTTGCACATCGTTTCACTCGTCATTACACATAGGGGAAATAGCGAGCTATTGAAAAATCATCGCCACGTTTTGTAGCTGAAGACATAAAATCGATTGATAGGCTTGCATGGATGTGTACGAATGTTTTTAACAGCTATTTTAGAAACAATGGTAAGTATGAGGCGATTAGATGTTACCACTCCAGCGAATAATTGAAAAAGGCGGAAACGTATGACTATTGTATTCACCCGTTACTAAACTTTTGCTGACAACTTCTAGACGCTTGACTCAAGCATTGTTTTATTTTACACTTATAATCAGTTTATGCACTTACTCTTATAAATCAGAAAGGTCAGACATACGAGCTATTTTTACTTTAAACTGTAGAGGACCGAGGTCTGCAGATGGCTTTTTCTGCACCCTTCCCAACATACATAAAATTAGAGTAAGTAATTTTCCACTACATTATAATAAAAAATCCCAACGATTTAGAAATATGAAACATCACCAAGCACACACACCTGCGAAGATTTAAAACCTTTATCAAAAGAAGGTACAGTAGTGCGAAAGGGTACTGACCGAGGTTATTTCCCTCGGGAGGCAGGCCTCGGGACAAGTAAGGTTAAAAAGATTTTTTTACTTATATTATACCTACACGAACACCTTCATAAATAAATCGATTGTTTAGTTGCTATTTGGGGATTGATTACAGGAAATTATTGCAAAATAAACGAAAAAAACTGTGGGTAAGGAGTGACCAGCTGCATTTAGATGCACTGGATTGAATCTGCCGAACCACTACCAGACGCACATTGTACGAGACTAGATGATGTCGCAGGTATTTAGATCAAGGCGTTAAGCACGCGTTCGAGAGTTAAGATCGGATCCGAGGAATTTTTGTTGAAGAGCACGCTCGTGCTGTGCGATCGCATAAATTCATTATGAAACAAAAGCGGAATACACCGAGAAATTAAAACACATGCACAAACAGAATAGTGAAACCTCTGCTATATGTAAAGAATCTACATGAAATGCTACTACAGAGATTAATCGATTTTTAATATCTACTGATATGGTAATGTAACCATAGAAAATCTATTATGATAAGGACAATAATGTTCACAATAAATATTTCTGTGCAGATAAATAACATATGAGAAAGAATTGTTTATCAAATTCAACGAGATCATACTTAGGCCTATCTGTGTCTACTTAGATGCAGATAGGTCTAAATATGATGGTTGTAAGAGCTTTCCATACATCGTTATAAATGTAGAGATAAATGTGCGAATAATGGAACCAGACAATCCTGAACAATCAAGTAGTAGAGACGCGGCGCCGGCGTGACGTGACGTCGGCCACGCCTCCTCTACAAGCTATTATACGTACTTATATTACGTCTGGGGTCCTACACAAGTACTCGATTTAGGGGAAAGCAAAATCTACTCAAGCCCCATTAACATTCAGTATTGAGAACACTAGCTATATACTTGTTACCAAGCATTGTTTATCGTTCAGATAACCTCACGATCGCCGTGAAATACGACCGTGTCTAGAAAACGGTCGAATTTCCCCGCGATAAACAACTATTTATTTTATTATCAAGTAGTTATTGCTTACAAAAAAATACTTTAACAAATATAATTAGCTATACGATGAGTTATTACTTAATCATTCAAAGAGTTTTCGTGTGTTTTGTAGAGCCTTGTATAACTGTCGATTTATGTTTCAGGTGTAAAAGGAAATCCAACAAGTGTTTAAACTAATTAGTAATTATTGAACGAGCTAATAAGGCTTTAAATACGGCCGGTTTTTACGATAGTTGGCATTTACTCGAACATTTCTGATGTCATAACCCGGTAACCCGGGCATATAGATAACATATGACATCCTAAAACGCGACAATGGTGTTGGCTCAAGTCGTCAAATAAATATTTACCGTATGTCGATGATATTTGGAGCTTGAAACGCAAACAGAGGCAAACAGCACACCCAATAAAGCAGACAAATTGACTGCGAAACCACAGTTGGCGGCTGGATTCAATATAACATCGAGCCGTATAGGTGCGCCGGTTATTGTCTCCAGGCGGATATATCCAAGCTTCTGACCATATGGCCTACCTGAGACTTGGGGGATATATTTTGTCTCTTGTACACAAAAAAGAACTTCCATAGATATAATAGTGGCATATTCATCTTATTATTTTACGGAATTCATCCTTTTTGTTGACAAGATTTCTGCACTAACGCAATTTCATATAGCATTGTCATTTGAATGAAGTTTTGTCGCTATTATTATCTGTAACTGCATCTAAACTAATCACTACGTAGTATGTCGCATACAAACGTAATTTGCGTACGAAAATGTAAACTAGACTTGTCAATGGGCCACACAGATTACTTATGTGCTTAATTTGCGGCCACTTGTTAAAAATGTACTCTCAAGTTCTACAAATATAGTTTATTGAATACGACAAAGTAAAAATGTAAGTAGTGTAATTTAAGAACACAACCAAAAATGTATTCAAACAATGAAAAGTAGCGCCTTTGAGTGATTATCTAGTTAACCGATCACATAAGGGTGTAAGCGAGATGTCGGGTCATCTAGCAGCGACCGATGATTTTGTCAGTATCAAGAACTGAACCTGGAGCGGACTAGCATAGGAGCGAGGCACGTGACATAGCAAGAGAGAGAGAGAGAGAGGCGAAAGACGCAAGAGATATCAGCACATGATCATCTAAAAATTAAGTGCAAATGTGGAACAATTTATATCAAGAAAAATTGCTGCTTTTCTAATACGGTTACCGTGGGTTACAAAAAAAGTATACGCCTATTGTGTACATAATGATTAGACATGATGTGCAGGAAATTGACCACGACGGGCTGTATAGATAGACGCTACGTAACTGTTAGTCTCTAGTAGAGCTAATAAGATTTGTTGTATAACGGGCATTACGAGGCGGGCGGCAACGGGGCGAAAACAATTGAGACCGGTTCTTAGTTTATTCCGTGTTCTTCCAGTGTTACAGTAATATCCTAGAATATCCTATAATGTATTATTTATTCATACTGTGATTTCTTGTTTGTCACTAAGGCTACAAAACTGATCTAGGTAACATTTGATTGAAGCATACATCTCTACAAAAAAATTGAGAAAATTTAAAAGTTGAACAAATCTAGCTACTTTGTCTCAAACGTCACAGGGAATTGTAAATCTTGGTATCAGTTCAATAGCCTTTGTATTCAAATATGTTGTATGGGCACGAATGACAGGCGCGTCATGAATTAACATCCCTTCTTATATGTGTTATAAATGCGAATGCGATAGTGTGTTTGTTGGTTTATTAGATTGTTTTCGCGCAGCAACAGGGCTACAGATTGACCTGTTTTTATTAGTGGATGTAATTTAAGGCGGGGTGCAGCTAGTTGTTGGATCGGCGGGGTTGTTGGATTTGTATAGCGGCCCTGAATAGCGGAATAACTATTAGAACACCAGAAAAAATCAGAAGGTTTGGTATAAAGAGTCTAGCGAGGCAGACGGCCGAGCTTGCATAGGGTACAAAGTCGCGGGCATCAGCTATTTTATGATAAACTAGAAATTTCAGCATCTTCCATTCAACCATTTATTAAATTGGTAAATGGAAACTGTTTAATATTAACTGGTATATGAACATTTAACATGAACACAACACATTAAGAGATAGCGCACGTGCATTTGAAGACCAAATGCTGAATATATATAGAAGAAAATAATGTTAATATGGTATATCATTAAAAGACTTGAGCAAGAATCGGTTTAGTCACATTCGTTGGACGTGTCTCTTTCAAATAAAAAAAAAAATAGGTTTCGGGGTGAAGGCCACGCAACACTGCTTGCGCGTTTGTATTTAAGTTTTCTGAACTTTACAAATATGAATCATTATCATTATGGGCACGCGAATTTTTGTGCGAAGGATTTAACAACCACTCAGCAGTTTCAATAAGCCTTGTCTGCTTAGCTGAAGTTCAGAATAGTGCCGCGAGCGAGCGGTAACTTTTACCTGACTTACGTAACACTGTCAGGTACAATTTATTATAGGCTCCATTGCGAGCTTTCGTAATGTAGCCAGTGCCGCTTATGCACCATACTTTGCTTCCACTCGATTTCTTTCTATAGGTACCCGGATGTTCTAGGCCTTGACTGGAGTATATGACATACGGCTTCAACACACACAATATAATAATACACAGATTATAATATTTACAATGGGTGAAGATATTGAGATATAACTGCTACGATTAGGAATGCGAACACGATCAAACGTGTGTCTCCTATACAAATATTTTTGCGGTAAATTCAATTAGAGGCAAAAAGGTAAAAAGTTTAGTTTGGGTGAAAGCGGTTTTGTTGCTAAGTCAGATGGTCTATTCTGGGTCTTTTTATTGTTTTGAATTGAGTTCAACACCGTTACTGCTTATTTACCAAGTAGAGTGTCATTGTGTAACCTAGCTTTTACGAAGTAGAGCCAGATAGTTTAGTAATGTTTCTCAACTCATAGGTACTTGAATAAATGTACTTATTTCAATGGCACAAACAGATTTTATCAAGTGGAATTTCATGAACTTTTCTGTACTCTGTTCTTTTCCAACGAGTTAGTGTCAACATATTTCAAACTTCATCGTCCTCATCAATAGCCTGAAGACGTCAACTGCCAGGCAAAGGAAATTAATAATTATAATTTATGTGTGGCGGTCTAAGGCGGAGGCCCCTTGCCGCCACACATATTTCAAATTTGCCTTTTTTATTTCCAAACCTAAATAACATTTGGAATATAGATATAAAATATATATACATAGTAAGTTAGCAAAAGTAAACAAACAAAGAGTATCAACACGTGACACATCGATGTTGAAGACATACAAGCATATAATGTCGTACGCCTGATCTTTTGGCCTTTCAGCTAGGTGTATCAAATATGGTAACAGTTTAATTTATAAACAGGTTTCTCAGTGTTGATTGGATAGAGGCCCAAAAAATGCAAATTATTTGTCGCAGCTTGCATTTACATTAGATTGATTTTATGTTTGAAAATTAGAGACCAAGATAATTTACATACAGAGTTTATATGACTTATAAGAGTTCGTTACATTAATGGGTTGATTGGTATTTTCAAAGGTAACTATGAATGAAAAGAATGAAGAATATTAAGGTGTTCATATTGGAGTTTGTTAGCAACCTTAGCGATAACACAATAGGATTGACAATGCAATCGATGCTAGCCACAACACAATAGAACCTTGAGCTTGTACTAAATCAAGACATATTATTTTAGACATGGTGCTTTTTAATCGGCTAGAGAGCGGTTGTGAGGAAGTTGTATACATTTTTTTTTAAATCAGCTTTGCCATACATTTTATTGCAAGATTTACGAACATTGCCGCCAATTGTTACACTAGTTTTAAGTAGATATTTGTATTTTGTATGTAATTTCTGGTGTGAACAATAAATAGTTATCTATCTATCTATCTATGCAACGGCAGATTTTTTTCGTGAATTTTTAAAACTCGTAGAACTAGTTTTTTGTTATCCTGTATACAACATCCTCACAAACAATCCCTAGCCGATTAAAAAGCACCACGTTTATACCCATTTAATTAATAAAACTTCTGATGTATTACTTTATAATCATTAAATATCTAGCTCCATTATTATTTAATAACAATCGCTATCTCTGGGCTATAGGTAAGTAAATACCTAAGTTTAATACAATGTCACATTGCACGCATCATTGCATAAAGTGATCTCATTCGATGTCAGTCAGATCAAGACAGTTTTATAGATCTTTGCTGAATTCTTCTGTTCTTGCATTAAGTAATAGAGCTGTATTCGACAGCGTCATTTTTTTAAATGTTATACATTTAATTAAGTGAGCACCGAAAAGAGCTGGGGTCTATTTTTTAAATAATGAATGAAAAAATGAAAAAATTAATGAATGAGAGATTTTCTATAGATAGAAACAAATTCGAATGGTTTGAACTTTGAACCACTCATTGCGTTAGCGAGTGATATGATTATTTCGAAAACGCGAAATTTGTTTGGGATTTCTTTCGAAAGTCGGTTATTTCGGATGACATCATCGTGCGAAAATAGAGCCCAAAATCTTATGAATGACGAAGATGCAATTTAAATAGGTATTAAAAAGAGACATTCAAACGCTATTATGCCAATGTCGGAAAACATCGTGAAGGAAACGACATGTCTGAGGAGAAATACAAAGCATGTGTAAGAAGTGCAGCATTTAGCGCGAGTAGTGGCAAATAACATAGGAAGAAGTGAAATTAATAATATGAATTCTGATCGTCACAAAATTATATCCAGGGTTATTATAAAAGTATGTCATATAACTGCAACCAGAACCACCAGACGACGGGTAGATCTCCAAGCCGCGTGTCGAGCGTGGGGATTATGGCAAACACCAGTACTGGACGTCTAAGAGCTGATAAGATGAACTTATTATTATTAAAATAAAATAAAACCGACTGCAATGTTTGCCTATGAATTTCGGACACACAGAGGAATCCAACGATACCTCACTCGCCAAAATCGGTCAAGTCGTTTTGGAGTAATATACCCACGAACATTCATAATTACATACACTCCCAAAGACATTAACTTAGACTGTCGGGTAATAAATAAGGGTGTGACTGAGTATGAGGAACGATGCTAAAGATTGTCGTGAAGACAGATGTGATAAGCTTTTGACGTATGGTACAATGAATACTTTTTAATAAGGCAGTAAGTTTTCCTATGAATGAAAAAAAAAAACAAACGGAAAGCAATGACTAATTACATAGTACAAGTGATGGTGGTTAACTATGTTATGTAATTTACACGACAAGAGATAAGCCGTAGCCATGATTAATCGTACTAGATGCCCAATATGTAGAGAAGGCATTAGCAAATAACACAGCATATGATTTTTATGAGCGCTTCCTCGTTAGGCATCGAAAGCGGTATTAGCTATGTATGATGGACACGAGGCATCGACGTACACGACAACTTTCCCTTCTTTAATGAAAAAACGGCATTAAAGTGACCGCCTTACGGATAAAACTTGAAAGGCACACGCATCGCGCGTGGGTTACCGGCTTGACCACCACTATACCGCATCTTACTTCAGTTGTTAAATAAAACTTTATGGAAACCAAGCAGAGATAACACCTTTAGAATCGAGGAGCATTGCATAATTCACCTCAATTTTCACAAACCTGATACGACTGAAATATTGTTTCGAGCGTGAATAAAGTTTATTTAGCTTGAAGCTAACCTAACCGCAACGATATGCACAATCACGAATTTGGTATTGTATTTGCATAATTGCCTCAACGTCGATCACGGCAAAACCTGGCCAATCAATTCTGTAAATAAAGCGCTGCAAAACAGTTCAGACAGCGCTTTGATATTTAGTATTCACAAGACGGGCAGACCACGCGCAGCAAAACTAGCAGCGATTAAAGCATACTTCTGTTGTAATGTAACGGTTGCTGCAGTGTCCTTAATGCTTGAGCAGAGCTTGCGCAAAGGTCGTTTCTCAAATTTGCTTTTAATAAAATGTAGGTAAATTTAAGTCGAAATGTTTGTATTGTGTACTTAGCAATAATATTGTATGTATTCACGGCAGTATACTGCATTGTTGTATTCCAGTATTATTGAGTATAGCTCGCAGCTATGGAATACATTTAAAAAAATGCAACGTATTGAACGGCTTCGACATATATTAGATATAGATTCGTACAATTTCGCTCCCGAACCTACGACCACGATTATTAACAGCGTCATCACCTACTTCCACTTGAAAGAAGACGAGCGATAGCTGATGTAACATATTTTGACAATATTCTTGATGCAAAGGTAGACAATGCCGAACTCCTCAGCAAAATTTCATGTTAATTAATATATGCATTGCTGAGACGAACTACAAAAAAAAAATTACTTTCTTCACAGGACCACTTCATTTATGAACAAGTATTTACTTAATAACAATTTACATGTTTTTTTTACACGCCACGCGTTTACTCGTGTTTAGCTTCAGCTTACTAGCGTTTAGCTTTGAAACGTAACTATTCATAAATGCAATAATTTATTTTTGTTTGAGTATGGTTTTCTTACATACTTATACGCATTTTTTTTCTGAATTTTTTATTGTGTCATTTGGCGGAAACATGTAATTGGCCCATTTTTTTTTAACTTGTAATGTAACTTATTACAGTCAGCCTGTAAGTTTTCCTTACAATGTAAAATAAAATAAAAATAAAGTTAAGAAGTGATTAGATATCATCAAAATCGGAAAAGTGAAAGCTTTGAGAATGGACTACGATAATGATCGTTTTTTTTGTCAAAGGTTTGTGGACATGGACATCATATTATATCGGTTCGGCCTATTACAGAGCAGCGCTATGTACATATTTGAGGAGTGAGATGTACACAGGTGGTTATCCGAAATATTGAATTGAATCTTGATTCAGTACTTGACTTATAGGGAACAATATTATGTGTGTTCATTGTCAAGTTCATAAATATTACGATAACGCCCGATAAAAATGCTTTATATTACTAAATATATGAAATGTTGGTGATTTTGTACGATTTGCCATAGAATAAAAGTAAGTAGATATCTTAAATCTTCCAAGTTATGACGAATTTTACAAATGGACAGTAGATTTGAAACAGACCATTAATTCCTTGATTTGTAATAATTAAGAGCACGTCCTCAATAGCACCTGCAGATACGCCCAAGTGTCGTCTGCCGACCACCAATAGTTAAGCCACGCGCTACGAAGTGAAAGTGAATAGCGCGCACGTACGGCCGGCCCGGAGCCCCAATAAGACGACATCGTCGTCCGCATACTTCAGCAATTACCACGAGGAAATCGAGCATCGTTCCGCCGACTCGCTCCCGCCACCCTCCTTTAGTTCTCAACGGATAGTGCAACTCTATTAATTTACAGAAAAGTAAAAACTTTCGCTCTATTGCTCTGCATTCCACGATTCTGAGTTTAAAAATAGCCTATCATGAGTTACAAATTCATTTGTCTTTCCTCTACCGAAAACGTGTTGACCTAGACAATATCCGATATTCATATTCAGGGATATCAAATGAACGTAGCACGCTGCATCAACCCTGACACCATGGTCAGATCTCGAAGCGCGTACAACCAAGTATTTTTTTTTTGGTTTTGTTAAAGCTCTTCTTGGTTGATTCTGGTCGCTGTTAGAGCTTGTGCAAACATCGGATGGCGCTCAGATCCAACTCTATTTTATGCCAGTCTGTTCGGTGACGACATAAACATCTCACTGAAGCGTCGCTACCAGCTCCGTGAGAGTTCGTACGTGAGGTACTGAACAAGTAGCAACTGATGAAATCTATCGACGGTAAAATTTGTGTATTCAACGTCGCGTGCATTTATCCAAATAAAAATGGAAAGTAACGAAGGTATAATGGATGGTGTCACACTCGTCATCAACAAACTTTACGATACCTAAACGGTTTAAAGTAAACCTAACGAGCAGATGAGCACCGGGCACTGGATGACGTCAATGCCTATACAATACACAAGTAAAATAAACGCTCTTACAACAAGTGATAGCAAGGTTTTCTCGACGAATTCAATCGATCCATGTGAAAAACGATTACGTAAGAATATTCATAGTGAAAATTAAGCAGCACCAGTTCAGAATTATTATTGCATTGCATAAGGTTAATTAGTTCCGTTTAGCTCTAGAAAAGTAGGTTGTTAACACATTGTTTGTTTTATTTCTTTTTACACGATAAAAAATATATTATAATAATGCCACTGGCTGTTATTTATATTCAGAAAGACAGAAAGTAGTTCGCCACCTGGAATTTCATTCGCAAGATTTAAGAATAGGTCAGGTGCAACAGTGGCTTAAGGTGCAACGTTTCACTCATCGCGCGAAATTCAAATTTACTTGCGTTTTTTGTCAATTACAGCTTAATTACTCATCGTGGATTTATCGAAACCAATTTTGCGCCAATAGCTTGGTTTAGCTACAAATTTCAATAAGCTGATTTTCATCTTGGTTTTTTGTTTAGTGGGAAATGTACTTATACTAGCTTTCAACTTGAATTTCTGGTTGGTGTAATTTGTTGAAACAATCTATTTATTATCGCAAAATTAGTTTTCATGAACCTACGATGAGTAATTAAGCTGCAATTGACATAAAACGCAAGAAAATTTGAATTTCGCGCGCCGAGCGAAACGTTGCACCTTAAAATAATGTGCTTAGAAAGTTTAGTTCTAGCTTTGGACACAGTACAGCAGTCGTCCTTGTGACCAGTGTAAACACTATTGTTTGATCACGTGGCTGCGCCCATTATGATCTGATATAGGGGTTCACGCCAACACACCTTTGTTCCAGTCACTTTAGCAACAATATATATATCGTGAAACTCAAACTCTATATGCTAAGTACTTAAGTTTCAATGTCCTTTTCCATTGTTGGTTTTTATAAACCATGACATTGCGAGAAATTTGAAAAATATATAAGTACATAATATATTACCTTGATTTTCTATGGGTTTGACGACTCATTCTCTTTAATTTTCCAAGTTCAATATTATGAGGGTCTTCAAAATATCTCGAGTGAACCTATAATAATTGATCGAGTGAGCGAAGCGAACGAAATCTCTGTTTTAACTGGCAAAATTTGCCTTCATCCGTCCGTATGTTGGTACTCGCGTACAGTATTTTTCAAGTTATCTTGATGAAACTTGGTATAATACAGGTTCTACAATTTTTGTTTTTTTTTTGTCCGCGTCGATTTTTGATTGGAGGGGTTTTTTCCCAAAAAAAGGGGTGGTGGTTGCTGCGGTGCCATTCACCGGCAGATTTTGATAATATTAGGCAGAAACAATTGGTACTCAATTTCATTTTCAATTTCGGTTTTTAAACAAGAGTTTAAAATATAAGCAAAATCGGTCGAGAGGTTGTATCAAGATATAAGGTCGTGAAGTCTCAGTCGGACATCGAACTGAGACCTTCTGTCAAATATTATCAACGTCGGCCGGTAAATATCGCCGCAGCAAACTTACCCCTTTTTTTGACGAAAATACCCATAAAATCAAAAATCGCCGTCTTCAAAAATAAATAAACTAGTGTCATTTTAGAATTGAGGTTGTGCTAAAAAGTTTGTGCTCCTGAGGTCTACTGTTCGCAGAACTAATAATATAAGGATCTTTCGGAGTTTGGTCATCTAACGCATGCCATTGTTAAAATACTTACTATGCGTTTAGAAATAAAGCGATAGATAGATAGAAAGATAGATAACTCTTTTTTGTTCACACCAGAAATTACATGCATAATACAAAAATCTACCTAATTACATGCAAACCTTCTGTGCTCGAAAAGATCGGCAAGTGACCAACGCGGCAACGGTACCAATATGTTGTGCCTTTTCTGACGAATTTATATTTAGAATGTGTGACAGTGACGGAACGGTAGCTGAATATTTTAATTTCAACCCTGACAACAGGCACAGGAGAAGAAATAGACGTACTATTAAAAAAGTAATTTTCCTGCATATAAACACTATACTCTAAAAATCGAATCCTGTTTTCAAGGACTGCAGTAATGTTCCGTAAACCGTTGGTGAAGGTAATAAAGTCTTGAGAGGACAACGACCTGACCGAGTCAAATCGTATTCCAAGTTAGAGTGTGATGAACATTTAATTTTATAATGCAGAACATTGGGTTCATTGTACAACCGTAGAGGATGATTCATTTGTTGCATAGATAACAGTTGATACGAAGAGCTTGAAATTGGCAACAAATAGAATAGTATCGATGATAATAAATGATAAAGGATAGATAGATTCAAAGTTAATGACAATAACATTATGAGTTCGGTAGATGTAGAAACAGGGATGCAGAGCAAAGAGGACAACGTCCGAACACCTGGAAGGTGCAATCCACATGCGTCCACTAACGAATGGAAACGATTCTATTTTTACACAGTCCACTCTATCTTATTTACTATTCTGGTCTGCGACTCATTGAATTGTGGTTATTATGTGCAAGTTGGACATGTGCCAGAGACTCTCGGACCTAACGCACCGATACACAGATATTCGAGGAATGATGGCAAAGCGTTTTCAGAGAACAGCATTAAACCGACGTTCTCTCGCGATTATATTTATAAAAATCACAAAGCCAAGGTTGAACTTTTATTGACGGCAAATATAATTTGCATAAGTGTCGTATCGCTGAGTGTTTTAAAATTAAACCGAATAACGATAGTGAGCGGCCTGTGTTTAAAAATTAGGGAAGTTAAATGTGATCATTTAGTTTTGGAATAAGGTTGTCGGGGTCGTTTACATATGATACGGGCAAGTGAGGCTGGACAAGCGACGCGAGAAGAGATCACGTCAAACCGGCAGCCGAGCGCGGTGCCAGCGGAGAACCGGTCGCAGGCGCCGCACGCCACCCGTCGCTCGGCGGGGATCGACCGCTGATTATCACCTTGTAAACAAAATTGCATTAGGTACGTTTTTTGCGATAGAGTTGAATCTTTGCAGCAATTACAAAGGATCGAGGCTGTACTTTCATCACAAAGGAACGAAAGGAAACGACGTCTTACTTACTTACGACTCAATGCGTCTTAAACAAGTGGTGAGGAAAAGGACGATGGTAATAATGAAACGAATGTTACCATACATACAAATGTTAGGTATGCATGGCGCAATTAAAAACAATGACACGGACCGTCGATCGATCGACACAAAGCCTCAAGAGTTGAAGCCTAAATGGCGAGGCCACTGTGTGTGCGTGAAGGCGCGACGACGTCGACGACTTGTTTTTCGAATTAGGTGACTTGGGGTAAAAGATTAATAGATCGTCAAACGTAGCGTCGCAGCAAATCGGAATAAACTAAGTGGGCCATCAAATAATTTCGCAACCGTATCGAGTGCCGCAAGCGTTAACTACTAGACGAAGCAAGTCAAGGCCCGACTGACGAAGAGGCCCGTGCCTCTAATGTGACTGTCCTGTTTTCATTGTTTCCAACAACACTATTCACTCTGGTATTTTAAGAAAAGCATCAAAGTACAAAGTCTTCGCTAAAAAGAACATTAGCATAATGTGAATAGCATTAAAAATATCATCGATAAGCAAGTATCCTTTAAGTAATTCTATTTGTTTAACGTGGAGCCATAAAAAAAAACAAAAAAAAAAACGAATTTGGTTAGGTAACATATCGTACCTTTTTATCGTTTTTTTTTCGCTACAATTTTATTTGAAACTGTTGATAGGACTAAATGTTAAATTCCAGATGGTTTATGCACTTAATACATATTTTTGTTTTTATGACAAAAAAAATTCTTAGAAGTATCATTTGCCAGAACACTAAGTAAATTTTTTTATATTCATCCTTAACATTGGATTTTTTTTTGTGTTTTCATAAGCTCATAGTTATAAAACATAGCCTTACGTATGGTGTAATGAGGAAAAAATAAACATACTTAATATAATCGTACAAAACATTTCTCAACGAACATTTCAAATGTATGAAACGATAAGGTCGCGGAATTATGTAAACCATATTTATCAAGTACGTGCATTAGAGTGAATTGTTATATCATCCGTGTTAAGAAATCTGGAGTTATAAACATGCAGAAGTATATATTTCGGATATTTATTTACTTAAGCTAATAAACATTACTTACATTGAGATGTGGTTAGATTGACTCGAAATGGCGTTTTGCAAGTTACCAAGGAAGATTAACAGAGGCGTAACCCTTACAAATATCTTGCAATTACGGATTCTTTTAATCTGAATATAATGTTTTGGTCAACGCAGGTCTTGCTCTACTTGACTTATTTTTGGTTGACAGGCCTGGCGTTTGAGCACAACTCGATACCAATGTTAAGTTACGATGGGGTCGAAGATGGCAAACACCTAGACTTGAATGGCATCTGGGGTTCAAGTCAGGCTGCCGGAACACCGTTGGAGATTGATTTTCAACTTGATGGTGGTAGCTAACCAGCTACCACCATCAAGTTATCATAATTAACATCTATAAACATAATGTGGTGATACTTTCGAGTATCACCACATTATGTTTATAGATGTTGCCTTCGCCGTCAGCTCATTGTTGGGGTTTAAAACAGTACCTGCAGCGTGCGATTCTAACGCGTTAATTACTGACAAGCCGTCTTCGCTACACTATTTCTTTATTTGTTTATCCATTACTGGCTTACCCGCACGGCTCCGCGCGCAAAGGCTTAGTGATTTCAAAAACACATTTTACCTTCTCAGGGGTTGATTTTCGAAAAATCCAGACAAGCGTCTGTCTTTTTTTTAGAGTTTCATTGGCGTAGCATGAAAAAAGATTTTATTTCCATATAAACTTTGGGAGTGCATTTGACCCCCAATAAGAGGTAGAATTTCGCAAAATCAGTTCACCTTATTACTTATTGTTCACCTAGGCCATTTGAGGAGTATTGTGTTAAAATTTCACGTCTCTATCATAAGCGGTTTGGTCTGTTCGTTGACTTCAAGAAAAGGGCTTGTTCTTTTATATATAATATAGATTAGGTTGTCTTATTTGAAAGTATACTTAAAGTTATAGATGTACTCATTAAACAAACGTTTCATTCAAATATATTGTGATGAACTTACCCCTTCATTTCCACCTAGGAACTCTATAGTCGGCTTATTTAATTTGTCCTGAAACAAACAAAAAAAAAACTGAGTCAATTCACGCCAATATGGTCGTCAAAGAAATTAGTCATAGAAAAGTGAAACAATAATGTTCACAAAACGTTGTCTATGTAATGCTTTTGTGCCCACAGTATTTGCAAGAAATGCAGGAAAATACGCCTGACGCAATAGACACGTACGTACACGGGGGTTTACAAGGCAAAAACTCAATAGTATTGTGTCCATAGTTCCATAGTTACCTATAATTAAGTAATATCATGTTTGAAACAATAAGATCGATCGATTCGTTCAAAAAGCAAAAAACAAAACGACTGACAAAATGACACCTATGAATCCGAATACTGTGACGAATCTTTCACCTCGCAATTCAAAATCGGTCAAGTCGTTCAGGCGGTAGGGTTTGACGTTACACAGAAACACAAACAAACATACTTATATACCCGAAAAAAAAGGCGCTCCTTCGGGACAGTAGGGTAAAAAGAACTCATTGATCATTAAAAATTTGCATTAAAATCTTACGTTAGTTATTACAATTGAATGACAAGAGAATTAAGTACTTAACATGATCAATTAATTAATGAACTAATAATGAGCATACAACAATAAACAAAAAGCCAACAAATATTTATAGATCTCTATGAAGTATAAGGACTTAGGAGAAGCTATTGACTAGGTCATAAATTGATTGAACTCTAAAGAAAGGAACGCAAGTTACACACACTCTACATTCTTTTATACTCTAGAAGAGAAAGAGAAAGGTAATGCTGATGAATTAAGAAACACCTAATGTAAGTAATCATTCAGATTTTTATAATATACAATTTTGCTGGCGGAATAAACAAGTGGTTAATCGTTAAAATTATCAAGGTTCAGCATAAAACTGCCATGTTATCAAAACAATACAATAAGAACATGTGCCATAAAGTGCGAATAATTCAAATAAAACATCTATATGTGTTGCCGAGATTTATACAGACACTACCCAATATACCAATATATAATTAAGCACAGATTGTAGAAATGAATAGTTTAAAATATGAACTACATAAATTTTCAACTTCAACGGCAGCCGGTACAAGAATTATTTTTAAAGATTGAAATCTAAATCCGCTAACGCAGTTAGCTAGCAGGTTAGGAATATGGAATCGTAATTTCCTCATGATTATAAGGCATAACCTAATGAAACGTAGTAATTAGACGACAAGAAGCCAAACTAGTTGGGCAACGAGTCGGGCTGGCTACAATAAGCAAGTGTCGGCAAGTCTTGGGCATTGCACAACGTGCGATGGTCGAACGCGAGAAACATAAACTAGGCTGGGCGGCAAAGGTGATGATGTAAACTTAAAAATTGCTTTAGTTACTTACTTAACCGCAGAACTCAATGTGAAATTCAAGTTGTAATGCAGTCTAGACGCAGAAATGAGTGGGGATGACCCGGAACTGGAAACATCCATGGCCGTGACTCTTTTAGATTAGAACGATTACGCTTTGAAACCCATAAGAAACCGCATGAATACTGTCCAGTGCAGTACGAGAGGGAAGATCATGTCTAGTCACGCTTTAATTATGTTATCGTAAACGTTTCGTTGCTTTTAGGTACTAATGTAAGTTATATTCATGACAAAATAGTCTATATGGATGGAGTTTGAATTATTTTGTGAATGCCAAACCAGTTTCATCAAGCAAGGTCGAAATTTGTGAATAATTTATTCCAATACTAATTTAGAACACCCGTAAAAGAGCATCAGTTAGAAGTTTGAAGCGGTAAGCCTTGCTAGAATGCAAATGTAATTATTTTCACCGCCCGCAGTCGCCCGTTATGTAACACGAAATATAATATTTTGAATGATAATAGACGTTGTAAAATCATTGATTACAAATTGTTGTATTTTCCATGCGATTAGACTTTAGGAATTAAATATTTTGATAAGATGCTTCAGAACGAACTTAAGCCGATTAGAAAACGATAAGATCCAAACGTCACATATCTAGGGGCGAATATGGACTTGTTTTCGCCCAAAACAAGGCACGCATATTACACTTAGCTCAAATTGTCCAAACTAGATGTAGTAGTACATAATCAGTATCATTTTGTTGAATAAAAAATATACAAAAGCAATTTTGGCCTTGCGTTGAATTGCCACGTTGTACAGAGTGAAGCAATAAAATACCTGCACAAAGTGACCTTAGCTGAATATGCCGGTGACCTTTAAGCAAAGCAAAAAAGTACATGAGCTTTTACGAGCTTATGTTTTAGATGAGGAGAAAATCAATTACACCAAGCTCTTCGACATGTGTTACTTACCAGAACCGCTTACTGTTTTGACTGAGTAGGATAAATGGGAGAGATTATAGGAGAGATAAATGAGTTAAGCAGAACATTAACGCAAGGGCTACAATCTGCAAATGATATGTCTACAGCATGGCCTACCACTATAACTAGAAACACAGCTGGTAGAGATGAAAACAACGTCTTTCTACCCTGTCATATCTTGCAAAATATAATCCCCAATTTCAAACTGCCTAATTAAGGTCAAAATGTATGTAAAATTGAAGCGGTAACATTTAATTAAACCTTCGACAGTTTTTCGGCGAAGTGTAGAGGTCAGTTCAAGGTACCGAGTGGTCTGACAAGATAAGAAAGCGTCTAATTGTGCGTCGCCATCCAGCAATGTTGTTTGAAGACCCAACGCCGCTTCACATTCTCCGATACTTAACTATGCCATTTCCCTTTAGATATTTATCAACCTGGCGGAAGATTTCGGATAACATTATAAGAAACCATCTCTAAAACTTAGACCATGACCGATAGATTTTCAACAAAAAACCGTCGCATAAAATAGTCAAAGAAGTTGTGTTAAAATTAAGAAAAAACTACGTTAACAAGGCCAGTTACAGAATTAAAGTAAAATACAAAATGCCGAGGCGTCTACCTGAGAAACGGAATTCTTTTAGACAATAATAAAATGAAAGTTGTTCTTGTCTAAGCAGTTTAAACGTTACCTAACAAAATGTTCGTTATGGTTCTATTTAGCTTCAAATTAATGCAGCTAGTTAGTTTGTAATTAATCTGTTTTTTGGAAAGTAGCGATCCCAAATGCAGTATGGCTAGAAAAAATAGACGAAATCAGAGAGGGCAAGCGGCGAACAGACCTTCATAAGTTTACTCGGAATATGGTGTTACTTGTTGACAGTTTTGCAATCATCAACAAAGTATCAAGTTGTATTTTAATTTACATAAACTGTAATAGTCAGCTGTTGTAACCAATGTGATAATCCAAGTACCAGTATGTGGTGACAGCAGTGATAAGTATTAATAGGTGTTTTCGAATTGTGCATTTTATGTAATTTACTTAGTCTTGGATGAATCTATTTCCCAAGCCCCAATCTCTTTCTGCTGTCACCGCCTTTCTTACTTAAAACGCAGCGACTTCGGTTCTGTTGTATGTAATATTATTGAAACCGAAATTTGGCAGCACCAATTTCATAGCTCTCAAAAATGTAATGAGTCTCGTTAATAAAATGGATCAACACCATTTACGTCAATGGTGCTCTTAAATATAAGTAGCAGCCTTCATCAAAATATTTTAATATTTTCAATTGGTTAGCGTTTTCAACAGATCTCTAATTTGACTCTGCGAATCATTAGATCTGCTTTATTCAAACTGTACAACGTAGACATTGTACAAAATTCTCGGTAGTTAGCACCGAAAGACACTGACATTTTGCCAGACAGGTTTCCTATAATTTAGGTCATACAAGCAAGAAAACCATAATGAAAATTTTAAAACCCACATCAAAGGGAGATAAACTGACAGCAAGTGGTTAAAATTTTAAATAGAAAAGGACCGTAGGATTTTTTAGGTGAGTGAACCATCTGTTTGCAAGTAAGCTTAGCTAGGGACGACCAGGTGCCAAGTCTTGGGGGGACAGAGGGTGCGACGACCCCGACCATTATCGGGCGCGTACTCCGTCACGCTTACATCACAATACATCTATCACGACCAAATACTAACCTTATCCTGGCGTACTTATAGACGAAAATATTGAATTCAACACTAGAATTATCATGGAAACTAAGAATTTAATGTTTTGAAGCTGTTTTCCAATTCAGATGTATAATTTGATCTTAGTGATCAGTAGCAGAACTTCCTTTGAAATGTAGATGAAGCCTTTGTTTTTAATTGCGCTAATGTCTCCGAAACAAACTCAAAAGAGGTTCGTAATGGGCTAGTTGACATTATTTCACAACGGCAAGATGAAGTGGAGAGTGATTAATTTTTTTAATGGTTGGATAAATACCTATTTATTATTACGGTTGTTTTAGTTCTTAAAGACCTTCCTATACCTTTGTATCAGATCTTGTCTTACCTTATCTTGTAACTAATATTTGTTGAGACTCGTAAAAATTAGGCACCTAAGTACTAAATCTTTTATATTTGAAAATATATGTGTCTTACAATCGGGTTAGAAATTCAACTCATAAAGTTTTATTTTATATCGATGAACTCTTTTCACCTACTCAGGTTTGTAAATGTTGGCATAATATCACGGATATCCGGTACGGTATTGCTTATTTGAGGAGACGAGATATACGACAGCACTTCATAATTGCATCGTAAGACTAAACGACTCATGACTAAGCAGTAGTTTTCCTTCCTTCAGTATCTCAATGAAACTGAAACGCGAGACACAATCGTAGGATGTCTAATTGAAATCAAGAAATGCAATGCATGTTCATTTGGATTGAAGAGTGATTCATCCAATAAAACAAATATGTATTCCTCTAACCTTAGAGTGGACACTCATTCGGGAGCGTAACAAAGTGATTCATTCCCTTGAATGGACTCTATGGTCAGGAAAAAAGGCCAGGTGGCACGCTTACAAAGCGGAGAGAAAAAAAGTGGCATCCAAACCTGCCGCGGAGCAGGTTGTCGAACGATTTTCGAATTTAGTAAAGGGATGGAGTGTTGATAATCGTTTGGTAGAACGAAATAATGGGTGCTCGTGATCATAGGCATCCACAAAAGATATACATCGTTGTCAAACACGTGCACAGACTGGGAAATCAGAAATCAGGTGGGCGACCGAAGGAGAGCTTTGCGTTACACCACCTTTTATGCATTGTTTACACTGCAAACTTGATATTACAGGCCGGGGAGTGTGGACTGTGGAGCATCTGCTCTACCGGTAAAATATTAAGTTCACAAAAATTTTTAAAAACTTTGAAGCAGATTAGATTTTTTATTACTAGTTCGTTTGTGATTTGAACATTTAGAATTTAGTTTTCTAAAATAATAAATACTTACTAATATACCAGCCTGCTCTTAACAAGTATTGAAAACAGGCTTCTATTTTATACAGGCACCAGTTTTATTAAAATGTTACACAACTAGTCTTGACATGAATTATAATCTCGCCAAACGATGATCCCAAAACCAACTTATCACAAACGCAAAGTGGACTAGGAATAGTATAAATGAGATATCAAGTGTATCTACTCCTTATCATAGTTCATAATAGCAAGCGAATTAATCAAGACACGAAAGTCGCTGACAGATTACACTGACCTTTTGAACGCCAAGGACCACGCATAGGAAAATCGCTCTGTACGCCACAGGCCGTTCTTGAATGTTTTTAAGAAGGCAAGTCATTTTTTCCGATTTTGAGATTACTATTGAATTTATTATTAATCTACGAACAAGCCTTAACTTTATCAAGGTCCATTTAGTAACTTGTAGATAAGACAATAAAAATAATGTTTTTTATAGATTTCCAGCAAAAGAAAAAGAATACTTAAGTAAGTGTGGGTAATCTCATCGTTGCCGTTCTGGGTACAGATTGTCGCTTGAAAGCGTGGTTGAAGTTCAGGTATAGGAGAACACAGAGCAGAATGTGTAACAACGTCGACTGGTCAACGCTGTCGAGGTGTTTCAGGACAGCTCATAGCTGTCCCGAGGGGAGCTGAAGCGCGGTGCTATGGAATACGCTTTGTTCCTTTGAAGATTCCGGAGCCCTCTGTCAAGCACCAAGGCACGCAAGGTCAACAAACAAAAAAAAAAGATGCAGATATGTAAAAATTGCAAAGTGAAACCGAGTCCGAGGGAGGGGAGGGAAACTCCACTTTACAGCTAAAAAAAAGATGCAGATATGTAAAAATTTCAAAGTGAAACCGAGTCCGAGGGAGGGGAGGGAAACTCAACTTTACAGCTAGGAGGTAGAGGCGGGAGATACCCCAAACATGTATTCAAAGTCATCCTGTAATGCGGCTATTAAGGTGTCTATTTGACCCGAATTTCGATCACAATCCTAACGATTTTGATAATGACAATCACATTATCGTCAGTGGTAATGAAATGTAGATGAAAGCTAATGGTTGGGATTAAAATCATATCTGATCAAAACAAGGCCAGTTGCATTGACGTCGATTTAAAAACCAAATTTGCTCTATATATGAGTTTTAGGCTCGTTTTAGGAGACAAATAAGTGTTAATGACATTGCATTAACTAATTATGGTAGCACTTAACATTTGCATTGTATTAATCACTTCGGAATTACATAAAATTCCCGTTGGTGTTATTTCACGGCAACAGAAACATGACCAGTAGGTGCTGCTAACCAATTACGATACTCTTTGACGAGACGAGCAAGTCGCTCACCTGATGTTAAGCGTCACGGTTGCCCATAACATAACGGAGTGGCACTCAGAATTTTGAACTTCAACAGTTCAAAACCATGCGCGGCAATGCACTGCGCTTGTTACTCCGAGATATTAGATGTTAAATCTCTTTACGCCCAGTAATTACGCTGGAAACATTGCCCTTCAATACGGAACATAGTAATGTTTGCACTACTAATATCGTAATATTAATTGGCTTTGCAGCTTGCCTCTTCCTGTAAAGTTATAATTTTTTCCTAATGTCTGTTTCTATAGCCCATACATGTGTTATGGACTTTTGAGTGGCGTAATTGCTAACTTTAGCGAGTTAGCCCCCAGTGGATAGCGCGTTCGGATCGCATGCCACAGGGTGTGGGATCAAATCCCAACAATGAGCATGGGCTACCCGTGCAGGAAAACATCGTAAGGAAACAATAGTGAAGGTGGTATGGTATTTTCTAGCAATCGGCAGCCGACGAAATCTGTCGGCACGCACCTTATGGTGTATTCCGACAGTTTCACCTGAGAGTCAGTTCCGATTCCACGCTAGGTGTGTTTACCACACTCGACCGCACCGTCATAGCATCAGGGTAGTTTACGGTCAAATGCCTAGGCCATACTATAGAAAAAAAAACTAATTTGTCCTTAGGCTGTGGCTAGTCTTAAAGGCAAAAGCATCGCAAAAGCCTAGCCTCTATTTTGTCGATATCGGAACAGGGTCCTACTATTATTTTAAGGTGTCTCTTGAACCATGGAAGCGCTCAGTAATTGTGAACATCTCTCGCGGTCATCCATACGAAGAGCGCCGGTTAAATGGTTACCTAAGTTATGTGATCTGTTAGAACTATATTTTTGAGCTAGGTACGTCAGGAGCAACAATTGATATTTCGCTCTTATACAAATACTGTTATTACTCTTGTGAATATAATATCGTCGGCTAGCAAACAACACAGCTCAAGCCGAAATTTGCCAAATTTGATATCTGTCAAACTGCCAAAATTCGACGAGCCGTGTTATTAGCTTGCCGACAATATTAGAAAATACGATAATCGAAGTGTTCTGTGATTGAGTTACAGTTCGAGCGTTTCAATGAGTTATTGAAGAAGACAATCATTTAAGCAATTTCAAACAAGCGGAATATGCTAATTCGAAATATTTTCATTCGGCAAGTAATCCGGCAGCTTGGTACTTTCACCTGCTCGGGCGCCGCCGCCCCAACATTGTCATTGCGGCTGTGCGCCCGATTCGCTTACCTAATGTACAGAGTTTGCGAAACTGGGCCCGAACGGCACGACATGCGCCGAATGCCTGCGTTTAGAAATAGGAGTAATCTGATGTTTAATTCTTAACAAGCCAACGGCTAATTTCCTCAGGGCTCAAGCTTTATTACTTACTTCCCTAGAGCCCGATAATGATAAGGCAGATAACAATCGTAAGATAACGAAATTAAAACTACATTTCATAAAGGAAAGAAAGCCAAAAATCAAAACATGGTAGATATATGCCAAAAAGTTAACACACTGGAGACATCAGTTGACCATCTTTTTGCTTATTTTAGATGGCATTCCGATGTTAGGTCGTATATGCGATTATTGGATCTTCCGCACGCGAATATTCGCCCTAACCATGTGACAGTACAGTTTCATTTCTGATTAAACCGCGAAACGCCACGGCGGCGGCGGCGCGCGGCGACCCGGTTTACAAACGGCACGGCAGAGTGGTTGCGAGAGCAACCGAAATGCATAAATATGAATGCTACCTTATTATCCGTTAATTAGGGTGGATATTTGCGTGCGGGCGAGTAACGCGACCGCCGTCTCTCGACCTCGGTGGCCTGGGTTAAAATGGCAAATTTAAACTTTAATAGGTCACGACAGACGTAGACATCGCATAATAATGTACGTTACCCATTAGGTATATTGTTCTAATTATGTAATATAATGAGAAATTTTAATTTGGCAACCAATTAAGTTGTAAATTCGGCTATAACTATAAGCTCACTTGCAAGTCTAATTGACTTTCTTGATTATGTATTACATTAATAAAAATAATTAATTAAGATCTTTTAATGTAGTTTTTAAGCACTACAAAGCTACAAACAAAAACTTTATTTACCTATGAGTCGTTTTGTCGCCGTTCTCTTTAGTCAGGATAAAAAGTATCTCACATTAGTCCTTTCCTAATTCCTTGCCAAATATCTGTTATTTAGCCGAGAAAAGGTAACAACAAACAGAAAATGGAGAAAGTTACATTCGCATTTTTATGTTAGTGTAGAAGTGTGGATTAACGGATATCCTTTTCTTACACATTGAAATGAAAAGAGATACAGATAATTTTAGTCCTGTCAGATTGGTTAAATGAGTGCACAGATAAAATGAGTGGTATTAACAAAACAACAAAAAAAATACTTTTTTATTTTTTACAAAAAAACGTTAGCCTAGACTAGCTAGTTTTTATCCATTTAAATATTTTACTTAAATCAACCAAAATATGATTCTCAGTGCAGGTACAGTCATACTTACAGTTGTGCAACACAATAGTAAGAATGAGGAAGGCAAGCAAGCCAAGGCAACCGCTGAGGAAATTGTTAAAAAGCAACTGTACGAATATAATTAATACAATATGGAATATTTCCTGACCAAAGCAAAGGAGAAGACATAGTTTCAGTCAAATATGTATATGGTTCACAGTTGCACAAACCCAACAATAAAACGCATGCACATTATCGCAAAGCCAAGCAAAGGATTTAATCAGGTCATTTGATAGATAACACTTATTCTACTGGAGCAACTGTGCTAGCGGGCCAGGGCCTTGCTCCAGAACTTCAAGCAGCTGGGTTCTCATGGTAGGTATAATTTATTTTTATTTTAGAGATGAAGTAAAAAAAATATAGATTCCTTTTTCCTTTGTCAAAATCGAAAATGTTTACATACACTTTTTTTTAATAACATTATATCTTTAGAATACCATTGCATTCTAAAGATATATTGATGTTTATTATTTTTAATTTCTATTCAGTAATTTTATAGAAAAAATTTAAGTTTATATAATATAACTTTATATAATATAATTCTTGAAACAATGCAAATGAGATAGCTGAAACAGAGGATCCAGCCCTTAAGAAAGGAGTGTAGGTAATTGAAAAAGTTATTCTGTTTCTGTCTGTTTGTAGCTTTTTCATAACCACATGGCTTACCCAATGTTGATGAAATTTAGTGAGTAGTGTGCTTGATAAGGATGGATCGTCAGGGTTTTATGAGAAAACTATAACAGCGAGACATATTCCTATACCTAAGCCAATAATGAAACAGTTTTGCTTTACCAATCACTTCCTCAAATGTGTTGCTCTCTTTACTTCACAAATTTTAGGAATGTGAACCTTTTTTATTGAGGGACCTATTGACAATTTTTTTTTTGTTGCTATTAGGGATGAAACAAAGTTTTTATTGATTGTGGTCTGAAACATTCGGCTTAACGAAAAATTGTCTTGGATAGTCGCAAATGTACAACAAAACATTATTAAATAACTTTATCTCCAGAGCAACGTATTGTAATATTCAAAGAATAGGTGCAATTATAACAATACAAGGTCATACTCTATGTCCAGCACATTTTATCTGTGGTATAATACTTCTTTAATGTTTATGTAGATAGATCATAAAACGGTATTTAGATTCATTGGCCTAGTTTCACTTTTTTAGGTAACGTAGCACCTATTTGACGTACGTCAAATAGGTGCTACATTTCTTTCATTTCAAGGTCATTTCTTTTTGCAGTATTTTCTATATTTCTACACCAATATAATGGTGGTGGGTATGTTTTTGGGTTTTCTACAATATTTCTGTGCACAAAGTGCTTGTGAAAATGCAGATAAAAGCTAGTCCTATACAAATACAGACATATTTTACTCTGCGTACTCTGCTTTTACAGGGGTTAGTTAAAGGCTTGTCAAAGCAAAGTTTAAGATATCTCTATTCCCGTTACTGGTGCAGCTCAAGAAAATACAATACACTACAATACAATTTTTGCTTGTGGGTGGAGTGTGTGATGTAATATTTAAACGATGTATATACTAAGGGCTATATTAACATGGTGTACTTTTCATCATAAAAATATTCAGTTAAATTTTTCCAGTCTAATTTACTATCTATGTAGTTTATTTTCAATCAAACTTGGGTATATGTAGGATAATAGGATAATAAATGCTTGTGACAAATTACTTTTATGATATTGGAAATTTTGACATAAAATGAATAAGAATTGTTATTTTGTAGTACTTATGTGAGTATGATATTCTTAGTTTTCATTAAGTAAATAAGTGAGGAAAATCTGAATAAAAATATTTATATTTTTACAGTACACTGGCAGCTGTCAAAAATAATCCCAGCATGGACCAAGTACGAAGGAACCCCTCAATATTGAATTATTGTTTAAATTAGAAAATTTTAGTTATTATTGTGAGATAGTTAAAATGAAATCTGGTTAGTACAATGTTAAATTACATAATTACATCACTTTTACCGATAGCACCGATTTACTGATAAATGAGTACCAAATTTTTTCACAATTACTTACAGTAGTTGACTAGTGCAATTTGATCCTTTGGCCAAGTGGGAAAAATTATGCAAGTCAAAGTATTATCAACTAGCCATGCTCCAGGTTTCACCCATGTGGACCATCGCACTTGTCAATAACTATTATACAATTTTTCAGGTTACAAATTTGCCTATATGTCACTCTCTGGCCCATGCTAAAAATAACATCAATCCATTGCTCTGATGCTTCATGAAAGAAGAACAAGCAAACCAAGAAACAAACTTTAAACCTTAATATTTTGCAAAATTCCATTTTTAAAGGGGTAAAATGGACCCCTAAAGTTTGTATGGCAATAAAATATTTTTTCATGCTAAGCCAATGAAACTCGGTTATACTTAATATTAATCATAAAAAATGAAGAGAGATAGAAGAAATAATAGTCTTGACAAAGTAGGTAAGTATTAAGTAATCAGGTATCTATTTTCAATTTAAACAAATCAAGGGGGCATTGAAATTTGTGTACCTAAATTTACAAAAAAAACTTCAAGTGTGAAATTTTCTGTACAATTTTTGATTCGTTTTCTGAATTGTCAGTATCAGGTAACGGGTTATCAATTTATTACGTACACATGCTGTATAAGTATTTGTGATGTACACTAAGTACTTCTTTGAATTTTCTGAAGATAATTTCTGTAAGTTAGTCCTAAAAGTTAAAAAGTCCTTAAGACTAAACCACTGATATTGATTAAAAATTAGAACAGCTAGAGACAGAGCTACTTTAACACTTAAAATACATTCAGTGCAGGAACACAAGATATTAAGGGCGCTTCTTTCATCATCTTCCAAGTCTCAAGTGAGCTATAACTCAGTGTAGTAGTCAGTGTAGGTAATGGTCAAATAAACTGAACAAAATTAAAGTTACTTGGGACTACTCGCCAATGGGCATGGACGAATATTGACAACAAAAAAATACTACTCGCCAATTAGCACTAATTGGAAAGTAGCTAATTAAAACTTAAAGATGTTACAACTGGGTGACAATTTTCTTATTGCCTTTGTTAATTTGGTACTTTTTGAACTTAAGCCAACAACCGAAAGAAGGTGTTCGGGATAATAGGTTGTATTTCTGTTACTATTTCTTCAAAAACGGCTAAACCAATATCGATTTTGTATTTAAGATTTCAAAGAGCAGTTTTCACTGTGGTGGTGCTAAGCTATGTTTGATGAAAAACTTTCAAAGTTATGAGCTCTTTTCTGAATCGGTTGTGGGTATTTTAAAGTTTTAATTTATACTTGCCGTTGAAGAGATTTCTATTAAACCGGCTGTTTGTTAAGAGAAACGATACTTACAATCACTGAAATTAAAATTATTATGTTCACTGAATTTTACAAGGAAAAAGTTGTAATATTGCATTTACTGCATTTATAGATAAGTAGCTGCGCCCAGCGGTTGCACCCGCTATTATACAAAAAACGAATATTATTCCGGAAAAAAGTAGCCTATGTGCTAATCCAGGCTGCAAGCTACCTCCATACCAAATTTCATTCAAATCCGTTTAGCCATTACAGAGTTGAACGGGAACAAAAACACTAACATACTAACACACAAACATTCATATTTATAATATTAGTGTGATATTAACATGTTTATAAGCTTCAGGTGTTAGTATATTTTATTCAGTTTACCTCAATGGTATGCTTTAATTCCAATAATAACGTAACTTCATAAGTGCTGATTTATAGTGTTTATTGTATATGTTAGTTCATAATTTACAAACAGCCAACGCCATCTTTCCGAACAATAAAGCACTAGAGTTCACTAAGTTGTTTACAAAGTCTTGGCAAAAAATTTGCTTTTAACCTTGAAACTTAATCTTTTAATGTCGAAGGAAGCTATGGTACTAAATCAGAGGCCAGTTCTTCAAGAATATGGCCCATCTGTAGAAATTTTAAACATTTAGATACTTAGTTGATCCAAATCCCACCTTTTTGAGTAAATTATTTGGAATAGTCAAAACGCCTCGGACTTTTCAGATAAGTTTAAACAACAAGCCAAGTAATTTCAATTGTCTGATTTCATCATCTATCCTTCTTTTACTGTTTTTATGAGATATTTTGTGCTTGGTGCAATGAAATCCATTAAGATATAACATAAGTAAGGTCATGAAAATGTGGGTGGAAACTCAAGGACACCCAACTTTCTCTCTGCTCCTAAGTATTAGGAATTTACTAATAATGATTTTTAGTTGAGCTTGGTACAGATTATGTTCCATGAAATCTCATATTCTTTTTTTTTTATTGTAGCATTTAAAAAAAATATTATTACTTACCTAAAATGGAAATAGTTTTAGTGGACTCAAACTTATGACTTATTAATATTTTATACTAATAGATTAGGTACCTATTTAGAATTGCCTTGAAAGTTGCAAATTGCACATAGAAGCCTTGAATGATGTACCTACTTGCTTACCAATAACCAGAGGTTTTTTGCAAAGATATTGCTGTTTTTTTTGTTATTGTATCTTTCTAAAATAAAGTACGAATGTAGTTATTTTAAAGAAATAAAAGAATGACTGTTTTTTTTTTAATGTAAGAGCAATAGCGGAGCGTAAAAGTTGTTGATCTTCAATGATTTCAAAGTTTTGAATTGCTTTGATGAAGTTTCGAGTTTCCATTTCTTTACTGTGCTTTTTTAATGTAGTTAGTGATACGGATTGTAACGTAACCCCTCAGAAAACGTCGATTCCGCAACAATAAGAACGAATTCTCTAATTATAGCCGTATGAAATGTAAATCTGTGAAAATAACAGAGCAAATTATCTACATGTTGACGTGGCGTGACATTGTAGAAGAGAGTCTATCGACGCCCTAATATCCTAGACTTGTAGGAAACCAATTATCGCAATTTTAAAACCGATTTGTTGATGTAAAACTAGTAAAATTGCAGTTTCATTTCAATTAGTGTAATAAAAGTATGGCGACTGACATTGTTGGCTTATCTTTATTTTGGTGTAACAATATGGCGATTTTACTTACCCTGTTATTTCTAAGGAAGTCTTGTATAGCTTTTAGCGCTGAGTCCGTCAATTTGAAGAAAAATAGTTCCTTGTTTTCTTTATTACTAGGCTCCGATGATAACCCATACTGAACACCTGCAGGCAAGGCCGCCATTGCTTATTCACTATTCGCACTGTGGACCAGCTGACTCCTTGCTAGCCGTCACGATTCATATCATTCACACATTTCTTAACCGTAATCACAGATTCACAACCTATATAAAATTATAATTACAACAACAAAAGGGTTAAAATGTCCAAATTAACAATCTTTTTGTAACCCCATCGACTCGGCCTTTGTTGGCAGCGCTCTTCACTCTGCAAGGCCGCACTGACTGTCATGCGCAATGGCGCTTTTGACAGGAAACGCAAGCATTCACTGCGACACTAGCGCCAATTAGCAGTTGGCAACAAGTAATTTGATCCGTTGCTAACTTCATTTACTACAAAAATTTCAATATTTTTTACTTTTTCTCGCTGAAAATACTTAAAAATCTTTAGTCCGACGCAATAAAAACTATCGAAAACCGAAACTCTTTCGTTGGAAACTCTTATTTTAAATGCCGTATTTTTGTTTTTATTAACAGCTTGTGAATTAGCTAATTCAGAGGTTATATTTCGCCCAGTTTCGTAAGCTCTCTCCTCTCCTACGTGTTCATTTCTTTTTCTTCTGTTGTCTCGAAGTGTCCAGATTTGTAGTATATAACTAATTTTGTCATTTTTTATCAAGCAAGGTAAGCCCACAATCTATGTACTTAACGTTACTGTTACATTCGCGGTATGAAATACATTTACAGAATGAAGTGCACTGAGTGACAAACGCCATAAATTAACCTACTTTGTAAATTATTACTTTCAGGAGTTCAAGTTTTTAAATTACGATGGCAACTTGGGAGGAGAAGAAAAACTTGATAACGCGCAACCTTCAAGAGGTTTTAGGCGATGAAAAACTAAACGAAATCTTGAAACAGAGAGACCTGAAAATATACTGGGGTACAGCTACAACTGGCCGTCCTCATGTAGCATATTTTGTGCCTATGTCTAAAATAGCTGACTTCCTAAAAGCTGGTTGTGAGGTAACAATATTGTTTGCTGATTTACATGCCTATCTAGACAATATGAAAGCTCCATGGGAACTGTTGGCCCTACGCACTCAGTATTATGAAGCTGCTATAAAAGCCATGCTGGAGTCCATTGGAGTACCCTTAGAAAAACTAAAGTTTATCAGAGGAACTGAGTACCAACTCAATAAAGAGTACACACTTGATGTCTACAGAATGACATCGGTTATCACAGAACATGATGCTAAGAAGGCTGGTGCTGAAGTAGTAAAGCAAGTAGAACATCCCTTATTGAGTGGTCTCTTGTACCCTGGTCTCCAAGCTTTAGATGAAGAATATTTAAAAGTTGATGCTCAGTTTGGTGGCGTGGACCAAAGGAAAATCTTCACTATGGCCGAAAAATATTTGCCTGCTCTGGGCTATGCTAAAAGAGTACACTTGATGAACCCAATGGTTCCAGGCCTTACAGGGGGCAAAATGTCAGCTTCTGAAGAAGACAGCAAAATTGATCTATTGGATAACCCAGCT
This sequence comes from Apocheima hispidaria, assembly GCA_947579745.1. Lineage (NCBI taxonomy): Eukaryota > Metazoa > Arthropoda > Insecta > Lepidoptera > Geometridae > Apocheima > Apocheima hispidaria. The sequence goes on from OX388162.1 coordinate 6,512,346, forward strand.
AATGTTAAAAAGAAATTGAAGAAAGCTTTCTGCGAACCAGGCAACATTGCTGACAATGGGGTGCTGTCTTTTACTAAACATGTAATATTTCCTCTTATGCCATCTGGAGAAACATTCAAAATTGTGAGGCCTGCAGAATATGGTGGTGAAGTTGTATATTCAAATTTTGAAGACTTAGAAAATGCATTTGCTAAGAATGAAATCCATCCAGGAGATTTAAAAGCATCTGTTGAGCAAGCTATAAACAGGCTTTTGGCACCTATTCAAAAAATATTTAGTGAACCAAAATTGCAAGAGTTAGCTAAAAAAGCGTATCCTCCGCCAACAAAAACGAAAGGTAACGCCAATGCACCTGCTGATGAAATAACACCTTCTAGATTAGATATCAGAGTTGGTAAAATAGTGGAAGTTTCAAAACATCCTGATGCGGAGGCATTGTACGTAGAAAAGATTGATTTGGGTGAGGTAGAGCCGAGAACTATTGTTTCAGGCTTAGTAAACTATGTGCCTATTGAAGAGATGCAGAACAGAATGGTAGTGGTTCTGTGCAACCTTAAGCCAGCTAAGATGCGTGGTGTGGAGTCCAAAGGGATGGTGCTATGTGCTTCAGTAGATGAGCCAAAACAAGTGGAGCCTTTACTGCCTCCAGTAGACAGCAAAGCTGGAGAAAGAATTGTTGTAGAAGGATTTGAGACAGGCGAACCTGATGAGGTATTGAACCCTAAGAAGAAAGTATGGGAGAAATTGCAAGTTGATTTAAAAACGAATGACAGTCTTTTTGCGGTATGGCAAGGTAGTAAATTGATAAGCAAGTCGAATGGCACATCAGTTACAACTAAGTCCATGAAAAATGCTCCTATTAGGTAAAATTATAAATTTCCTTGTTACCTATGCTTGTATGTTGCAGCATTTAAATGCATTTTCATTGCTGAAAAATGTTAATTTTTGAATTTATTTTTATTCATGAATAAAAAATATATTTTAGTTTTATTTATTCATTTTTATTCCATATCTATTGAAATAAACGGATAAAGCTTTTGTTCTTGTTTGGTTTTAAACTGTTTATAGATGAGAAAGAGATTCTGTTTGTGGCCACATTGTACCTATTTATAATTTGGAGAGTCAGTGTGTTGTAAAAATGCTCTTACAGCGGCGAGAAAGCCTACAACTTAGGGATTAAATACATCTCCCATAGTCGCTTGCTTGCTCTTCGAATGTACAAGTTAGATTCTGAACTGTTAACAGTTTGTTGCCTCTTTCTTCGTTATTACCTAAAACAATCTGCCAACAAAATGTTATCTCTCTCAAAAGTTATGTCAAGCTATGTTACACAAGCTCACTGTGTCGAAGCATCATTATAATAAATATTGGCGCTCAAAAGTTTTGTATTAAAAAGAAAAGATTACATAATCTAGAGGAAATAAAGCTATATTATTTATTTCCATTCTTTAATATTATTTCCTGATGGAAGTTATGTGCAGTACTTAACGAGAGTAATATATTTTAGATAAGAAATTAATGTCTGCTAAAACTCATAACTTTACGCTACTTTACAGCATCTAAAATTGTCGCTTATGGCATTTAGAATCAAAATGTAAGGTAGCATAGATATGCTACCTTACAACTTCCACGGCCAAACAATGAAAAATAAGCACACCTTTCATTCCTCCAAGAAGCACACTTATTTTCCAACGGCTTTATGCACAAGTCATGGAGAGCCAGTAGAAATAAATGAAAAAGTTGTTTTGACTTTGACGTATACATCAATGATGACGTTGACATAATCTTGGATGAAAAAAAACATTATTCTTGAACTTGATGGATTCTTGGAGGTAAAAAAAACATTATTATACCATAGACTACATTATTTGGAGGAAAAAATGCTCTTTGCTTAACAAAATGAGATCATAGACAATTAAAATCATCGGTTCAAAGCTTAATCAAAACTTAACTAGATGACACTACCACCTAGTTACTTCCGAAGATAGTTATTTGCCCATGTGATAGATGGCGCTAGCTTTCAGTGAACAGCTTGGAGGAATGAAAAGAGTGAAATGCGCGGGAATTAGTTGAATCGAGCAATATCATAATTCCATCATCAATAATTCTAACCTACGTCGTATCTTCTTATAAGTCTATTTGTGGATCATCAGAATATCATAAGTCCATTGAACATTTGAAACTCCAACGCAGATCTGGTTGATGCATGCAAATAAGCCCCGGCCCAAGCATAATGTAGAGATACCTACATAATGCCAGGGACCCTATTCGGAGATATGTCATTTTATCTCGGTCACTCTCACTCCCATTAAATTCTAAATTAGAGAGACAGTGACCGAGATAAAATGTCATTTCTCCGAATAGGGGTCCAGGCCCTCTTAGAGCGAGCGATCCTCAGTTTTAGTGTCTTTTCGCTATCTTGCTATAGTAGAAATCGTTATTTTGAGGCTAGATATCATCTAGGACTAATCAAAATCCCATTACCAATCACGGCTTATTAATTTTATTTCGTGCGCGTGCTTCTGTCTAATGGACCAAAAATGGTCAAAGCTAGTCTTGACCTATATGTATAAAATTCCGTGAGTTTAATCCGTAGCTATTATTATTTATAGGTATCCTCACGCGAATTTTTATTAAGATATCAAGGTTAGAGTACATATCCTTTAAGGTGCAACGTTTCGCTCATCGCGCGAAATTCAAATTTTCTGGCGTTTTTTGTCGATTATAGCTTAATTACTCATCGTAGGTTCACGAAAACTAATTTTGCGATAATAAATAGATTGTTCCAAAAAATTACACTAACCAAAAATTCAAGCTGAAAGCTAGTACAAGTACATTTCTCACTAAGCCAAAAACCAAGATAAAAATCAGCTTATTGAGACTTGTAGCTAAACCAATCTTATCTAGGTGATAATTTTACCCGTTTTCCTTGTTCTTCTTCAAAATTGAAAATGTTTAGGCTTGGTTAAGGTACACGCATGGGTTTTATTAAAAGTTAAACCAAAAGCAATTCCGGGCATAATGACTCTTCATTCGTCAAAATCGGTAAAGCCGCTTAAGCCACAGGACGTAAGTAATTACTCACAGAACAGTTTTTTTTACTAATGTATCCTATAGCTATAACACACTTACAAACCCGTGTACAAACAGAAACCAAAAACATTACCCTCCTTCTTGGGCAGTAAGGTAAAAATAAATTAAGCCATACTTAATATCGAGTAGGGTATCGTTGAAAAAGGAATTCGAAATCGTTTTAATGTTTCTAATATTCATTATTTTATATTATTCAAGTCAGAAATGGTCATCTTTGATTTTATTTTGTACCGGTCAATATTCCACCATGAAGGCATTTTTGGAACAATCTGAAAAAATCATGACTAGCACGTAACCTAAAATTACTAATAAAATTATAACACGACTTACTAGAGAACTTTTACAAAATATAGCCGACCAAGTTAATGCTTCAGCGGAGTCAAACAAAATGTTGTGGTAGCACCGCAAAAATAACATTGTACACTAATAATTCGGCCAATCATGATTATTTATTTCTAACATAGCTACGGAAATGGCCAGGGCATTTGTATCTACAGTAAGTGTACTGAGCACAGCTCATCTGAACTGTTCCTGTACCTCAGCTCTATCGAATAAGTAACGGACGTTTTTTCGATAATAGTTTGGCTAGGTGCACTGGATGTGAACCTATCCTGAAATGGCGAGCACTGTAATCCAGGCCTTCTTCATAAAAATACGATAGTTACCTATTGCAAGATTTAATACTCCAAAATTCAAACGTCCAAACATACCGTCCAGAATAATAAACCCAACGCAGCGTGCATTGCAGCTGATGTAGGTACAACAATGAATGCACGCCGATAAAATTAGATATTCAATAACAGGAAGGGGGTCGAAGGTCCGCCATTTTGGAGCCTCGGCAATGGGCGAGGGGGACCGCGCATGCGTACTACGCAACCCGCACCCTGTAAGGCCGGGACCTCCGCAAGTTTATGTCAAAAAACAAGTTATTCACTTCACTCCCCTAATTCTACTAACCCAGTACGTCTTAATAAACGGGATAAAACACGCCCTGATTTCTAGTAACATTCACTTAAAAAACGAGGACTTTGTCAGACGTGATTGCATCGTCGAAGGCTTTGGAACGATGTCAGGCATCGGCTGATCAGAGCTTTAATAGTGCTATAATTATTACATACATTCAGTGACCGGTAATTAGAAAAGGACCATTGACAATCGTGCTATCTTCAATGTTCACTAACGAGAACAAAACACTTTAATAGTAACTGATGAAACTGCCTCTAAAAAAGTGAACAAATAACAATGGGATGACACCTCATACAGATGGAAAAGGTTTGGCGTCGGGTTGGTCTCCATTCCTCTCGCAAAAAGAGGGATGGAAGCGGGACTAGCCAAGAGACAAGAACCGACACGAACACTGGCCCGCTTCAGGAAGCTGAATACCAGAACATACATACGTTGAGAACAGCTGACTTGATAAGACAAAGACAGGGAGAGGAGAAATCGACTTTGCGCTCGTCTTATATTATCAGGAACGGTGATAATTTTATTCTCGTAGAGAGAAGACGTAGGAGACGTCGTAGAAGCGGGACTAGGGCGTCTTCGGGGAGTAGACATCATACGCCTCCGGTTGAAGAGACTGCTCGGACGGAGCAGAAGCGCAGGCCTCCAGCTCGACTGAAGTTGTTTGGTATCCAGTGGCCTTTGCACTCTAGTGACTCTAGGTAAGCGGTGTTTTTGATATAATTCTGGTTTTAATGTTGACCAATGATAATATAAAATATCATTGATGTTGTCATAATTATTTTTATTTAATGTATCTACTTACAAGGAAATAGAAAAGAAATTGAAACTAATAGCAAACCAAAATAAAAAAAAAAAACAGCTACCATTCAGAATGTAACGCGTAGGTTTTACTGCATTTTTTAGATGTAGGTATTTCAGTAAAAGTTAAGTCTACAATCTATTTTCACTTTAGAAAATGCTAACACTCAAACTCAAGTGGTACGTTGTCGGACGGTGTGGCGCTTTAAGGGGGAGGCCTATGTTCAGCAGTGGACGTCTTCTGGCTGATGATGATGATGAAAAAACAAAAACTTAGCGCCGAAAACTTCAAATTTAGGTATATTTTGGAATATTACTCGGCTCACAGTACTCATGATTGTGAACAATTTTTACTATGGTACCAACCCTGGAATCGAGAAAAAAATATCAGCTACATCAATATAGTTATCAGCATACATTTTGTCGAGTGTCATTGTCATTTTAAGAGCCTTTTGCGGCTTAACATACCCTTTCATTACTAACTAACCCTAACCCTAAATAACCTAAATATAAACTGAGTTCGTAATACCGAAATCCGACAGAGAACGAAGGTTCGAGATGTCGGAATAGCGGTAATGAATCTTAAGTGGAGCTGGGCAGGACACGTTGCTAGGTTCAGAGATGACAGGTGGAGTAAGGCTGTAACAGAGTGGTGGCCGAGGCAAGGTAGGCGGAGCGTTGGCCGCCCAGCTGCGAGATGGGTCGACGATATCGTCACCATCGCGGGTCGAACCTGGACTAGATTAGCACAGGACCGAGGCAGATGGCACAGCAAGAGAGAGGCCTATACCCAGCAGTGGGATAAGGAAGGCTGTGGATGATGATGATGATGAAACTTATGCTGTTTCAAATTACCAAAGTGCCTACCTATTTCAGAACGTGTCTATTCCACGGTTAATAATTGAATGTTTGCTTCATTCCCCTCGCATATCATTAGCCTCTTTACGCCACTCCAGTCTGAGCCGCGCTAAGCCCTATAGGTAGCAGGTAAACAAGCTGGAATTTACATCTACTTACCTACATAGATTATTTTACCTTTATAGGATGTATTTTTGTTTTAATAAAACGGGAATACTCACGTTAAGTCGGTTATTCCGACTATAGTTTCTATCACATTCGGTGACCTTTATCAAGGAATGCTCAACGAGACACGCGCGTGACCTCGTCTTGCCTTGCACTGCCTTTATAGGATGTTTGGCGTGGAAAATCCTCTTCCTACTCTGTACTTTATAGAACTGCCCTAAAAGATGGGAGGATCTTGTCGGGTCGGATCACCGTCTAATAAACGAGAGAGGAAGAGAGAGAGAGAGAGAGAGAGAGAGGGAGAGAGAGAGAGAGAGAGAGAAAGAGAGATTTTATTTCCTTTTATTTATACTCTTCTGGTCTGTCGCTGCAAAATATCTTTACGTCTGCTATTGTTCTCATAGTCTTTGGCTTATTACTAAGCGTCATGATTACCGGCGGCACCGACCCGATGTTCTTTTGCTCTGTTTTTTGAGTTAATGTAGTATCGAAATGTTGAGTGGCGACTCTAATAATAATTCTGGTGTCAAGATGTTCCGATACCCCTCAGATCAGAGAAACAAAGAAACCTTGTTTCTCTGATCTGAGCGATACCCACACCGTTGTTTAGGGCTGCGACCTTCCATGTTTTTCCTTTTACCTAAGTAGATACGCGAAATCAGGTAGTTTTTATATGATGGGGCGACGTTTGAAAAATGTACGTCCCTATTAATAATGTACAATTTCCTATTATTTTGGAGAGCCCTCTGTCTTAATTAGTTGGCAGCGTGCCTGCCTTGATCTGATCTGGACCACTTACTCGATGAGTGGCGAGGGAAGAAGGCAGAGACGTAGTACGGCCACATTACTTGTGCTGGCGTCCGTCATACTCCTCGCCTTGTCCGCCGCTTCCGATTATGTCGGTTTTATTGGCAACAAAAAGAGGAATTGGCCAAATTGTAAGGCCAAAGACAAAAAAAAGGATGAATGGCGTGAGGAGAAACCGAGTAAAGGCCGCCTCGCGAATAATCACGGCAACGCGAGGAGCATAGTGTGGTTACAGGGTATGGCGTCCCGTACGTAGGGAAACCGAGGTATTTATTTATTTATTGAGATACGCCAATAGTGAACATATTTTACATTCTTATAATATATTTTTCTTTCAATAAAACGGGAATACTCACGTTAAATTGAGTCGGTTATTCCGACTATAGTTTCGATCGCATTCGGTGACCTTTATCAAGGAATGCTAAGCGCGACACGCGCGCGACCGACAACGCTTAACGTGAGTATTCCCGTTTTATTAAAACAAAATGTATTAAAACCACGTCAGTTTTCATAGTAAAATTCTTATAATATATTTCTACGTGAGTGGGTACATGGAACTGATATCTATGATCACCCTTTACGCCATTCTTTTGGTACGTCATCTTCCCCACGCCTTTTTATTTATTGAGATACGCCAACAGTGAACATATTTTACATTCTTTTAATACATATTTCTACGTGAGTGCTATATGGATCTGATCTGATGACTACTATGGAGATATGATATGATACTGATATGATAGGCATATACATATACAACATTCGCCATAGATAGTGATTAGACAGGGAAATAAAATAAAGTAAACTATATGAAGAGAGGTATTATATTATATTTTTATGAGCTATGAGTCGAATGCAAAAAAAAGGACTTGAAATAACTTGGAGTGATGAGATTCATGAAATTACGGAGTATCGTGATTTGGCCTTCCGAACATTCGCTTATTTCTGAACAAGGTGCCTTCGTGAGAAAAGAGTACGATCCGGATAATACAATAGGTACTGATGGAGTGCCATAGTACAGTCCATCGTCCATTCATATAATTATGATATACCCCACGCCGTTATCTTCCTCTACATATATAATTGACCGAGCGAAGCGAAGGTCTCAGAGTTTACTGGGACAAATCGGCATTTGTATGTATATTTGTCCGATGATAACTTGCGAACCGTTGATCCGATCTTCATGATGTAGGCAAGTAGTTAATTTCAATTCAATTTTTAAGTTCGAATATGAGCTGAATCGGTCCAGGGGTTGTGAAGATATAGGGGTCGCGAGGTCTCAGTTCGCCGCGAACTACTAGTAGTAAATAACTAGGTATCATTATTTATTTCATAAAGTAAAAATAATGTGTTCCCATTCCAGGCACACGTCGATTACGCGTCGATTCTGCCGCGGCAGAAGAGCTAGAGAAGACAACGAGCTTTACCGCTCCAACAGCTTCAAATTCGAGAGGTTCGCGCGAGAGACTCCGGCGGATGAGTTCGCTACTGGCTCTCAGGTAAGACTCGATTCTATTGTAGAGGCATAAAGATCAATTTTGCAGTAGATCTTAAAAGAAGACAACGACCTCTACTGTTGCAACCAACTTTAAATTCTAGAGAGTCCGACTGATGAATTTGATTTGCTCTTGTTCTATTGAAGAACTGTAAAGATCATTTTGCCACGGCAGGAGATTTAGAGAAAAATCGAGCTCTACAGGTTGAATACGTTTCAAGTTGGAGCGGCGTGGGCGAGAGATGCACTTGGATGTTTTCGCTCCGCTCAGGTAGGACTAGAGCTTGTATATATTAGTATATAATAAACAAATAATTATTTTCTCATTAAGTATGGGGTCAGTACCCGCTGACCCCATACTCTACAATTTCTAAAAACTGTCCCTAGGTTCAAAATGCCAAAGCTAGCCTCTGTACGGGGTGTTACTGAAAGCTGCAACAATATTGAAAAGTATGTATGTACTCATCTCTATGTACAACTTTTATTATGGGGCAAAACATGATTTTTTTTTCGCGATTTCTTTGTTGGTCTCTATTAAATGGTGTTTATAATGTTGAGTTCATACATACCTTTCAATATTGTTGCAGCTTTCAGTAAAACCTTTTATAAAAACACCCAAAACCTAGGTTCAAACTCCCATCTTCCAAGGATGTGATAGCGAACGCTTCACGCTGAAAGGTTACCCACTTATCTAGATGAGCCATCTTCGCCTACAAAGAGTCCTTAGAAAGTCTGCCGAAAGGGCTTCGTTCAGACTCTATTGAACTCCTAACAAGGAAGTCGGCATCTACAAGTAGTGATAGAAATATAGATCTGAGATGTACGCACACTACATAAATCTGTATGGCATTTGCAATAAATACCTATATATACAAGTTTTTAAAATCTTTTAGCTTTACGAGTAAGTTTTTTTGCTGTTGTTGTTTTTTATTTATTTTATTTAGCAACATTTATTTAGAAGGAGAATTCTGTGAGCAACATTAATATTCTTACGACATGTAATTTTTTTATTTTTTTTTATTTATTCGCCCATTTCTGGGCAGGCTAAAGCCATTAAGGCCAGTATTCCGGATATATTAGGATCTTCCGTATTTCTTTTTCCCTATTTTTTTTTTGCCTCAGAAAAGTGGTAGAGACTTTACTAGAAGCTTCTATGGAGTTTTGGAAACAACACGAAAAGTCACGTTTCACGATATTATATTACGACATTTAACATGTTACTATAACCATAGATAAATTACAGGATTCATTCGATAACTATTTTAATTCATCATTAAAAAGTTTTAATTAAACAAACATTTTTATAAGTCACTAAAAACACTTGACTGAAAATATAAATTGAATTAGAAACCAAAAGGAAAACAAAATTGAAATTATTGACCGAGCGAAGCGAAGGTCTCAGAGTCTACGGGAGCAAATTGGCAGTTATATGTATGTTTATTTGTATGTATATACATTTGTCCGACGATAACTTGAGAACCGATCTTCATGAGATTTTGTAGGCAAGTAGTTCAACACAATTGTTAAGTTTGAATATGAGCTGAATCGGTTCAGGGGTTGAGAAGTTATAGGGGTCGCGAAGTCTCAAATCGGCGCGAAAAACTAGTTACAATAATATGAGATGACTGACTTCAACTGAGGTTACGGTAGAGAATAATTTCATGGTAGAGTAAATAAATAAATATCTGGGACATTTTTCCACACACGGTCATCTGACTCCAAACTAAGCAAAGCTTGTGATATGGCTGCCAGAGACTGATATACGTACATAGATATTTTTAAATACATACTTATATAGATATTAACACCCAGACATAGAACAAACACAAATATTCATCACATAAATGTTTGTCCTAGATGGGAATCGAACCCACGCCCCCAAGCACAGAACGTAGGTTCACTACGAACTGAGCCACCGGGGCAGTGGTACAATGCATGAGCTTAGAAAATGTTTTAAAATTGTTTTAATTTTGCCATTACTTATGGCTTTCAGAGTGGGAACCTTATAAAATATGAGATCTGTGTAGATATTTAGAAACTATATACTCGTAAACCTGATTATTTATCGACCAAACGGATTATTTTAGCCAAGCGCGCTCTATAATACCATGACTGCATAAACTCTACTGAAGGAACTGACTGAACTATCTTTTGCAACTATATGTATATTCGTAGCGTTTATATTCACTTTGTGAATAAATCTTGAATATAAATACTTCAAACTAACTCAGAAACAAAATTCGATTTCAAATTCAAAAGAAACATTTGAAATGTTTAATAGCGCCATCTGTCAACAGATGGGCGGACTAGTTACGAAACTGGTTGGTACCATTTTGTGGTGTTCGTGTACGTCTGGCGGCTGGTGTGGGTTCTTTGTAGCAGCTTTTGTGCTAGTGAAAGCGAATCCTTATAGATGTCGCTTTGTTTTTCCAGTACAATAAAATTAACGTTTTACGATACTGTTAATTTAGGTACTTTAATAGGGACACGGGGTAGGTAAATGAAAAAGGCCATCCGGGAATAAAAATAAATAATTTTTTATTTTATTTTATTTTATTTATTTACAAAATCCACAGCCCTTAGTGAAAAAACAGACAAAAACTTACAAAACTTAACTAACAGCCAATTATGGATCTATATTATATAATTTGACTTTTAACTACAGACATAAAGTTATCTATGTGTGTGTGTGCGTGCGTGTATGTTTGTGGGTGCGTGTATGTATGGGAGGGTGAGTGCGTGCTTATGTTTGTGTGTGTGTGAAAGAGAAGAGTGTAGTGTGAGGATGTATAAATGCAGGTATTTAAGTTACACAGTTAATTGTCATGAATAATTTTAAAGATATCCCTTTTAAAAATTTCCTTATTACAGTGAAAGATGTCAACTAAGTTATTAAATTTCATATTGTAAGTTATATGTAGACGGCTAATAATTGAGTTCTGTGCATAGTTAGTCCGAGAATGTGTAACTGCAAATAATTTGGTGTGTCTAGTGCGCTTTGATGGCGCACAAAAACTCAGGACTCTACTGGTCAGGTCAGGACTATCAATATAACCGTTACATAAGCCATGGAGAAAGGCCATATCAAAGATCGTACGTCTATTTTTGAGGCTAGTTATTTGGTGATACTTACAAGAATCTTCATAGCTTTGCGAATATATATGTACCCTATAGTTGAGATGTTTTAAAAATTTGTATTGAATGTTTTCTATATCACTTGTGTATGTAATGTAAGAAGGACTCCAAATCGTACTACAGTATTCTAAGATGCTTCGGACATACGAGTAATACAATAGTTTAATACAATTGATGTCCGAGAACGGTTTACAGACACGCATAATAAAACCGAGGCCTTTATAAGATTTATTAATAATAGATTTAATGTGTTCCGAATAAGTTAATTTATCATCAAGTAAGATACCCAAGTCACGTACTATTGCTTCTTTTGATATTCGGGCATTAGATAGCTGATAGTCAAATTTAATAGAGTTTCTCTTACGTGTGAAGGAAACATAGTGACATTTACTCACATTAACACCTATACGATTACTTAAATAATATTCACCAAGGCGATTAAGATCAGCTTGTAATTTGATGCAATCTGATTCGTTATTAATTTTTATAAAAATTTTCATGTCATCTGCATACATAAGAAACTTTGCATGTCGAATACATTCATATACATCGTATAAATAGCATGCGTAGAGTAATGGACCCAGTATAGACCCTTGTGGGACGCCCGATGTTATATCTATATAATTAGAGCAATATCCACCAACAACAACGGCCTGAGAACGTTTGTATAAGTAAGATTCGAGCCATCTTAGCAGATTACCACGAATACCTAGTTCGTAGAGTTTCTGCAACAAGATAATGTGGTCCACACGATCGAAAGCCTTCTCAAAATCAGTGTAGACCACATCTACCTGCGACCCTCCATCCATATTGGTAGACACATAGTCTATGAAAGTACTCAAATTGGTGGCAGTGGACCGACCCCTCATAAAACCGTGTTGCTGAGTAGGTATAGCTGGAGCTATTATAGGGTAGATATGAATATGCACTATCCGTTCCATTACTTTGCTAAGGACGTTCAAAATTGATATGGGACGGTAGTTTTCGATCACAGTTTTGAGACCTTTTTTGTGAATAGGAATGACTTGTGCCTCCTTCCAAACCTTAGGAAAGAAGCCATCTCTAAAACATCTGTTAAAGAGTAACGTAATCGGCTGCGCTAAGGATTTAACACATTTGACAAATAAAATTGGGGGCAAGCTGTCATTGCCAGGACCTTTATTAGTATCTAGGTTATTAATAACTTTTCGTACCACATCCAAACTTACGCTAATATCAGAAATGATATTAAGGTTTGATGGCGATCTATCATCGAGAGAGCAATGAGCTAGGTAATTATTATTATTTGGACAAGTGATGAAATTTTTTTGAAAGAACTCATTAAAAGCAGTACATATATTCAACGGGTTATCAACTTGTGTATCATCATATGTCATAAATTGTGGATAGTCAGAGGCGCTTTTACGTTTAGATTTTATGTAAGTCCAAAATGCTTTCGGATTCGATTTTATTTTTTCTTGTGAAAATGTAATAAAATTTGCATGACATTCATCTTGCATCACTTTCTGTCTCTTTCTAAGCAATGAAAAGGCCTGATAGTCATTTGGATTTCTGTACTTTCTCCAGTTCCTGTGTAATTTAGTCTTTTCTTTAATTAGCTGGATTAGTGATTTGCTATACCAGCATGGATACAGATACTTACCACCGCTACGAACTTTTGGCACAAAATCATTAACTACGTTGTTCAGTATTAAATAAAATTTGCTCACAACATCTTCCACATTACCATAAGTAGTTATAAAGGACCAGTCCTGTTTCAGAAACGACTCATTCATAGCAGGGTAGTCTGCACGTTTATACTGGCATTTTAACACAATACAGGGTTTGAGAAGAGGAACAAACATATCAGTAGTAGTCATTACCAAAGCAGGATGATACAAATCCTCTTTTACTAAAGGATGTTCTGAAATCTGAATGGTTAATGCAAATGTAGAAAACATCAAATCTAAAGTGTTATTACTAAAATTACGAAAGTAATTATATTGTGAAAGGCCAGTGTAGGCAAAATTTGATAATAGATCAGTAGCCACATTTTGTTCATCCATAGAGCCCTTTTTCATCACAATAGGTTCTCCAGATGACCAATCTATACAAGGTAGATTGAAGTCTCCAGCAACCAATAAATTATCATCCGGACACTGATCCCTCACAGCTGACACTATATCTGTTAATAGTTTTATGCGTGACGATTTTAGAGAGTTGGGTGGTATGTAGGCGACAGCTATGTGAATGTCATTGGACGAGCCAATACTTAATGCCGGGATGGTAACCCAAATGCATTCGAGATCTTCGCGTTCCCATTCTGGCCGCAATCGAGCGTGCAACACAGAACGACATAGTATCATAACACCACCGCCCAAGGATATGCGATCATTACGAAAAACTTTATATTTATCGTCGCACAATTCAGCATCAAAGACTCCAACATGAAGCCATGTTTCAGTGATCATAATTATATCAGACTCTGACAGTAATACGTTCTCAGAGAATATATTAGTTTTAGTGCGCAAGCCCCTGACGTTTTGGTAAAACAGTTTTACCTTTTTCAATGTACTATCCATTTTTAAAAACTCTGTAGTAATTAAACTGATTAGTATACGACATATAGATGTTCATGGGTAAATTGAAAACGAAATAAAGTTCGTCATACAATGAGCTGCATAATATTCGCACTATACAATTATGTACGTATGTAAATAGATTTAGTTTTAGTAGGAATGACATGACCAGTATGAGACGTGGGTTTTTATTTATATAGTATTTGTATGTGTATGTGTGTAAGGTGTGTAATGAGTTGTGTGTGTGAGAAAAAATGATATGGCTTGTGGCGAAATACAAAACGCAAAACAGTATAAAAGTACATATAAAAGTACACGGTTTCACGCAATATTGGAGAAATCTGCTGAGGAAGAAATGAGTATGGGAGGTGAAGTCTCGTTTCGTCTCACATAAATACGACAGTTTTTTGTCCAGACAAATTTAAAACTTGCTTCTTTAGCTTTTAGTTTACTTGCATTTAGTAGCATTTTATTTTCTCTAGTAAGATGCTCGTTTACGAAGATACGATTAGCTTCATCTCCCATTCTTAGGTCCTTTGCAGTTAGGCTGCGGTACTTCCGAGCAGCTGCAACTATACGATCCTTAGCAGCACGTTGCTTCAAGCGGACGACAATAGAGCGAGCGTGACCAGCGCTAGCAGCGTGGCGTGGTTGCACTCGGTGTGCGAACTCAATGTCAGTTGGTTGAATAGGGACACCGACATGATTTATGACTTTTGTGATGATGTCAATTGTGTTCTCATCCTTATTTTCTGGTATCCCAGTGACCTCGATATTCTGCATTCTCGACCATTGTTGTTGCCTCAGGTTTTCATCCTCCAAGAACTTAATTTTTGCAGATTGTGCTTGTAAAGTATCTTTAAAAGATTTATTCTCATCTTTAACAGCTTTTAATTCAGTGGAAGTATTTTCTAAAAGCTTTTTTAACGCCTTTATCTCTTTTCGTGATTCATCACAATGTTTACTCATAAAGGACAAGGATTCCTGGTAGCCGGCACATTGAACTTTTATAGCTTCAAGTTGGTCAGATAAGCCCTTGACGCATGACTCAATAACGTCGCGTAAGTCTAGCTTTTCGGCCTTCAAAAACTCTCTTAACTTGTCCTCCGTAATGTAATTGCCAATAGGCGACTGCCCTCTACGCAATGTAACATTACTATCAGCTAACAAACATTCCACGTTGGACTCAGTTCTGGACGATTGCTTTGGGAGGCCAGACGATCGAACAGGCGTATTGGTAATAATAATGACTTATTAGGAAAGCGAAGTTGGTAAGTCAAGTAGCCAATGGTATTTTACTAAAGATAGGTAAGTTTTTACCTTCGAAATGGCGCTTTGAATTTGGCTCTGCTGCAGTCTGCGTACAGCAGAAGATGCGAAATTTAGGGAGTAAAAGAGATACCTATAATGAAATCTGTCCGAAAATACAGATTTGCGAGCGCTAATTGTATCTCTAGTAAAATATCATTCGTAACAACTTGGTAACAACAGATAAAATAATGTAAGTAGATAAAATTACGCAAGGAGTGGCATCATGAAGATACGTTTTATCTTGCTTTTATGACGGCAAAATCAAGGAAAACTGAATGCATAGTGCGGGCAAAACCCGTGGAATGTAACTAAGTAAAAATACAATATTATAGACTTAGAAGGCTGGAGAAGAAAATGTGCATTTTCATAATTAAAAATACCTATCGTTGAGCTCTTCCCTGTTTTATGAGACCACTCATCAAACAGGGTTATAATAATTTTAAATAAGTTCATATTATAGATACTCATCATTAGACCAAGAGCTCTATTTTTGAAATGCTCGTATGATATTTCGCACCAATTAAAATATCATGCGAAATGTAAGATTTTCTATTTATAGAAGCAAATTCGAATGGTTCAAACCACTCGTTGCGTTATCGAGTGATATGATCTTTTCGAAAATGTTTCTTTTGTTTATGATTTCTTTCGCATTTCGCATGATACAATAATGGAGCCTGAAACCGCGGCAAAAAAACTGTACCTTGGAAAAATTTCATTCACGTTCATTTAAATGTTTGGAAGAGCTTTAGTTCGGGTATGTCGATTTATGTAGATATGTACATATTGTTTTACATCAGTGGAGATCTTAGTGAAGTAATAGTACAGAACATAAATAATAATAGTACGGAAGTGATGAGAGAGGAAAATGAGCGGCTTTGTGAGAGCTTAAATATACATACAAATGCCGACTTGTTGTTTTGGACTCTGAGACCTTTGCTTCGCTCGGACAAAAATCGGATTATACAGGGCAGCAGCAAACCTCCATAGCCTCCATAGCAGCGAAATCGCTGTTAGTTTAAAATGTGAACTCATGTTACGAACTCATGTTATGTGCGTTACGTGGCATGTTACGTACAGCATAATTTTCAAATTATATACGATATAATGTGACAAATTATATAAAGTACAATCAAAGTTTGTCATTTTAAATATAGCTCAAATAAACACGATATTAGGTTCTTATTATAACGAGTAGCGATTACGCGGCTGTGGTTTCGTAGCGAAGGTGTGCTACCCGCGACAATATTTAGGGGTGCCATAACATAAGCTTACATAATATTTTATTGCCAATGCATACCAACATAGAAGGAAAATTATCAAACTATGTAGGCAGGGTTACCTTCCGTCTATTTATCACACGTTGGTATGAAAATTGCCATGTTGAATACCCTGTCTACAGCAAGGGTGGCCATGTAGCCCGCAGGTCGTATTGCGACATAAATTGCGTACACCCGTTGCTGGGGTGGACATTAATATCTTTGTCCTATCAATTACGAGAACGACGTGGTCACCCGATCGGACGATATTTTGGGATGAGTGGGATGAATTTGAGAGATGGCTTCTTATTAAAATGAGAAATCTGCTTATGCTGCTATGTATATACTTTCACTAGTTGTTACCCACGACTTCGTTCGCGTGGACACAAAAGTTTCCTATGTAAGCCTAAATCTTTGTGATAAGATAAGATAACGTTTATTGCTCAGAACTGTGTACATAGGTGTTACAAAATTACTAATTTAGACACAACAGTATTTCCAATCGGACATGCAATATCTATATATTATAATAAGTGTACAACCACCATGCAGTAGTGTGGCAAACATTACTGTGTTCCCGATTGAAAGGCATAAAGATATTTAAAATGTAATATTATCTTAAGTTAAAAAATTCTAGGTGACACTGATATGTAATGGGCAAGCGTGACGCTTACCATCACGCAAGCGACTTACTCTTCTCGTCAGCCAGTTGCTTAGAAAAAGTTTCCTCGCTTTCATCCGGTTTAAAATATATATGACGTAAACAAAAAATCGGTCTTGCCATTTTTCTCATCTTTCTTTTTTTTTCTGGTAATTAAAGTAAGTTCGTATAAGCCGAGTGGCTAGCCCTGATGTCAGAGTTTTTAGGCCATGAAGGCTTTTCTGTTGTCGGCCTCATGAAAAGGTACCTAACAAACGGTGAGAAGGCAAGTATTGTCGGTCACGCTTGTAACACTCATTGAAAAAGATCACCGGATATGATCGAATCTTTAGTCTGAATAACCGACTCAATTTAAAGTGAATATTTCTGTATTATTTAAATAAACACAGACGGACAGATTAACTAATTTTGTAGTATGAAATATATTTTTATATTATGGCAAGATATTTTCGTTCGCCGCGATTCTAAGGGTGTCTACACATGGTCTGACCTGACATCGTGTGAAAGGGACAGCTAGATTTGAATTTCACGGGAGCAAAAGAAACAAACTACTATGGTTATAGCTTCTCCCTTTTGCTCCCCCAGAAACTTATATTTAGCCATTCAAACGATGTTAAGTCAGGCCATGTAGCGAGGCCTTAAACCGATTTTTACTAACGATGTGCCAATATAATACAATTCGAAGCTCCTTGGGTTGCTATAAAAGTATATTGTTCTGACAAAATAAAGCTTTCATGATGAAATGAAAAAGTATAAGTCCTGAAAAACAAGAAAACACATCGCGTTATTCCCTCGCCTGATCTTTTCCCCCCAGAGTCTTCCGATCAATACTGAACTAGCCCTAGAGGGCAATATAAATCACATTTCGTCGTGCGCTGTGTGTGATTACCTCATCAACATACTAATGCGGTACACCAGCTGTTCAGGGGCCCTACTATAACATCAGCGTTCTTTTTTAAGGTTCCTTGGCGTTTTTCTCGCTTTCACTACTGTTGTTAGAGCAAGAGAAAAGGCAAGTAAGTTTTAGAAAACAGTCTAACGAGGTGTGGTAGCCCCCCAGTTTTGCAACTAGTGGGGACATAATTGATTTATTTGTGTAAGTTTATTTTTGTTTTTGTAGAGGGATTAGTACTAACAAGTACTACTAAGTTTCTTGAAGCGACACTAACGCAAAATTTTGTCCGTTGGCTTTGGAACTTCCAAATATTTCCATGGACAATAATTGTATGCAATTGCAATCGTATCCAATGCTGTGAAAGCATTTTCATTTCGGCTTTCTCAACCGACCGGCCTGATGGTTATTTTTTTTTTATTGTAAGATCATTTTTTATTTTATTTGGGTTTGGGTGTAAGCTGATCGTGTCTTCCCATATCTTGTGTTACATAGCATCTCCGACACAGGGAAATCTATTGCAGAACTATTAGTGGGAAATGAAATTTCACCGCATTAGAAGCAGTACTGTGATCCATATTGAAGTACAACATATTTAAGCGATAGGGAACGAACTTTATAGGGACCTGGCCAAACGTTTGGTGGAGGTGACGAGTGTCCGGAATGCTGGGGCCTACTTTGGGCAAAAACTCAGCATTGCCATCCAGCGTGGCAATGCTGCCAGCATTCTGGCCACACTCCCTTCCACCAAGGGGCTCGTAGATTAGGTTTTTTGTATTTATTTATTTTTGTTTATAATTTATTTTAATTTTAAGTAGGTTAGTAGTAGTAGGTAGGTTATTTTTTATTGTAAATATGTATATAATTTTTGTTAATAAAAAAAAAAAAGGTTTAAGCGATAAAGAGATTTAACTAGTAATAGGTATGTCAGGGTGATGAGCGTAGTTCATTATTGCGCAATCGTTATGAACTGTTGAAGTTCAAAATACTGAATGCATTGAACTTGATATACCTACTTGCGCATAGCCGTGCAAGCGTTCCAGTAACAATTGCCAAGCTTGCTTACCTTTTTTTTTGCAAAAATTGCTGTCACGTTAAATGGTTTAATATATAATAGATATTCATTTCTATGAAATTTGATATAGCACTGAGCACGCCGATTTATAGCTGAGAAAAAGCAAAATAAGCAAAATAAAAAAAGTCGTTGAACTCTTGAAAATCTAAAGTCTCAACAACCATAATTTCCATAAGAGCAAACTTGAAACATTTCTGTGCCTTGCCTCGTTCTATTTTGCATGAGAATATTTTCTACAAACGCTTTACATACGATTTCTAAGGTTTATGAAAATACGATGAAACTTTTGTATGAGTTTGGTAAATAGTTGTTATTCTTTGGACTCTGTTATTTTCCATAAAAAATGTCGCTTTGAAACAGCCAAAAAGTCTAGGTTCCAAACATACATAGATTTATATGCGTGTCTAGTATAGGTTTTTTTTTTTATATTACTTGGTAATGAGACGAGCAAGTCGCTCACCTGATGTTAAGCGTTGATGTTAAGGTTATAGATAGAGGTAGGTATCGATCAAAGTACCTACTACTAGCATTGCTAGATTTATTATGTCTTTTTAGTGAAGGAAAGTGATTTTGCGCCGTGGAAAATTTCGTAAAGTCAACACCAACAGTTTTAAATGCCTCTATTATTTTCAAAATTATAAGAAAATAATCGGCCACTGCTAAGCATGAGATTTTCTCTTCCTGGGACCCTATTCCTGTGCGCTCGAGATTATCTCGGTGACTGTCTCTCTAATTTAAAATTTAATGGGAGTGAGTGAGAGAGAGATAAAAATGTAATTTCTCCGAATAGGGCCCCTGTACGCCACTCATCCCGGGCTTGTGTCAATCTTGTCCAGGTTCGACCACGTGTAAATGTAAATGGGCAAAATACGTCACACCAGGTGTCCACTGTTACAGCTGCCCGCTGAGGCTAAGTCCATAGGCTTACACTTTTCTCTTGGCAAATCAAACACTTCTCACTAGTCTGAATTGCGTAGACCAACCAGAAGAAATTACTAGGTACGGTATATTATATTGAATATCCTAACTAATATTATAAATGCGAATGTAACTCTGTCTCTGTGTCTGGGTGTTTGTCGCGTTATCACGGCTAAACGGATGAACGGATCGACATGAATTTTTGCATAGATATAGCTTATGGGTAGGAGATGGATATAGGTTACTTTTTTTGTAGGCCCACGCGAACTAAGTCACGGGTAAAAACTAGTACATAATAATTATACCAACGGTAACTACATAATATAATATTACGGACAGAAATTAAGTCACGTAGCTATTCATATCCATATCATACTCGTAGTACTTACTTTTTAGTAATATTGAGTGAAAAGGCGAGCATGACGCTCGCCCGGTGGTGAGCGCCACTCTTGGTCATAACAGTTCAGTCCCACCCAGAATTTTAAAGTGTAAATCATTCGTGGCAATGCACTGCGCGCTCGTCACCTTGAGATCTGTTATGCTCAGTATTTTTTTACTGGAAAATCTACCACTACCTATACCTACCTGTAACCTTCTCTTGCTTATACATGTATGTAGTTACCTACAGCAATAATAGCAAATCCCTGCCACCCTTCAATCGGAGCCATCACAATACCTATCAGGGGAGGCGTCGCGTCGTCATCACCGATTAATTAGTGGAAAATGAACATCGTGCGACATTTTCAATTACAGTGCGTAATGCGTACCGCGTATCCGAAATACAGACTTGATTACAGTCCGGTGGGACGGTGTACGCAACGTACTCGAAGTAATCTGGTTAAAAACTACCCAGCGGGAAACATTGGGTTGTGTAAAAGTGACAACGAATCTACAAATGTAGAGACATCTTGCGACACTGGAGATAAAGATATGTTATTGGTTCGGAGCAAAAACTTGATGATCGGACTGAGTTTCTTGCTTGGCTTAGTACAAGTTCTTGATATAATTAGCCTTGCAGTGACTATGTTGGGCTGATGATGAAAGCATTGGAGAATTTTAGATGTTAATTATAAAAGACTACTGTTACTGAGTTACTGTTTTTAGGTGCGTGGTTTTAGTGTTCCCGCATTTTCCTGTTTGTATGGTATGGTCTGGCTCATGCAGTAATGCCACATAAAACGGCATTTAGGTTCCAATTCCCGGGTCCTTCATGATTTTTTGTTTTATTTTAATAATACTAAGGTTGATTTTTATTTGATATAAGTAACATCAAAATCTAGATGAGATTCTTTAAATTTTTCGTTCTTATAGATATCATAGAGCTGTTTCAATTTTGTTTTTCTTTCTCTTTTTTTTCTCTGTTTTTCGCAGGTGGTTTGTTTTTCGATCTGCTAGAGAAACCCTCAACGTTTGAAAACGTAACACACAAGTAAATAAAAAGCATGCCATTTTGTGTTATCTGGCGGAGTGTACACACTATGCAGTGATTCGTGTAATAATAAGCAATAATAATTATAATATATTAAAATTATAAATAAGTACGACTTTTTTTACAAGCGACAATAGACGTTATACTTTAGTAAAAAACATGAAAATAGATTGAAAATCCTTTTACCAAATGAGTCGCGTATTCCTAATCTTAGACCGTTTTTTTTTGCTAGATAGTGTTAAAATGATTGTTAGTTGTATTTGTGTATGGAAGTTAGAGTAGAGGTATCTTATTTCTTTTACCGACTTCGTAAGTCTGTTGAAATAAAATAATTTAGTAATTCCCAAACCAAAAAACGTTCATAACCGACCTACAATAAATTTAACTAAATCCGTAGGTAGCTAAAAACTGGTTGGACTGCAACTTCGCGAAATCACTGAACCCGTGGGAGATAAAATCAAAAATTCTACAGTTTTACCCGAAAATAGTTTTTCAAATGAATTTCAACTTTGTTACTATCTCTTTAAGTTTAAATGTTACATTTAGGAAACTGAGTGAAAATGAACCTAAAAACTTTGGCGTAAAATCCTAGCTTTAAAAACTGTTGTTCAAATAGTAAACAATCAAAAACTGTAGTTCGTAAAACAGGCGGTAACAAAAGAAATTAAGCCTTATTTGATTGTATTTAAGACCCATTAATTACTCTAGTCTTGTATATTGAGAAGCGGTAAATTGATATGTCCAACGATGTGCGAATTTGGCAAATGTGAGACCGTTACGCAGAAAAAATATTGTGTGAAAAGATAGCATGCTTATAATTAAGTTGTTTTATTATCAGTATTGTCGGATCAGTGTAATAAACCGAATTAGGAGATATAATTTTTTGACCAAAATATGACAGTTATTTTATTTATTGATAAGCCTTGTGTTTTTATTCTTTGACTTTTTAACCAGAAAAGGGCGAGTTACGCGTTCAATTCTGCTAACAAATAATTCTGACTGTTTTTCATAAAATCGACGTTATATAACTCAAAAACAACAATTATAAATCACATTAATATTATAACTGCGAAAGTTTGTGTAAGTGTGTAGGTATGTTTGTGTGTTTGTACCCGTTAAACTCTATAACAGCTGAACGGATTTGGATGAAATTGGGTATGGAGGTAGGTTATTCCCTGGATTAACACATATGCTATTTATTATCCCAAAAAAAAAACCCGTTCCTGTAGAACAGCGGCTGAAACCGCGGGGCGCAGCTAGTAATTTATAAAGACGTAAACAATAATACAAAAAAAAAAAACATATTTTTTTCTAGATTTGAGGTGTTTGATTATTTATTTTTGATTCTTTGGTGTTTGGTTTTTATAAATATGCTCTAAACGTAACGAATTTTGTATTATATATTTTGGCAAAAAGTTGTAGTAACAGTAGGCTCGTCATGAGTTGGATAGTAAAAACTATATTTTAATAAAAACTGACAATTTTACCTAACGAAATATCACTAAACAATTTTTGATTATTAGATCTAGTTAATCAAATTATGCTACATGCATTCCCAACCTACACACTAGTATGAACGTTAGGAACTAATTTTCCTAACAGTAAAATATTCTTCCTAATCGCCACACCAGTGTGACAGAGCAGTGTGAAGGTTAGTCGGTCACGGCGTTTTTAAGTTCCTATAACTTTGTAGAAGGATTATCTCGATTTAAAACTTTTTTAACGTGAATATTGCTGTTTTAATATTCAAATGAAATGAGTTTTTAACGTGAGTATTCCCGTTTTATTAAAATAAAATGAGCCATGATGTATTGTTTGTTATATTCTCACGATAATAAAGCGATAGGTATATATGATGTTCGGGAAATAGGTAGTATGACCTCACCAAAAAGTGTTCCGTTTCCATCCTCCGACGCCAAAATGGCCGCTAAATGGGACCTACAAGAGGCACGTATGGATGATATACAAACCAAGACCTACTCGTGTGATGTTGAAATTAGGAGAATACCGAGCATAAGTGGTGAAAACTTAGTAAGTACTGTAGAGAAGATTCACCAAGTGATTGAATTAAAATCACCTGTGAGCAACAACATAAATATTAAAGTATGTCCACCCCCTTTGTCTTCGCGTTAACGTGACAAAGCTAGAATATGGATACATCCGTCTCGTTCTCGCGGGATAAATATGGTGGGCAAAATTTTATCACGGCGCCCGTGCTAGGCCAGCTGTCTGTGACTAGAGAGAAAGCTAAAAGCCTGGGATACAAATATCTGTGGACCCATAAAAACGCGACAAACACCCATACAGAGAGACAGAGCTACTTTCGCATTTATAATATTAGTTAGGATGTCACTTCGGAAGTAAAGATGAAACCAATGACATTTCATTCGTCATAATCGGTCAAGCCGCTTAGGCTATAGGAGGTAATTTAGGAAAACAAAAACACACATACTTATATACTTACATACACCCCAAAAACATTAGCCTCCCTCTTGAGCAGTCGGGTGAAAACAGTTGTTTCAGAGAAAAATTACATTCACGCTCATCGAAATGATCAACTTAGCTGATATTTTTTTGCGATTTCATGTTTGGTACCGTAGTAAATGTAGTTCATAACGATGTGTACAACGAGATTGTTTCGGCTTATAGTACACCCTTTCCGTTTGCCTTGTATAAAACTAAAAACATTCCAATTTGATACAGATAAGTATTTCTCCAAAATAAGTATACAGGTAGAGCTGTATACGTATTTTTACGTTTTCTTTGTTTCTAAAACTGTATTTTCCTACAACTTCGAAAATCCAAGTCAAAGCCTTACAAATAAACTCTGCACTGTCGCACATTTGTTTGAACATCTCGTGTAAATTGATTCCTACGATATTGGTAAAGTTTGTTTCGCCAAATCCCTTGAAAGAAGGCGAAGGGGGCCCAACATTCCTTTGCTTGTCCTCGGATATTTGTCCTCGTCCTCGTGTCCTTATAAATCACATGTTTCGGAGTTGTTTCTAAATAACAAGGACGCTTGGGTTTTCGATGTTTGTCTCGAATTGTAGTTACCCCGTTGTTGCAAATTTAAATCAATTTATGGATTAATTAAAGTATGTATTTTATTGGTTTACATGCAAGCACCTACACTTTACATAAGCAAAAAGTAACAGAAAAATGTTGAAAAAAATCTGCTTTTACAAGATCGTAATTAAATTAAACGTTATCGTGACATGAATTAACACTTCAATAAATTCTCTCTTACAGTACATAAAGTTAAAAATAAAAATAAAATTATATAACTTGTTCTTACTCTAAATAATCTAAACTTCTATTATGAAGAAATCATAGAGTGAAAATATAGTGGCTCTATATTTTATTTTCAAAGTTTATTAATTCACTTAGTTATGCCTAGAATAGAATTCGAATAAGGGCTTCTACAATCTGGAAGCGTGAGAATAGAGTCGCCGTCTTGTCCATACAAAAAGCGTAGTCTGACCCACCCCTAAATGTTATCCGACATTTAAAATTTTATCTACACCGTGAAAAATTATGCTTGCATGTCTGTTTTTTTTTTTAATTGTGCAGTATCTTCGTTGTTATAGGCACTTAAAGTGACAATACGAAGAATAAAAGTAGTCGTTGCTACTCGTAGAATACCATAAACATTTTTTGAAAAAACAAAACATAGCGACATTATGGTTTATCCAAGCCATTGACATCAAAAACAAAAGATTTTGTTAAGATTTAGGGGGTGATAACAGACTACCACCGAAACGCTAATTTCATCAAAAAGTTAAGAAAATTCACTAACTCTCTCTGCTGCACGCCTGAGAAACAGAGCGATACAAAAAACTCGCTGTTTAAATGTAGAGCAGTAGTGCAGCTACGCAAGGTATTTTATATATACAGCACATACGAAGCCACGCGAGCACACGAACTGCCACGCGCCAGCGCAGGTTCTGCGTAGCAGCTTCATGGCACCTGCATTCGTTTTAGATGTGTAATTTTTCACACTAGTTTCTTGTTTTACAAAATGCACGGTCCCGCATTCAACATGTGCTGTTGACCCCCGTTTGTAACACACATTAAAGAAGATACTACGCATCTATCGCGTTTGAATAGTTCAGCCCTCGACATGGGTCTCAATCTACGCGCCAATGATATATTACTAATAAATATCATTATTTATATTTATTTACCTTTATATATACATATTTACAATAAAATATAACAAACTACCACGCACTTAAATTTTTAAACAACTTAAATTAAAAACAAAAAATTGTAATCAAATACAAAAACATAATCTACAAGCCCATTGGTGGTGCCACGCTGGATAGCAATGCTAAGTTTTTGCCTAAAATAGGCCCTAGCAATCTGGTCATTCGTCGCCTCCACCAAATAAATATCATAAATTTGTAAAACTACCATCTCAGAATGTAGAACACAAATAAATTGAAGCAATAAACGTTTTTATTATTATTATTGTAGGAACCCTTATGCCCGTCTGCACTAAAGTCAACAAAGATAAAACTTAACTAAGCATCACCAAAGGACGTGTCTTACGCATTTAAGCAACCTTCTAAGTTTGGTGCAACGCATTTTTCATTGATATGTACGTCCTAGAGAGCTAAGTATGAGTTAAGAGCTCTCAAAGTTTAGTGCAGAGGGGCATTAGAGATACATATTACTTATAGTTACCTACCCATTAACCACTTGATATTTGGAAAGGCACCCCTTTTCAAATACCTCTCAACACGACAACACCGCATTCACCTAATATGAGTCGCACAATACACTATAACGACCCAAGTTTAATCGTTTTGTGTTGAGAGGACGCTGAATAGTTCAGTGATTAACAGTCGATAAAATTGAATAGTTTCCTATTATGCGTAAGTAATGGTTAGCGAAACTAATATTAAAACTAATATTTGTTGGGATAATAAGAACATTACATATATTACAAGACAAACATAGTTAAGAACCTATTTAACTATGTTTAACTAGCTGCGCCCATTCTACTAAAACCGAATAGTTTTCCGGGATAGAAAGTACTATATTTGTTAATCCAGCAGGCCTAGCAAGCGCGCCGGGATAAAATTTTGTCCACCATATTCATCCCGCGAGAACGAGACAGATGTATCCATATCTAGCTTTGTCACCTTGACGCGAAGACAAAGGGGGGTGGACATAACTTTATTCCGATGTCGAAATGCGATTAGGCTATATTTTGCACACAGGCGTTAGGAAAACCTACCAACGAAATTACATTAGTATTTATATGTTTGTGTATTCCTTTATTACCTCTTGTAGCCTTAAGGGCTTGACCGGACAAGGTTTATATGGCGAGTTACCTATACTAGTATACTTCTTACCTACTACCTTATAAAAGCAACGTTTATATTTTTATTTCTTCTTAAAAAGCAATTAACCAAACAATTACTATCCTATGATAGGAGTTTACGTCCACTTTTGAAGAGGTTTCTTTGTTCCTTACGTCAAAATTGTCATCTACCCTGTTCATTAAAAATACTCCTTCCATAGAAGCTTACGTCCACTTTTGAAGAGTTATCTTTGTTTCTTACTTAAAAATTGGGTCATCTACCTTTTTCATTAAAAATACTCCTTCCATAGTTTACGTCCACTTTTGAAGAGTCGTCTTTGTTCTTTACTTCAACATTGTGTCATCTACCTATTTCATTAAAAATACTCCTTCCAAAGAAGTTTACGTCCACTTTTGAAGAGTCGTCCTTGTTTCTTACATCAGAAAGGTGCCATTTACCTTTTTCATTAACATTACTCCTTTCATCGTTTACGTCCACTTTTGAAGAGTCTTCTTTGTTCAAAATTGTGCCATCTACCTTTTTCATTAATATTACTCCTTCCGTCTTTTACGTCCGCTTTTGAAGAGTCGTCTTTGTTCCTTACTTCAAAATTGTGTCATCTAACTTTTTCATTAAAAATACCCCTTCCTCAAAAATAGCAAAAAGTTTTGACAAAAGGAAAGTTTAGACGGCGAACGCTAGAGACCATTTCATCAAACAACTGTTGAAGCTAAAAGTGCAGAGTGAAATGAAAGAGCTCTTAGACCCTACAATCGGGATAGAGGGAAATACACCGATAGCTGTGAACCACTCGTCTATATGAACTAAGAGCTGACAATGCGTGAAAGTCGGAACTATGAGATGAAAAATCTGTGTTTTCTTTTTGAAAGGTTCGATTCGTCGATTGTGTGAGTTTTAGATTATAGAGCTTGGAAGATGAAAAAGTTATTCTAACTTTTGCTATTAGGCTAGTTTTTACTAGACTTTGAACCCGATTTACTTCAACCTCGGACCCCGCGTTGTTTCTAATTTGAAAATGTCAATTGTAATGTCATTTGGGACTTCTAATTTTTTTTGTTTTTTTTTGTGAGGAAAATTACTTACTTCATTACTTACATATTACATTTAGTTGATTCGTCTAATCAACTAAATGTAATATGTAAGTAATTAAGTAAATACACGTATCAACCAAATGTAAATTAAATGTTATGTTATGTTAATTAAATGTAAATGTAAATTACATTTAGTTGATATGTAAGTAATAATGTAAGTGTTTTCTCTCTCAAATCTATTCAACTAAACCCCTGGATTAGGTAGCCAACACCCTGGATTACCAGGGTGTAAGCTACCTCCATACCAAATTTCATTTAAATCCGTTCAGCCTTTACAGAGTTGAACGGTTACTTACATACTTACCTACTTACATACTACACACAATCTTTCATATTTATAATATTAGTGTTATGCTGATACAATTTTAATAATTAATTCAGTTTAATAGGACTTAAAATTACATAGTAATAATAAACAAAATAGTGTTATTATATTATTATTTTGCAAATTCTGCGACGTTTGTTTTATGCACACCGACTAGGTGGTTTTTTAATCCTTTGTTTAAATTAGGTCCAAACTCTAGCTGGGAAATAAAATATACAAATATATTGTCAGTAATACTTACATAAATTTTCTTTCAACTCGCACTCAGAGCTTGTGGCCTATGTCTTTGATCTTGCTGTGCTATTACTATTAACATATTTTTCTCCTGCGCAACTATTTGCACTTTGATGTCGTTCGTGTGGTTTAAATCGATCTGATTTTGATACCTTTTTTGCATATCGCCATGAAAATCTGTTCGCAATTCTGAAGATATTACGCAATGCATTTTCTTTTTACAAGCTTTTATATTACTTGCGTCAGTTCATTACAGCATCTGTTCTTTTATTTTGGTGTAACCTTGGTGCTTATATATAAATCATATAAATAAAACCTAATAAAAAAAAATAATGATAAATATATAATTATCGATGAGAAGACGACCACATGACATCGGCCTCCCCCTACAGCGCCGACAACGTGCCACTTGCATTCACCGTACGGTTGTTCGCGACTTTTACAATGATATCGGTCCACCTAGAGGGAGGCCTGCCTACGCTGCGTCTTCCGGTTCGTGGTCGCCACTCTAAATAAATATAATCTCAAAACTGGCGCCTAATTTTCATCAAGCTTTGAGCCTCTAATACTTGAAAAATA
Source organism: Apocheima hispidaria (assembly GCA_947579745.1). Taxonomy (NCBI): domain Eukaryota; kingdom Metazoa; phylum Arthropoda; class Insecta; order Lepidoptera; family Geometridae; genus Apocheima; species Apocheima hispidaria. The sequence goes on from OX388162.1 coordinate 6,541,325, forward strand.
CGTGACCAAGTAACCTTTACACTGCTCTGTCACACTGGTGTGACGATTAGGAAGAAAATTTCCTGACCGTCCCATTAGTAATAAGGTCTTTGTTTTAATAAATGGCTCAATTTAACGTGACTATTCCCGTTTTATTAAAACAAAATGTGTCAAATCCACGTCAGTTTTCATAGTATTAAAGATAGGAATTCCCTTTCCTACCTAACATGACACCGTTGCGTAATTTTTTCTCACGTTCACACTCATGACTGACCACGACCGACTAACCTTCACACTGCTCTCACTGGTGTGACGGTTAAGAACTAACCATACCGTTTTGTTTATGATGTTATCTTACTAGCGTAGATACATGGCATGATTAAATTTACATACATACATACATAGACTGTCAAACTCATAACCCTCCTTTTATTACTCGGGTAAAAATAGCAAAATAACAGCGGATTTTTTTTGTTTTCTAAAAAAAAAAAAGTTTGCGGCATGCGCTTGGGTATGTGAAACTAGCACCGAAAACTAGTAAATCAAAATAAATCAAAAAAGCTTTACATTTCAAGTGTAAGAAGCTCAAAGATAAATGACAATTAGGACCTAATCGCTGACGAGAATGGTCCCGCATGAATACAAGACAAAAAGATAATTTGACTATCGAGCTTGCATAAAATAATGCTGACATACAGCTTCTCAAAATTGATAAATACGTTTTCCTTCAAAAGCTTGACAACAATAGGCTCACTTCAGACGGTGGAAGGTACCATACACCAGCTGTGGAAAATATCTTTATCAAATTTCCTTCCGTCTGAACGATGTAATTTGTCGACGCGACGCAATCAACTGTGTGTTTAGAAACAAGGCAATGATGGATGCTTATGGCAAAGGAAAAAAACTCTTAATGCTGTAGGTACGAATATTATTCGTACTATTCACTGTCTTCCGGGAGTTCGCAGTGTCGTCGCTGGTTATAACTATATTTTTGCATTCTATTGCAAACAAATACTCCATTATATAACATTTTATAAAAGTAGCCTAAACTTAACGTATTCGATTTTTAAATATGCTGTTGGTTTATTAATTTAAAAATAATGCTGTTCTCTGATTCTTTTTTAAAACTGGGATATGTTTATTTACTTTGCTCTATTGAATTAGGAATTTCCTATAAGGATAGTTGTAATTTGCATGAATAAATAAATAAATTATCATAATCATACATTCTAGTCCGGATGTATGTAATGTTTGATTTGGGTCTAAATTTATACATACATAGAAGGTTTCATACCTTTATCTACCCGCGAATGGTGAATGTAAAGACTGGCATGACGTGACATGAATATTTTATGATGAATCCCTAAGTCGGGTGTTTTCTTGGGGCTACCAAATTGTTTTATAACCTGATACACTTGTGAATGTGTTAGGTAATATATATAAAAAACACATTTTCACAGAATTCCCTCTGTTACATAGTCCTGTGAGTATTTAAGTAGTACTAATCTGGCCAATTCTGGTTCCAGCTGAATTGAATATCGTCCCTTATAGCAATCCCTATTCCTATCCACGTAAACGAAGGAAGTGTATGAATTGGCTTTATTGTTATTACATAGACATGTACCAACAAATATATAAGACTATGGATTCGGCACTCAAAATTTTCTGAACCAAAGAGACTAAAACCATAGTAACTATTTTGTATGTGCATATAGACTAAAATTGTTGCAAGCTCAATTAGTCATTGAAATAACAGTATAAGACTCAAATTAATACATCGTTATTTCTCAATATCTATCTTATATAAACATATTTATAGGTCTTGTCTGGCGATTGATGCCGTACGTGAAAGCTAACAGACTTATAAACACTTAAAGACAAAACACAAAGAAAACAAAATCTCTAATCAAAAAACTCATAGTTATTATTTGCTCAGTTCATAAATAGATATAAACTTTTTTTTTCCTATCTATTCAAAAAACTATTCCTCAACAAGTGCCCAGGGTCTCATCTGAAAGATTTTTTTCGCTCCGCTCTGGATTCTAAATAGAGTTCTGGACGTTCCAATATTATTTTAGTCCCCTAAAATACAGTCTACTATTTAGAAATGAAAGATCCGTCTTTATAACACCGATTAGTGTTGAACGCCAACAATTCGTAGAAAACGTTTTCTCGTTACGCTTTCAGTGCAGACAGCGAGATGATGCACCAATAACGCGCACGCAATCACTACTTATGCTTTCGATACCATGTTCATTTGTTTCTTTTTGTGTTTTAAGTTTATCTTACTATCAAGGAAAATATCACAGAATATTGTGACGGATTTTGTAACTCTCTTTTCGACTATGTATGGTGATGGGGTCGGCTTTCCTTACTTTTCTCCGTCAATTCGCTATATCCTCTACGTTGTTCTCGGAAACCATGACCTCTCACATCGTTTAGCACTACATCCTTCCATCTTGTCTTGGGTCTGCCTCTAGATCTTCGACCATGTATTGAATGTTGTAGTGCTAAATGGCGAAATCATCAACTAAAAAAAACAGGCCTTGGGGCTTTACGACAAACGTGTTTTTCGTCATTATTTGTTTTGGCTGTATCGTGAGAACGGTAATTAATACATACGAGTACAAACATCAAACTTAATTAATTTTAATCAGTACTCTAAAGTAAAACTATCTATAAATTAAAGGTTGTTCTAGAATAGCAAAATATTGTTGACCGAGCGAAGCGAAAGTCTCAGAGTTTACTGGGCCAAAACGGCATTTGTATGTATGTATGTTTGTATGTTTGTGTGTACATTTGTCCGATGATAATATGCGAACCGTTGATCCGATCTTCATGAAATTTTGTAGGCTAGTTTAATTAATTTTTAAGTTCGAATATGAGCTGAATCGGTCGAGCTGTTGTAAAAATATAGAGGTCGCGAGTTCTCAGTTCGCCGCGAACTACTAGCTTAGACTGATTCGGAAGTTTTTCACTGGAATGTACTAGTCAATGATCTAGTTCTGTCTCAATTAACTACGCTGGATAGTTTCCACTCAAGGTACCAATACTTTACATTATCAGCCAGAAGACGTCCACTGCTGAACATAGGCCTCCCCCTTAGACCGCCACACCGACCGACAGTGTGCCACTTGCATCCACCGGTTGCCCGCGACTTTCACAATGTCGTCGGTCCACCTAGTGGGAGGCCTGCCTACGCTTCGTCTTCCGGTTCGTGGTCGCCACTCAAGAACCTTTCTTCCCCATCGGTTATCGGTTCTTCGAGTGATGTGGCCTGCCCATTGCCACCAATACTTTACCTATTACATTTTCTGACGTTGTTTGTAATAAGAATTACAAATATAATAGTAGTTTATATTGATCGAGTGATTAGCCCTGACGGCAGAGTTTTCCTGACTTCATAGCGGTTCGTTGTAAATGATCATTATGAGGAATAATTCACATCGATACGGTACCGTTCTGCAACGCTTATCTTTCCTGGTAATTTCTATGTATATAAAAAAAAGATAAAGTGAAAGAAGAGAAGTTAAGTTTTTAATGCTGTATTGAGCAGTAGTAGTCTAGCGGCTACTTTCTCGGCATTAATTTATCCTGGTACTCAAATATTTGTCGTGCTTTTTTGTCACTCAATATTTAATATTCATGAAACGCAAGTGTTATAATGTAAATCTTTGTTAATTCTCTATTTAGTTACGAGAATACAATTATCAGCCGCTAAATTGAATATTAATAATGTGTTCAGAATCATCATCATCATCAGCCGGATGGCCTCCACTGCTGAACACAGGCCTCCCTCTTGGGGCGCCACATCGAAGGACAACCTGCCACTTGCATCCGCCGGCTGCACTTTCACAATGCCGTCGGTCCACCTAGTTGGAGGCCTGCCTACGCTGCACTTACCAGATCGTGGTAGCCACTCAAGAACCTTTCTTCCCCATCGGTTATCGGTTCTTCAAGTGACGTGGTCTGCCCATTGCCACTTCAGCTTGCAAACCCTGAAAGCTATATCGGTGACCTTGATTTTTCGGCGAATATCCTCATTCCGGATTTGATAGCGCAAAGAAACTCCGAGCATAAATCTCTTCATTGCCCGTTGTGTGACTCTGAGTGTATAGAATAAATAATTCAAATGTGATCCTCAAAGAATCTTAACAAAATGCAATTTTTATATTATAAAATAAAATAACACAACCAAAGATAATTTATTTTAATTACTAACGCTAATAAATGCACACTGCTGAAAAATATTTACAAAATGGAAAAGCAACTAATTCATCACAGGGCTTTGTTACTCGTAAATTGGTGGAAGGTAACTTTTCATGGCCGGCCCTGCCCGTCCTAATGGCGGCAGGTTATTTTGCAATATTTTAACAGGTGGTGGCGAAAGATCCCTTCGCAGATGCTCAAAAGCTTGTCCGTTTTTAAAAGCACTGTTATTTCTTTGAAGCACCTTATAGTTCTTTATAATGCCCCGTAGTTCTTCCGGATGGTAATAGCTCGTTCGAGGATTACTGGATTGATCCGCACTTTCTTCTTCGTCATCACTATTACCAGAATTCAATGACTCGTGTTGTACAGGTATAAAGCTAACTTCGCTTCTCTGGTTGTAGTTATTAGATCCATATTTGGATTTTGGCTTTATTTTAATCGACTCGAACTGATTTTTGGCCGATAAGTAATTCATAATATCGACCAATTCAAGGGGTTTTTTGGGCATTCCTTTGATGTCATTATGAGGTTTTGCTTGCATTTGTATAAATTTTGGGGTCTTATCCAGCTTGTGCTCAGTCTGAATTTTATTTTCTTCCTTGATTTTGTTTCGTACATATTGATCATTTTTATTGCTTTTGAAAACATTTTTTAAGAACATGTTGGATTCAAATATATTTTCCGCACTGGCTTCTACTGTAGTTGTCTGCTCTTCCTGTTTTTCTACCGTATGGGATGGAATTATTGGCTTTAAGTCATTTTTGTTTTCATTTACTACAAAATCATCAATTTGTAAAATTCTAGTAGAACTTGTTAATGGAACTTCAGTTGTTGTGAATTTCTGGACATTTTCAATTTTATTTGAATTGGGCCATGCATTATTTTGTGTTCCTGTTTCATAATTGTTTATGTTGCTGTAACTAAAGTAAGGTAAAATTTCTGGCGCTAGAGTTGAAGAAGACCTGTTTATCCTTTTAGGCTCATAAGAAATATCATCGTAATCATAAGATTGAGTTATTAGTTGGCTCTGCGGAATAAAATTATTTTGTGTAATAAGTTTTGATCTTGAACTGAACGAGTCTTCAATATTTGGTCTTGATTTGGATACATCACTAGACTGATACCGAGGGTTACCATGAACATACAAGTTATAATTTTTTTGCCAATCTGGCATTTGTGTTGAAATAAAACTAGTTTCCGTAGAAACCATAATTAGTTTCGGATCAGGCTTCAAAACATTTTGAACTTTTGTATTGGGGTTAGGTTCCTTGTATACTTCTATTGCATTACTGGGTTGTGCAATTTGATCATCTTGAGTTGTATCCATGTTAGGATCCAGCTGAAGTTTTAACATATTTGTGTACTGATCGGGCGTCATTTCACCAAAATTGATCATGACATCATCTCCAATACTAGAAGACCTAGAAATTGTATTTTTCTCAGGAGTCCGATTTAAATTTGTGTTTAAGCCGTATTGCCACCTCCAAAGTCCTTTGTTATGTTCTGGTTTTTCCCCCACAGGATTCTCTTTGACAATTGCTTCATAATTGACTAACTGTGGTAATGTTGTCCTATCGTTTGTAAAAACTCTAGATGTTGACTGTTGTGTATTTACACTGGGAACGTAAGCACCTTGTGAAGCCAAAAAAGTTATTTGAGGTGATATTGTTCCACCATTGTTGTCGTTAATAGCATTACCTTTCATCTGGTCTGGTGAGAAGTCATTGTTTGGCCTGATCGTGTTTTGTGTACTTGCTGCTGGTATTACATTTTGTGGATTGTGAGCCCCTTGAGCAAATCCAAACGAAAAAGATTCTGGAGTTTTTCCAGTGAATAAAGGTCTCGCCGTAGGTGGCATTACATATCGGTGATATCTTTCACTTTCACTAAACTCATTTTCTTCTTCATTCCATAATTTTTGGTTTGGTGGTCTCTTTGCTTCTTCAGCTAAATTAAACTGTACTGCCCTGAAATATCATGTCAATCCTATAAGCACTTTTAAAGATACATTTACTCCTTAGCTATTAATTTCATAGAAATTACCAAACATACCTTTGGATGATTTCGGGGATTGGTGGCGCTACTGGCAAATGATCTCCACTTGCTCTAAACCCTTTAGAGTCTGCGACGTAATGTACTGTGTATGTCTGTCCGTTGTCTCCGACATATGAGTACGAGCCTTCTACGACTTGTTCTTCTTTGTCTGTACCTGTATTTTCCATGCGACTGTGCTGCACGTAGTGGGTCTGATCAGCTCCTAATGCTCTAAAAAGAAATGAGATTGTTAATGATTTTATTTTTTAAATATGATTTTAAAATCTAGCTACTGAACTTACTCATAGCTAAAACTTCCATCCAAATCCATTTCATTAGATAGTCGCAGAATAGGAACAGCAGTTTCCGTAGTAGATGAAATATACACTCCTGGAGCATTGGCAGCTGGTAGGTATTGAGGTCCTTGGTTGGTAGCAGCTCCTCTAAATTGATCTAACGCATCATTTCTTTGTTGTTCTGCTGATATTATCATACTACGTGAAGTTGCCTTTTGTTGTGGTGGATTTTTCTGTGTGGATGGATTATTGTTGAAGAATCCGAAAGGAGGCTTCATATCAATTCTATCTATTGGTTGAAAGTTTATAGATTTTGGTCTTGAATCTCGTCTTTCTATTTCAGGATATCCTCTTTGGGTGCGATTATTTTTTTGCAATTGAAATGGTGTTGACTGTCTTAAATCTTCATCATCAGCATTGTCATTATGAATCGGTAGCAATGTTGATGTGAGTGTTATAGGATAAGAAGTCGGGAGTATCATAGATTCTTTTGTTCCAGTATGTGGTAAATATGGAAATGGTAAATTATTATTATTCTTCATCGGATAATAAGGAGCATTAGTATGAGATTCTGGCGGTAAATAAATTGAACTATCAGATGAAAGCATGACTCCTGAACTCGGCGAATGAAATTTTGGAGGGAAATTGAACTCGTTACACTTGACATGCACTGCTATACTTATAAATAATATTAATGGTACCTGAAAAAAATAATTAGTTTATTAAGACTTACAGCACAAATTTACTCGAAACCAAAATCCAAATTGGTTTTACACAAGCTCTTGTCATGTCACTTACCAGCTTCATATTTCTTGAAGCTGTATCACTTGTTTTGTTTATAATTTTCACGTCACACTTGCACCCTAGTAGAAAATAGACTGATAATGAAAATGAATTCCGCATATATTTATACGCACGCGAGAGAATTGTGTCCAGGCATTCGTGAAAAATATCACTTGGCTTTGAACAAAGTTTCTCTTTGCTTTAGTTGTCTTTAGTGCGCATCTTTTTGCTCCATGTAATTGAGAAGTTAATTACACTTGGTGTGTAATAATAATATTATATAGTACACTAATATCACCTTGTAGATGCTATGTTGGTAGACAATAAATATTAACCATGATAATAGTTTGAGTAGCTAAAATAATATGTCATCCGAATAATATAATGTCGGATATACATAATAACTATATTATAGATTACTGTCCAAGTTCTGTTGCCTTGCTTTTATAAATATAAACTCACTTGGCGATGATGTTAATCCTAGGATTGTGATGTTGATGATATGTTCCTAGTGGGTAACATCCTTTAGGATCACACTGTGGGATCACATCCTCAACATCAGCTCATAATAGCTTCATGCAGGGCATAGGCCTTTCTTCATGTACGTCACTTATCTCGATCCTGTACTGTTCAGTACTGACGGACTACTATTTTTTTACCTGTAGTACTACTGGTAGTAATACTGGTAGTACAACGAGCAACAAACGGAATGCCATATTTTCAAAGAAATGTACCTCACAAATTGCGATTTAGATAAGTGAATCACAGGGTAAATGTAAATAAAAAAACAGAACAATACTTTACCGAGTTAATTAAAAGGATCGGTCGCAGCCGATTCATCGGAAGGGCAGTGTTCGATAAATGGGCCGATAAATTGCGTGTTTGTGCCGTCATCCTGAATCCGAACTCCGAAAATGATGCAAGGTTGGTAATGGTCAAAGTCGAGTCGATGACCTCCAAAACTGGTTTTCGGGAATTTTGGACACCCTTCGCGGTTCGAAACTGCCAATTCAGCCTTTAGATGTAATTTAACTTTCTTTAAATTGCAGTTTCGTCCTCTAGGTCCTTTATAGCTTTTTAGATTTTTCGTGTAAATACCAATTTTAGGTTATTTTTAGTGGCTGAAGTAATCTCATCTTATCTCATACATTACGTAATGCCAAGCACCTTGCAAAGAATTTTCCTTAATAAGAGTTTATTTACTTCTCCGAATTATTTTTATTTTGCGCATTTCTAATAATTTTATTCTTAACAAATCTTTTTTTAAGAAAAAACCTTAAACCTTTTTATTGATAGCGTCGTTTCTGCTATACCATTTTCTAAACGAAATTTGACAGCTCTAAAATTGTTGCCATCTTTTTCTTACATGTTGTATTGAAGAGACACAGATAATTTTAGTCCAGTCAGATTGGTTTGATGCAACAGAATCGACTCTATTACAAAATATAATTACATAATTAAACTATAAATACATTTTAATAAATCGTTTTTAATCAAACTAACTTAGTGTTCCTCATCATCATCATCATCATCATCATCAGCCGCAACGACATCCACTGCTGAACAAAGGGCTCCCCTTTAAATGAGGAATACTATAATCCCCACGCTTGCACGCGGCTTAGCACGCAGCTTGGGGAGGCTTTACTAAGAGGACAGTTAAAGAGTTTCTTCTTTCGTCAAAAAAACTAAGTTGTCCTCGTTTGTCGCTTATTACGTAATTGCGTTATTTATAAATAAAATATGTATGTCCTTTTCATTGCAGGTAACTTCCCCCAAAATCTTCACCATCGCTTTTCTCACACAAGGTAACATTAAAAAAAAAATATATATGAAATTATTTTATTTTATTACAAATACATCATATGTCACTGGCCAGACTATTTTAATTATCACAACCATTATCAATTCATATGTCACCAGTAATCAAGATCACAATGATAATCGTGATCCAGATCACTGATCATAAAATATCTGAGGTATTAAAATTATTCGTATACCTAAGTAATTACAATCATCGCTTAATAAATAACATTATTAATGGCTAAGAAATACTCGTTTCCTAAACAATGGTAATTTCTATCGTTGTTCGAAAATATTTCGTACGATCATTATGGATTAGCTATGATACCAAAATTACTTATTTACCGTAACCTTGCTGAGGGTAGTAAGTTTGCTGAGGCGGGTAGTAAGTTTGTTGAGGCGGGTAGTAAGTTTGCTGAGGAGGGTAGTAAGGCTTCTGGGTCTGTGTAGGGTAAGTGACTGGTCGGTTGTTCTTTTCCGCTTCTTCTTTGTCGAGAGCGCTGTGAAGGAGAAAAAGAAAATTAGTTTTGTGTCAGACACAATTGCATTTCACTTTAAATTTTGTATGCAACGGTGTTTTTTGGGAGATACGTATATTTGAACCACGCAAAATATTTAAAGTAAAGTACGTAAAGTAATCCGTTTTGAGAAATAGAGAAATGAAGGATAAAATTTGATGATAAAATCATCAAAATAAAAAATCGAATTTGCGAAACTTTTAAAACTAGAACAAAAGAGAAACATTAATAATGACCAATTAGCACATTTCGATATATTTAAAATCAGATATTTTTTGTCGGTCGCCTAACGAATCTTTATGCAAATTCATGGCATTGTTGACCTGAAGTCCATTATGTTTATGTTAATTCGATCTTGATTTGAGTGATAGCCCTCAATGTCCCGTTGTTAGCTTGACGTGCTTACATCTCATTTAATATGCTCATGATACTTCAGCAGAAGTCCGATTGAGCAAAATATGTTGTTTGTAGCGAATACTGTTCTAAACGTTTTAGACACATCTCGAACCACAAAAAAGTAATGTTTTCTTCAAAGGTTGAAAAATGAACCAAAAAGATCAAAATTCTGTATCTATAGCTTTAAACTAAGATTTTGGGTTTGTAATCCTGAAATTGTCTTAAATATTTCTGGAACTCGTAACTGTAGATTGATTTTTAGATTAAAGATGAAGTAGTATTTATTTGCTTATGTATTTTGTTTTTAATTCAGATTAGGATATCGTTTCAAATGTGGTGCTGAAGGAAAGTGATCAATACGCCACGGACATCGAACGCATCTATACTACAACACCTGGAGGTTACCACAAGACTATACCATAAGTGTGTCTGTGAAACGTGGCTTTAAGTACTTTGGCCACATTGTCAGAAAACAAGGTTGTTCATGTTGCTGAGGATAGAAAACGATGGAAGATTATCATCTTCCATCGTTTTCTATCCGTATTCACGTCGTGTGTTAGTCATGACTCACACGGCAGAATATATGAGGAACACGACTCGAGGAGCAGGTTATCCTTTGACTGCAATATCACGGAATAAGAAGTAACGATATAGTAAAATATAGATGCTTTACTTACGCCTGAACCGCAGGAGGGGGAGTGGGCAAGTGGTCGCCATACGCATGGTAGCCGGTATGGTCAGCCCAGTATTTGACAGTGTAGGTCTTGCCGTCAGCACCCACGAAGGAATACCATCCTCTCTTCACAAGGCTCTCGTCAGTGCCTTTCGGGTCGGTGTAGTAGCCCTCTTCTCCGACGTGTGTGCCGTCAGCGATCTGGTATCTGTCATAAACAGAGTTATGAATCTTTTATACCTACTTATATTCAGTTTTTTATCAGAGATTTTCCACAATAATGTTAGATTGGAGAGTGTTTACAAAAAGCACTTTTTATTTGAATTAGTGAATTTAATTATTCATTTTATTTTAAATCTAGAGATCCCAACACATACAATTTAATTTCCGCCCAAAAAGGAAACAAAAAGTATTTCATGGGTCGAGTTCAAGTTTTTTTACTTAGATACAAAAGCAAACACAGAAATACTAGATTTGTTTAAACACCTTTATAAATTAACATAATGGCTTGTGTGTCTTTTATGTGCTGCCGGCAGGTCCATTATACTCTTTAAATTATCCCAGCTTTAAGTCAAATCCTTTTCAAGGCCGACAACTTAAGTTAGATTATTATCAACTTGTTTTATCTTCTTTACTGAGAATGATGCTGTGTAAAGATGTGTATGATGATGTTGTAATGTGGTTTAGCTACCGGAAAATTCTATAAGAACGAGATGAGATGGAATATGTAAACACTTGGTTATCTATTTCAGTGCATCCTGGAAAAAAATGTTGGGAAATGATGTGACATTCTTTGGACTTTTTTCATAGTCATTCGTTATGCCGATAACCGGTGGGGAAGAAAGGTTCTTGAGTGGCGACCACGAACCGGAAGACGCAGCGTAGGTAGGCCTCTCACTATGTGGACCGACGACATTGTGAAAGTCGTGGGCAACCGGTGGATGCAAGTGGCTCGTTGTCGGTCGGTGTGGCGCTCTAAGGGGGAGGCCTATGTTCAGCAGTGGACGTCTTATGGCTGATGATGATGATGATGATGATGATTCGTTATAGTTGGAAGTAATATCATATCTGCCTACGTGTTTTCTTGCGTGCTACGATAATGTAAAAATGTTTGATCAATAAAAACGGAATCGAAAAACGGTAAAACTTGATGCCTTTACCCGATGACTAAAAACAGTCCCATACATAAATTATACAAACTTAGGGTCTTTTTTGTGGCTAAAATTTTCATTAACAGTTATCATGGTAGTCAAATAACCGGATATTTTGCTCAATACAATGCTCCGGAGACGGTGACCGTTAGGGTCCTCTCAAAATTTGTTAGACACACAAATGTTATTTTTACATAATATTTACATTTTAAAACTTATTTTTTTAGGTTTTAGGAGAGATGTCTCACTCTGATAATGCTTTTATTGCATTAGGTATTTAGTAAGTGAAACTCAGTGGATAAACTAGTTTTAGTGATTTTACTTTCTATGACAAGGACAAAGACTATCTTTCTGTTTTTGCCTTTTGGGATTTTTCATAATATTAGTTATAGTTATATTTTTTAGTGAAATCGCCGTAAATTTTAAAAGGACCGACATTTCTGTGCCATAAGAATGAATGAATATGTTAATAAATCGATGTTCAATAAAAAAGTTTTTTGCTTTATTAAAATATAACCAAACCCCGTTACGATTTCATATTTTATACGGTATAGAGTTTTCGATTCTTATAATGTATAAAATATGGCTCGATGTTATTGGTCTTTTAGTGTCATGTTCTGACTAATGTGATTTTATAATCATTTCTGTTTAGAAAAAATGAATCTGTTATAAAGTTGTAAACACAATTATTATGGTATTATTAACCGCGACGAAACTGAGAAAGCGAAGCACTTTTGTTTAGGAGGTTTTGGATTTTTAAGTCTGTTACAAGTTTTCTCCAAAACGGCTTGACTGGTTTTGATGTGATTTTTTGTTTTATAGCCATATCTATGTAGCGGCTTATAGTAATAAGCTCTTTAACAAATTCGTCGAGAAGTTTTATAATTTTTATTCGCTGACACTTAGAATTAGAAGTTACAAATCGCAGCTAAGCCCAGTATAGTTTAAATAGGTGTTACGCTCGAAAACAAGAAGTTCAGATTTAAAAAAATAATTGAAAAGTAATTGGGAAGACTTACTCGTATCTGTAGGCTCCGTTGTCCCAATATTGCTGTTCATTCTTGATCACGGCGACTGGAGTCGTTGTAGGAATATGGTAGTGCGGGGTAGTCCATTTGTTTGGAGGGTAGTAGTTATTCTGGGGAGGAATGTAGTCGCTCTGTACTGGCGGTACATAAGACGGTGGGTTAACAGGGACTGATGGGACATGAGTATGAATAGGTTGAATCGGATCGACTTTCGGAGGAGTCCACGATTGAGAAGGCACGTAGTTCTGATGCTGATTCCATTGGGAGGGTCTTTGGCTCGGTGGTACGTAGTTATACACGCTAGCTGCTGGAGTCAAATCCCTCGACTCTTTCTTGAGCTCCATCGTCTCCATAGCTACCAAATCATCGTAGATTTTGTGGTCACTTGTCTCGGCAACTGAGACAGCCAAAATGGCGGCAAAAATGTATATCTGTAAAAAGAGACGGTAATTAATTATTCTGCTTTTATTTGCCAAAATATTTGGGTACTAAATCAATTGAGTTAATTTTGTATTTTAGACAGAATCAATACACTATCTATCTACATATATGAAAATCAATTCCCGTGCGTTAGTCTCACAATATCTCGAAAATGGCTCGACGCATTTTTGTTTTGTTTTGTTCGCTCATCTATACTGGGGTGGTCCAGTAATAAAGAAAAAACGCGGGTAAAACCACGGGGCTAGTATTACTTAAAATACAATGGGTGGGAATAGGGCGCAGTACGCTAATCAAGGCTCTTTCATTTCAGGACGTCTGATTTACTTCAGATAAACCTAAATCAAGCTTTCATTTACGTATTCAGGACAAGAGTAAAGTTAGTTAGCTTTTAAAATGTAAACTTTTTTTTTTAAATTTAAATAGTAACAACCGTTTCACATTCAATTTTATCATGGTTTTTGAATATTTCTTATCCACGAAATGCAACATAAATTAAATTTAAACACTTTTAAAATATTTTTATCACGCAAAAGACATGATTTTTTTTAAAATATTTTTTTCACATATATTTTTTTGAGTTTTTATCCACTGGCGCTGGTATATTCAAGGACTCACCAGCCTCATGTTGTGTCCTTCTGTGTCCGTGGTCGATTGAGAACTGTGTCCACATAGGGCCGCTACACAATTTTTATACTTAGCGAAAACATCCTGCGGCTGCGCCGCGGATGCGCACACGCAGCTTGCGGATCTAACCGATACATTGACCTCTCTTGGTGATATAGTTAGGGAAATTTGAGTTTTTTCGGTCAAATTTAAGAACATATGTCATTAGTCAGAAACTTAAAAAAAATATATTGTGAAATACGATAATTTGACGAACTGTGTCAGTAATTTTAAAAATGATAATGAGATCTAGAGCGAGAAAGAAACGAACAAGACGTATATATCGGTTTTTTTAAATATTTCTTTGTAATTTTCTTCTACATTGTACATTTTCGTATGGGTATATCTTAGACTAAACAAAAGAAAAATCGTCTGCAATATGTACCCTAAGATACTCCGAAAGTAACCAAACGTAACAAAAACGGAATCCAACGGCACTTATTCATCAAAATCGGTCTGACCTTGAGGCTACAGGACGTAATTAATATAGGACACATAAACATAGTACATACTTACCTTTTTGACAACCGAATAAAAAATTGTAAATCTGAAAAATAAAAACATACTCGTATATATAAATGCGAAAATCTTAATTAGGCGAATGAAACCTTTGTTAACATATATAAGATGTAAAAAGTAAGACAGCTTTTTTTTTAATGTTGTGCTTTGGCTCTAACGGCTTTTATAGCTTTTCAGGACATTGTGGCAGACGCAGATGGCGTTCTATTATTAAAACGACTAGCGCAAAGGCATTTCTGCGGTACGAATCTCTGCTTGGGCCGTCATCCGCCAAAGGGACATCAGACTTGCCCTGGCACCCCAGAACGGGTGTGCCCTGGGGCCCTAGCAGGATGGCTGTCACTTGCTTGATTATGAAAGATATCAGCATGATTCAGACATGTATAGCAATAGTCCTCTACATCCAATTAGACTTATTCACATCACGTGGATATGGTCAGCGTTAACCATAAAACTAAATCGTGCGACGCCCACGTCGAGTTGTGAATCGGCGTCATTCAATTAATGACTATTGGTAATAAATAGTTTCATTGACTTGATCATACGAATTAATCATATATCGCTATAGTTTTTGACATTGTAACTTTTGGTACAATCACAATCAGTATTGATGAAAAATTGTGAAAAGTCAAAATTCGAAATTTTTCGTACGTTTTACTTTAGTAATAGTTGGCAATTCGGTCGATTCCGTTGTATAACTCACTAAACTAAAACAATTTGACAGGACTAACATTATATGCATCTCTTTTAATTTTAATATGTGATGGCAATAGTTTTGAAAGCTGTCAATTTTAGATTCGTTTAGAAAATGGTACAACAGAATGGACAGCATTGAATTGAATTTTAAACTATAATTATTGTTCGGGGGCTGAGCAAAAAATAGACTAACCATAAACTCTGATCAAATCGCAAATTTGTCGCCAAGCACCTACAGTTTGTACCGGCAGCGTCGCTTGAGAGCCAGTTCTCGTTGCAGCCTACGAGTGCTTACCATCTATGACGACAACGTCACTTGTGGTGCTTACCCCCGAATACTGAAACGTTCGTTAACTTTGACAACAGATTAATTCTAATACTGCCTTTGTCTGGCACTAAGCAAATGACAAAGGCAGCAATAGACTTAATCTGTCGCCAAAGTTAACAAGCGTTTCAGTATTCGGGGGTTAGCCTGTCGACAAAAAAAAAACTCAAGTTCCTTCACAAATTCCATTCTTCTCAAGTCATTTCACAAGTCATCCATTTTTCATTTCAACTCTCGCGCATTCCTTTGTTTTTGAAGATGTAAAATGACTAAATGTACTTAATAAATGATCGAAGCATGGGAGCTAACCATTATACGTGAGCCACAAGATGAACAAGAAAATTAATTAAATGTAATACCTAATTTTGAGTTGTACATGCCTACTTTTTTTCGAAAAGTGAACGATCCTTGTGTGAATCTGGGTAAACACGAATGCAGCTAGTATATTATACGATTTATCATAATCAAGTACGTACGTACGTCATCTAGGTACAATATTTATAACTTTTATAATGCTGCTTATAAATTTGTTATTTCCTTTCTGTCTTAAATATATTTCAATGTCAGTAGGTACCTTTGTCGGACATTCAAGGATTTAGATTATATATTTTGAAGTACCTACCTATGTTATATGATCCATTAGGATGTAGCATATACGTGAGGTTCATGCTAACTACAAAAGCGAGGCTGCATCATGTTATGTAGGCGCATCAAAGTCATGCTTCGGAAAAGTCCTTGGGTTTTCGTGTCATTATTTTTTGTTATATTTATTTTTGTATTTTGAAATCTAAACAAACTGCTATGAGTATTTTTGTATCAAATCCCATTTTAGTCAAGCAGTATTGTTGGCAATTTATGAATCACTGCATTGTAAAGTTTTAAATTAAACGTTTTTCCCCTTATTACAACTTCAAATTCCGAAATTTGTTTTTTTTGGTCAGGTTTCATTTTTTATTCAAAATCACGGTATTGGTTGAATCATCAGGACTTTACCTTTATAACGGTTTCAAAAGTTTTTGTGTTGAAACATTCAGTTCTTTACAAAAGGATCACATTAGCAAGTTCTTTCTTGCTAAATATTTAAGCAGGACCACAGTTTGGGAACATATTGTTGTCACGGTCAAGGGAGAAATTAATTGGATTTCCAAATGTAAAAAAATCCAATCCAATCCAAAATCCAAAATCCAAAATTGGTATAGGGTTTTTTTTCTATAAGAACCAATTAGATGAGCCAATTAACCCGTTTTTTGTTTACGAGTCACAAACAAGCAACGATCTGGGACCCTATTCCTGTACGCTCGAGATTATCTCGGTCACTGTCTCTCTAATTTAGAATTTAATGGGAGTGAGAGTGACCGAGATAATCTCGAGCGCACAAGAATAAGGTCCCTGCTAGACACTGGGTTTGTGAAATGACTGAAATGACACAGAAAATACTAGCAGTAAACATTTTTCTCTTCTGTGGTTGGGAATGATGGAGTAGATACTAATACGAGTAAAGGATCTCTGTTCGAATTCAGTTCAAATTATCTGTGTACCTACTTAGAAAATCTTTTGCTTTGGCCACCAGCCAAATTTTACTAAAAATATATATGTATTCATTCATTTATTCTCATATATGGGTACACACTGTACACTTATGAATGTCAAGTATAAGTACAAAATTTATATTATTAATAATAAAATATCAGTATATCATCATCATCATCATCAAAAGCCTGAAGACTTAGACCGCCACACTGAAGGACAGTTTGCAACTTGCATCCACCGATTACCGTCGCTGCGTCTCCAGCTCGTGGTTGCCACTCAAGAACCTTTCTTACCCATCGGTTGTCGGTTCTTTGAGCGATGTGGCGATGTTTATACATATACTAGAAATATATTATACCTAACACTAAAGTAAATAAATAAAAATAATATGTTACGACATACAAGTCAATAAATGGTTTTAGCTCCTCTATGGAGATATCAGACTGACAGCGAATTGTGTGACTGAAAGAATGCGCTACATAACTGAAGTTTAAAGCAGTCATTCTTTTTACCGACATGCCATATGAAAAGCTTGAAAAGCTGGCGGTTTAAAAAACTTTGATTTAACCGAAATATTGATTTAAAATATTGGCATAGTATTAAATTAGTACTGAAGTTTAGTTGTAGGTACGCAATAATATCCTCTTACGTTTGCTCATACAAAATAATAAAGAAATACGTTACGTAAGGGAAATATTTTATTAAGAAAACTCAGTGGAGCGCGTAGTGAGTTTTTCACAAAGAACCACTCAAAAGCTTCGAAAGAAAAACGAGATTATATTTTAGGGTATTACATTTGGGGAATGCTAAGCTTTTAAAAAAAGTTAACGAATGCTTTCGTTGAAATCGTTTTTTTGCTGATTTGAAATTTTGAATAAAATCATTTTATCAGGAAACCCGCGGCTTCGCACGCGTAACCAATTAGTAAGCTTAACATGTCATTCATAGCTGTTGTAGAAGCTTATCAGTAACGTAAGTGTTTCAAACCTTTTACATTTTCTCAAAGTTACAATTTTTTTTTCTTTACAACGAAATAAGTATTAAGTGTAGATTGAAATGATCTGTTATGTTTTACGTAGGATATTTGAGTAGTTATAAACAAGACAGGCTATTTCTATCTCTACTTGTTGTTTAGATGAAGCTGCGTAATAATTTATTTTTCGTGTCGGGTTTCAGCAATTGACATTGTTTTGGGTGACAACACCCACATATTCAACACACTGTAAGTATACATTTAACAATCATAGCAATTTATTTTAGCCTAATGATTTCGACCTTTGGTGACTGCAGTCTTTCCCATATGCAGAAGTTTTATGGATTTTAGCCAAAATATAGGCGAAGGTATATCAGAGCAATTGAATTAATTCGATTACAAAAGAACATGACTGTGTGTTATTACCCTGCGATTTTAAGCAGTCATTATTTTTGCCGACATAAAAGTAACAGAAAAAAAAACATATGGTGTAACATTAAATTAGTACCGAATTAGTTGTAGGTACGCAATAAAAATATAATCTGACGTTTGCTCATACAATTAAATATGTACTACAATTGTAATACAGATTACAAAATATGAGCCACCATAAATAAAACAAAAGTTGATTTAAGTCATCGCCTTATAAAGTCCAGTAATGAAGCACATAATTCGATTTTGGGCTTATCGTCAGTCTAAGTGGATTTATATCAGGAATAATAAAACAAGGCTTTATCTCGAATGAATTCATCAGTTATTTAGTGGGTGACACGTTTGTTATGACTAAACAAGAAGGGAGATAAGGAGATGCCTTATAGAGGTACCGGGTTTTGATAGCAATGTTTAAACTCCATTATTATTGTGACTTAAGCTTAGAACCCAACTCAATTTATCGAAGTTAGAATAAAAGTTTTAAAATCACATCACTTTTCATAGCATTATTAAAATAAATCTAAATAATCAGTATATGATCCTCGTCTGTCTGTCTGATAAGCCGATCTTGACGAGTGAGGCTGATGGCTTTAGAATACATTGTATTCCGGAAAAATTGGAAATCACTGGTGAATCCGCCGGGCGGGGTAAATACATTCTTTAGCTCTATTACAAATTCTATAGCTCAATCGATATAAAAGGATGGGGTGTATAATTCTAAAAGAATGCAATATAAGACGTTATAAAACGGGGATGCCGGATAACCTTGTCATCACTTTACGACCATGGAGATTTATAAAATTCAATCACATTTTTGGGACCCCACGCATCTTAATATCCTACCTTAATATCATATCATTTCTCGTAAGAAAATTTTTGAGATAAAAATGCAATTTGTTACTAATGAAAAAAAAAGCTTCAAAGATAAATTATATTAATGATGGAACGATGCATAATATCTTGTAGTATATTTTGCGTAGCACTTAGATATACCCATGTTAATCGAATTGTAACTTATTTTAGTAACGATTACCTTATGAATGAATTTTCAGATGAGAAGGGAAATGAGGTGTTAGGAAAACAGTTGGTTGAGGGGTCAACCTACTAAGTGGTGTTAAAAAGTCACACTACATAAAGTGCTGTATATGGGTGTGGAATCTACCTAACATGATGATATCTATATACTATATATGATTCATGGATATGCATAAAATAGATTATACATTAGAATACATTCAGTCGAATTCTCGCCAAAACGGCTAAGTAAATATCACATGAGTCTGCACATACATGACAGCGATTTCATGTCACACGTTATAATTTTAGAACTTTGTTAAAATAAGCTAATAATATTTTTTTAAGACCTATGGAGTATAAAAAATACAGTTGTTATTATGACATAATACCACAATTTCATGCTTCAACTGAAACGGAAAGTTGAAATGCTTCTGTTGACTTAACAGCCCTCAAAATTATTTGCTGATGTATTGTTTGTACAAACAAAAGCTCCCGTTTTAGGATTCTTCTTTTTAAATTTACCGTTTTGTTTCATTTTTCTGTATTACGTGGTGTGACATGATTTTTAACATTACTAGTATTTCGCGGCGAACTGAGACCTCGCGACCCCTATATCTTTACAACCCTTGAGCCGATTCAGCTCATATTCAAACTTAATTTTTTTATTGAAATGAACTACTTGCTTACAAAATTTCATGGAGATCGGATCAACGGTTCGCAAGTTATCATCGGACAAATATACACACAAACATACAGAAATACATACAAATGCCGTTTTGTCCCAGTAAACTCTGAGACCTTCGCTTCGCTTGGTCAATTAGGTAAAAGAGCTGCCTTCAGTGATTTTCGGGTCCATGATGATGAGCAGAATACTTAGCATCCCCTTCCCGACTTAAACTGTGTATGCATTTTACAACAAATTCGGTCAACTGTTATCGTAATCAAATTAATTAACCAGACCACAATCATCACTCCGTTTAACAGAGCTTTCAACTAACTAATGACATTTCATCATCACGTCACCAGGTCTTCGTGCCGCTGATCAATAAATAATGGAACCCTTTTCTTTGCGAGGGCAATATATAATAAAGTGCGCCCACGCCTGCGGTCACGTTCTGATAACTTTTAACAAGTTATCAGAACGTGATCAACTTTTGGAAAATCTTGGTACCATATTATTGTGAATTAGTTAATTTTGAAAAAAAAAAAGGTTTTTCCATTCCATGCACATCATTAGTTATATAGATGTTATGTTGGGATAAATATGATTTTGGTTCTATCGTCTACTGTAGCTATACATATACACTATAGCTATACACATACATATATACTATAGCTAAGAGGGAAAACAAGCTTCCATAAAAATCACATTTTTAGGTAGTTATCCGAAAGGCTAGTGTGCTTACAAGTTGTTATTGTGCGATGAAATTGTGCGAAAGCGATGAATTTGTGCGCGCAAAAGGTGTATAGCGCTATCTTTTTCCCGAATTAGCTGCCCGGCCAGAGCTATTCCTTTCGCACATTTTTATCATATGATGATACAAATATAGATTAAAAAGCCCCTCTTCACTACTAGGAAACTGCTCATGATGATCAGATGGCAGAACAAATTTTCTCGAATCATAATTATAAGAACACTCTCGGGAAAGGCACATTGCAAAAAAAAAAGAACTAAACCATAATCGGTTTATTCGATAAAAATCGTAGCTTCTAAACAGCTACGATTTTGATAATTTCAAACGATTCAAAACTCGTTTTATCCAAAAACAGGACCTAGGTCCAGCACGCGCGCAGTGATAAAATGTTGTAAACCCTTATTATCCTTGCGTCAACGCGACATAACCAGACTGTGGATATGTCTGTCACGTTCTCGCAGAATATAATGAGTGGACAATTTTATCTCGCGTGGAGTTCTACACCTGCTGTGAGCTAATTGTTTATAAATCTTTTACAATGAGGCGTTCTCAAAAAAAAAAAAAAGTTCTAAAATACTTACTAGATGGCGTAATAGACCTATCGTTTTACCTGTCATTGTCATTTCTGTCAAAATATTTTATGTTTATTTTTTAAATGGTAAATTTTGGCTCCACACGTTGTGTATTTAGCCAGTGTCAACTATTGTAATATTTCAAATGAAGTCAAATACATAGTTAGGTTACTTGAAATTGTCTAAATACACATGTGGAGCCAAAAAACACGAGACAAAAAAAGGCACACGTACATTTTTTTGTCTTTCATGTCTTGACAGTGACAGGAAATCCCCAGGGTACATCTAACGCCATCTATGTACTTTTATTATCAGGTTTTTTTTTTTTTTTTGAAAACGCCTCATTATGAAAAAGGCTCACTAGGCACCTATTTATTCTCTAAGAATAATCTTGCAATACTAACAAAATAAAGTAAAAGTAAAATGGCATCTTGATATGTTTTAAGACCTAATTTGATAAGACCCTAGAAATGCTAAATTTTATATTAGGTGAAAACCTATTGAAAATGAAAATCCTCTTTAAACTACATGAATCCCTGGAGTCACAGTCTTTGTTTGGTGAAAATATAGGAAGATTTACGAGTTCCAAAGAAGAACTCCAGTTGAGTTATGAGTCCGTTAAAAAGTCCTTGAATCTTCACGGTAGTAGCACCTCGCTAACTTATCTAGCAACGTTTTGCTTCGTTTTCGTTTCAAAACTTATTAGTAGAAAATATCTTTGTCTTGATGATAAAATCATTATTTAGATCTTCGTCTAAAACTTCAAGTTTTGGTTAGTACTTATTTCCGGATTTCTAAAAAATAGAGTCAGCAAAACAAAATAAAATCATCATTGTTTTCCATAAAATCTATTTTAATCATTTTAATATGCTAATCGTGTATGTATGTATATATGTGTGTGTATGTTTTAATCATGTTGCTTTTGTTAAGCAGAAAATGACTCGAGCGTTGCAGTTTCATTACACTTGCGTCTTCGTTTACGGTTATTACGAAATAATAAACGTGAAAATCAATCGAAAATGAATGCAAAAACTTCTGTTGTCATTAGTGCTCTAAAATTCCTTTCCCATGCTGATTTAAATTTCATTAGCCATATCTTGAGAAAAAGGATGATGTATTCGTAACGATAAAGGTGTAGCACTTAGTAAATCAAGCCTTTTTTTAAACAAAATCTTTTATTATTAAGGTTCAATTAAATATACTTTCGTGTGAAGAGTTTTTTTAAATTTCCTATAACATAATCAAAATATATACTTTACCAAAACCTCAAACAACTCAAATCTAAAATTACAAAGGATATTACAAATAAGTATTCTTATATGATTTTTTGATTAATCCTCAAATTTTTACGTCTCAAATTTGCTTGCTCACAATTTAATACTGAAAATGTAAAGTAAATAATAAAACGTAGTTACACGAGGCTGCGTTAAAAGAGAATGCTAAGTAAAAATCATTCCTGAATATTTTTATTCTTATTTTGCTCTTGTTAACAAAAAAACCTGAAGTGAAGGCGAAAATGAATTAGGACTTTTGCCAAATGTGACTGAAGATAATCTTCTATTTAATTTTGCTCTGCGGTTTGCGGCTTAGGCTTTCCTTCGTATTTATTGAGTCGGTGGTCGACGATAAAGTATATTTATTTGTTTGCTCAATTGCGGGCGTTTTGTTAATGTTGCTGGTATTTAAGTAGATAAAATAATGTTTTGGGCAATTTCGTTTTTAATTTTAGTAATGGTTTGTTTGTAACTTTAATGTGCTCATATTTATCAACTGAAATATAAATAAATATAAAAGGAAGCTTCGCGCAATTATAAAACAAAAAAATGTGTTTAATTCAGTGTTACTGTCCATTTCTGTTTTAGAGCTCCTGTGTTTTAAACACATCTTTTGAACCCAAGTTAACTATTTTCGACCTATTTTTCGATCTAAACCATCACCAAGAAAATTCACACGTGTCACAAGTTTTGAGTAACATCTCTCAAACACATCCTTGTTTGAAAATTATGGCATTTTTTTGTAACTGGTTCCGTGTGACGTGTTAGTGACCCCTGATGAATCATCGGTGAGCTGTTTACTTAAGTTAGCGAGTCTTGAAACTGGGACAGACGGTTGATTTAGTTAGTGAACTCTGGGTCGGCAAGCTTGTTCAGTCTCACATTTCTTGCCATAAATACCTGTATACGAAATCATTTGTGTTATTTTTTTAATGATGCCACAGAGGTTTCAATGCTTTGTATGATATCCATTGTTTTAATATTCTATCTATCAATATTTTGAGCCATTATCATTTACATGAGTTAACTAAGTATACAATATGCAACCTTTTATAGTTCACCAATCAATTCTCTGTCTTTAACTAATCTTAGTTAGTCATGTGCTTAAATTGTTTTCATAGCCAGTATTTGTCAGCACTCTATTTCCGCATTTTCATCCAATTTGGAGATCCAAGTTGATATGAGTAATGTAGATAAGAACGGCGTACTTTTGGTTAACTTTCCATTTAAATAAACTGTGTGTCTCTTGCATTCAGCATAGCCATTAAATTATTACTGATTTATATTACTTAAGATAGCACCTGTTTTAACTGAGAATATTATATGTACATAAATAAGCTGTTTTTTTTTCTAAAATATTAGTGACAGGTATTTGGTGAATATTTTTCTAGTTACTTTGTTAAACTCACAAAGTTACAGAAAAAAAAAATATTAACCATGTTTTAACAGAAAAAGATCATATATAATGTTTTAATTTTAACAAATACAACGTATACCTAACAATCTTGTTTCAAGTAATAAATAAAAATAGAATTAGTATCCTACTTCGTTCAAATTGTTTCTACCCGCGACAGAACGGTGAAAGAATATGCATTCGGGGTAATGGCACTGATTTCTATTTTAACCATCTTCCAAAAACTGTTGTTTACAATTCGACTTTTTGATTCGACTGTTTTATGTTTGTTACCTCAGAAATCCGACTTTTGAAAAACTCTTTTTATAATTGCTGTTCTTATAATGGATCCATGAGGAATTGAGGGAAATCCTCAAATATTAGGCATACAGCGATTTTGGTATTTTCATCAACAAGTCAAGCATTTGCATTCAGAAAGTATCATTTGGTGAAGTGGAACTGATGAAGAAGTCCACAGACGGCCATCGAAACTCCACAATAACAAGTATTTCACGGGTCCAAGAACATCTCTATAGTGCATTTTTTTCAGAACATTTTGTTGAAGTCGTTTCTTTTTGTTATAATTAAACGCCAGTACGGACCAATTTAGATGCAGTTTTTGTATAACATTTTATATTGTGGTGGTCCATTTTTTGATAAAAATCTGTCCGCGGTTTAAATCTCTTTTTCGACCGCAGAGCTTTATGTTTGGATAATCTTATATCAAAGTGTATAATGAATAAGGAGGAGTATGTAGTTTTGGCGGGAACGTGAAGAATTCATGTCGCGTCATTTTATTATTTTCCAAAACTTGTGTTATTTCGATTGTTAATGTGTAAAAACGGTGAATTTTTACCCGTTAAGTGTTTGTGAACATGCACGAGTGTTGGTGAATGGTATTATGTCGTGACACGTGAATTTTCGTGTTGTTTCCAAAACTCCATAGGAGGCTCTAGTAAAGTATTCACCACTTTACTGGGGCATGACTTGGACTTGACCGGGACTTGCTTTGCTCGCCTTTGACTGTGACTATGACTTGTTTGATAATATCTAATAAAACTTGAAAATATATATACACTTGACACTGACAAATGCATAAGACGTGCGACGCCAAAATCCTCTTAGGAGGAAAGAAAGGAGGAGTATAATGATGATATTAATTAGAACTGTCAATTTCAAGGTAAAGGAACAACACAAAAATGTCGTTGCGTAACATTAATAAGTCAATAAACTTCTAACTAAGGTGCGCCAACGCTCGCTTCTAAAGCGAAGGACTTAAATTATCTAAGTGATTTGCATAATCCAAAAAATATTCCCAACTGTTTTAGCTTTTAAAAGGAAAAGTAAGGGATAAAAAGAAGCGAAATCTCCAAATTCTTTCGTTGGAAAAAACAACTACAAGGTCATACTTTATAAGTTCTGGGTTAACGACCTCATCTCGAGAATAATTTAAATAAATTGAATATTTTGAACAGCTAGATGTTATAGTGCCTTACTTTAGAAGATTTTTAATTCAGAAAAAGTGTAGGAGGAAGCTCGAGTCATTTTTTTTTTTTTAAATATACGTATCCGGATTAATATGTTTGTCTTTATTGTACCTATCGGATATTCGGTTAGCATATGAGACAATTTAATTAATTTCCTCGTACCTACTGTTCGTACCAGTTGAATGTGTCACCTGTAATTGATTGTGCACCCAGATTAGTGACTAGTGACCAGATTAGGGACTCACTTCTTGATGACGGAGGTCTAATATCTCTGAAACCGGTCAGGATCTTGAAAAAAACTATTCGGTTTTTTCTTACGTAAATAAAAAACTGATAATAGTACAAATACAAAAGACGCACTCCGTGATGACACGAATAAATAGACTTCCGCTACGTCCCAATAAAGTAAATTTTAGTACGTACGAGCGAGGAGTAACTAACCGCGATAAATACCTTTAGTTGCGCAACGTGTGCGAGAAGACAATAGTGATTACTCTGTAACTATTATACTCGTTAGGTAATCTTACAGATTATTATATTATATAAAGTTATTATTATATATAGATAATTACGAGATCGATGTTCCGATAAAAAGTCGCTAAAGTTGGATAAATGCGCGGGCTACGTGGATCGCCAAACGTTCTCATTGGCTATCTCTAGGTAACGCCTACTCGCGCCTAGCAATTAAGTAATGATTATTATTTTTTTGGTGTATTTTGACAGATGCGTGGTGCGCTTCGATCGTCATGAGTATAGAAACTAGGGGAGATCTGTTGGTATCTGTGGCTGTAAAAGCAGCCAGACAAGGCTTAAAGGCTAAGGCCCAGACTCCACCAAAGCGGAGATGAGACTAGAGGTGAGGAGATGTATTAGAAACAACCAATAGGATTGCGTTATTTACGTATTTCGTCTCTGCTTAGCTTCTGTGGAGACAGTTGAGCAGAGAGAAGAGATGTTTTATATTATTTATGTTTCATTTGTTAAGCGCGAACAAAACAAAGATATGAGCTGTGCCTTGCAGCCAGCGAATGCAATCAGAGAAAGTGAAAATCAACAAGGTGATGAGATTCACTAAAACTATACTAAAACTGATTTAATGGCGCTAATGACAACAGTTAACATTCCGTTGTTGTGTCAACTATGCAAATTGTACTGTCGATGACACGAATGTAATCTGGATCGCAATTATCGACTAGATAGCAATTTGCGCCAGGATCACCATTCAGGCGTCTCGGGCGTCTTTGACACGACGTCTCGTGTTATTTGAAAATCTATTATTGTAGGTAAGAGTCAGAATCATAATATGGATAGATAGGTAGATTAAATCTTTATTGTTCACACAATATTTTAAATAATTTAAAAAGGGGCTTAAAAACTAGTGTAACAACTGGCGGCCTTATCGCTGAAAGCGATCTCTTCCAGGCAACATTCTTAGAAGAGATAAAATATAAATATTAATATAAAATAATATAATATGAATATTTATATAAAATATAAAATAAATAAATATTAATAATATTAGGAATATAAATATTTTTATTTTTAAAACCGTGTAAAAAAGATGTTCAATGAATAGACCACGATAACTAGAGATAGCTAGTTAGGAATAACTAGCAGCTTACCAATACATACCAATATGTTAGTTACTAAAGCTTACCAATTGCGAGTGTGCAAAATTGATTGTTTTTGTGTAAGCATTACACTTGTATAAACGTTTTTAATAATATACCTAGATTTTATTAAAAACGCTTATACATGTATTTCTGTTTAAAAATAAACGAATCTAATCAATATTTAAATCGAAAGAAAGTTAGACAGAGTAAGAATAAAGTAACTGCTTCCAGACAGCATGAAATTTCTTCTAAAATTATAGATATTTTTACAATTGATAAGCAAGGAGTTTGACCATAGTTCGCCTAATGTGATTTGTTCTGTTAGTGGATGTCTTCAATTCTAGAGTAAGCACGTACCTTCTAGGTAAGCCTGCTGCATCCTAGACCACATCATTGCTTAACACTTAACATCAGTTAAGGTGTGGTCAAATTAAACCCATTTTGAAAAAGAAAAAAAAACATTAGTACATTTGACTAGAAATATAAATGGATCACACGCTGTTTATATACATTCACATATTTGTGAAGAAAAGTAGAGCTAGCAGGGTTTCGGTACAACGCTCAAAGCCAAATTAAAGGAAAGTTTATTTATTTCCTATTCAGTAAATTCTTCGAGAATGAGCACAAAATGAGGCGGCAAATTCTCGTTTCTAGACACGTTCGACACTAGATTGCGATCGGCACGCTAAGAGTTATGAATGACGGCAGATGGTGCTTCAGTGGTTTGATGCCCTTGAAGGATGACTGTGTTAAATGTAGAAGCACCATAAATATTAACAGATATCGGAATTATATCACACCCTAATACAAACACACAACTACACTCTAATCCAAAAACCAACAAGAAAATATTTTTTATGGCAATAACAAAGATATTTAATAAGGAGAATTCTCTGAGCGATAAGTAATAAGGATTATAAGGGAAAATATCTTTTGTAACTTGGTACGACATGTCAATTTTATAAAGTCTATTATATGTACTAAGAAATAAAAGACAAAAGAGAGACAGAGGTAGCAAACAAAAACATAAATCTATTGATCAAGTAACGGAAAAGGCGAAAGGCGAAAGTAATGTAAGCATACGAGAAATCATAACGCTGGCTAGTGATAAGCAAAGACAGAAACTGATTCATCAATACGAGCCAAGCTCTTGGCTCTTGTTCCAATTTCTGATATAAATGTTACGACGTTGGTCCAGGCGATGATGGAATAGAAAAACGAAGATACTTTCAAGACGTCCTTTAATCGACTGGCGTTCTCCTCGCCCCAATTACAAGACCTTCCTTCGTGCTACCCTCGCTTTTGTTATCTCCAAAAATAGTTGCCAGCAAATAAATAATAATTTTATCTATTTAAAAGTCAAACAGAGCATCAAATGAATTAACTAAACACAGAAACTTACTTAATCGTTACATTAAAATTATGCTTATTATGAAGAACTTCCACATTTTGATTAATTAAGTATATTACCGGATCAATCTATACATAAATTACACTTAATTAGGTATATGTATTGTTGCGGACGTTGGGAGCCGGAGGAACTTGTAACATAATTGTTAAACAACACTGAAGCAAGAAATCCAAATCCTTTTTTCTACCGTTTCATTACCAGAAATGGAAATAAGCACACAGAAGAATGTTCTAAACATAAAATATTACTTGATGTAGACCAGTCTTGAGACACACACGAGGCAATAACTCAAATTGCTAGAGATTATGAATAGTCTACAAGACAAGATAGCGTTTGATATTGTTTGTTAGATTCTTGAACAAGTCCGACCTAATATGAAAATAGTGGAAATATTTATTTTTTGCTTTGTAAGAGAGCCCCTCTTACAAAGCAAAAAATAAATAGAGCCTAGAAAACTGGAAAATGATAGACACTGTAATTTGTAGCACGGGTTATCTTTATTGCTGTACAAGTAAGGAATGATGAGCAAAAATGGATTACAGGGCTTATTCTGTAGTTGAGTGTGGGCGGACAGATAGTAGAGTGCTTGAATGATTGTCATTTGTGACATTAATTTCATTATGAAGCAAAATTTCATAATGTCATGATTTATCATAGTCATTTACGGTGAATATAAGCAAAAAGTTGACTTGCCTTGTGAGAGACATTTTGCCCTGCAGTTAAATAAGATGGGCATTATCATGCCATCATTATTTGCTGCTATAGTAAAAATAAACTTACGAAAACTAGTATTTTGGTCCGTAAAATATTTCAAAGTAAGATTTTTAGCAAAAGTACCTTTTGATATAGGTTTTTCTAGCGTAAGGATTACTGCTTAGTTTCCTTTATTCTGTAAAAGAATAGAATAGCAACTTTCTTACTCTTTTACTTTTCTGTTTCTTGCTTTTATTCGGAACATTAGTACTAAGGTTCATTTTATGAACCGTAGCAAAACATTCCTAAAGGTGCGTTCTGAAAGCTCATACAGTTTTTTTTTGAGATCTAGTGTCTACATTGTTTTAAATTAATAATAAAAAACAGTTACATTAGATCATTGCACTAATGTCTACATCTCAAAAACATTAATAGGGTTGGCTTGTCCGATTAAGCGAAATGTATTTTGCAAGAGTTGCAAGTCAGAACGTATAGTAGGCGTACAACCCAGCCTCTTTACACATGTTTCCATGTTTCGTCTTTCATGATCAGTAGGTGCAATGACTCTACATATGCGAAGGCGTTGCAAGAGGGATGTTTCATTGTGGGAAATATCATACTACGTTGGTTAGAGGAATGAGTAAAAATACAAATTAGAAGCTTGTAACAACAAAAACTGCATTTATGGTTCAATTAGCTTGTAGAAAAATATTTTAAAAATTATTATTTTTTGGAGTTGGCAGCCCTGAAGTTTCTGAAGTATTCAGTCCTCATTAGATCAATCTCGTTTGATTGCATCTAATTATGTTTCTGCACTTTAAAAAAATGTCAGTTATCTATGAAAATAGTATTTAATATGTCCTGATTATTCACGTCAAATGCGCGCCATTTTTTTTTTACAAATGTGTTGGTGCAATTTTTCGATGAGAAAACCTTTTTCTACTCGTAAGGTAGTTAACTAATTATTTGCAGTAATTATAGGAAAATAAAGTTTCTTATTATCAACAACCAATAACCAACAAATCATATACCGTACAAGGTCTTAGCCCAAGCTCCATATATATTTGAAACATCTTTTTTATCGAATTTTGGAAAGGTTTGGTTTTGTGGACTTTAAGTAATAATGAGCTATAGATCTTTACTACATCCGATTACATTAATTAATTTAACCCAAAAATAACGTATAGTAACTAAATTTATTTTAAACAGTCGTTGTTCTTAATTCTATGAAATAGGCTTTATAAGAACATGTACACGGCAACCTAAAGAAATTAATATTTTTTGTTGTTTAAAATCTGTACTTACTTTTATTGCTCAAAATTATTCTTATCATAATCGCACACCTGTGTCTCGATCTAGGAGACATATCTGTCTCAGAAGGTATATACAAGTCCAGAGGTGCGACCTTGTAATCCGCTCACAATAGCTTGTAATGATGTCGGCGTCATTGTCATCGATCTTGCGCTC
This sequence comes from Apocheima hispidaria, assembly GCA_947579745.1. Taxonomy (NCBI): domain Eukaryota; kingdom Metazoa; phylum Arthropoda; class Insecta; order Lepidoptera; family Geometridae; genus Apocheima; species Apocheima hispidaria. The sequence continues at coordinate 6,572,116 of OX388162.1, forward strand.
TGATCCCCTCGATATCTGCATTAATGTGATAGAGTTAGGAACTGATGCAGAATTATCCTTGAAATATTAACTATGAGCTCGTTTGGTTTCTATAGTTGGGTTCGCAAGCAATCAGCCACTTTGTCTATGAGATTTTTTCATTTTTTTGCTTTTACTTAGGTTTTAGTTAAATTTATTTATGATTTAATGTTATTTAAGTTATGGAAATAAATGTCCTATTAGTTATTTTAGAAACATCCCTATTTTTGTTTATATAAAGGCGATTACAAGACAATAGTTATTTGTTATGCAAGGCTACAAAGTTGTTGTTTGGCGCGAGTACTTGCATTGAAACCTGAGCAAGCAAAGGATTTTAGAAATCAATCCTCAAATATAAATTACTGAGCGTAGTGAGGGTTTCAAAGTTTCAAAGTTACAAGACGCAGAATAACTTTGCTGCCGAGCGAAACACAATTTTCACGTCACTACAGCGAGGAAAATGCTATATGCAGTCGTCTTGCAGGCCAGTGCGATTGTTCTAAAAATGAGGTTGGCGCAGTGACATGAAATAAGTATTAATGCATTTTCAGTGGACTGCGGTATAGAAAATTATTGAATAAGGTTTGAATTGTAAAAGATCTTTCCACGCTAGCGGATAAAATGCACTTTTGCACTTAGATTTCGAATGATAAACAGAATATTTCCGAGCTCGTGAGGAGAAAAGGCTATTTTCTTTGATTATTCCCGTTCTTTTTTATCTTATTTTTAGATCAACCTCACGCGACAAAAAAGGACCGATTATTTATTTGAAACAGTCCTATATCACTTGCATATTTGAGTAAGAATGTGCAACCGCTGATGCATTTTATTCACGTAAAACTAACCGTTGAATGTAAAGCAAAAAAGGGATCAAAGGATTCGTCATAATACCGAAAGTGACTTTGCATGTTGCTCGTGCTCTAAGGTTTTAGTCACTATATAATATATACACTCATTACCATTTCCGTTCTTTATTACATTGTCTTTATTTCTTTGTTGATATAAGCCTTTGATTAATAACTTCAATAAACTTTTAGCGACAATTTAAACTTGTTTAGCCGGCTTAGACTCAAACTTGTTACTTCTTGTGGTTTTTAGATCTTCCTTATGAATCTTATGATGTTCATCAGGATTGGTCCAGTCACTTAGTCTCTTTTGGATTAAATTACTTTTATACACAAAATTTTTGGTTCCTTATTGTGTAGTTTAAAAAAATATAAACATATCTTGAACCAAAATAAATGTGCTAGTCTATAATGTCGATGAATCCGAAAAATAACATATGAAATCATTATTTACTTTAAGTTTGCTAAAGATGTTCTTTACTTTATTTATTTCAATACATACTGCTCTAAAAGATTCGCGTCTCTATTCTATCTCTTGTTGTTTTTATAACTTGCATGACATCTCATACCGATCTGTATCATTACCATTCTTTACGATTATTTGTTCTGTGCTTTGTCAAATGTGAATTGGGTTCATATCAAATTGGTTTAGAACATATACTTAGAATACATAAATTTATGGTTTAGGATATCTCCAGGTCTATATATCATGTCTGTATTTTTTGCCAGTCTTGGGACTTTTTTAGCGTTTGAGATTTACTTTTATTTCATTTTATCGGATACTGTTATTTTATTATTCTTTTTTAATTTGACAGCATTCGATGTTGTGTCTTGATTAGGAATAATTGATGAGAAAATAAGGCTTATTTCCAAAGTCCCTACTTGATTCTTGATTTTATTTTACAACACGAAAATTGGCACACGGAAGAGGATTTTTGAGCAGAAAGTAAATAGTACTAGGTACTTCGTCGCCACGATAGAAGTCATTAAAAAAATAATTAAAGTTATCAAATCATCCTTTGCCGAGAAAAAAAAAAACGACGTCAAAGTTATAGCTATTTGCTTAACTTTGACGAGGGAAAACAAATGAACAACTTATTAGAAGAAGTCTAAGTTCAAATTTGACTTTTTTTTTTATTCCAGTTCAACGCAGGATAATTTTGAAAATAGCAATTTGATTCAATACTGCGAAAAGGCCATTAGTTTAAATTATAGCCAAAAGTTTTTTGTTTAAAATCGTCTTTTTTTTTATAAATTTTATTTATTATTTGCATCACAAGTAATTATTTAACATCATTATAACTATCCGTGAGGTTTTTAATTAGTATAAGGAAAATGTTTTACGTAAATGGAGTAACAAAATTAAAAAGCAGTGTTAAAAAAAATCATATGACCGACAAGGAAGCCAAAACTAAGGAAGCCAAAACAAGCCAAAACAGCGAAAAATTAGATTATTTCCTCAAAAACACAAATATTGGATCATACCAAGAATGTTCCGCCTGGTATTCCCAAAAATATAATAAGCTTTATCGCAAAGAATATATTTGAGGCCTCCAAACCCTGTCTCATAAAGTACAGCGGCACGACTAAACTGGTCTTAAATTTGGGAAAGGTTAGCCATTCCTGGACTGGATTATCAAGATTCGCTTTTGCGGACTAAGATTTTTTTATTTTCGAACCACCTTCATTAGAAAAGATAGCTTGCAAATACTGGTTGGAGATTCAGATTTATTTATCAAAAGGAGGTGATAAGTCTACTGAGGTTTTAAGTTGAAGTGATACTTTTTAATGGATAGAATATTTGACATCTTCTGAGCTTACTCAACCGGAAGCGATCTTCGGGATTTGTACCCACATTCCCGAGAGCAGCACGTCACGTCACTTCAAAGTATCCAATCATGTTTGAATAAAACAATTAATTCTTTGGGTGCCATTTCAATAAGAAGAAAGACATTCTAGTTGATCAGTTAGGTCTCAGTGAAGCCGTGTTCTTTTAGTAAAGCTTTGGTATACCCCGTGGAGGTCAGATTTGGAGATTCGACTACCCGTTAATATGAGCCCAGGGAAGATAGCGGTGTGGAATGGCTCTCTTCGTTGTAGAGGGAGCAAGGTCTTGAGAATGTTGTCAAACTATCCAGGACTTGATAGTCCAGAATCAGAAATTAAAAATAGTCGGCGCGAAGTAACAATCCATCAATCGATACTTATTATTATTCAAAATGAGCCAACTATTTAAATATACATTTCTGATGCGGAATTTAGTATTCCATCGTTTCGAGTTCCATTTATTAATAGCCAAATGAATGTAAAAGTCATTAATACGGAATTTCGAAAGCTTAAAATCCTGCGTGAATAGAGGGATTTTCGTTTCAATGTAAGTGCTAATTGATACGGACGGCTCATGTTCGCTTTTACTGTGCACGTTGTTCTTGTGTGCAATACTGCTCAATGCTCAGTGTTACTCTTATAAGAGTAACACAGTATATTTTATCTTTCTAATCATATAAAATATATTATAATAATATATTTCTATAGAAAGAAAGAAAGATAAAATATTTTTACGCACAAAACAACAACATCAACATCATAATAGAAAGTATATAAAAATGAAAAATAGAATAATATATAATGTACAGTTGTTGCTGTAGTGTCCGGTGCGACAAAAAAGGTCAGAGCTCAGCGATAATGCTTCGGTCGTCTTTGCGACGCTGATTTTTAGCACTGAACGTCTTAGACGCACGGTACTGTTTCCAAACAGAGAGAAAAACATTATAAGAATATTATCATCGTCATCATCAACAGCTCGGAAACGTCCACTGCTGAACAAAGGCCTCCCTCTTAGACCGTCACACTGAACGACAAAACCTTGCAACCTGCATCCACCAGTTACCCGCGGCCTTTAAAATATCGTCAGTCCACCTAGTAGGAGGAATATTATTATAAGAATATTATATGATTAGTTAAATAACCAAACATAAATTAAATAAAGAATAAATAAAAAAATAAAATAATTAAATAAAAAATTAAAAACATAAGTATACGATATCGTTACACATTACTAGTATAACTAGATAACTATGAATGTAACGTATGGTAACTTTTTATATTATGACTTGATATTATGTTTAATTGATATGCATGTATTAAGTACATAGCTACTTGTGCGTATATGATTTCGAGCCTGTGCATTTGCATCGCCAGTAATAAACGGACCTTAACGGAGATCGGTTGTTATACTTACGCCGCGTACCTCTTGCCGCTTGCTCTTCATTGGTGACGAGGATGGGATATGATATGTATGTACTATGTACAATGTACATAGTATATATATATAATTTATACCTACTTATAAATTCTAACGGTAAATATTTGATAATAATTATATAAGTTTTGTAACATGAACAGTCTCAAAAATAAAGCAGTACTCAATATTACCATACAAATAGATACTGAATTCGTGCATTGTTTATGAAATCCTAGTTTGTATCGGGCACGTAGAGCTGTACTCAGCCCCCTTTTGTTTCGGGATGATAAATTAGGGCAGCTTACCTGTCTGGATTAGTGCCCCTGCCTTGCTAGCGACGCTATACATGCTAGAGTCAGTAGACAAAGTTATTGAAAGTGATGGTAAATAAACATAACAGTCAATCCATACCTGTCTTTCTTTTTTAAATCTATTATAATCTATATTAACGACGACGTAACGACCATCTTGGTAGCGCGATTTTTATGAAGTTCTTTATGAAGTTAGTCTCAGCACGATGTCCCGAAAAAAAAACCTATAGAACTGTTGAATTAAGTAATTTTGGGCAATAAAGTTTCTGCTCGCGAGGTCTACTGTACGCACAACTACTAGTTAACAAAACTTTGTATTTCTATATCTAGGTTTATTTTTCGTTAGCTTTATTGCTGAAATATTTGAGTAAGATAATAAACTCTCTATTGCTTCTCCAGAATTTGTATACTGGTATATTTTGACTGTACAACTCGTCACCCCGCTTCGATGTTCTCTGTACCTTTTTATTTGCGTTTGATCGTTTGATTAATTTGCTTTTGAACAATAGGATTGGTACCGTGTCGTATCGCATGGACGGTAGTGTATTTGCTTTTACCTCTAACAATACAGTTATTAACATTGTACCTTTAATTTGAGTCTTCGGAACTTCGTGTCATATTTACGCTTAGGTATTTGTCAATTTATTATCGGAAGTAGGTGAATGAAGTGCCTGTTAAACAGATACCTTTATCTACTTATTTTTATTGCGCTATTATAAACTAAATAAAATACACAGGAAAAAACATTTTGACAGCATTCGGTACTCAATTCTAAACAAGAATTTCAAGAAGTTGTCAAGGTATAAGGTAGTGAGGTCTCAGTTCGGGGAATCGACATACGGACAGATGAAAGCAAATTTAAAAAAAAAAACAAAATGAGGCCAAACTCCATCAGTCTACTGTTAGTTACTGCGGAGTTCCATTTTCCACCTTCCGTATCCATCATTAGATCAGCTCGCTCTCATAACATTGTATTGTCATCGGAACTTGACAGGCATGCAAAATTTCAACTCAATTGAAGAAGGAGAACTGGTCTGAAATTCTGTTGTAAGATTTGACCTTAACGTATACAGGGCTATAAAGAAAGGGTATGCTAAGCCGAAAAGAGCTGTTAGTACTCATCATTATGAACAACTTTTACTATGGGACCAAACCTGAAATCGAGAAAAAATTATCAGCTGTTTCATATAAAAATGTCAATGACACTCGACAAAATGTATGGAACAGCTGATATTTTTTTCGCGATTTCTGGTTTGGTCCCATAGTAAAAGTTGTTCATAAAGATGAGTACTATGAGCCCTTATCGGCTTAGCATACCCTTTCCTTATAGCCCTGTATACATACAAACATTGCAAGGTAAATAAAAGCTTGTAAAATAGTGTTCACTCTAGGGGCCTACCACTTATCTAAAAGTCAAAACAATTACATCTCATTCTCGAGCGCGTCTCGCCTGCTTTTTGTGCTCCTCGCGTTACATGAGTTATGACATTGACGTCAGCTATCTTAGCGATAAATCACAGGCGACTGGGCTCTTAGGCTAAGAGCTAACTAAACATAGAATTGCTGTTCCTTATTGAGCGAGTGAGTGAAGCGAACGAAAGTCTCTGCTGTGACAGGGAAAATTTGCTTTCATCTGTCCGTATGTTGGTACTCGTGAACAGGTCGTATTTTTCAAGCAATCATGACGAAACTTGGTATACATGCTCTACAATTTCGTAGATATTTTTAGTCCTCGGCGATTTTTGATTGGAGCGGTATTTCCCCCTAAAAACGGGAAAGTTTATTGCGGCGCCATTTACCGACCGAGTTTGATAATATATGGTAGAAACATATAACATTGAACGGTACTCAATTCTTAACAAGAATTTCGAATATGAGCAAAATCGGTCATCAAGCAAAATCAAGATATAAATAAGGTCGTGAGGTCTCATTTTCGTCTCCTTAAGACATCTTTAACGACAGAAAAAAACTATGAAATTGGAGAATACAAAAATGCAAGAATGCAAGAAAGTTTATGCTCGCGAGGTTTACTGTTCGGAGCTACTACTACTAGTTTATAATTATTGACTCGTAGTGATAGTTTCTATGGCCTTTAGTCTCGCCTATTGTAGTCTTGCTCGTGCATTTTCACATTATTAAAATATAAAATCTCTAGGTAACATACTACTAATACTGGTTCTAGTACGAACAATATAATGAAATTGGTTGTATTTTTCACAAAGAATTAAAAAAAAAAATATAATTTCTATTTTATATCTTTTAAAATGAACAACAAAACAATATCTTTTTCGATTTTTTCCTTCAATTAGAATAAATTTAACATGAGTGTTTTTTTCACACTGTTTTTGGAAATAGAAAATATATTACGAGACTTAGTAAGCAGTCTTATACAGAAAAGTTATATAAAGCTATTTTAGCTAAAATTTGGGTTTCTAACGCATTACATTTTTTAACCAGTGAGAAGTTATTATTTTTAGCTAATTAGGGTTTATTCAAAGTTTTTTCACATCATCATGCACCAAATTACTGTTGGTAACATCGCCAATGTAACTCTTCCCAATGCATCCACGCATCGGGCTAAATGGCTGCTCTGCCCGATGCGTTACATCGTACAGATTTACTTACAACTAAGAACTGCCACCCAAAATTCGTTACCATACTAAGAATGTCAGTTAACTCCCAGACTACGTAACAATCTCGGCCAATCCCGAGCATCTGAACGTTATGGATAACGACCTTCTTGCAGGAAAACTTATGCCAAGAAGAATTGCCATATGGCGGCTTGTGGTAAAGTGTCGCCTTGACTATGAGGGCATTAGAGAAAATCAACTTTGTACGGGACATTCAGTCATAAGATTCAATTTCACGAAAAGAAATATGCCTCACTCTTTTCCATTTAGTGTCTGTTAGTGAATGTTCTGCTAGCTAGTTTGCTATAGTTACAAGCTAATTCCTAAGATCTTTAAATACAGAATCAACACTGACGCGCCAAACCGGTAGCAAAATGCAGTGCTTACATGCAGACGTGCATTTGAAAAATTAGTCCAACTGTTTAGGAATATGGTTGGTTTCTCAGATTGGTCGTTTATTTAAAAATCGTTGCCAAATTTTTATTCAATATCGTCTCATTAGTAATTTTGTATTTATAGTGGCACCTGCACCTGACACACAGTCCTAGACTAGTTCGGAAGCCTATGGATCAACACTCGTTGTAAAAACTTAATTAATGTAATTTTTTTTTTTTTTTTTAGTTTTTAAAGAACATGTCTAGCCTTACTTATCCTTGTTTCCTGAAAACTAAATCCTGGGTATCTTCAAGGCCAGAGTGAGGTCTGATGTGTATATATCCTTTCAGATGTGTATCTAAATAAGTATATAATTATAAACTGGTGTGAACTGGTATGAATAATAAAAAGTTTATGTATCTATCTTTCATATAATTATATTAGGTACTTGAGATGGCTAACTATAGCTGTACAGTAGAGAGAGCTACGTGTAAGTTACCTAAATTTCATGCATGATATTCCACATATGCCAGAAACATCAAAAGCTCAACTTAATTACCTTTTCCGTTACGGCCTTTCACAAAATCTAGGCCACACGGATTTCATGTATGAAAACCACTACTTTAGCATGTCCGAAATAGGCAACATACGCGAAATCCCACCCTTAATTATTCACTGCCCTTACGGGCTGAAACCACAACATTTAGCCCGAATCCCTTAACTAATACATTTTACGTATAATTTGCCTCGATATAACCCGCTACAGAGTGCTAATGTGCATATTTTATTTAACACTTGCATGTATCGTTTAAGAGGACAGTCCTTCCGTGAGGTTTTGGCGCATTCGATATTTGAAATTGTATAACTGTCGCTCTGTTTCCCATGGGTGCGACAGAGAGAATTAGTAAATTTCCCCAACTTTTTGATGAAATTAGCGTTTCGGGGTAGTCTTTTATCACCCCTTAAATCTTAACAAAATCTTTTATTTTCGCTTGTGTCAACAGCTTGGATAAACTATAATCTACGCCGCCATAATTATGTTATAAAATATGTGACAAAATCTTTTCTACTCGTCAAAAATGAGACAAACGTATACACAATCGTAGCCGTGTCAAAAAATATTTTATTTCCATACAAACTTTGGGGCTCCAATTTCGCCTTTTAGAAGTGAAAATCCGTTCTTATTGCTTATATTAGGTTCAAAATTCACGTTTCTATCCATTTTAAAACCATTTCGGAGGCCTTTTATTTGTCAACTTAGTAGTATTTATTGGTATATAACTCTGACTAGGGTTGGTAAGCAATTGATACGTACGTGGATAATACTTTAAAAAGCAGCTGCATCTTTGCTTAATAATTATCAATTCCTCATTTTGTCTTCATCATATAAAAACAAACCAAATTTTAATCATTTAAAAAGCTTAAATATGAAAACTAGAATTTTAAATTTTTGCTTGAAGTCTACGAGTCTACCATGTTACGATGTCTATGTTTTTCCAAAGCTAAGAAATAAATAAATATTTGTGGACGTTTTTCACACAGCGCCATCTAGCCTCAAACTAAGCAAGCTTGTACTATGGGAACCAGATAACTGATAGATTACATAAATACTTTTTTTTTGTAATTACATACATAGAATAGATAGAAACACAGAGACAAAGAACAAACATCCATGTTCATCACACAAATGCTTGTGATTGTGGGAATCGAACCCACAACCTATAGATCAGAAGGTGGAAATCCGCCCACTGAGCCACAAGGCTGCAACATACAAGATTTGGGAAATAACTTTATCCCCATAGTTGACTATCAACTAAAGAAATAAACTAGCAAGTTTCCAAACACGGGAACCAATACTTATTTCTGGCCATATGCTATCGATGCAATCTGCGCCTACGAGGGCACAAGACGGATGGCAAATTAAACACCTTCGTGTTAGGTGATTGAGTATGAAAAACTGCTGAAGCAAGATTAGACGGCTATCGGAACGTATCCATCACAAAGGCACGTCAAGCGATCGGCAATCGTGAAATTTACTGAATGTCGGAGGTAACAATATGTTTTCAGTAAAGTTATTTACGAATACTCGTACCAGACTTTGTCCAAAAATCCCCTTCACCAAAATTAAATAAATGGCTAAGGTGATTTCTGGATTTCTGTATTTTTTTGGCCAATAATCCCCTTAGACATATTAAATGAGATGCTAAGGGGATTAATGGACAAAAAATCCAAAAATCCCCTTCGCAGGGGATGGTCTATGGGAATATCTGGAGTAAGCCAGAAATTCAACTCTCAACACTAAAACTTTTTTCTTATAATTGTTATCCCTATTCTACGGGGTTATAACGAAAGGGTATGCTAAGCCGAACGGGGCTTATACTACTCATGATTGTGAACAACTATTACTATGGGACCAATCCTGAAATCGAGAGGAAAAAACAGCTGTTCCATACATTTTGTAGAGTGTCATTGACACTGGAACAGCAGTTTTTTTTTTCTCGATTTCAGGGTTGGACCCACAGCAAAAGTTATTCATAATAATGAGTCATAATAATAAGCTTTTTTTGGATTTTTTGGCCCTTTCCTTATAACACTGTATTGGTTTGTTCATTTACTCGAAAACACGTCTTCTATCAGGCAAACAGCATTGATAGATAGATATATGATTTCACACCAAATTTTACATATATACGTAAAAGAGTAGTAAAAACTAGCGTTACAACTGGCGGTCTTTTCGTTGAAAGCTTTCTCTTCCAGGCAACCGTAAACTTAACCTTTTTGATAGGTTAAATACATTTTATGAAAGCAATATTTTTTAGTCTGGTAAACTGAGTTGAGTAGCTGCTTGCTTTCATCAAAATACTCATATTTCACCCAACAAGCATTCTGAAAAGTGAAAAGAGCAAATTAAATCATATACCTTGCGTCTCAATTATTCGAAATGCGCGGAGCACGCCACAGGCAGTTACAAAAGAATCGTGCCGCTGGTCCTTTGAAAGGCCCATCGGGGGCGCTCTCAAAGCTGTCACCCCCAGAAGCGCACTTCACTAAGAACGTAAACAGCCACCAAAACTCCCCAATCGTACACATCGACGGCCAAGTATACGCGTATTCCCAACGAAAACAATCCACGCAGCAATGTAACCGCGGCATTACGACGCGTTTTCCCTAGACAGAGATGAGGCGCCGCGACGGCTAATGCGACGCGCATGCGTGAAGAATCCCACCCCAATTGGTCTACGATGACGTCATCGGGGTGAAATCCGTCTGACTGACAGTAACAGTCACCCCTGAGCGGTTGAAGGGACACCTCGCGTTCCCTTGAAGTGTTCGGTACCACATAAAAACAAACGTTCAAAAACTGCTTTTCAGAGACAGTGAAAATTGCGATAAGTGGATAAACAATAGTGTAGAATTTTGCTGTCCGTCGATTACAGCTGTCCAGCAGTCAGGTACGAATGTTTACCATTTCAGCATATGCCAGTGATCTCGATGATGCTAGCTCATGCATGCCTTATACACATGAAGTAAATGTAAGATATTCATGTTTGTTTTTCGGAACGTTGAACTTTTGAATAGTTTCTCGTGAAAATAACGTTGAAACAGAGTTTTGTTATTTTTACATGATAAGATCTTTTGTTAGTACCTACGTCCGCAGCTAAGGAATCTTTATAGTTTCGTTGTTTTTCACATGGACTTTTAGCGACTTTATAAAGACGGGGTGATAATTAACGATTAATTTAGAAGGGTTGTTTTTGAAAAAACTGCGCAGTTACTGTTCAGAAATGCATAAACGTGTGGTCTTGCGTTTTTGAAATATTTACCTACCTAATTAAATATAGTTCAGTAAAATCAAAATCTAGCAGACTCAAAGTACGAGAATATTTCCGTCTCAATGTTTAAGATTAGATCCCTACGAATTCAACAGTTGTAAGCATGACAAAACATCTTTGTAACAAGAAAATGCCACCCCAATAATTTTCACCATCTCAGAGAAAACTCTTTCAATCTATAGAAACCAATTCATTTAGTTTTCACCGATACCAAAGTCGTTTACAATTTGTATCAACATTGGTATCACGTTTTAGATACAGAGTGCTGTAACCCGATACTTTACATAAATTAATGCTACGAGCCGAATCCATCGCGGAGTAACCAACCATTACTTGCTTTCATCTCCCATTTGAATATTTAGGTAGAACAAAATGCGCGATGGAACTGCGAGAGGAAATTGCGTTTTTAGAAATGTTTTGGTAGAGGCGTTTGGCAAGCCGGAGTAAGCTTGGAGTTAATTCGAGGAGTCTATACGTTTGCGAATGGTATTGCTTTAATTCGGTTAGAGATGAGGTGTTAACGTTTAAATCAATAGCAAAACGGATTCTGTAACGTACAGTAGACGCGTAGAGCGTCCCCGTAAAGTTAGCTACGATTAAGTAATAAAATTATATGATCCAGTAATTTAATACAGACAGTTTTAATGATGGTTTACGTTGATTTATTATCTGTAGTGGGACACTTGTACACAAAACTGAGATAAATGTAATGACGGGCAATTCAAGTATATCCAAGCGATACAATTACTGCGAAACGAGGATATTCGCCGAAGAACCAAAGTCACCGATATAGCTTTCAGAGTTTGCAAGCTGAAGTGGCCACAGTACGTCTCCTTCTACTTGCCTCGCTGCTTTCCTCGCCAATTGCCGTGTGGCTTCTATGAATGATATTCAAATAATTTAAAATAAAAAAACGGACTTCATCAGTACCATTTATTTAAATTTGCTTCGTCATAGTCGCTTAATTTTCATAATCGAGATTATCTTGGCGCCACCCGTAAAATACGTATCATTGAGGAGTTCCGGTGGCCATCGGTGGTCTTCTTCATCAGTTTCACTCCACAAAATGATACTTTCTGAATGCAAATGCTTGACTTGTTGATGAAAATACCAAAATCGCTATATATATGCCTATAATGTTTGAGGATTTCCCTCAATACCTAATGGATCCCATTATCAGAACCGAATTTTGTTTTTTTCCTTTATAATAAAAAAACACTTTTTCAAATTGGTTTATAAATGACGGTGTTCTGAGGTAACAAACATTTTAAAAAACAATTGAATTGACAACCTCTTTTTTTGGAAGTCGGTTAAAAAGATAATGAAAGATCGCAACAGTTTTTGATACAAGGAAAATTTCAGTGTAATTTTTTTATTCGAACAATAGTTTGGGATACATTAGAAGCTCTTTCTTGTCGAACCAGATTCACAGCGAATAGTAATTACAGTCCCAACAAATTCTGTCTTAATATGTTCAACAAAGTCCGTTGTAAATGTTCCTATTTCAAGTCTAAAATTCCAACTATACAGATATCGAACAGTGAAAATTAAGGAGACCTTTCTACAAAACGTTACAAGATCTTCGTTTAAAGCTGCCAAAAAGCATTGCCCCGGCGCTCTTATTAATTTAAGCAAATTAAATTTACTGCGTACTCTGGAAGGCTCTCTGGAAGGTTCCAGCCCTGACCTGTTTATGGAGCTTCTTACGAGATTTTGAATGTTACTTGGCATTGAGATGAAAGTTTTGCAAGATTGACTAAAGTATCGAATATGAAGAAAATTGTAATGTATACCTAATGAAATGAAATGAAATAAAATATTTATTGGTGGCATAGCTACAAGTCGGTCAGGATGAATAATGTACAATTAATAGAGGTAAACCCTTATAAAAACAATAAATTAATATTAAAATGAATAAATTAATTGTGAATTAAAATAAATTAAATTTTCATACAATTATATTCGTCAAGGTCATAAAATGGATGGTCTAACAACCAGAGTTTCAGTTTAGACTTAAATGACTCAGTGGAAGCGGAACCCAATATTTTGCCTATTATTTAATATATTATTTTATTACAATCTTGTTTGAGATACAATTTTAGCGTCTTCAAAGTGAACCCGCAAGTCTGTCTACAAGGTGTTAATGAAAGGTGCAACTTTATTGAAAGATATGTATGTACACATTGTGAACAACTTTTGCTGTGGAACCAATCATGAAATCGCGAAAAAAATCGACTGTTCCATAGAAAAATGTCAACGACACTCGACAAAATGTATGGAACAGCTGATTTTCGAGATTTCAGGTTTGATCCCAGAGTAAAATATGTGTACTCATCATTATTTCAATATTTTTGCACCTTTTAGTAACAACCAACATATTAGACGCATTTCATTTATATCTGTTCATCCCTATTAGTAGTCCAAATATACAACTCGCTCGCCTCACATTCGTGGGGTTGCGGGTTCGAACTCGAGCGGGCCCGTACCAATGAGTTCTCTGGAAGTTACGTACGGATACACTGGCTTTTCGGTGAAGGAAAACATAATCAGGAAACCTGCATATATCCGGAGAAGAAATTCGATGGCGTATGTGAATCTGTCCACCGGCACTGGGGCAGCGTGGTGGATATGGCCTAATCACCCTTCAAGGGTAGGCCGATATCTCCACAGTGGGATGTTTAAAGGCTGAAGCAAGAGCTCTATGTCTGAAGTATGACTAAACTCAACATACTCTAAATTTACTACAGCACCATGGAACCCTGAATTTGACATTTTACAGGTAGTCAAAAGCTTAAAATGGAACTTACCTCATTAACGACGCCGCTGTCTCCGCGGAACCTTGTCTATGCGAAAACTTTTCTCTACGTTTTATAACTTCAAGTTTACGAGTAGAGTTACTTGTTGAGTATCTCTACAGGACGTGAGAACGAATAAACTTGTATTATCTCGGCACGTTTTCGGTATTTTACGACGTCAGCTCTTGCTATATCTACTATATAATCTCGTTTCACGCCTCTACAACAGAGTTTTACGGTACTCAGGTATTTTTGGCAGCTTCCCTCAAATACCTAACTAACAGACTTAGGCTGGATTTTCCCAACGACAGATAACTGTTACCTGAAGATTAATATGACGGTTTGACAGCTTTTGGATAGGAAATAAAAGTAAATAAGCCTATTTATTCTAAAAATAAATTTTACTCTCGTTTGGATCCACCCTAAATCGATAATTTAGAGAGATTGTGGCGTGTAGAGTTAGGAGACAATAATTTAAAAAAAATGTGGTACATGTCAAATACATCTGTTTCTACACAGCGTAGCACATCTCTGGTGGAAAAGCAGCCTTAAAGCCTGTTTATCGTACTTGACAGTTTTTTTGTTTTTAAGTGTCAACGCTTTTCGTGTCGTCTTTATGTCAAATCGAGGCATTCTAACTTCAACACCAAATTAAATTACGCGATTAAATTCTTCGAACGACAGCTATCATGACTTAATTTATATTATCTTTTTATTCACACAACATTAAATTCATAAAAGTTATAAACAGTAGGCTAAGTTTTAGTTTTTTATAGTACCAATGTACTACCAACCAATACCAACCAACCAAATCCACCAACCTCCACCACTACTTTCGTTGTTGCTTCGTTGGGACCAGCAAACTGCATCTGTGTGCGTCAGCCTTTAATATCCCACTGCTGAGATATTGGCCTATCCGGGAGGGGTGATTGGGCCATATCTACCACACTGGCCCAGTGCGGGTTGGCGGATTCACATACGCCATCGAGTTTCTACTTCGGAAATATGCAGGTTTCCTCACGATGTTTTCCTTCACAGAAAAGCCCGTAGTATATTTCCGTACGTAAGTTCCAAAGAACTCATTGTTACGGGCCCGCCCAGGTTCAAATCCACGACCCCACAATTGTGAGGCGAGCGTGCTCCCACTGAGCTACCACGGCTTCGACCAGCAAACATCTAGAGCAAAAACCGTAGTGGGGGAAGAGTTGGCACACGTAATGGCGTCGCAATCTCCCTGCGCAATATTCATTCCGCCAGAGACCTTAAAATCAAGAGCTGCGTAGTTGATGTCATTGTTCAAGTTTTTTGTCGGTAACTGTACCAACAGCTACAGGTTTATTAACTCTTCTTCTTCTGATTCATTATGTTCATGACAGAGCGGTCGTGATCGTCACAAGGTACTGGCAACTGGGCAGATCTTATGATTCGCCTTACGATGCTTCGCCACCTTTTTTCGACTAAGAATAATTCTGGCGCATTCGTTATATCCCTATACTCTGCCGTGCCGTGGGACCTCCCGGTCCCACGGCACGGCAGAGTTAGTTCGGTCGGTTAATCTCATGATTGACTTCCCGTACGGTCTAGTTTAGTGCCGTCTATTTTCCTGGATTTTTATATATTTTTATTTCAACTTGATGGTATATTTTCATTCCAAAACCCGAAACAAAGAAATCCAATCAACAGCTCAGGCAGGTCTAAAAATCCCCAGAAATAGAAATAAAACCCAATTTTAGACAATAAGACCGGTTCTTTCCCCCGTTAGAGCCAATTACAAGAATGGCGGGCGCATGTGCGCCGAATGCCAATGATTGGAAGTAATCACCGGTACCAAGCCACCCACAGATATATCGACAGCTTTAGATACTTTTAAATTTACTTTTTAATTAGTATTCGATTTCTTGAAGGTCGTGTAGTTGATAGCGGTTCGATGAGCGTAAAGTGGCAGAATATACTTCAGAGGGTGCCCTGAACTATGCTCGTCCACTTTGCACGAATTAATCTTTTACCTCTTTACACAAATACCCAAAAGTACGTAATTTTTGGGCGTTTGTTGGTATAATAATCACAAGTGAAATCGATTCTGAAGGACTTCAAACTTTTAGAAGTGTCTCTAGTAAATTAACTTTTTTATTAATGGATAATGTATTTGGGATTCTATTTTATTTTTCAGAATATTCTGGCAACCTGTGAAGTGAAATGCTTTGATTTTGGAACTGTAACAATTTTTTCCCCCCGTAAATTTATTTTTAATCTTGTAAAATCCAGACTCAAGACTATTTAATATTTGTAAATCAAATAACTTTATGGCATAGTTCTCATATGACTTTGTTATAAAATAACTGGTTGTTGCAATTACGAGTATTAAACATTATTTTCCTCCTTTAACAGAAAAACACAAGATTTTTTTTATTGTTGTTTTTATGAGTCGTTACTAATTAAATAATATTTATCTTTTAAATTCTCGACAGCACGATCTCGTCTGATCAGATTAAATTGTTTAATCCATAGCTTAGCCGAGCTTCGTTCGTTCAGTTTTGTTCAATGGCTTCGTTCAG
Source organism: Apocheima hispidaria (assembly GCA_947579745.1). Classification (NCBI taxonomy): domain Eukaryota; kingdom Metazoa; phylum Arthropoda; class Insecta; order Lepidoptera; family Geometridae; genus Apocheima; species Apocheima hispidaria. The sequence continues at coordinate 6,588,722 of OX388162.1, forward strand.
GCTTCGTTCGAACCTCGTTCGAATTCATTTTGCTCAAGCTTCTTTATACCGAGGCTCATTCGAACGTTCCAGTCGGATCCCAATTGGCTAATTCGATTGGCACTAGAGCAGCTGCCAACGACGTGAGAACTCCACAAGCGGCAGGATTTTACCGACCATCAAAGGATATTGATTGGCTTGCTTAAGTTAACTTTAGTGATGGGAATAAAAGGTCTATTACGGTAGACATAAAGTTAATAAAGGTAGGTAAGTTCAAGTACAAGTGCCTAATAAATAACAGTAGATTTAACATAATTCTATAGCGATTGAGATTGTTCTTGTCTCTATTATTTACTTGTCAATCACACTAATATTATATATGCGAAAGTTTGCATGTAAGTGTTTTTGTTTCCATTCAACTCGTGCCGCTACTTGTGGCACTAGCTTTTAAGACAGTACTGTACGTGTGTTATTATTATTTTGGTGCCACAATAAAGAGTTTCTATCTATCTATATCTATCTGTGATCATATGGTATAAATATATATGAAGTATCCGTCGCAAAGTGGGTTTCATTCGTCAAATTAATTACCAAACTTGTAGGTTAACGGCTTTTAACCGTTATGTCCCAATGTCCACAGCATTAGAATACTTTAAGCATAAATAAAACCATTTAAAAACACCGCATCGATTTAAAATTATTTTTTACTAGAAACACATTTAAATTTGATGTCAATACAATAGATTAGGAATTAAATGCAGACTTACGTTATTTTGATTTATGGTATTAGATTTTAGGTGAAGCTTCGGTAGTAATTATACAATATCATAAATTATCAGAAGTATAGTATTAGTAGTATTGTATTTGTATTAATTTTAATACTTAAGTGGCTTACTCTTATTGTTTTTCTTGATGAAATATTATCGAGAACTAATTGCCTAGACAAACCTAATATAGGTTTTAAGGCAATACTGAAACTTATTGTAAAATTTCTGTATTTATAAATAAACAAAAAAAAAAAAAAAAAAAAAGTAACTTAACCTGTTACATGATTCATAGTTCTAAATATATGTTCAAAAGCAAATAAATATATACATACTTGCTATCCTGCAGGAACATCATATTTTATCAAGACTGCACTATATTTTGTCTTTTATGTTCCATACTACATTTCATCAAAATCAGTTTAGCCATTACGGTGTTGTTTAGGAACAAACACACTTACAGCCTCTTCGTACCTACCAAAGTTGAATGCAAAGCACGACTAAACCGCAATCACACTAATATTATAAATGCGAAAGTTTGTGTGTAAGTGTGCAAGTATGTAAGTGTGTTTGTGTTCCCGTTCAACTCTGTAACAGCTGAACGGATTTGGATGAAATTTGGTATGGAGGTAGCTTATTCCTATGAATAACACATAATTACACTTTCTATCCTGAAAACTTTTAACCATTACTGTAGAATAGCGGGTGAAACCGCGGGGCGCAGCTAGTATTAATTAATTGGATCACTTCGAGGGAAATCCTCCATATCGTTTCCTTTTTAGTAAACACGAGAAACCACTTCCTCTATTTGTGTTCAAAGATAATCGTTTAGCAATTAAGTCGGGAAAGGAAATCGAATGATTAGTACCTAGTGAGGCAGTTCAAGTTATTTGATTTGAGTTTTTGTATGACCTTCAGCATAGTCTTGAGATTTATATTTTTAAAATTTCAATATGAAAACTCATGTGGATTTGACACATTTTTAAAATTATTTATACTATTTCCTCAATCTTAACTTTTTTGGTATATTTGTCACTTTCAGTCGCCGTTAGACTTGTCTTTACAAAATCTAAGATTAGAACTTCAAACTTTTCAACTCAACGCGAAAAGAATAGGGTGAAAAAGAATTAATCATTTAATTTAATGAAAAAGAGAATATATCAATCTTTTGTCTCAAGGCGCGACGGAGAGGGGAAATTAAGAGCTGAAAAATGGGGTGGCCATTACGAAAATTATTATTTGTTTCTAAATAAACGGTGCATTTAGGGAACGAACCTCGGAGAAATATCGCCACTTTGTTTAGATTAAAACAAACTTTAACATCAGATACTGGCAAAGCATTTTCCTTCTAATACATGGAATTAATTTGTGATTCATATTTATTAAGATACAAAAAGTACTAGTACTAGTTTTACTACTAGTAAAATAGATTGTTTATTTCACTAGTTTCCCGAACATTGATTTGAATATGTTTTTGTATGAGTAAAATAACATGCAAGATGTTTGTTTCCCAAAAGATACGATATACTTCAAATCTAGAGTTTACAGGTAAGAGTTCCATATCGTAGGCTACTCCATTGCTTAAAATTTGGCAGGATTAGGTCAAACGTAAACCTATTTTTTTATTTTTAACCGACTTCCAAAAAAAGTCTAAGTTTTTTAAAAAATAGATTTTGCTCGTAGGAAACATATGATACTTATGAAAACTGACGTGGTTTTGATACATTTTGTTTTAATAAAACGGGAATACTCACGTAAAGTTGAGTCGGTTATTCCGACTATAGTTTCGGTCACATTCGGTGACCTTTACCAAGGAATGCTAAGCGAGACACGCGTGCGACCTCGTCTTGCCTTGCACTGGCGGAATAATCGACTCAATTTAACGCGAGTATTCCCGTTTTATTAAAACAAAAATATGATACCTACCTCAATATTTTTGATTTTTTTGAAGATACGAATATCATCATCTAAAACTTAAGTTACTTTTTTTTGGTGACGAGGGGGCAATCTTCACAAGACACTCGGTTGTTTCGGGATGCATTCGGGCTTTGTGGAAATACTCACTAGTAAAATCTCCCAATGGCCTGCTTAGGTGCTTGACAAATTGCTTCAGGATCTCCACGGTAACGCACCGGAGCGACACCGCCGTGTGAGTTTTGTCAGCTCAAGAGTCTTCATAAAAACGAGGTCCTCGATTTGTACGATTAAACTGTAGTAACCCGCCCGCGGCATACTATTACGCATCTAACCAGTGCAACAGTGATAACCTCTTACATTATGACTAAGCATCTCAATTTAAGGGAAGGGTGAGCGTTTAAATTTTCGCTCCAAGCGATCCTCGATTGAAAAATTGTTGCGATCGCTCCGGCTTACGTAATTTCAGCCCTGATGCCCGAGGGCGGGCGGGGACATGGGACGGGCTTAGTGGTTCCACTATATCAGGGGGCAAGGATGAGCAAAATATTTGGACGGCAGAGGCAAACTAATTTATATCATTACGTATTATTGTTATGAAATGTGTAAAGCGTAGTGTTTCTATAGTAAACACATAGGTTGACTTCACAGATCACACTAGATACCGCATTATGAGATTCGTTGTTCCTACAAAAAGTCACCAAAATTTGAGGAAGGCGCGGGTCGCGGGGAGTGCGACCAAGCGTTCTCATTGGCTATCTTAAGGTTACGCCTACCTGCGCCTAATCATCAACCAATCAGAGTAATTTATTATAAGTGTAACTAGACTGATACGTGGTGCACTTCGAGCTTCCTGAATGCAGAATCTAGGGTGTGATCTGTGGTTGACTTAAACCGTTTCTTTATGTAAAACCATACGGTCTAACCCACAGAAGTGTTTTTATCATATTTTTTTATCTTTCTCTTTTCTGTGGTCTAACCCGTACAGCTATGTGGCAGCTTTCACACTAGCTCGATTTATTAGGCGCAATACCGCTTACTCCTCGGAAACATAGGAATTTATAGTTTATGTCTTTAACGTAAAGTACATATTCTATCGATATTAAGCAACGCGCGCACGCAAGCAGGAGGGGTCCCGACGCGTAGGACCTATTTATGAAAACGAACGTATTTATGAACGAAAGAACGCGACCAGCGCACGTTGAAATCGTGTCACATGAACGCGTTTTAAGCCATCATACCAAATATTTTTCATGTCGGTGGCCATGAAGGCTAAATGGCTAGTGACTGTATTAAAACCGTATGTATATTCTTGATACAGGCAATGGAATCGGATTAACTCAACACACAGGCATGATGTTCGATATAGAAGCCTGACATAAAAAGTATTTATCGTGGGACATGACCATCTGAAATAGCAACATTTTTAGTGACATTACTTTTTAGGGGCGAGGGGAAAATGGAATGAAAATGAATGAAGTTTATATTCCTAGTTAAATCAATGTTGAAAAAGACGTCGATCCTAAAATGTTGTACAACTTATAAATAAAACAATCTGACGAAGGATGATTGGACCATATCCACTACGATAGCCCAGTGCGTGTTGGCTGATTCACATACACCATCGAATTTTTTCTCCTCAAATATCCAGGTTTCCTCTCGATGTTTTCCTTCACTGAAAAGCCAGGGGTATCTATCCGTACGTAAGTTCCAAAGAACTCATTGGTACGGGCCCGCCCGGGTTCGAACTCACGATCTCACTAATGTGAGGCGAGCGTGCTCCCGCTGAGCAACCATGGCTTGTTTGCTAGTTTGTCACATTTACTAAAAATTTATTGAAAGGTTGGAAGATGCATAAATCGTGCGACGCCAAAACTCCATGCAATCACGATGTAGAAAATAAGTACTATCTAAGGTTCGAGGTTTGCCTGATTAGAAAAATGAAGACGACCGAATGACGTGTCCTGAGGTTTTACGTCGTCGCCTAGCACCCAGCGACCCAGTCGTGATGTTTTGTTTTGCACAGGGCTTTGACGCGTTCTACCCCTTTATGAGGGGCTATGGACGATGGAAAATTTAAACAAACTGCGTCATTTTGGATTTGAATAATAGTATCGAATAGTGATTCAGTCGCTCGGTCACGGGAACAATGGGAGACAATTTTCAATTGAAAACAGTAACTAAAACAATACTAAAGTTCTATTCATAAAATATAATTATAAAATATTGTTTAATTATCTCTATGTTGAGCACGACAAAGTACCCAAAACGTTCCCTCATTTTAAGCACTTTCCAAAAGTTTTTCATCAATCTGAAGAATGTTTCAAAACTTCTCAAATTGCTCTCATTTCGCTTCAACATCTCATTAAACGAACGAAAATTTACAGAGAAATATTTTAAAATGTACGATAGAACACATGGCGTATTACCAGTTTGTCTCGAGGGATAAGAATGCACACATTTATGCATTTACATAGGACAAGAGGGTTGCCAAAGAAATACATTTCGGCCAAGAACCTCTCAGACATTCTAATGAGGGAGTTATTTGTCGAGAAATGAACATTTTAGGTACAGGCAGCTGGATGCCGAGAATTATTTTTAAGGTCGTAAAGAGCACTTGTCATCCACAATTTTGTGTGTTGAAGATTTTCTTTACGCTATGCACTGTGTTATTTCTGTTTATCTGACGTTTATTACCTCTTGCCTTTCAGTTTTAGTCACAGAACATTTCCAACTCTACAATAGATAGATAGACAAACCACACAAAACGAAAAATAAATATATTATAATCTAATCTAGTTTTCCCTTGGTGGTGCTCGAGTTGTAGCTTCCTCAAGGTAAGCAGCCTGTAAGTCCTGGTATGTAGTTCTAGAACAATGTTAAGAAATATAAAAAGATTTCGGGTGGCTTTCTAACACCGACACACAGAATTCTCCCTATTGACAGTAGAGCAAACCTTTCAGGGTATACGAAAAACAATAAATATATTAGATTTTTCTTAAATTTATATGTGAACTGTTAAGTTAACATATCACTGGATCGAATTAATTAAAAGTGTCTAAGTCAGTCACACACACTAAAAATTTGCTATATAGTTATTTCAAGGATTTAAACGAACCTTAAGTAGTCCATGACCTATCACAATTTCATAAAGGGAGTGACTCACCAGGCTTTTAAATAGGCTTTTACACGAGTCACAATGAAGGGCGACTTGTAGATTGTTATCGAGTACGTATAGTGACACGAATCATGGTCTAGCTATAAATAACGCAAACGAAACTATTTTAATGATTTTATAATCAATAAAAGGTGTTTTGGCCCTCTCACAAAAACTTCAGCTAAGATACAAGCTAATTTTGTTGGATGAACATCGACCAAATGTGAAAAATGATTACCACACCCTTTCCAGTTATTCAACCGCCAAGTAGTGATGTGCAAGCATCACTGTGTTCAGGATTGAAGGGCAATGTTTGCAGCGTAATTACTGGGCTTACAGAGATTTAACATCTAACATCTCAGGGTGACGAGCGCGGTGCATTGCCACGCATAGTTTTGAGCTGTTGAAATTCAAAATTCTGGGTGGCACTGACCTATAATGGGCAAGGGTGAGCACCTTGCTCGTCTCGTCACCGAGTAACATATAAAAAAAAGATTATTGTTCACCATCTAAACGTTTTATGGGAACATCAGAAAGCTTTGAAAGGATGTGTCAATGTAATGAGAACGAGGAAAATCGCTTAGTTTTGACGCAGTATACATGTGCTCGTACCTAACAATTACATTCGCATGCCTTTGTAAATTTCATTTGATTCAGCCCAACGTATCACAAAACTGTGATTTCTCGTTTTTCTTGTCAAACGACACTCAGATTCAATATTTACAGAATATTTCTGCCATTTTGGCGAAACAACCACGAATAAAAAATACTTATACATCAAACGAGATCAGGGTTTTTCTGTTTCTCCCCCACACGCGGTCCTCTAGTTTAAACAGTTCACGTAGCTTGCATGCAATATTAAACAGAATGCAGTCACCCTCCTGTACCCTAGTAGGTATAGTGAAAGAGGTAGTGGTTACTTTAGAAAAGGTCAACTAAGAATTAACTGGGTGATCCCTTGATCGAAACCTACAAGTTGTAATGTTTATTCTAGACAATATAATTTCCTATATATTTGTTGTATCATCGATTCTGTTTTAAGTAAACTTACTTGACATATTTATTGCACTAACATTTGATTTTTCACACAGGTGCACCTGCCTTTGTGTAAAATTCCAAGCGTCCTAATTACATCCACTTCTAACAGTATTCCATTTAAAATTTTATAAGTAGCGTTAATTATTTGCAGTTGTGTAATTAGTTTCATCTACAAAAGCTCGATTTGCTATTTGACATTGAAGACTCTTAACCGAAACGCTCGTTATCTCCCCAAGTATAAGGCCCCAGTAGGTACTAGAACGAGACAGGGTAGATACATGACTTGTGCTAAATACGAATGTTGGGGCACCTTGTGTAATCCATTTAATTAAATTTATACATTGACGCTTTGACGGATGAGATGCTTGTTTGCTTTAGCTTATTTTGGAATTCGCTGATGAGACGTCCCTTCTTTAAACATTCATTAGTGTCCATTTGGTTACATAGCTCAAACCTAGGAGATCCTTTCTCTTTTATTTCTTCTGCATCAGCCTTTAAGCATCCCACTGCTGGAATATCTGCCTACCCCAAAAGGGTGATTGGGGCATCATCCTGGCCCAGTACAGGTTGGCAAATTCACATACCCCATCGAATTTCTTCCGGAAATATGCAGGCTTACTCACAATGTCTTTCTTCACCGAAAGGCCAGTGGCATATATATATCCGTAAGTAAATTCCAAAGAACTCATTCGTACGGACCCGCAAACCGCGACCTCACCAATGTCCTCCCGACTTAGCTCCTTTGTTTACAGTACAACATTATGCTTGATCGCCTATTTTATCTAAGTATGCTAGGAAATTTTGCCAATTTATCTTAATGTGCGTGGTCCTACATAAATAATTAGAGTAAACGATAGATCTTTGCATTGTTAAAGGTGGCAACATCGTGAATCATCGTGGTGGTAACTAAGTCGATATTTAAGATTTATCTTTTCTTAGTACGAATAAGATGACTTATAATTTTAACCAAGATTATTTTTTATGACTTAAGATTACATTTATATGTTCTGCGTAAAAATTAACAGGGAATTTATTATTTCCTTTTTTAATTGTTTCAATCTGAATCATTTACACTCGTCCAGTGCTTGACCGTCTGACCTTAGTTAAGTTTTATTGAATCTCTAAATGCATTAGTCAGATAATGGTCAGTCCTCACATTGTCAGTGCATCCCACGCGGCGCATCATTATTCAGTATGGCACAAATGTCTGTGTTTTCCGACATGCAAATGAGCCGTTTGTATGAGGCAAGTCGACTGAACATACGTCTGTACAATGCCTGAAGCTAGATAAATGTTCATGATCTTCACATTTTATGACAATATGTATACAAATGTTGAATAATCTATGTTTTAATTTAACTAGCTGTAACCACGGGGTTTTCTTGTGGTTTTTAATTTATTTAGAATTTTAAAGACATAAAATTCGTGATCTTTTGCGTGGCATTGGTCGCCCTCCAGATCGTTGAGACAACGATATTGCGAAAATTGCAAGTCGTACCTGGACACGATTGGCACAGGACCGAGATAAGCGGCGTACAAGATGAGAGGCCTATGCTCAGCTGTGGGCGATTACGGGCTGAATAAAATGATAATAAAAATCGTGCTCTTATTGAACATTCCTACCAAAATTTTCTAAAGATCAGTTTAGCCATTTTGTTAAATGAAAAATTGACAAAAGGAAAGGGATCATTCTCTTTAGATCCAGTGCTCAGGTCCATATAGAATCTACTGAGACTTTTTTCTTTAGATCCCATTTTTCAATTATAAAAAGTAACGTTCGCATTTTAAAACTGTTTCTTCTTATAAAATTGTGTGAAATGCATTAAGTGTCTTAAGACGTTTTTTTGTCGCACTGGACACTACAGCGACAATTAAACATAATTATATAATATCATTTCTTTCGTAGTATCTACTTTATTTTGTGACGTTTGATGTTGTAGTGTTATGTGCGTAAAAATAAATGTTTTCTTTTTTTCTCTAAGATAATTTTACACCTAAAATACATCAATTAAAAGTTACTATGGAAAGGCTCTGTTTTCCATCTGTAAATATAAACTTTGCCTTCGAACTCTCTCGATGTAAGCGCAGCATCATTGGATCATTGTTTGTTCGCGTATCATTACATTGTTTTCATCATACATACCATTGTTTGTACAACGGGTATTGTATTTAAGTGGATTACACCCCGCAACGGACGACGTTTAGTTTTTATGACCGTTTAGCTTTAGTACGAAAGGGGGATGGATGGGTACTTTTCTATGCTCAATGGAAGGGCTTTATTTATTACGATTGTTTGTTACGACTGAAAACAATAGACATAAATTACTTGAAAATTGCTCTGAGTTTAGATTTGTGTGCGAATGCCAGAGTTATGTACTTAAATTGCGGCTTTGTGTTGTTTGTGGATTCGAATGATTGCTTACGACATTTCTAATTAAAAACATTACTTTTGCTTTATTATGTTTTGCCCTCTCGCTCATCTTCCCATTTCGCATATTCGCCTCTCGCTCGAACATTCAAACATTTAAATTATATAAAATTATTGGAGGCGATTTAAAAAAAAATGTTCTCATAATATTTAAGATAATTAAATTATAACTCATAAAAATACTCATGCATGTTGGTTCATATAAGTTTTTTTTTATTTCATGAACGACAATATTTTTACTACACAGCTGAGTTATTATAAAACGTAGTATGCATAGTTAAATAGAAAACTTAACTATAATATGCTAAATAATGCAAAAAAAACTTAGTAGAAGTCAGATAGTATCTCACCGCGAAGTCCTTATCGCGATGATTGTTAGGTTCAGTCGCCGAAGCTGCACGACCGCGACTCGTATCGTCGCGCGGTAAGGTTCACGGCTCACCTAAACCAAACTAACAATCATCGCAATAAGCACGCCACGGTACGTTTCCTCCGCGTTTTCTGTAATGTTCTTAGTAGGCAAATACAACTGTTCTAACTAAACACTACTTAATTAAGTCTTGAAACTCCGCTCCGTCGAGCTTGAATGATGTGTTGTGCTTATGTTGAATGGGCATATTAATACGACGAATTGCATTCTGCTATTCAGTGTCTAAGTTTAGGTTGCTATAATAAGACTATAGCGTTGATTCTGCTTGTTTTAATAACATGGGAATACTCATGATAAATCGAGTTGGTTATTTCCGTCTAAAACGTTAATGCCCGTCTGAACTAAACTTTGACAGCTCCTAAGTTCATTTTTAAAACGCATTTTTCTTTGTTAGGTGTTTATCAATAAAAAAATGTGTTTCATCAAACTTAGGAGGTTGCCTAAATGTGTAAGACATGTCCTAAACTTAAGACACCGATTTTGCATATCTTAGGGCTAAGTAAGCGCTTAACAAGTCTCAGTGTCAAACAAAACTGCCTGTCATCTGTACCATAGAAATCATCATCATCATATCATTATTACATTCATTTCATTCAAACGTCAGTTGTCGGAGTCACTTAACGTAAGCTGGTTGGTGCAGAGGAAGTTGATGCCTAAGTCCAACTTAATTTAGGTGTTGCTTAGCTAAGTTTTATCTTTGTTGACTTTAGTGCAGACGGGCTTAAGCACAGATGAATAGAACTAGATACCTAGTCTAGGACGAGCCTAGCGCGCAACACATAAGTTTTATTAGACTTATATAAGACGCCGCCCCAAACATTGAACCTCAGTTCCGACCAAGTGCCAGAGCTGTGCGTGCGTGCGTGCGGCTTACAAAATAAAACGGTTGTTTTATTTTCCTGACAACCAACAGTAAGCAAAAATGACTATCTGTGCAGTGAAATTGTGTGGAAAGTCATCCGCGCACTCAAACTACAAAAAAGACGGAATAACTTTTCATCGGTAAATAAAATAATTCAGTTTTACAAGACATAGCAGAGCTCAGCGTATAATGGACACGTCGTCACTTATCCCTTTTCCTCATTGCGGATATCCCATGCAGTTGTCCCTTTCTGGCGAACGCACGTATAAAGTAGTGTTGTGACTCATTAAACAAAACGCAGACTTGCATTTTCGATTTTCACCATACCGTAAAGGGATTCGAACACTGATGAATTCTAACTAACTAACTACCTAACTAAACTGTACACTCGGGACCTTCTGCTTGGACTAAACTCGACAAGCAACGAAATCACGACAGAATCGACCGGCAGCATCTAGCATGTGCCTGAGACTGTGGTGAGACTAGAGAAAATAACTTGTTAAGAGCATGTCGGGCCATGCTTAGTAGGGTTCCGTAGGTGCGTAGGATGTTTGAAGTTTTTATCCGTTACTAGCTTCTGCCCGCCGCTTCGCCCGCGTTTTTCTGGTAAACAATAATGGCGTTTTTGTCAGTAGACTATAGTATACGTCGTAGGTATTTCAAGGTTATTAGGTGTATGATTCAGTTGTTAATTTCGATTCCCGGCTTAATAGATTTTTAGATGATGAATTGAAGTAACTGAGTTGATTCTGGGTAAACTAACATTATTTTTCGGACCTAACAAAACGCGTGATCCCGAGAAAGTGTCACATTTTAGAATAACACATTCTATTGAAACGCGCAAAGAAAGCAGGGACCTCGAAAAAAAACATTCGACTTTACAGCTCGATCTCGAAATATCCGCGAGTGCACGACACTGAGGAAGAATTAGTACTTTAATGGTGTTGTGTAGTAATGTTATGTTAGTGAGTTGAGATTCGAGTGAGTGCGATTACTATGGCAGAGCGGAAGTTCGCTATGTAGATAAGTACCGGTTAATAATGTTGCCCTACTGCCACAGCCTACTGCTTACCCCATCACTACGGAACGTACTAACTCGGTACAGTGGTGGGCGTAACCTTGATGATAGCCAATGGGAATTATTTGTCACGCTCCGCGCACCCCGTGCTTTCCTCAAACTGTGGTGACTTTTGATCGGACCAAAACCCGAGTGACGAGGTATCTGGTTCATCTGTGGGCTTAAGTCACACAGGGCACTTTTGTCAGCAAAAAAAGTATTTTTATACAAAATAAAAAGCCTGACAGATAGCTTATCGCTATCCAAAATTCGGTTGACCAATTTTGGCTTTGGTGGTAGGCGACTATATACCGATCACAAACTTATATACTCACATACACTCGAATAATATTACACTCCTTCTGGGCAGTGGGGAAAAATGTGGTAAAGCAAAAAAAGTGGCCTAAAGAGTCTAGTCAAATGTGTCATATGGTCTGGTAGCCCATGTGTTTGAAACTAGGTACTGCAAAGGATTTATATAAATCTAGAGCACGTTGGCACGTGTCTTTATATTTTATTCATAGTGGTTGCAGATTGCGCTCTGTGCCGATCAATAATTTGATTGCTTTGAGTGATTGTGGCATAATCTCGTCCGAAATGATTATTAATAATTTAATTCAATAAACAAACATTCATTACCATTATCAGCCAATGTTTACCTACAAAGGTGGACGTGCGAGCTCATTCAGCTCCCTGAAGATCTCTGATTGTACTTTTTTTCCTAGAAAATCTGTTTCTTTTTCGTAACCCTAGTCGACCCACAGCTTGGTCGATCAGTGTTCTAACTTGTGCTACTGTTGTCTGTCTGGAGCTAATATCAAGCAGATGTTCCACTAAATGGATCAATTGAAAAAAATAAAGTTTAATTGTATGGACGAGGTATGGAGTGATGCCTCTTATACTATCTAATTATTGTAAGTTTTTGTAATTCCAGATATGTCTTAAAACTGCAACCAGAACCAGCAAAGGACGGGCAGCAGCATCCTGGAACGGTGACTGTTCTGTGATTCCCAGGTTCTGTGATACCTGCCAATTGTGGGGATTATGGCAACTCCCCCCTCTTTATGGAAGGAGGCCTTTGTTCAGCAATGGACTGGCTGGCTGTTGATTGTTGTGATTTGTTTTTGAATTACGTATTTCGCTCTTGCTGTTGCGCGCTGATGACTTAGCATGGCGTCACCTACGTACCATATACCTTCCTATAGTGCCATACCTGCAGTAGTATTATCTAACATGGCTGAGAACATCGTGTGTAGAACAAGAACGAAAATTAATAAAATTGGTAGTGGTACTAAAACTTATCTTGCAAGTCTTGCAGGTTTACTACCCCTTGACTCTAGCACGTTTTCACGTAATTTGTAGACACACCGCGAAAAGGGTCGTTCGTGGAAACTTTAATATTGCCGGTTCAAGAAACCGCAAAACTTACTCGAGGACTAAGCCTTTTCATTAACTCTTGGTGACTTGACTATATGTGGATCCAGGACACAGATATATGTGATCCGGGATTACTGGCAGATCTACTTAACAGTAAGCTTAGCGTCATCGATCACATATAAATATTACGTAGGCTTTCTTTCAAGCCTTTTAAGTTTGTATAGGTTGAGGAAGGCATAGCTTTCCTTCTCCTTCTGCGAGGTTACGGCGAATTCGATATTTGAAATTGTATAGCTGTCGCTCTGTTCCTCGTGCGAGCCATAAAGAGAGTTAGTGAATTTTCCTAACTTTTTAATGATATTTGCGTTTCGGGGGTAGTCAGTTATCACCCCCTAAATCTTAATAAAATCCTTTGTTTTTGGTGTCAATGGCTTGGCTTGGCTATATTTTGACTTTTTGATTATTGATATTTTGACACCTTTTTTGTAGTGGTAGGGCTCTCTTGCAGAGTCCGCCTGGGGAAGAACCACACCTTTGCCAGTAATTCAACCGCCAAGCAGTAGTGTGCAAGCATTACTGTGTTCCGGATTGAAGGGCAATATGCAGGTTTCCTCACGATGTTTTCCTTCACCGTAAAGCCAGTGGTAGGTATATACGTACGTAAGTTCCAAAGAACTCATTGGTACGGGCCCGCCCGGGTTCGAAACCACTACCTTACGAATGTGAGGCGAGCGTTCTCCCACTGAGCTACCACGACTTTTTTATATCATACAGCAGCATCACACTAATAAATTAGAAATGCGAAAGTTTGTATGTAAGTATGTTTGTTCCCATTCAACTCTGTAACGGCTGAACGGATTCGAATGAAATTTGGTATGGAGGTAGCTTATATCCTGGATTATCAACTACTTACTTTTTATCTACTTATTTATATCTTTAAAAATATTCGGTTTCTGTAGAATAGCGAGTGAAACCGCGGGGCGTAGCTAGTTAAAGAATATAAATAAAATAGCTTTTGTTTCTAAAAATATTGGATAAAATGTGAGTAGTCCGATCAGAATTCGCTCAGTCTGACACTCACCTTAGTAGATATAAGTTACAGTGATTGTCGTCACGCTATGCTCCGCAGAAATGCAGTAACATCATCTTGGAATACTTTAGTACTTTATGAACGATATAAGAGTAAAAAATAATTGTTTTATCGCCAGTCAGCACGTCCCGTGGCTGTGAATTGCTCGTTTCACAGATGCCTACACACTTATGCATGGCAATAAAGCGCATCTAGTATGTAATGTCATTTTTCTGGCAGGCGTTTTGTCCTTCGTATTGTCTATTTGTTTCACAAAAAAAAGAGAAAGATAGTTTTTTTTTTCTCTTCTGTGATTTATTTATTTATACAATATGGATCCCCAACAGAAGTTACACATTACATTACACATTACATTCACATTATAAAACACAGGCTTCAAGCTGGGTGCACCCGCAAGGATAGGAGACCACGTCATGCTCATGTAGGTTGGACTCACAGATCACACTCTAGATTCTGCATTCAGGACGCTCGAAGCGCACCGCGCATCAGTCTAAATACAGTTATACGAAATTACGCCTATTGGTTGATTGTTAGGCGCGAGTAGGCGTAACCTTGAGATAGCCAATAAAAACGAAGAGAAAACTAGAATTAGATTCAACTACGAGCATACAACGTAAACGTAATGTCGCCATGGACATAACCAAGCCGTTTCAAGCCCTTATCTAGTCTACCGGAACAGCCGACATCCGTCGCAAATTGCAGCACGTTTGACACGGCACGTCCACTACGATACAACTTGATGTGAATCCGTCTACAGTGGTATCACTGGTATCAACGGAGGTGCAATAATAAAACTACGTGAATCCGTCTACAGTGGCATCAACTGGAGTTGCAACATTAAAACTACCTAGTTAACACACCACTCATATTTACAATAGGGTCCACGTATGATAAATTGAATCTGACGAGATGGGTTATTTATCTTTTGAGGGTAATTCTGTTGTTTGGGTTTTGAAATTACCACTTCTTGTTTGTGTGTTGGATTTTATATTGTTTTTTTCATATTTATTTTTGCATGCATTATATGATAGGTAAACTTAGTTTTATCAATCCTTAGCAACTCAAACCAAACCAGAACAAACCAGATTTGTTAATGTGTACAAACCCCAGCGAAAACAGGTTCAGGCAACTGGCCTCAGGGTGCCCAAGACACAGGCTCTGCCTAATTTGGGACCCGATGCAAATTATGTAAAGATTCTTTTATAACTAATTGATTTATAACTCTGTTACTTGAAAGGAAAATGATTATCTGGCAATAAAAATTATATTATAATTTTAAAAAAATAAGTATTTCTTTCTAAGGTACAGTTGTCCAAAGTGTCAACCGATCGATTAAGCTGTTTTATTTTAGACCTATTCAAGAGGCCTGTTTAAGGAGAAGTTTAATCACAAAAGTAACAATAACTTGCTGAGAGCATTTCGGGCCTAGCTTAGTAGGTAGGGTTCCGTAGGCGCGTAGGACGTTTGAAGTATTTATCAGTTTTTACCGCTTATCTCGAAAAGTCATTATCACATGTTGCCCGAAATAATTTTAAAAGAAAGTTTTTACTAAGATCTATCAACATAGAAGATTACAAGCTTCTGAGATGCTTAGTTTAGAAATGGAAAAAAAAAAAGTATTTTTGTTTTTGAAATTGTAGATCTTTTCTTGGACTATCGTTGCGCAAAATGTCATATAACTTTGGAAGTTATAAGGCTGTAAATGTAAAATAAGGCTGTATATTTACATTATCTATTTTCTTTGTTTTGACTAGCCTTGTTGCTCTGTGGGTGGATTTCCGCCTTCTTGTAGGTTGTGGGTTCGATTCCCATCCAGGACAAATATTTGTGTGATGAACATGGATTTTTGTTCTTTGTATGTATTTTATGTATGTATTTGCAAAGAAAAAAATACGTATGTATCCTATTCTTTCAGTTATCTTGTTCTCATAGTACAAGCTTGCTTAGTTTGGGGCTAGATAGCGCTGTGTGTGAAAAACGTAAACTATTTTTTTTAATACTGAGTCTGTATAACATCGTATACAGAATCTAAATAGCATTGCACACAAAGAGAATATCATCACTACGTTTAAGAGGCGTTCCACAGAGAAAAATGAAAAAAGTCGATTGTATGAAACATGCACTAGAACTGAATACCTATAGAGATAGTGCGATAGACTCTAGAGATCGATAGAGCAAGACAGCGGATAGCCGCCATTATTTCTAGTACACGTTTCATACATGTTCAGTCTCATTTTTTTACTAGGCACTTGCGCCAGACTGATTGCACATTTTTACGTTGCCTTTGCAATATCACCAGGCAAAGCAGCAAAAGCTCCGCCCCGCCCTTTGTTAACACATGTCACACATCCGGGAAAAATTTAAAACGGCTGCACAATTACAAATAGCAAAGCAACAAAAACACGTTAATTTATTCGAGACTAAAAGGGGCGAGCGGGGTACGGATGGTAGCATTAAAATTTGAACGTTGTCAGGTGCTAAGTCCATAATTTCCCGGGGGAACAATCCTGGATCGCATTTTAAGGGTATGAATGGTAGGTCTAATTTCTACCGTCAGTCGTCTTCTTTAGAGCTAAAGACGGTTGTTTGAAATTTGTTTTGACCGTGAAATTTCGCAATTTCGAGCTTTGGACTGCTTAATGTGTTTGCGCATTTGCAATTTGTGGTGGAATATAAAGTTGGCTGACAGTTTCTTGTCTACCTATTTAATAAAAGACTATGTGTAAGGAATCTTAAACATAGCACAAAAACTCATGAATGTAACTAGAAATCGTAATAAATTCAATAAGTATATTTCATTTTTACTAAAATAATCTAAACTTAAATGTACAAACTATAAACTATACTAAACTAAATAAGTACTTAAATAAATTAAATCTAAAATATCTACAAATAAAAAACGGCATTTAGGTCGCTGTCTGCGGGTAAGGTGCCCAAAAAGCTGGCGACATTACCCCGTTGAATTGCCAAGCTCACCCTTTGACCGAGGTAAGCGCCAGCTCTTTGGTCACCTGTAATTTCGACTAGAAATATAATATCCTTTTTTTATTACTTGTACAGACTTACCTCATATATCTTATTATCTATATCATTGTTCTATATGTTAATATTTAAAATGACATGTTACTCTTTTAATGACCAAATCCAAAGTGACCAAGTCACCAGCCTAGCACCAACACCCGCCCGATTAGCCCCTCAAAGATTTCCTTTTAGGTAAACGGTTCTCTATTGGTTGATAGTGCTACGCCAGCGCCCTCTATGAAAAACTTTAATCGGTATAGGTCAATAGTCAAAATTATACTAATTATCTAAATTAACAAGATACTACAGATGGCGCTAATGTGTTTCCGCTAAAATGTAGGTAACGAAAAGAGTCGACAACATATGTGAATTTTTATCTTGATCGTCATCAGTTCAGCTTTTATCGTTCAACTGGCTGGATATTGGCACACTATTATTTTTGGTTCTGCGCCGCTCTCATTCACGTTTGCCATATGTCCCTGATGATATAGTTTTATCTATTTTTTTTTAATACAAAGCAATTTTAAATAATTTTGGTATAATTTTGTTTCAGGTACGCAAAGACAACTACTAAGCTATCACTAAATACCAAGTAAGTCCGCAAGTAAGTAAGTCATTATTATCTTAATTTTCTTATTTTTGAGAAACGAATAAGTTAAGCGAAATTTAAGCAATTTATTTTATATCTCCTACCTATTTAACGTTTTAAAGAAATTTAACTGATTTAATACAAAATAAAAGGGGACAATATGGATCCATTTTGTTTTGTGACAAAACTGTGATTATTAAAGACCTGGGTATGTCATAAGGAACTGCGCCCAGAACCATCAACGACGGGACTGACATACACTTGCAAGTCTAAAAGTCCCAAAAGAATTAGGAATAAAAAAAAAAAAAAAAACTAGAGACTGAGCAGCAGCAAACTCTTAGTAAATGGTGAACGTTCTGCGTCCACATAGTTTGAATGAAGAATTCTAACAATAAAATAAATGTAAAATGTGGATTTATAAATACGGTTAGTTAGGCATGACTTTACCACAACAGCACGTAGTATGTTAGAGCTTTTCTATATCCTTCACAAGAATATCCATTAAAACAGCCTACAAAGTTTGTAGCCGGAATTCACGCCCGTGGTTCGTTAGGCTCCACAATCCGCATGTAAAAGTTTGCCCTCCAGTCCTAGTAACTACTCAACATCCCGCGTGGTGCTGGTGGTGTCTGACCACACAATGTTAGCTTGTCTGATGTTGGATTGTATTCGTTTGTAATCTAAGCAATGGTTTTCTAGCATTTTAAGAATATAACAGAATACATTTGATCACATCACACTAATATTTTAAACGCGAAAGTTTGTGCGAATGTGTGTAAGTATGTACTAAGTGTGCTTCTTCCTGAATGAACTCTGTAAAGGCTAAACGGATTTGGATGATATATGGTATGGAGGTACCTTATACCCTGGATTAAATATACATAGACTACTTTATATTCCGGAAAAATATTCGGTTTCTGTAAAATGACGGGTGACAATAAAATGGCGGGGCGCTGTTAGTATAGGCTAATATAATCTTAATATATGTTCCTCACACAAAATAACATTAATTTCATCATCACCATTATCACTTCCTGATTTGGACACACCTGATGACCACTAAATATGCCATATTAGATAGAGCGACTGCCTTATAAGCAGGAGGTCTCGAGTTCGATTCCCGAACGGGAGATCCCGATTTGAATGAATTTATATGATTTACTTTCCAAATCGTAGTGAATATCCAATGAGTAATAATTTGAACGTGTTGGTCTAGATGTTAGGTTGCCCGTGTCCTTTTGTGTGTTCCACGGCATCCCCGAAACTGGGAATCTTAGTATTCTCTATATATCTTATCTTAGCTTTGAGCACGAAGCGGATTAAGAAGGTATTATTAAGAAGGTATATCGTTCTTTGAGGCCACCAGGTCATTCATTGCATGCATTCTACTGACCCTTATTGTTTCGCTTACTGCTGAATTCGCCTCTATAAGCCACGATCCGTTATCTGTTTTACTGTTTTAGACCATAAATGTCCTAAATAACCACTTATTTAATTGTGGTTTTCTTATAACAATTTGCTTACTCCAAATACGGTAGAATAAAAATACTCTATTCACATAGTATCTGCTTATCTTTATTTTGTTACGATACTTAATTTTCTCAACATTAGCGTTCAAAAACAAAAACAGATTTAACAGGAATGACGGAACAACAGCTTGCTCGTATCAACATATTCATGCTAAATGAATATTATACAAATACTTATAATCGGTTTTGATATCAATTTGGTCAAGATCACGTACGAAATTCGTATCGTCCAATAGTTTGCGACGCACCCCACTGTTTTCTTGTTATTCCCTCGGTATTCTTGTTATTCTGAAGCCGATGTTCGTCACTAACTTTGTTTCAAGTTCCACTAAGCAAAT
The DNA here is from genome assembly GCA_947579745.1 of Apocheima hispidaria. Lineage (NCBI taxonomy): Eukaryota > Metazoa > Arthropoda > Insecta > Lepidoptera > Geometridae > Apocheima > Apocheima hispidaria. The sequence goes on from OX388162.1 coordinate 6,608,295, forward strand.
GACCATTGAGAAGTTTTAGCTGTTTTAGATACAGGCGTGGACAAAAGCGATTCAAAATTGATGTTTCGATCCCAATTTTTAGTTTGGAAAACAAAATTTAAAATGAATTATTTTATTAAAAAATACAGATACAGTGTTGATCCCAGAGACTCCTGAACTAATCAGAAACTGAGTGTCAGGGGTTGCTTGTCATATTTACTATTTGAGTATGCCAAAACAAAATAAAGGTAAAATAATCGAGAATTTCAATATTACCTACTTATCCTAATCATTTGCTAAAGAAAACATGAAATGATTCGATTGAATGTGAAAGTTTGCATGTATTAGTCTAGACTAGACTATTTTGCAAAATGCCTTTGAAGAAAAAAATTATCAGGCGCTACTTTGCGAGCGTTAGTGGATACTGTGGTGGCGTTTTTTTAAATTTTAGATATAGCTAATAAGCGGGTAAAACAAAACGACGGATCGTTCTTTAAAAACGTTTGATTCACAAAATTTCTGGTTCAACCAAACTTTTAAGTTCTTAATTTTTTCAGTTATTATGTAGTTGCTATAAGTTTGATGGTAAGTTAACGAAATTGTTGTCGATCCTTAAATTATTATTCAAAATAAAAGCTATAAAAACATGTTTACAGTTTATTTACGATGACCCTTCTGGCAAGTAAAACAGTAAAAAAAGTAGTAAAACAGTCTTATAAGCAGGAGATTTCAGGTGTGATTACTGGTTCGGCTAGTATTTAAATAATTTAAATATAGTATAATATAATACAGTATCTCTGAGTCTGGGTGTTATAGTTTTCCATGTCTTAGTATGTGTTAAATGTCATCCTCAACTAAGTATCCTAGGAGCTATTTGTTTACAATATTAAAAATAAAAAGTTCTTACAAAGTGGTATTAGTAAACTATTGGAACTATTAAAAGTATACAAGAGCTTCTATCGCCGATAGTACAAGCGTACATGAAGGTTCGTTACTCGTCCGACATGAAAGTTCGTCTTCTGGGAGGGTACGATCGAATGGAAATTTTGCAAGAATTTATACGTAGAACTAGACAATAATATAGATGCGCAATTATCTCTATCTGTCTGTCTCTCCCTCTTCAGTGTAACCTTTTCCAGGCTAATCGGCCCTGAATTTTGGCAAGGAATTACCATGAATCGTGAGGATAGAATTGATAATGAAAAAAACTTAGAAAACTTAAACATGTGAAACCGCGTCACGCATTACTACTAAATGAATAGCAAAATAAGTAAATAATGTTGATGCAACTAGCTTTTTAAAAAATACCCGGATAAGAGTAATTTACTATATATTTCTCTGTACGAAGTCTCTGCATATTTCGACTGTCTATATGTTTGTACTCGCGTACGGGTCGTATTTTTCAACGAATTATCATGAAAATTGTTATACAATTTCATAGTTTTTTTTGGCGTCGGAGATTTTTGATTGGACGGATGTTCTCCCAAGTTTGTTGCTGCGCTATTCATCGGCCGATTTTGATAATATTTTGCAGAAACATTCGGTACTCAATACTTAACAAGAATTTTGAATATGAGCAAAATCGGTCAAGCAGTTCTGTTGTCAAGATTATCTAATGACGACAAAAAAAGCTATGAAATTTTAGAACTGAAATTGTGCAAAAAAGTTGTGCTCGCGAGGTACACTGCGTTCGCAGAACTACTAGTGTTTAATTTATTGTCAAAAATGTACAGTTAAACTCAATGGTCTGAAATAAAACGAACTAACAATGGCTTTGTCTGATCGCGTGCTGGTATATTTTTGTTTTTCATCTCGAACGGCTAGTTCATCCGATCGCTAGTGCCGCAATTATTGAGCTTCTTTCTATAGGTATAAACATAAAACTTTTTAGGGTTTCGTAGTACTAAAAGGAACCCTTATAAGTTCGTCATGTCCGTCTGTCTGAATGCTTTACAGTTTTATACCTTCCAAAGTTATAAACGTACATGCATGAAGTTTTGTACAACGATAGATAGGCAACAATTTTAATAGAATAAAAAATTGATAATTATTTTTATGGGATGGCACATGTAAAGAAGAGATAAAAAAAACGTCTGTCCCCCACATCTATGATACCCCACATGTGGGGTATCATAGAATATGTCTTTAAAATAAAGTTAAGGTTTCCTACACCATTTTTTTTCAGACGTACCGCTTGCGAAATATGAGCCGACAAAGCTGCTTGCAATCAAATCAAATCAAATATATTTTATTGGTACAAAAACTATTGCTAAATTAACAACCCAAACGCAAAAGTACTTGGTAACAAGTAAGACGGACTCCGACCTAGGTACTTGAAAGTCATAAAGCAATTTGTTAGTTGACCGAGCAAAGCAATGATCTCAGAGTTTACAAATTACAAATTGAATTGAGTTTTTGAGACACTGAGGCAATGAGCTGCTTGCAACCTCTGCCATTTCTAAACTATGCATGTCAGAAACTTGTTATCTTAGTTTTTACTAAGATCTATCAACATGGGAGATAACAAGTTTCTGACCTGTGATAATTACTTTTTGGGATAAGTGGTAAAAACTGATAAATACTTCAAACGTCCTACGCGCCTACGGAACCCTGCTAGGCATGGTCCGACTTGCTCTTAACAAGTTATTTAGTTCATAGAAATATCCATTAGAATGTATTTAGGATTAACTTATTCTGTTTTTTTTTTTTCATATTTTGAAATCGCTGATATTTTGTAACTTTCAGAAATGACCTTTTTACAGAATACATTTCCACGACATAATTGTAGTGCTATCTAATATCATTTTAAAAATAGTTGGTACTTATCACTGATTTCTATTTAAATGTCGTACTTAAGAACTATAAGCTATTCCAAAACCACTTACCATATAGAGACCACTTTAATAGGAAGCTCTGCTCATCTGACTGAAAAAACCAGTGACCCGATAACGGGCGGCGATCCATCGCCATTCCATTACTTGGATTAATAACTCCAATTTATAACTTCCTCGTTAATCAAATCGGAAGGAATTCTTCTGCAGGGGTCGCGATTCCGATTGCTTTCAGTTTTTAATTAGTTAACGCGACGATTGGTAACAGGGGTGACGAACATTTTTGGGAGTTGAAAGTTTGGAAGTTACTTTTGCTATGAATTTGTCTGATTCTGATTGGTTGAGATGATGATTCATGAGTTGAGAATGTTGGTATAATTTAATTTAATTTTTGTTAAATATTGTAATTAACATTTGCTTCAAAATAAAAATATGTATTTATCAAAGAGAAGTCTTTGTCTCTTATTTAATCTATTATCTTTTCTATTATCTTTCAAAAAGCAGTAAGTCAGACTTCATCTTTTTTAAAATAAAGGATTGATTCTATAATGTATGTATAAATATAAATATAATATAGTAATTCTTCTTTTGAGCAATTGTTGTAAATAGTAAATTAATTTTTCGTATGTTCATAACTAAGCCTTAAGATGAATTAGTATAAATATTTTTTTTTTATAACCAAGCACATGAAAAAGGATTTCCACTCCCCTCTTATTTGCGCAATCTCTTTGCCTTGAGAATTCCAATTTCGAAATGCGCGTGTCCCATTCGTCACTCGAGTACTTGACACATCGTGCAATTACCGTCCCTCACTCATTTACATTTTTGTCGGAGTTTTCTGTGTGGACAGTAGATACAGCTAGTACAGTTTCTCGTAAAACTTACATAGAATAGTTACATTGTTCGCTAACGAACAAACATATAATATTACAATAATACCTACCGATGTAGCTGCGCAGTCAGTGGTATATTACTGGTAATCAGAAAATTTTAATAGCGCGACAAACTTCGATCTACCAATGGAAACTACTCGCGCAAAAATCTTGCGCTGTTATTGGTCGATCGATTTCGCGGCAAAATCGCACCGCCCGTGCGCATGTATTGGTCCGACAGTGTACGAATTCTGTAAGCGGGACAAAGCTAAGAATGCATAGCAAGCAATACTTTGCCTTTTCCGCTTGCAAATAAAGTTCACTATGTGAAAATAATCATTTACTCGTTCGGCAACTGTCGGAAGCCGGATTGCGCTTTTACGCGCAGACGAAAACTGCCGATCGGAGTTATTTGTTGAGTTAACCTTGTGCTTGTGCTAAAAAGGCTTTCAAATATTAGATTTTTCTACTATGATTTTTGCAGCATAGCATAAAAGCATGAACTTTAAAATCGATTTTTTATAAGCCGAACTTTTAACACGTGGCGACTTTCTTGTTTCATACACACGTTGTAATATTTAATAGCTGAGCTTTGAAGTTAGGTTAAGTTATTAGGCTTTTTATTAGGCCAGAAAGATGGCTACTTAAAAGTTATTGTGCCCGCTAGACATTTTTCAAGGGTTTATGTTTTTTTGCCAAAAGTTAAATTTAAGTGACGTGGTTTATTTTCTCTTCATCGTACGGCTACAAAATTTCATCCACGGTTGAAGGCAGATCCAAGACAATGTGGAAAGATATTCAATCCAATTCTTTATTTTTATCTTTTGACATTATTACAATGATCTTTGAAATGTCAATTTCGATACATTGAAATATAAATAAAAAACACCAATAGTATTGCAGCTGTACCGGGGCTTCATAGCCTAGTCCTAACTTCCCAATTATATATATATTATATAAAGTTAATTAATGTTATAAGTTCGAATGAAACTCTGTCTCTCTGTCTCTTTGTCTCTCTGTCTGGGTGTTTGTTGCGCAATAACGGCTTTACGACTGAACGGATCGAACTGAATTTTTTACACCGAGACGGACATAGACTACTTTTTTTATTGGTCCACGCGAACGAAGTCGCAGGTAACAGCTAGTAGTTTATATATAGTGCTAAACGACACGAGGGAGGGTAAGGTTTTCGAGAATTACGTCGGGGATAGATCGCAGTGGCGGAGAAAAGGAAGGAAGACTGACCTCACCACCTTGTAGGTAACAGAGTCAAGAAGAAAGAGAAAGAGAGAGAGAGAGAGAGAGAGTACGGGAACAATCACGTTTTTTTTTTCTAATTCTGCCAAACGGCATAACATTTGCAGGCAGAGTGTAACTCTCATTGTGAACATTGTCTTATATCTTAGGTAGGTACTACGTACGCGTAGGTGAATTAAGTAAGTTAAATTGAGGAGATCTTTTTCAAGGAGTGCTGTTACAAGTGTGATGCACGTGCTACCTAGTCTGGTCTTTCACTACCGGAAGGAAATAATCAAATCACCTATAGTGTTGTATTACAAACAACTCTTACAGTTTTCCAAGACAATATTTAGGTACTTATTCATGAAAAAAACATTTTTCCAGAAACCAATAAGATAAAACTAAATGTTAAGGGCTTAATGTCCTTCTAAATGACGCAGCAAATATTTATAATGGGGAAGAGCGACAGGGCAAGTCCTTGAAGAGCTCTTAAAGCGCGTCTAGGTAGGCCCTTCACAATGCCTACTCAGGTCCTTAAGAACTTTGCGCTGTAAAAGCATGGTATTGATGGGTCGGTGACCCTTTTAAAATTCATGGAACCATTGCTAATTATTAACAAATAACATCAATTGATGTAGGGAATGAGAGATCTGAATTAGCAATTTTACTCGGCTATGGGTTAAAGAGGGTAATGATTTTGACAGTCTGTGCGTAAGTAACTAAAAATGTATGTATGTCCATATATGTATGTTCATATATAATTATATGTATGTATGTATGTTCACCTGTTCCCTCATTACTTCTAAACTACTTATCATATTTGACAAAATAAAGTATCTTTCACTGAATTCTCCTTATTTTGGTATTGTTGAAAGCATTTGTATCGTCCGTTGGTATAGGCTATGCGACGTCACGTTAAATTGAATATGGCGAGACTAGAGACTAAGGTCATGGACTAAAAATTGTTTTATTGATACCGTGTTGGGTATAAAATGAAAGGGCTTAATTAGCACATTTCAAATATATATACGTATATATTGTTACCTCTTGCTCGCGGCTTTCTATGCACCCGATAAAACTGCTCACGTAAGGACGTAGTCGAGTTTTAGTTTTTCGACCTAAATCTTGTAACAATACAATAATACTTGTTAACTAGACAAGTACCTTTATTAGGTAAATAAAACGATTTTAACAAAAAAACGCATTTCCTGGCGCCACCCGTGAAATACTTATCATTGAGGAGTTCCGGTGCCCATCTGTGGTTGTTTTTTTTTTTTTTTTCTTCTTTCCTCCTAAGAGGATTTTGGCGTCGCACGTCTTATGCATTTGCCAGTGTCAAGTATACATTTATATTCTCAAGTTTTGTTAGATATTAGTTATTATTACAAGTCATAGTCACTGTCAAAGTCGAGCATAGCAAGTCACGGTCAAGTCCAAGTCATGCCCCAGTAAAGTGGTGAAAACTTTACTAGAGCCTTCTATGGAGTTTTGGAAACAACACGAAAATTCACGTTTCACGTCATTGTACCATTTACCAACACTCATGCATGTACACGAACACTTAACGGGTAGAAATTCACCGTTTTTACACATTAACATTCGAAATAACACAAGTTTTGGAAAATAATAAAATGATGCGACATGAATTCTTCACGTTCCCGCCAAAACTCCATCTGTGGTTTTTTTTTTTTTTTTTTTCTTTTTCCTCCTAAGAGGGTTTTGGCGTCGCACGTCTTATGCATTTGCCAGTGTCAAGTATACATATTTATTCTCAAGTTTAGTTAGATATAATCAAACAAGTCATAGTCACTGTCAAAGTAGAGCAAAGCAAGTCATGGTCAAGTCCTAGTCATGCCCCAGTAAAGTGGTGAAAACTTTACTAGAGCCTTCTATGGAGTTTTGGAAACAACACGAAAATTCACGTTTCACGACATTATACCATTCACCAACACTCGTGCATGTTCACGAACACTTAACGGGTAAAAATTCACAGTTTTTACACATTAACACTCGAAATAACACAAGTAATGGAAAATAATATAATGACGCGACATGATTTCTTCACGTTCCCGCCAAAACCCCCCATCTGTGGTTGTTCATCAGTTCCAATTCACGAAATGACTTTTTCTGTCGTCGTGCTGGCCAGTGCGATTATTCTAAAAATGAGGTAAGCTCACTGACATGAAAATTAAATAAGTATTAATGCATTTTCAGTGGATTGACGGTATAGAAAATTGTTGAATATAAGGTTTCGAATTTAAAAAAAAAAACTTTCTACGCTAGCAGATAAAATGCACATTTGCACTCGATTTCGAATGATGAGGAAAATCTTTCCGAGCTTGTGAGGTGAAAAAATATTTTATCTTTTTTATCAAAGTGTATTTCAAAATATAATTTAGAGTATAATCAAGTAGCTGGAGTACCTGATCCAAATATTGTCACTGTAAAATTCCTGGGTGAATTGGGAATTTCCATGCGGCGAGTTGGAAATACATCTTCCGTGGCACCTCGAGGGATTTGTACCTCGAAGTGAACTCTTCTGTTTCCGCTGTAACACGAAAATAATATTTATTTCTTGTTTCTATTCTATATCTAAAGCTCCTTGTCACTAAGTAAGTAAGTGAGATTTTTCACGTATGTGTAAAAAACCGGACAAGTGCGAGTCTGACTCGCGCACAGAGGATTCCGCACATACTTAACTTTGGCGGTGATTTTTTTTTGTCCCATTAATCGATACACGTCACGGTCATTTTTCAAACTAGAAATATAGGTTTGTAAAAAAGAAATGTGATTTATCTACAAATTCAAGGTTTTCAGATTTATTTACTTGTGCCTTGCTTCAAAATAAATAAATAAATATTGGTGGACGTTTTTCGCACACAGCGCCATTTAGCCCCAAACTAAGCAAGTTTGTGCTATGGGAACCAGATAACTGATAAAAAACCTTTTTTTTTGTGAAAAAATACATAGCATACATAGAAACACCCAGACAAAGAACATCTCTGTTCATCACACAAATGTTCGTCCAGGGTGAGAATCGAACTCACAACCTACAGCTCAGAAGGCGGAACTGCTCCCACTGAGCCACAAGACTAGTCAACTTAGGTCAACTTTAGTTTTTAGTAATCAGGTCAACGGAAATTACCCTATAGGTTCTGATATTCTTGCGAGTGTGGTTAAAGTTACAAAATATGCGTCAGGAACGGCCGTATTTTTTGATTGCGTTGACTTAGAACCTTAATATTTTTACAGCTACATGAGACAATATACCTCAGTATTAGATATTAATTTAAACTTGATACCTCAACGCATTCCTGAGAACAAGAGTCTTGACAGACAGACAGAAAGATGGACAGCAAAGTTATCCTATAAGGGTTCCTTTTTTTCCTTTTGATGTACGGAACCCTAAAAAATAATTAGGGGACTTTTATCTATGATTAGTATAGACTCATCCCTAGCCTAGATTCGTCAAATTAACTAAATATTATTTTGAATTAAAAGGTAAAAACATTGACAAAGACTAGCCAGTTTGTGCCGAATCTCGTAAGTTAGTTATCTTACATAACAAGCAGATTGTGAAGAAAGAATACGGGAATCAGTGTTTGGATTCTCGAAAGTTCGTGCAGAGTTTCTAAGAAGACTCTATGAAATATTAAGTAGATGAGAATTTTATTTGGAACCGTAGGATGAAAAATCTTTTCATTCCACGTATTGCCTGAAACGCGAGAAGATTCAATAATAATAACGCTCTAAAGGCCTTGGTCTAAATCCGCTGCTTAGTGAAAATTTGGTTCGAAAAGTAAATATTGAATAACAAATAAAAAAAAAAAAGTAGTGCATAGTGCAGCAAATACTAAAATTCCTTATGTAATTACCCGACTGCCCAAGGGGAGGGTAATGTTTTCAGGGTGTATGTAAGTATGTATGTTTGCGTGTTCCTATATTAACTCCGCACTCAGGGCCATCGAAAAGCACGACGCTTCGTCGGTCTGAATACACCTATAAAAATACTCTCAGTGGTGCTAGGCGTGAGTAGGCGTAAACTTGAGATAGCCAATGAGAATGCTTGGTGGCAGTCCCCGCAACCCGCGCTTTCCTCCAAGTTTGGTGACTTTTAGTCGTAAAAACTATCGCGTAGTGCGGTATCTCGTGTGATCTGTGTCTAAAAGGCTTGACCGATTTTGACGAGTGAGATGTCCTATTCCTATTTCTCTTGTGTGAGTATCATACATTTTGCATTCGGGTTATTTAGTTTTCTTTTAATAATAATACTTTTTTTTCTACATCAAAAAAGTTTAATAACTTGTACGATGTTTGATTTAAGAATGCTTTGTATATTAAGCAAATAACAACATTTAAAAATACTCATTTACAAATAGTTTTTTAGTGGTAGGACACTTTTGCAGAGTCCGTCTGGAAGTAACACACCATTCCCAGTTATTCAACCGCCAAGCAGTAGTGTGCAAAAATTACTGTGTTCTGGATTGGAGGGCAATGTTTCCAGCAAAATCACTGACCACAAAGAGATTTCACATCTAATAATTCCGGGTGACGAGCGCAGTGCGTTGCCGCGCATGATCCGTCATCGTAAACATTATCGTTATCAGTCATTTTCTGCCCACTTTTTATCTTCTCTTCAGGACCAGTACCAGGCTTATCCTCTGTTTCTGGGCCGCGAAAAATGTACATTACAGTTAAATTCTAACCCATAGCATCCATGTACCCTACATAACGTAGTAATAACCGTTGCGTATGCTTTTATGAGGAATCCGCGGTACGCAATATGTTTATTTAATGACATCGTAACTTCCCTGCAGGACGTGATTCCTCATCTGTTATGATACTACTCTCCCTAATTAATGGTCAACCTTGTAGTAAACTTCGTAATCACGTCTATAATGCCAAACTTCATAATGATGAGTCCAATAATGGCTACGCACATAAATTGGATAGTAATGTAGCCATAACTTATTAATTACCGAACTGATAACTGATGGGTAGGAAACGTTCTTGAGTGGTGTAGTGTATGTATCTATTTAATAGATACAATACCTTGTCTCATGTACACAAGTGGTGGGGCGACACGCCAGAGTCAGTCGTTGACAGATCGTCGCGGCGGCTGGACGTAAGTCTGCACGTGACACTAGGTGATACAGTGAGCCATAGGTAAGGTGATACGAACCTTAAATAGCGTACACGGGGATCTTACAAGTGGCGACGAGGAAAAAAAAGGTCAGTGGAAAAAAGGGTTCATCATCATCAGCTGGACATAGGACTCCCTCTTAGAGCGCCAAAAGGGTTAATATTTCAAAAAATATTAGTAGGTACGACAATGTGCCAAGAGAAACATGACATGTATCTACCTACTGTTGTTGATTAAAACAGTAAACGAATAATTTTATTGCATACTTGTTATATGACTAACTGAATAAATATTATTACTTAGGAAATAATAAAGTTTTAAATATTTTTATTTTTGTTGAGGGTAGAAAATCGGTGAACTACCTCGGCTAGTGTTGTTATTGACTCAATTTTGATTGGACTGATTTGAACGGACTTGCTGGCTGGTGTTCATAACGATCATAGACAACTATCACCGATGCATGATACATTTTAACTAAATGATAATTATTTTAATTATAGGATTAAAATGGTCAGAATTCGCCTATTTTTTCTGTGTGTTTGTAATGTACGCAATTTTACCTTCGCCAATTGTGAACCGATTTCATTGTTGTTTGGGCGATGAACTGTTTTTAATCGATGAATTGCGCCTTCGATGTTTCGGTGTATGTGGTATGTGGGTAGCAACAAAAAATAAAAAATAAAATGTGTAGCAAGTTGTGGTTGTTGCGATGTTTAGCGTTGTCAATCAGGGTAGTCTGCAAGTGTTGCAGTTTCATCGAGTTATAATGTAAATTAAAGTAACTACCCACATTAATGATAATATTAGTATCTACTTGTCATAATACCTATAATAATTATTTTGTTACAAGATAGGAATTGGTCGGTCGTAACGGGTGATGTAAGTCATGGCGAGTAATGTAGAGTAATTCACATAGAGCCAGGTAGAGTCATGTAGAGCCACGCATGTGGAATCGGGTAGAGCTAAGTAGTCATGTTGATCTTGGTACTAGCAATATGTGTTGTGCGTTAGGAAACAGATGAATCTTTGAATCCTATTTTGTTAGGGATGTTATTTCCTTTGAGTAGGGTAGATAATTCATTGACGACCTGTTTGGCTCAATGGTGGAACGTCTGCCTTATGGGCGAGCGGGGTCCCGGGTTCGATTCCAGGCCGAGCGGGCATATGTTAAATGATGAATTTAATTATCTGCTCCGGGTCTAAGTGTGAGTTGTCCTTGTGTTTCGTCTTGTCTTGACCTGGACTTCCATTAAATTGGAGGTATATTTGTGGACTTCCATTAAATTGGAGGTATGGACTTCCATTAAATTGGAGGTATGGACTTCCATTAAATTGGAGGTACGGACTTCCATTAAATTGGAGGTATGGACTTCCATTAAATTGGAGGTATGGACTTCCATTAAATTGGAGGTATGGACTTCCATTAAATTGGAGGTATGGACTTCCATTAAATTGGAGGCAAGGACTTCCATTAAATTGGAGGTATGGACTTCCATTAAATTGGAGGTACGGACTTCCATTAAATTGGAGGTATGGATATGGACTTCCATTAAATTGGAGGTACGGACTTCCATTAAATTGGAGGTATGGACTTCCATTAAATTGGAGGTATGGACTTCCATTAAATTGGAGGTATGGATATGGACTTCCATTAAATTGGAGGTATAATTTTGGACTTCCGTTAAATTGGAGGTATATTTCAAAGATTTTTCATTAACTGTCTGACTGACTAACAAACAAGTGGTTAAATGTTGATTTTATTTAGTACCTATTACTTTATTGAATTATAATTGTATTTTGTTCTGGGTAGTATTTTATTTTTGTTGTGATTTTTATTATTAATCAAAAAATTGTGACATTTTTACTTATGCGTATAGTTATAACCATACAATAGGTTGAAATAAAATGAATTTTGGGAATTTCGAATTAAATTGGAGATATACTTCAAGACTTTCATTAAACTGGAGGAATATTATCAAGAATTCCATAAAATTGGAGGTACAATGATTATTGGACTAACGATGGTGAATAAATATGCTACCAACGACTGAGAAAAGAAAAAACAGAAGAGAAAAATATGAACAGCCTTTGCGAAATTACCCTAAGGCGGCTGGCATAAAATGTCAGTTGGAAAGAAAGCAATGATACATTTACATTAACGAAGCTGGACTTCAAAAGATCTCTTACAACCTGACAGGTTATGTAAGCAGGGTAGTTTCATAGGAATTGATTGTTGCTTGATAATAACTTCCAGCCCAAACAAAACAAAACTTACAAAAGACATAGGTATCTTTCGTCTCATTAAGCAGGAGGAGGTAAAAAGCCGTGAGACGTTGTTGGCTAAGGGTTCCAGCAAACAAATTTAAACTGATAAACCGGGAATCACACAATCGATCAGATCAGAACGAGGCATGTCGTCAGATCTACGGAAGAAAATTTTGATAAGGAGCAAAATGGTCACTTTAGACAAAGTAGGTAAATAGATAACTTTTCATTAAAAAATCACATAAGGTATAGGAAAATATATACAGTAAGTAGAATTATCGATTAGGCTTCTAATTGGCGGCCTCATCGCTTGAAGTGATATCTTCCAGACGGCCATGCGCGGACAAGCAACACGAAAAAGAAGGCAGAAGGCATAAAATAATAAATAGGTAACAATAATTTAATACGCAAATTAGAAACATAAATATAAACCTGTACAACGATCACGCATTTATTAAATTCATCCATAAATAAATATACATAATATTATATTATTTTTTATACTTGGGTTTAATTGTCTTTTGGTGTATAAGTTATATTGTATTGGATCGTACTGTATATTAAAGTTATATACCAAAGTCATAAAGGAAATTACATAATTACCTACAACACATTTTTATTACACTAATTATAAGGTAGGTACCTAATTACGAAAGCAAATACATAAAAGGTGGACCATAAAACCTGCAGCTAGAAAGCAAAGAAAAGAAAAAAAAAGAAATAAGAAATAAAATAAAAAATAAGAATAAGATTAATAAGAAAAAAAAAAGAAAATAAGATTTTGCACGAGTCAAAATCAACAATTAGAGCGGAAAGTAGTACAGACAGAATGAAGAAATAGGAACAGTTTTAGGAAATGAAGAAGAAGAAGTTCAGAATACTTTAACGTAAAATTTAGAAAAAAAAAAGAAAAGAAAAAAAAAAAAGACATCTTACGAGGTGATCATCTTAAAAGTTGAAGGAATCGTTGAAGGTGTTATAGACATAGGCGGATGGTTTGAGCGTTGCTGTGTAAATCATTCAGAACGAAACGAGGAAATCACTAGGCAGAGAAACGGCATTATATTCGGTTGTATTATAATTGTATTAAAACAAGGCGTTGATATTAATCAAATTGCTCAAGAGCGCAATCCGTTCCAAAATTTCAAGTCATTTTTGTTAAGATCCCGATCTTCTACTTAGACATACACGTAATGCAACCCCATCTTTGAATATCAATACGGACAGAAGAGTATTTTGGAGTTCAGAGACCTTAAGAAAAAGGAAAGAAGGCGAATATTGTTAACTAATGGATGGGGAAACAAGAAGAAGCATTGATGAGGTTGAAGATGACATTGTCAGTAATAGAAACCTAAGGTATATAGAAACCTAGAATTAGTATTGTATACAACCGGTTATTCTTTTGACTTGTAGACAAATGTTTAGCAATAAATAACTTTTACTTTGACTTTTGATAGATCGGAATAGTCCAAGAATCATTCTCTAGATCTATGGTTCTCTGGACTAGAATCGTACTTTCGAAAGTTGTAAACGGAGTTATAGCCAAGAAGAAGCACTCGTAGGGCTATAGAACATTTCAATACACTTCTCTTCTCGAAAGATTTCGACCTGTTGACGGAACATAAGCCACTGTTGTTTTTATTTGGTTCGAAGTAACGGCCAAGGCGTTGAGATGTATGTTTAAAGTTCAACCCCTAACGCATCGGTACATTGTACTTTACAAGCCTGGTAATACAAAATATATTCGGCCCGACAAAATATGCAGAGGCCAGAGAAATAATTGAGAGGAGCGACTACATTACTAGACTACAAGTATTATACGAAATCAATGAAGAGACGACTCCGATCCGAAGTCTGGTGGCTGAGGATTGATTAATGTGTTAGTAAAACGCTGCAACGCGTGCACTTTAGTATCACTACCGACACCAACAACTACATTAAAACTTCAAGAGCTTCACGCAGATCCTGAGCGGACGTTACGATTGAGCTGTTATAACCATTGCTAACCACAAAGAGTAAAAATGACAAAAAACTAGCACAAGTACATATATATTAATTATAGTTTAGTCGGCTTGCATATCCGATTTCTATTACTCAATACTCAATAATTTATTGCGACATATGTGGATACATGTAGGTCTTAAATAACATGTTTTGGGTTTAGTTATACATATGACCCTATTAGGGTATGGCAACAGTTAGTACGGAGCGGTTCATTCGGAGATCGACAAAATTATCTCTAAAATTTCGTCCAGATTGTAACAACAAATGGATTCGAGGATGCACTTTAGATTTTAAATAAAACAATCATCATTTTCTTAATCTTTCGGTTTTTCGGCATGTTATTAAATATCCTAACAGCCATTACTTAAAATAATGGACGCAATTGTGAGTGAGGTGTTAAAATCTTCTGTAGATAATGTGGGTATGCTTTTTAGTACAGTATCGTATTGGGCTCAATTGAATGGTGACGTCGAGTGCCAAAATTGAGATACACTGAAGCGTCTCAAGATAACCAAACTGAATCAAGCCAAACTGAGGGGAAAGATATTAAGACATTATAAGAATACCAATCATAATAACTTATATTCAACTCTGCAATCAGCGAACAGCGGAGAACTTGATGCAGAAATCATGACAAAAATTCTAAAAGATAAAGGGAAATACTATTAAGTCCGGAAGAGCTGAGGAGTCAGAAATAACAAAAGGAGACAAAGTTATTGGTAAAAGATATGGAAAAAAACCTGCAACCTTTAATCCAACCCCTCACGTGATAGAGATGTCTGTGTGGGGGAAGAAGGGGATAACGGTAAGGAAGAAGGCAGCATGACAAGAGCTTCGTAGGAATGTATAGAAATAAATAAAAGAAAGTGGAAGGTGAATGGGAATTGGTAAAAGATATATCAGAAGATAAAGAATATTAAATTTAATAATTGAAAAGATAATAAGTTACACGTAATATTTCGTGACTCGGTTAAATAATGTGTGTTAGTCATTCTGTGTAGTATTGTTAGTCATTCTGTATAGTATTACTTGATTAAAGTGAAATGCTTCATTGCATGTAATTATGGATTCGGTCTAATGATCTTGTGTCATACACTGATTACAAATTAGTAATTACAAAATTATTAGTAAGGAAGGGATGTAGTGTATGTATCTATTTAATAGATACAATACCTTGTCTCATGTACACAAGTGGTGGGGCGACACGCCAGAGTCAGTCGTTGACAGATCGTCGCGGCGGCTGGACGTAAGTCTGCACGTGACACTAGGTGATACAGTGAGCCATAGGTAAGGTGATACGAACCTTAAATAGCGTACACGGGGATCTTACAAGTGGCAACCACGAACTGGAAGACGCAATGTAGGTAGGTATCCCACTAGGTGGACTGACGACATTTTCAAAGTCGCAGACAACCGGTGGATGCAAGTTGCAAATTGTCGTTCACAGGATGGTCTGAGTGGATTGGCCTTAATTCAGCAGTTTTGTTAGACGTCTTCAGGCTGTTAATGATGATGATGAATTTGTTAATTATGGCAGTAGAGTATTTTGCACAGTATAACTGTAACTTATGCCAAGATAAATGGGCAAAGCAAATAAACAGCAACACGTTTTAATAGAGAACTATGTATGGTTGTCAACTTGAAGGTTGAAGAATCGACTGTGTGGGTGATGACATAGCACTTTGATCTAGAGGGATTCCATTCGTTTGCAACTTATGTTTTTCGCAACTCTTCTTATCAGTTTGTAGACTTCCACTGCTGGACGAAGCCTTCTCAATATGTAGGTTGCTATAATCTTGACGATTGGGAGGGGGCTCGGGGATCGCAGAAGCTGCTACCCTTCCTCTGTTGGTTCTGGTCGCAGTTTTAGTTTTTGAAAACTCCAGCCCCCGTTTTAATAAGCGCGGTGTGCTCTTGGTATAGTTACCAAGTTTTTAGTCCTTTTCGCTCTTTCGAAATTAGAACTGGATTAACAAAGACAGAAGATTGAGCAACTGCAGCCTTATCCGGGTTTATTAATAAGGGGGTAGATGTCTATTATCAGATGACCAGACAATCGCGACCAACGCATTAATCTTTCGTGGTAGACATTCCCCACGCACAAAACGCGTCTATTCCACATTTTATACTCACAGCGAGGATGTGGTCTCTACCCAACTATGTGTTTCCAGAAAAGTACAAATACGGGTGTTTTCAAATCTAAAGTATTAAACGGGTACCTCAGTAGCGTGCTCCATACTGTACCACTTCATAGCTTTACACTACGTAGGACGTGGTCTAACGCACACCTAATTTGAATGAACAATTGTGTTACCGTTGAAGTTTATTGGGCTTTTTTTAAATTATTTGTATATAATATATCCAAACAAACTAAAATAACTACTTAGGCTTAGGCTACTAAACAAATCGAATAGTTGGATTATCCAGAGACCATTGAAAGTCTTAACATACTACAAATATTCAAGCCCAATACGAGCTGGTAGCGTACCCAGCATGCTAGCAGCATTACTACGCTGAATGGCAATGCTTGTGCATGTCCGCAGCGGTCTGATAGATTTTTTTAAAGGTCATGAAGACCTAGATTATTTCGCGCTATTCGCTGTTCAGATTGAACGACAACGTATTCTGTCTGAATATCAAGCGTACCAACTGCATCTAGCTAAATTTATGCAGAGAGAATCGTAACCAGACGCGTAGAATACGGCATTTGAACACGGAATCGTACCCTACCATAATAAATCGCTATTTAACTCTCAGTTTTCCCGCTTTAATACGAGGACATCGGTATTTCGATAATGTCCCCTTTATCTTCTATATATCTCCCCTCCACAGCAGGAATTTATCAGGGGCGAGCATGCGAAAAAATGCGTAATAATGAGCATGGGGATAATACTAGAATTAAAACTTTCTTGCATTTAAAATAAAGCATCTTGCTAAGTAATTGACTGACAGTCGATTTCTTAGAACAAACCAAGATTTCTAGCAGCGTTTTTAAAACTGTCCGTCTGTCCAAGAGTAGAACAGAACTATCTCAATAAACGCTGCTGCGCTTCATTTTTTCCTACGCTATACGAGTGCTACAGCTATGCTACGGCTCACTATATAATTAAAATTGCCAATAACGAACACTTTCTTGACCATATTAATGAATGAAAAACGTTAAGAAATTCAGACCTTTTTAAAGTTTTTCTTAGGTCAGACTTAGAAATATAAATATTAAAAAACATAAATAAAATGAATTTATAACAAACTCGGCTTGGCATGATTTTCCTCAATCGCCTTATCATATTTCCACAGCAACACACTTAAGCGTTAACGATTGGTAAATCGTATCGACCTCCAGTATCTCGGTTATAAATTCGAAACGTCAGCAAAAGTCATAAAAACAAATCGATAACACGAATTTAACCCTCCGTTAGAGTCCCCACGCTATTTTCCGCATTTTGATTTTCATTTGATTAGGGCTGCTACAATATATCGAATAAATAAATAATCAAAATAATGTGATGCGACCGTTATGTTTTCACAATTTTGCCAAAGAATCGTAATAGAACATTCAGCATTTTTTTCTGTAGATTTTTTTTTTCTGTATTTGTGGACCGAAGTCATCAAAATAAGTAAACCAATTCTATAGTTTTAGTTATGGGCATCCCTACTTTTGATTGGATATAAAATATCCTCTAACTTTGTTGATAAAGGCCGCAACAAAATTAGAGCTTTCGAATTCGGACCCTTTATGAATATGAAACCAATATTTTATATCTATATGTAGCTATGAGTGTGAAGCTATATAAAAAAATCGTTATCGGTTAAAGAAACATTTTAATGCTGAATATTTTCATCGACATCGGACTTAAGTCATAAGTTCTGACAGGGCGCTTATTGATAATGATACATTGATATCCTAGAATTTACGTGAACATCCAGTGTACAAAATCATTATATTTATGCGCCACAGAAAATTAACGCTTCTTGTATTTGAAGTTAAACAAACAATCAAAATAGTTGGAAGCAAAAGCTTCCAAAACGAAATTGAATCACATTGATCCAAATAAATGTTTAAGATAATTATTTTCCAAAAATTTGTTTCCATCAATATAGATGCTAATAGAGCCCCGAAAATAATGTGGGACAAACTTTCATGTTCTGTTTTACACATTTCTTTTGTATGCAAATTATGCTTCCCATTTTCCTCAGCATTATTGAAAAGTTTTTACTAATTTCGGAAACACAAAGCATAACGAGTTTCGCTCACGTCGACAAACTTTTCATTTGGCGAAACCAAATTTCATTTGAAATATTTTTTTAAGGTATTACAAGCTTTCCTGTGTTGTCAGAAAGTTGATATGGTTCTTATGTTGTGAACATTAAGGGTGGGTTCAAAGTGGATTTTTTTCATGATGCATGTTTTCATTTTCGCGTAGTGACAGCTCGAGGGGACGTATGATGGGCGGTCTCCTCGAAAATCCAATATGACAAATTCGGAAGTACGTGATTGGAATGAATGTGGAGAAGGAATTTATTTTTGCACTGTGGTGTCGAATGCCGAGACACCTGGGCCGTATCACGGTCGGGTGAATAGATGAATTTCAGAAAAGATATTGTAAAATGTGGGTAAATATCAAATCAAGAAGGCAGAATTCGATCAGCACAAAGAAATACTCGTTAGAAAATCGAGTAGGGGTTTGTTCGATGTATAATTTATAGGCCACTAGCTGCGCCCTGCGGTTTCACCCGCTATCTTACAGGAACCGTTAAATTTTTGGATAAAAAGTAGCCTATGCGTTAATCCCGTGTATAAGATACCTCTATACCAAATTTCATTCAAATACGTTAAGCCGTTACAGAGTTGAAACGGAACAAACACACACACACAAACTTTCGCATTTATATTATAAATGTGATTCCAAGTTTTTGCTAAGCTTGTTAAGCTTTTCTCGTTTGACAAAAGTTTTATATTGTCGTGATGGTAACATTCCTTTTTTCTTTTTCTTTTTTTTATCTAAACGGAGTTCTTAATTACAAGAAAATACTAATAATAATTAATTATAATTATATTTTCTTGTAAATAAGGAAATCGAAAACAGATTCTAACACAAAAACAAAATAAAGTACTTATGTAATAGGCCGTTCAGCAGGCATCGTGCTCAAAAACGCTGGCCGATTCGCCGAACTGCTATAATATTAACAATTATTGTATCTAACGAACAACAAATGATGGTGATTTTATTATAACAAAAAAATTTAATAGAATAATATCAAGTAAAATTCAATTCACAGTTTATACCTTTTCAAAAACCAATTTAATAATAATCCTCTTATCCCAAACACGTATTACAAAACCAACAGTCCGTAACTGCTATTTGTTAACACCGCAATAAGAGTATCGGAGGAAGCCCTGAATAAGATAAATATTTGTTCCGAACAAGCGGACCGAAAAACCCGAAAAGGAGGCATCGATCGCTAAAGTAACACTAAAGGCCTAGTGCAATCGCCTGAGGGCTCCACTCGGGTTCTATTCTGGGACCCGCCCTGTTCAATGTATCAGAGTGAAAGATTTAGAGGCAATAACGTACAGTGTTAGCGAGGAGATATTTCGTCTTATTGTTCGTGCCGTCGGATTAGTCGTAACCGAAGATTGGAAGGTGCTATCGGATTGAATAAGATTCAATACAATGAGACTGGAGCTTGTGACTTTTGTAGCAGAAGTCAAGGACAAGGCTCCTTTGGACAAGATTGCTTTGGATGAGTTTAGTTATTTTCGGTTAGAAACACTTGCACTTCGAGGATTAATCCGAGAATTTCAGTTTTCTCGCCTTTTATGGCAAAGTGTGCATTGTTTATTTAAACCACGACTCCGTCGCATGCAGGACAAAACACAAACAATCTACAACAGTTGGTTAAATGGCAACTCTATGATATTTGAACAAAAAGTTTTGAATTTCATCTAGTTTTTAATAATTTAAAATAAAAACGAACATTAGCTTCATCGGAATGAAACAGCAAATTACACGAAGGAGAGACCCGGGAGATGGAACCTAAATGTGGTCGGTTTCAGTTCACGCGACACTTGGCCGTTTGCGTATAAGTAAACACACATTATGTTCCGATCACTGGGTAAATTTACTCGTAAATTCATATAACTATTAGTGTGATGTGATGTGACCACAACTGATATAAATACACTCAGATTAGAATTAAAATCACAGAAGAGAGAGAAGTAAAGGTAAAACATTTTCCTCTTCTGTGATTAAAATGTTGACAAAATTGCAACAATGATTTAAGCTGTGCCTCTGTCTAAAAACAAAAAAAAATATATGATATCCCGTGACGATAATGTCATTCGCGATTTGTCAATTTTTAAATATAGTAAAGTTAATTCTATCGAGTATCTTGCAGAAATATGACTTCGTACGAGCCTCAAAGCAGAATACTATACAAGATCCACTAAATCAGCGACGGCGTTTAATAAAGGGACCGCGCTCGTTCAATGAGAACATTACTATTGTCTACCCTCTTTCATTTCAAACGGCGAATAGAAGAAATTCAACGATAAAATTTAAATAAAGGTCATTCCTTCTTTTTAAGTTTTAAATCTTGGTGCTATTTTAGGAGAATTGTGGAATACTTTTGTGATGGAAAATGAACTGCCACTCAGCGGTTTCTTTGATTGTTTTGCAATTAATTATTAGCAGCTATCAAGCTGCGCGCCGTGGTTTTGCCCGCGACGTTATAGCTTATCTGAATTTTCCAAAATTCAAAGTATCCCTCTCCGTCCTTATTGGTGAAATAAACCACTGTAATTAGTTAGGTGACAAGTATTTTGTGTATAATAAGTATTAACCAGTACTTATGTATACACTGGTGAGCGGACGGTTTCAACCAATCAATCAAGACAATGCGAAAATTCTCGGCTGAGGCCTGCAAGCCTTTTTCGTTTTGCATGTGTTTCTATGCTTTGAAGTTTCTTTTAATGTTGGTCATAGCCCAGTCATAAGACTGATTTGAGACACCTGCTGTTTCAACGAGATTTTGGTTATTTTGCCGTGCTGCGCGGTTTTGACGCTCGACTTTCTGACGCGCTCACTACCGGCTACATTCATAAAAAATATAATAAGTATACATCATTGACACTTGCGTCTTTATACGCCAATAAAAATCATTTTACTCCCTCCATAACGTTTTATGTCAGTTTTCTTCACTGAATTGTAATAACTGTCGAAATCAGAAAAAAGACATTCGGTTTGCGACCCTTTTCAATCCCGTTTCTTGCTTAAACTTGTGTTAGTCGGTCATTCTTCTTTTAAAGACCGTCGCAAACTTGAAACGACTTGACAACCAAGCAAACTTTAATAAGCAATCTTGAGTTTACTTAAAAATTTAATGTTTAATAATGTTTACTTCAATCAAGTCCAGAAAAAAATTTAAACGCTCTGTAGTAAGATTTAAAAAAATCTAAATTTATGCGGTTTTTCTCAATTTTTACGTAGTAAAAGGGACACAGTAGATGAAGAGATCTGGATGAGGAGATCTAACTGGAAGACTTAGCGTAGGTAGGCCTCCCACTGAACTGAAGACATTGTGCTTTCCCCAAATTTCTATTATTGAACTGCTGTTCCCGGGACACATTAGGATATATCCTGGTTGTCCTAAATGTGCAACCAGAACCACCGGAGGACGGGGCAGTAGCTCTTAGTAAGCGGCGAGTGTTCTGTGATCCCCAAGCTGCCTGCCTTGGGTGAGGATTATAGCAACCCCCGCCCCGTAGAGGAGAGGACTTTGTTCTTTCGCAGACGTCTTCTGTTTGATGACGATGCTAATAATGGCAGTATTTGAAATGCAGCATAGCTCACTATTATTCTATATTGTCGAAGCTAGACGTTGTTTCTTTTTGCGACAGGACATGAGAGGGTGAAAATGAAATTAAATTCTGAATGAAAGCCGATCTCGCCGTGAGATAAAGGGGATCTTCTATGAATTATATCCCTTCTAAGATCCCTTTGGCTCTCGCAGGAGGGCTTCGCGGAACAATAGTGTAATCGTCCAATTAAGTGTTTGTATGAGTTCAAGACGCCTGGAGAATGCTTTTGAGAATGTGAACGGAGCGCAAAATATTGTTGATTGTCGGCTTAAGGCCCTCATCTTCGTTGAGATCTTTATTTTTAGTTTGTACTGTATTTTGTGGTGTTTTCTATTGATTGCTTGTACTCTGTACTCAAATATGGTTAGGTTTTCTATAGTTAGGTAAAAAGCTCTGTGATAGATATCACACAAATTATAGACACACAGCACCAGCACCATGAAAAAAAGCAGCTAAGACCAGCTATCTTATCTTATCTCTATATCTTTCAGCTAAGACTCGCAACAGTTCTAGTAGTAGTTATTTCGTTACAACTATCATCATCGTCATCAGCTCATTCACCAGCATCCACTGTACCATATAGGCTTCTTTTCTTTTCCGCCAGTCTTCCTTGTTCCGTTCATATTTGTCACTATTTCTCACTTTTTTTTTCATATTTGACATCTTTTTTTTAAATTAGAACTCATTCATATGCATAATCGCGATAAACTGTTATGCATAACAGCAATAAACTGTCACTAGACTCCACGGAAGATTCTATCCATATTCATAGTCTAGAGATTTAACACTAAAACGCCATAAATTCCGTCCGGTTTCTGTTCTGAACGTTTTCAGTGGGAACTGCATTAGCCGGTTTGAATCGGTCATAATTTCCGATTTTCCGTGCAGTTGAGCAAGATCAGCACCTTTTAGATATATTTGGTGCGTTGCTGTTATTATGGTGGGTGTGTTGTAGCCACGCATTTGTTTCTCTTTTTATTTTATTACATTTTACTCAAAGTAGCATGTAACAACAGTTTTTGTGGGTAGTATCGAAACCCTCATTATTTGCAATGGTTGATTGGTAAAATGAGGGTAGATTTCGACATAGCCTCTCGCCATCGCACATTCCTCAGTCTCGATAAACGCCTCCACGAGCCAAAACCATTTTTAAAACTTTAAACATTTGCTAGCATGTTTTAGAAAATCGATCGGTCAAATATCCTAATATTATCACGCTGAAAAGAAAGGTGTGTGTGAGTGACGGCGCCGTCCAGGAGGCACCCGAGCTGAAGGAAAGGTGAGTTGGGTTGTCTTTTTATCCCATTGAGCTATCGCCATTTGCATTTTATTTGTAGTTTCATCATTTTCGAGCCGGATCTACCAAAAACTGTTGTTGCATTGCATTATAGGTGATAGGCATAAACACTTCTGCGCTCACTTATTGTAGTATCGCATCCATACTTGGTAAATAATAGGTAAAATTTTATTAAGTTTTGTGCTTATCTACCATGAGCATTCGAGGCGCGACGGTCTGATAGGTAATTTTGCCGGGATATTGTTTCCGCATTATCTATTCGAATCGCACTCGTTTCGCTATTAATTGTTAGTAAATAATAGGCAGATCAATCGGATCTGTGCTTATTTACCTATCTTTCAAACATTTAATTGATAAATCAGTTCTAAATAATCAACAAAACAATCGAGCTTGTAATTATTTAGTGCATTCTATCGCCATTGTCAATCGTAAATCCTGTTTTATTTACGACATCTGAATGTATTTCCTTTCAACCAACTCTTTTTTGCTTCGTATATTGTAGATCGAGACTCATTTTAATCATATTTGTATAAAATAAGTATTCTTGTGAAAATTTAGGAACAATTTTCAATCATTTAGGTGATGCAATCGCTATAATACGACCAAATCAAGCACGCCATCCACGTAATACATTAATTCGTCGCTTCTTATTATCTAGTTTGGTCGGTTAATAGTCGTGCATATTTTCTAAGTTGTACGTGGTATCATTGAATTTATGTTCTGATGTTGTACCTAAGTTTGTGCATTCCGATATTTTCACCTCTGTTTACGATTTGTTTTACTAACGGTAGTACTTTGCTGCACAGATACATTGCAGTGCAAAGTTATTAGCACTGATTATATTTATTGTTACTTGTTCACTTATAATTTTGCCGTTGAATATTGGATTTTAACTCTCAGACATGTACAGTGCAGTGCAAAATTATTAGTACTGTTTTATATTTTTTTTTATATACTTGTTGACAAATAATTAGCTTCAGGCTTGTGCCACATACAGTGCCGAGCAAACTTAATAACACTATTAATGTTTTTTTTTGTTCACTTAAAATAGTTTTAAAAATTTGAATTTTTAGTTATAGTTGTGCACATTTCTGGATTCTAATTACGGGGTACCTATTCATTTCTCGATATATTCACCTTTGTTTACAATTCGTTATATCAGTTGGTCATAGGTACTTATAACACTGATTATATTTACTGGTGCTTATTGCATCTTCGATTCCCTTGTTTTGCATTTGATTGAATTTTGTTTTCGATTTTGGCCACATACAGTGTCGTGCAAACTTAATAACACTATTAATATTTGGTTCGTTCAAGTAATATAAGTGTTTCCATTCTACTTAAAAACATTTGAGATAAACTTTCGAATTTTGTCACGTACAGGTCAGTGCAAAATTGTTAACACCCTCAAGATAAATTTTTATAACGTTTGAATTTCTGCGCAATATAACTATTTCCGAATCTTGCGAACAAGTGCGGGACAAATTATTGGCACTCATTACTCAACTTAACTATTTTCAGCCTGGTTATTAATCAATATTAATAATGTCGAAAGTAACAGCTAAACGTAGTTTGGAGTTGAAGCGTGAGATTGCTGTGAAACGAATAGATGAATGTCTATCGGCGGCCTTGGAGGCTCAGGATGATATAGCCCGACTCCCTATGTTCTTGTCACGGTACAGTCGGCTAGAAAATTATTATTCTAGTTTTGAATCGCACCATTTGAAAATCTGTTCGGAAATTTCGGAAGCGTCATTATTGGATGAAGAGGATATCATTCGACATGATGTCGACGATAAGTATTTTCAAATTATTAAGGCTCATTTATCTCTAATCACTTCTTCTGGTACATCCAGACCGGAAGTAGAATCAAATAGAAGTGATTTGTCTGTGAAACTTCCTCGCCTGAATCTTTTAAATTTTGATGGCGACATTTCAAAATGGAGTACGTTTTACGACATGTACAATACAATGGTACATCTCAACAGAAAATTATCGAACATCGAAAGGTTTTCAATACTAATCTCACTTCTCTCCGGTGAGCCATTGCAACTCTTGAAAGGCTTTCCGATTTCGGAAAGTAACTACTTAGATGCTTACTCGGCGCTTATTGATCGTTACCAGTGCAAACGTAAGTTAGCTTTCCGCTACTGGGAAGAGTTACAAAAGGTGACGATGAAGTCAAACACTCCCAGTGAGTTACGCCGCCTTATTGACACATTTAAGGAAAACATCGCAGTATTAAAGAATTTAAAGTTGCCAGTTCAGGACTGGGATTTTCCGCTATTTTATTTGCTGACAAACAAACTCGATATAGACACACGTCGTCGATTTGAATTACAAAATGTGAGCAAAGACATTCCATCATTTGATTCCCTTCTGGAATACCTGCACAAGGCCAGTCAAGCACTCGAGCTTGCGGAGCCATTACGAGCGCCTCGCGCTGCCACTACCGGAACTACTGCACGCGCTTCGCCGTCACAGCACCAGTCGCGTGTCACACAAAATTCTAAGATCGCACAGCCTCGCGACGCTGCTCATAGTGTTTTTTATCAAACACCTACTAAAGCACTTGTTGCGAACTCGCCATCACAACTGAATGATACTTGCGTCCTTTGCCAATCAAATCACGCATTGTGGGCGTGCCCCACATTTCGTGGTAAAACTCCACGTGAACGATACGACGTTGTTAAGGAAAATGGTTGTTGTATAAACTGCCTCAGGAAAGGGCACGGGACTAAATCATGCGGTGCCATTGGCCGCTGTCAAAAATGTAACTCAGCCCATCATACAACATTACACTTCAACAAAACACAGGTCGATCCTCCGAAAGCTCTTATTACTACGGATGATTCATTGGCACCCTCAAATACAATCGCTCCACATGAACCAAGTCACCCGACTGTCTCATTGGTGACAGGTGCAGAGCATACTACACACATATCTCTATTGGCCACAGCTTCGGCTCAAGTATTAGACAGTTTCGGCAATTATCGTAAAATTCGTATAGTCATTGACAGTGGCAGTCAATCAAACTTCATCACGAAAAAATGTGCACATCGACTTGGACTTATTTTGAAGAAAACTGCGACATCAGTCGAAGGTATCGGGTCGTCGTCATCAGTTGCCACTGATTCTACCGCTTATCGTATGCGTTGTGGAAATCAATTCCCAGACATCGAAGTTAATGCTCTTGTCATGCCCAAGATTTGTAGTCAGATGCCTACTGATAGGATCGACATCGCTCAATGGCCACAAATTCGCAAACTACACTTGGCAGACAATGACTTCAACATACCCGCAAATGTTGACGCGCTTGTTGGCGTTGACATTTTCTGTCAAATCTTTTTGGGAGAGCGCCGCGAATACGGACCTGACGGACCCGTGACCTTTGCCACGAAACTCGGCTGGGTGGTAATGGGAAAAATATCGTGCGCAAATCTCTCTCATAAGACTTTATCATTGCATTGTTCGTTGGACAATCTAGATTCCCAAATTCGTAAATTTTGGGAGATCGATGAAATTCCTAATTGCTCGCCACTTAGCGATGAGGAAATCCTTTGTGAGCGCATATATGATACCACTCATACTCGGACGGTTGATGGAAGGTATGTTGTGCGCTTACCGTTCAAGTCACCCAAGCCGACCTTCGGCGATTCTCGCTCTATGGCCCTTCGTCGCTTACTTGCCCTTGAAAAACGTCTATTACGTAATCCCCAGTTGCGTGAGGGTTACAATAAATTTCTGGAAGATTATCTTTCATCAGGGCATATGGATGTCGTCGAATCATCAGACTCAGGACATCCATATTACATTCCACACCACTGTGTGTTGAAACCTAGCAGCACCACGAGTCCTTTACGGGTGGTGTTTGATGCTACCGCTCGGCCAGTTGACGGAGCCGCGCTAAACGAACAGTTACTCGTTGGCCCTCGTTTACAATCGGACATAGGTTCGATTCTCCTTCGCTTTCGATTGCATTCCATCGTTTTTACTGCGGACATTAGACAGATGTATCGCCAAATTTTGGTTGCCGATGCTGACCGAGACTTTCAACGCATTTTGTTTCGATTTTCGCCTGACGAGCCAGTAAAAGAATATCGTCTCAACACCGTTACGTATGGCTTGTCATCGTCCAGTTTCTTGGCACTTAGAACTATTCTTCAGGTGGCACAAGACGAAGGAAGCAATAGCCCACTGGCCATGAATACACTCTCGCAAGACGTGTATGTGGATGATGTGGTCACCGGATCACATTCGTTAGAGTCAGCTCGCGAACTCATGACCCAAATAAACGACATTCTCGGCAAGGGATGCTTTGAACTGAGAAAGTGGGCATCTAACTGCCGCACGTTGCTCGAGGATATCCCACCTGAACATCGTCAGGATAGTTCAATGTCATTTGATTCGGACTCTTGTCAACCGATCAAGGTCCTTGGACTAGAGTGGAATCCTACTCAAGATGGGTTCTCATTCACTGTCACTTCTCTGCATGAACAATGCACAAAGAGGAACATCCTCTCGGAGTTAGCTCGAATTTTTGACCCGATCGGATTTCTTACGCCGATCACCCTCGTATTTAAATGTATGGTACAGAAATTTTGGGCTCTTGGATTAGCGTGGGACGATCCCGCGCCTTATCGCATTGCTGAAACATGGTCTCAATATCGCTCAGAGTTCAGTTCCCTTTCATCTCTCGTCATTCCTCGATTCGTACCGGGACTGAATTCCACCAATGTAGACATACACGGTTACTGCGATGCTTCTGAGCTCGGGTACTCGGCCGTGATATATTTCCGCTGTGAACACAGTGACAATCGTGTCACTACACATCAAATAGTCGCTCGCTCAAAGGTCGCACCTTTGAAGAAAATCACAATTCCACGCCTTGAACTGTGCGCTGCGGTTCTATTGGCAGATCTCGTCGCTTATGTCAAGGAAGTTTTTGCTGAGAAGCTCAATTTTGACAAAATCTTTTGCTGGTCTGACTCAATGGTGACTTTGGCTTGGCTCAAATCACCACCAGCTCGTTGGAAAACATACGTGTGTAATCGTGTAAGCCACGTTCAAGACAAGGTCCCATCCTGCCATTGGGGACACATAAGGTCCTCCTTCAACCCTGCAGATTGCGCATCCCGTGGCTTAACCATATCTGAACTTCTCAACCATCCCCTATGGTGGCACGGGCCGCCTTGGCTCTCATTGGACAGCAGTGTGTGGCCAGAAGCAAATCACTTTGAGGAACCTCCTAATGCTATTGAGGAACAACGAAATGCAAATACTGCCTCGTTCCTGGTCGCTGTCGATCAGTTTGATGATTTTTTAGCCAGATACTCAAACTTGAACAAGATTCAACGCATCGTTGGATACGTACTTCGTTTCGTACACAATTGTCGAAATCAGTCGAACCGCGTTTATGGGCATCTTGTAACCTCAGAGTTGAATCAGTCGCTTACCACTCTCGTCAAGATAACTCAGGATTATTGCTTTTCACCCGAGAAAGACAAATTGAAAAGGGAATTACCTTTGCCGAGACCATTACAGAAACTGCGCCCATTCCTTGATGAAAATGGTCTCATCAGGGTGGGCGGGCGACTGGCTCACTCGGAACTTGATTATGACCGTAAACATCCACTACTGTTACCCCGTCAACATCATCTCACCTCACTTATCATTGATCAATACCACAATGATAACTTGCATCCTGGGCTACGTACACTCAGCTTCTTACTAGCTCAAAACTTTTGGATACTGGGGTCTCGTCGCGCCATTCGCTCCCGCTTGTCAAAGTGCATAAGATGTTATCGCACTAATCCTAAACCCGTCATGCCTCGCATGGCAGACTTGCCGAAACTACGGGTTTCACAGGTGAAGCCTTTTTTGATAATTGGACTGGATTTTGCTGGACCCTTTCCCACACATATTGTGCGCTTTCGAGGATCCAGGACATTCCGAACACATGTGTGTCTTTTCATCTGTTTTGCAACCAAGGCAATTCACATTGAATTGGTCATTGGTCTTACAGCAGACGCATTTCTGGGCGCGCTTCGTAGGTTCATCGCTCGACGTGGGCGGTGCCAACGCATTCACTGTGATCAAGGAACAAACTTTGTGGGGGCATATAATAGTTTATTACCCCTAGTACAAAAAGCGGCGTCTAATGAAGCTATCGAATTCTCATTTAACCCCCCTTCTGGTCCCCATTTTGGTGGATTATGGGAATCCAACATAAAGTCATTCAAGGTACATCTAACACGCGTAATTGGAAACCAAATACTTACCTATGAGGAATTTCTGACTGTAGCAACGCAAATTGAAGCAGTACTAAATTCACGTCCTTTATGCGAAATGGGATCTGATCCCAACGACTTGTCAGTACTGACCCCAGGTCACTTCCTCACTCTTGAACCCCTGACATCGCTCCCAGAACCTGACATATCAAATGCCAAGCTATCGAGCTTAAATCGTTGGCAGTTAGTACAAAGGCTCCATCATGACTTCTGGAAGCGATGGCATGTTGAATATCTGCATACTTTGAGCCAACGAGCTAAATGGCTAACTGATTCTTCAGAACCTAAATTGGGATCACTGGTCTTGATCAAAGACGAACAACTCAAGCCACTAAATTGGTCACTCGGACGTATAGTTGAATTGCATCACGCAAAAGATGGAGTTTGTCGCGTTGCGACAGTTAAAACACAAAACGGTCATTTAAAAAGGCCCCTGGTAAAGCTATGTCCTTTACCAATTGATGATTAAGACTTCTCGATCATCCCCTAATTTTAGCTTCGCATCGTCATAGTTTTAA
The DNA here is from genome assembly GCA_947579745.1 of Apocheima hispidaria. Taxonomy (NCBI): domain Eukaryota; kingdom Metazoa; phylum Arthropoda; class Insecta; order Lepidoptera; family Geometridae; genus Apocheima; species Apocheima hispidaria. The sequence goes on from OX388162.1 coordinate 6,638,594, forward strand.
TGTTATTGTTGTTAGTTTAATGCTAAATAATTAGTAGGACTTGCATCACTTGTATATGGCAAGTCTTTTATTATAGTTAGTTTATTATTTCCTTATCAAAAATACGTCGTATTTTGGTGGGCGGAATGTTGTAGCCACGCATTTGTTTCTCTTTTTATTTTATTACATTTTACTCAAAGTAGCATGTAACAACAGTTTTTGTGGGTAGTATCGAAACCCTCATTATTTGCAATGGTTGATTGGTAAAATGAGGGTAGATTTCGACATAGCCTCTCGCCATCGCACATTCCTCAGTCTCGATAAACGCCTCCACGAGCCAAAACCATTTTTAAAACTTTAAACATTTGCTAGCATGTTTTAGAAAATCGATCGGTCAAATATCCTAATATTATCACGCTGAAAAGAAAGGTGTGTGTGAGTGACGGCGCCGTCCAGGAGGCACCCGAGCTGAAGGAAAGGTGAGTTGGGTTGTCTTTTTATCCCATTGAGCTATCGCCATTTGCATTTTATTTGTAGTTTCATCAGGGTGGTTCATAACTAAGAGGCAATAACTGGTAAATTTTGCTTGTTTTTATGTAAAGGCTATAGTTACAATTAAATATTTTTAGTGATGTAGCAATTAGTCCTAAATTTCAGGGTGAAGGAGCCAAGGAGTGAAACAATTTTCCGGCCTCCTTGTTCCCTGAAAGGTACAATCTCGGAATTTCCAAGATCACAATGAATAGGTATCTTCTAAGTCTGCATGATTGCTTCTTCGACCACATTGTCGCTTACCAACAGGTGAGTTGGTGATCTCACTCGGACTTGTAGACGATATTGTGGTAACTTGTAATCCTATTTGTGGTAACTTTAAATTAGCTTTAATTTAAAATATTACACGCGGCTATTCAGTATATTATTTATTTTTGCCATATTTGCTACACTGCAGGCAATATTTAATTTTTCTCTCCACATTTCTCACGATCGAGATTCTGTGGTGCCTCAGCATTGGCAGCAGTTACTGCAGTTTTTTGAGCATTTTCTCGTTTTGTGTCCTTATTATTGTGGTTTTGGCCAATAGATCTTCGAACATACGGAAGACGTGTCATTCCCGATTTAAATTTAGCCTTTTGACCTTTAATAAAAGAAATGACATAATGCCCTTTGTCATAAAAAATTAAATGCTTCAAGACAAATTTTGTTCTAAGTTAAAACATAATGAAACTAGAAAGCATTTTACGATCCTAAAAACACCTACCAATTCTACCAAACAAACGTGTTATCCCAACGTTTGCACCCGCAACCGCATCTGAAATCAGGACATCGTCTAAACGCTGCCAAAATTCAATTCACCCAGTAATTTACACTTTATTCCTACTCCTGACACCAAGCCGTTCCAGTTTCCGTGCAAATGTTTCCGCGAGTGCTTAGTATCTTAAAGTTGTAACGCACTAGGACGCCACACGAAGTGTATTGCGACAAAATTGAAAAAGTCCTTCTCCTGAAAGGCTCGATGTTTGGCCACAGTTCAGAGATAGGCTCTCTCGTTCGCGCATTTTCATGATTTTTCTATATCTAATTCTGTCTGGGAGCGCGAACTTATGTAACTGTGCGGTTGTGGTCAAAAATGATATCGTCATTAAGCTTGTAATAAACCTCTTAAATGAGGATCACTTTACCAAAGTAAAGAAATGGCTCCAGATTTTAGATTCAAGCCAGTTCTATAAAATGCCACCAACCATCTGATAACCAAAGAAATACTATGGTTCTCTTCATTTTACGCTACGTTTTAGTTGCATAGGTTTGAAATCTACAACATGGTAAAGAATAAATAATAATAATAAATACAAACGACTCGCTCTGTGATGACAAGTAAATGAGAAGAAACTCTCGGCTCGACGCATTAAAGTAATTTTTACCCGTAGCAAAATTATTTGCAATAAATACGTGACACAGACAAAGACACGCAACGTGCGGGAAAAGACGAGACTGATTCTGTCACTTTTGCACTCGTAGGGTTAGATGTAACGGCCCCGGCGGCGGGGCTCAAGGCAAAAAGCTTCGAGTTCACAGTGACATATGTTATGCCTGACCTGGCATCGAAGCATCCAGTCCTTGCTACAGCTGATTACTTATCAAACTTTGTTGTATACAACAAAGTATTGTACAAGTTTGTACTAGTCACACGAAAACGCACTTCCATAAAAAAACCTTAAATAAATTACATGCAGTGCAGTGCAGTATACATTATGTGCAGTGTATCTAAGTGCGTTCTTGTCTTTATAAATCTTAGACTATTCGTATTCAAGCCTTGGACGGGAGCATCGTAACGCGGCAGCCTTACTTGTCATCTTGGTTCTAAATTTTCAGTCAGCTTGTTCGGTGGAAAATAGACGCTTGGTATAACTTTTAGAAGGCCTATGCTCAGCAGTGGGCGATTACGGGCTGAAAATGATGATGATGATAACTTTTTCTGAATGAACTCGGTTTTGAAAGCTGCCTTTCTGGAAATTATACAAATATACATGGTTCAAAGCTTTGTACAATTTGCTTACACGAACACTTATATACAAAAACACAAATAATTCTTACACAGGAATACTCGGAAGAAAACAAGTTTTGGAAAATAATACAAAGCGGCGAAATTATTTTTGCAATTTTGGTAAAACTCGCCAAAACTCCCCTACATTCGTTAATTACAAATTATATTTCTTTAACATAATTATGAACGTATAATCATTGCTAAAGTTGGTACTAAAAAGGCAGAAAGTGTTTTAGTGTGTAAATTAATATCTCGAGAGATAAGCCCTCGTAACTCATTAACGTAAATGGTTTATAGCTGGCAACACATCCTAATCGTATTAGTGTACGTGGTTGTACACAATTTAAATACATACTTAATTATAATATTACGGACTAGCGGGATTAGTTTCGCAGTGACGTAATGATATTATAGAAAAATATATGGAGAAAAATATAAAGTCAAAGTTATAATAATAATAAAATATAAAATTGCTTTTATACAATCTACGCTCATTCACTCGCTTAATCAACATTTTCAACTGATTAAAGTTTTAGTAATTTATGCGTTTAATGGCCGCAATTCCACTGTGCACTCACTAAACGCAGTTAAGCTATCGCTGTCTTTACTAAATAGAAACATAAGATAGAGATAGCATAAACTATAGTGCTGTCAAATTAGTCAGATCCTAGTTCTCCATACAAACTTAGAGACCGTAGCGGGTGCTGATTTAAAATAAGTTTTAAGTTTCGCTAGTGTACGTTTTTCTTCGCGGCTTTTATCGGTAAACTCGTTTGACAGAACTAAAATGCATGCTATCTTTTTCTTGTTTTTCTATTAGTAAAAGACAGCAATAGCACTAAGTTTGATTTAGCGGGAATCGACGCCAATGTAAGTAAAAATATCTTTTGCAACATTTCTTTAATACTACATCATAAATATATATATATATAATAATATATAGTCATATTTAAGTTTTCAGTTTAATTTAATTTGGCGCAACGGATATGCATTGCGGTACCAAGCATGGTTATGTCGCCGCTTGCTTGGTATATGTTGCCAGCTGGTAATGGGCTTGAGAATTTGGATTATCTTTAAACCTTAAATCGTATCTGGGTAATCCAACTGTTCATGTTATGTAGTAGGCTAACTAGGTTAGGTAGTTTTAAACCTGACGCATCTAGTTGTTATTTTCAATATCAATAAGTGAATTTTCAAGGTACAAGACAATTTAACAAAAAAAGGCTGCATATAGATAGAGACCTTTATTCTCAACCCCTGCTAAACGGCATTAAATTTATGCACTGATTAATCAAAATGCATTACCCTCTTTGACTTGTAAGCCAACCCTTGCGTTCCGCATTCTAAGAGATTGCTTCTCATTATTTACAAATAAACTTACTCTATCTCAAATGTGAATCGACGTAATAGTTCCTACCACAAAGTTCAAAATTAAGTGCCAAAAGAAGTAAATCGCTTTAAAGGCTCAACAAAGTTATTGTCCGTCTTTTTGATATACAGTAACTCTTTATCAAATTTTATCAAGATCCGTTCAGCCATTTAGCCGTGATAATGCGACAAACATCCAGACAGAGAGACAAAGTTAATTCCTATAGTTCGGTAGATGGCGTTGATCCAATTTTGTGCATTTTTTGACGTTTTCTATGGACTGACAGTAGTAATGTAGGAAGTTCTGAATCGTGCAAGCGAAGTTTTTCGTAGAGACGAAAATAAAAAGCTTCGAGGTATAAAAATGATTTTTTATACCTCGAAGCTTACTTACGACTGCGGCTATATTCCTCTGAATTATAATATTAGTTAGGAAATTGATATTAAAATCCTAACTAATATTTATGGATAATACGGACATTGGATACTTTTTTTATGTCCACGCGAACGAAGGCGCTGGTATCAAGTAGTTATGTATAGGCTTTTAATCCCGTGGGAGTTTTATATTGGCTTTGATAGAGCAATCGCGGGAGATTTTTTAAAGTCAATAAAGAAAGATGTGAAAAGATCACTAATCGTAACTTAATTACACCCTCATGGATCTGAGACGTGGTATTTAACTGCTGGCCTTTTGGAGAAACTTATTATACAGCGAGCAGTGGAACGGGGATATTCACCGAAGAACCTGGGTTCCCGTATAGCTTTCAGGTTTGCAAGCTGAAGCGGCAATGGACAGGCCATATCGTGCCGAAAAGATTACCGATGGGGAAACGCTCTTGATTGGCGAACATTAACCGGAAGACGCAGCGTAGGTATATAACAGTCGTGGGCAACCAGTACAGAGAACTTAATACACAGAATGTCGCAAACATGCGCTGTTGAGTTTTTTTATAAAGGAGAAAGCCTGAGGCGCGTTTGTGTGGATTAATGCAACCTACTTCCGTTCTTACATTGGTTCTAGTTTGCAACGGGTAAAATTAGTGAGTTAGTAAATTCAAGAGAAATGAAACAAAGAAACGTTCTTACGAAGTTAAACATCACCTTGTTTCGTCCATTTGTTTAGCGACTCAGATTTAATACTGTAATCCTTTCTTTTGTCTGCGACTTTCACTTGGCTCATTTTATTGCGAGTCTATGCAGATTGGAGCAGATTGTGAAAAGACGTTTTTCTGTTGTTTGCTACTCTTTGAAATCTTGACGACTTTGAAGTATTTGTGGCGTAGTATTTTCTCTTCCTGCTCCAATATTTAGCTGACATAAATATTATATCTCCATTTCCTACGCTTCAATGTCCACCAGAGTAAATGAGAGGGCTTACTAAATACCAAAGATACGACATAGGTATTTTAAAGTGAACTGGTATTAGCTAGGACGACGTTTCGATAAAAATTGGAGTTTTTTTTTTTGTCAGAATGAAAATTATTTCCCGTCCGTTTATTTGTGATCAATTGATAGGATCTCATTTTAAATAAACATTGATCATAAAAACTGGAATGTTTATAAAATAATACGCTTAACATCATCATCATCATCAGCCTGAAGATGTTCGCAGCTGAACAAAGGCCTTCCCCATGCGCTTTACATACATAGCTCCTAACTAGGATACTCTATATGGTTGCCATGGAACACAATCGTCACCGTCAATTAAAACACACATCATTCAATCAACTGTTCGGGAATGTTCATAATGCAGGTGCGCTATTAAAAGCCAGGATGGTCATCGAACTAAGCCAGGCTGTTTTCAACATAAGTCTCAAATTGCAGACAAATTAGATCCCTTGCTAAATTACCATGAAAAACTTGGTAAGTACGCTCTGAGTTCGTGAACCAAGAAAATCTACAAGTTTTCCGTTTGCAGTTTTCGTTCCGCCATCTGTTAGCTAATTGGAAAACAACTTCCCAAATTCGAAACATCATTGTTTAGCCATGGTTATTGCTCTCGCATAAATCTTGATTATATGCAAATTTTATTTCATTAAAGCGGTTACTATAAGCAATATTGCCGGGGTGAAATACAGCCAGGCTGCCCTTGGATTAACTAATGGCTATTTATCTTGTAAAGATCCTACCCTACCCTCGAAGATGCGGCCGAATTATTAATTCAATGGTTGTAACATGCAGACACTTGTTTGCCAGCTTTCTTGGCATAGTTTTATAAACGTGCTATTCAATAGTCTTCAAACAATATATACACGCGTTTGAAGATTAAGATTTCAGTTGTGGCGACGGTCGTTGATTATTTCATGACACATCCTTGTAATTTGTATGAAAACCTTTGAGGGCGCTGTAACTTATAATATTGCCGGATTGTCACTTTTTCATAGAGATATTACTCTTCATTTTTATTGTGTTAAAACTGAAAAATATTAAGCTTAAAATAGCATAAGCTCGCCAATCAGACCTTCTATGATTGGCTGGTTTTTCAAGTCAGCTAATCCTAGGCACGTATTGTATCAATGTGTTTTGAGCCGACCTATCGTAATCGAGATGAATTACCTCGTCCTGCGCCCGGCGTGGTTAGTTCTATTTTATATTATTTTTCTGTGTTCACGACTAAGTGGTTTTGGCCTTAGGTCTACACCTTCTGTTAGAATGAATTTTGATCTTGCTGTTTTTGAATTATTAATAGTTGATTTAGTTACCAAAAATTGTCTTTTTGGCATCTTTAGCAGTACTTAAATTAAACTGTATGCAGTGCCATAAAAATGTTAGCTAGCCGAATTTTCGTAGCCTAACTAAAACAGCATGAAATTGAAATTTATTCTGATGTTCCCAAATTTTCATAACCACAACATAGACAACTTCACTAATTGCCTTTAGGGAAGACTAATTGCTCCTTCCCAGTAAAATTCTGCCCAGTTAACCGCTAAATGTATGCACCTCGTTAAATAGCCAATCACGGCTCTGACAGGTCCGGCAATCGTGCGACAACACTCGATATGTGTCATAATCGAAACAATATCTCGCTCCGAGAGCATTCATGCCTATCTCTCATTTGCGTTATTGAATCACGGTGTCGATTATTCGAATCGAAAACTGATAATCGAATACGGACGTATTAATTCGCGTTCCGGTATTCAAAAACGGGTAATAAATCTTTGATGCGACGTCATTTTTGCGAATTTATAACGCATGTTTGTGAGATATTTGCGTATCTAGTAATTGAATGCGACTGCGCTCGTATGGAATCTGTAAATTATGCGGGGGAAACGAAAACTGTAAAAAATCGGGTTTGTTAATTCGAATGGGTTTTCGTATTTACTTTTCTTTTCTTTTTTTTTAAACGCGCACAGAAGCACTTCTGAATTCAAACATCGTAGAAAATTGACGCATTTTTAAGAACTGTTTAGAAAACAATGAATACAAAAGCGGTGCGCCTAAATGATAGACATCAAGAGGTATGAAAGCAATTTTCTTCGTTCAAACACAAAGGGTTTGCATATTTTTGTTACACCTCTTCTATGCTGCTCTTTTCGAAATGAGAAAGCAACTGTTTATGTTTTCACACAGTGATTAAAGCGAAGTGTCGAAAACAAAATGGCAACACGTTGCCCCTTAGGGGTGTGACGTCATCGCATCACCCCTATAGGGGGTGCCGTCATTTTTGCGTCGCTTCAAATTGCGGCGACGTTATGGCTTTGACGGGGTGTCGATAGTGGTGAACGCTGAAGGCGGCAATTCCTCTTTGTTTCTGCGCGTTTTAAATTTCAAGAGGTTTTTTATGGGCGTGAAGTTTGTTGTAGTAAATATCGTTGAACTGTTTTTTTTTGAAATATTCTTTTAGACACATAAAACATTAAAATCGTATTCTGAAATGATAGTAACGTCTTTATTGGGTGAATTAACGAGCTATTTTGATAAAAATATGCTTTTTTTTTAATATGCTTAGTGCACCTAATTAGGTATTTAGATTAATAATCTTATTTTGAGATATATATTGTATTTGGTTCTATCATCTAGATATGCAAATAAGAAAAAAAAAAACAAGAAAAAAATAATTGAAAAGACTTCGATTTACATACTTTTTACTAGGGCGCGCTAAAGCCATCTCTTTTCATCTACAGGTGAAAGTGTATAGCGCTATATTTCTCTCGAAATAGCTTCTTAGTAACAGGGATTGAGGCACGGATCTGTAAGAGTAACAATCGCCAGGCGGTGAGATCATTCCTCCACTGATTCAAAGATACGAGAGCGTATTATTATATTATTTATTGAATATTAAAATTACCCTCAACCTTCAGCAGGTGTCTGGAAATAGAAGATTGTTGTTTGGTGTGGCGCTCGAAGCGAGGCCTTCGTTCAGCAGTGGACGTCTTCAGGCCGATGATGATTACGATTACCTGCTACCCTAAAACTTCACATCTCCCAATTAATCATTCCAATACTCCACTAAGAACTTAAAGCATTGTATTACTAATTTCTTTCACAAGGCTATGGATTATTCATTCTGAATCAGCTTACCTAGGGGCAAAATTGTTGTTGATTCTGTTGTACCTCTCACAAAATAAAAAATTCTGACAGGACTTAAATTATCTGCACCTCTTTTATTATTTCAATTAAGTGAAAAAAAATAGCAAAAGAAGCTTACCAAATAAATATATAGTTTAGAAAATGGTACAACAGAATCAACGTGTCATAATTATATGAACGTCAAGATATTTTACCTACATATGATTAAAATACTATATATTTCTATATAATATTCTATTTATGCTCAAATTGATTTAAACATGTCAACTGTTGTAATAAAGATAATATTGCAAACAGTAATTATTGTAAGTGTCATCCTCGGTAATATATATTTTTTTTTATTTATGTAGGTTGTGCGAGTAAAAGAGCACGTAATGTACTAAAGCGGCCTTAATTCGTTATCAAAATGGAATCAATGTCACTCACAAGCAGGTTTCTTTTTAAATCTCTGACGTTGAAGAAAATCCACTTCTTATCTTCAACCCACAGTCTTTTTGAAAAAACAAAGAGAGCAGGGTTGACACTATCGCAGGCGCAGAAATCCTAAGAGATTACGTACTGAGTGATTGCAGTTCCTAAACTCTCGTAACATTTGCAAGTGTATACTGCACCTTATGATTTACCTACACAATTTTTCCAAGGTATAACAGACAGTATTATGTATACAGTATGGTCTGTTTTGGGTTAAAAATATTAGACAAAATTGGTGAATTGCCATGTCTCGATGTCTTGCATAGCATGATGGGAAAAGTTTTCTTATTATTTTTTTATTTATTATATTCCCCGCTGTTACCCAAGTTTGCCGTTTAATGGTTTCGAGTAAGTATAGGGTGTCTTATCGTTAGGAGAAATTATATCGAGAAGTTGTAGTGGTTCTGGAGAAAAATATGAAAGTACTTTGTAGGCAAGAGATTTGCACTGGATTTGTTGCTTGTACTGGACGTGACATTGCAGCGGAAGGCACTACATATTGCTTATTTTTTACACAGTTTGAAAATGAACTTCCGCAAAGTTACGCCTGAAACAATACAATACAATACATTATAACTTTATTATACACCAAAAGACAATTAAACTTAAATATAAACAATAATAGAAAACCGGTAGTATAATGGGCGGCCTTATCGTCTAAAGCGATTTTTTCCAGACAACCTTGGGATGGACAGAATTATGTATGAAAACAATACGGTCGGTGGTGTAGATATCTACATAAAATATATAATATATTATATGAAAATACATGCATAATCCTAATACTTACATAGAAATACATACAATAATTACACACTATATATAAATACTATAAAAACTCACAATAGATACACATTATACATACGTACCAATTAACTTAAAGAAAGATAGTGTTTGTAAACGAGGTTCTTAAAAATGGGAAGTGATTTAGCCTGCCTGATACATGCAGGCAGCTCGTTCCAGAGCAGGACAGCTTGCACAGAACAATCAACTAGGCAAGAGATTGTTGATTTGCATTCGTGCAATATAGCTCAGTCCATTAAGCGTATGTTGTAACTAACAATTAATAACAAGATTTTAAGTAGCTAATAACAGGATTTTTTATACATAATAATGTAGAACAGTTATTTACAGTAATTAAACAACATGCTTATTTGGAACAGACTTACATTTTGCAATACTGCCTCTATTTACGTTATGTTAGAGTCTATTTCAGATGACTATCGTAAGCACGGCAGTGAGTCGTCGGCGACGATAATGTATTATGGGTCAAGCATAAATGCTTTTTCTATGTTCCGTACCTCCAGACTGTTTAATTTAATTTAATATTGATTCTACGCCAGCATTATGTTATGAATTATATCCGGGTCCTATATACTAAGTCCCGTAACTTGACTGGGCTAATATTTATAGTGATCTAGTAAAAACCCAAAGTAGCAGTCAAAAATGTTTATAAAAACCTACTGTTAGCTAAGAACCAGCGACACAATTCCCATCAGAGCGTAAGGTGGTTAACTGACGATGGCAATTATTTATGTAACCCGCCACTTTTTTATGTAAAGTGTCACAAATGAAACTGTCCGGCTCTGGCTGCATAGCTGGCATTTAAAACTGAGCGCTTCAAAGCTTCAGATAACACATTGAGCTGTAGGTTCCCGTAGTTTCTCCAATACTGTAACAGCATTATTCAATCTGTGCCGAAGGTCTTCGCGCGGCCTGAAATCAGTCAGTGGTCATTGACATAAACATGTTCTATTTTAATTTTTTTATATTCTTGCAGTAAGAATAATTTCATACGATTGGGTTACGAGACGAGCAAGGACAGACCTTCGGTTTCACTTCTCACGGACCGCTCGCCGTCTAACAAACGAGAAAGAAAGAGAGAGAATATATTTTTCTCTATTTTTTTTCTAATTTTTGTGGTATTCTATGGCTTAACGTGTATTAAAACTATAAAAGTAAAAACAAATAAAAGTCATTGCAAATATTGCAAAAGTTCATGTTATTTTAAATTGACTCAATCGGAATTTCGTATCAATGCACGCGTCATGTTGCAGTGACACGATACAAAGGCAGGGATAGCCACAGTAGTTTTGGGTGTCACAATCATAAAGCAATGTGGACGGTTAGAACAATTTAAGGAAATGACGAAATGAAACGATGTTTGGTCGTGTCTATCTTATAAGATTCAAAAATAAATGTTTTTATATCTTTTAATTTGACGGAAGAGATCGAAAAATACGAGCAAATAAGCTTTTTACGTTCCCTTCGTAAAAAACGTATAATATTATTTTCTCTTCCATCCAATTAACAGATATTTAAACGAAATATACTATTTCTGTACAGCAAATTCACTGCTTGTGATTTTATGTCTCTATCTCTACTAATATTATAAATGCAAAAGTGTGTCTTGTTGGTTTATTGATTTAACGAAATATACTTTTTCTGGACAGCAAATTCACACCTTGTGATTTTATGTCTCTATCTCTACTAATATTATAAATGCAAAAGTGTGTCTTGTTGGTTTATTGGTTTAACGAAATATACTTTTCCTGAACAGCAAATTCACACCTTGTGATCTTATGTCTCTATCTCTACTAATATTATAAATGCAAAAGTGTGTCTTTGCCGGTTTATTGGTTTAACGAAATATACTTTTTCTGGACAGCAAATTCACACCTTGTGATCTTATGTCTCTATCTCTACTAATATTATAAATGCAAAAGTGTGTCTTGTCGGTTCATTGGTTTAACGAAATATACTTTTTCTGGACAGCAAATTCACACCTTGTGATTTTATGTCTCTATCTCTACTAATGTTATAAATGCAAAAGTGTGTCTTGTCGGTTTATTGGTTTAACGAAATATACTTTTTCTGGACAGCAAATTCACACCTTGTGATTTTATGTCTCTATCTCTACTAATATTATAAATGCAAAAGTGTGTCTTGTCGGTTTATTGGTTTAACGAAATATGCTTTTTCTGGACAGCAAATTCACACCTTGTGATTTTATGTTTCTATCTCTACTAATATTATAAATGCAAAAGTGTGTCTTGTTGGTTTATTTCTCTTTCACACAGTAAAAGAGATGCGGATTGACCTAAGTAGGCTATTTTTTGTCCCAGGGATATATACGATTCCTGGGGATTTTTCCAAGCGGGCGAAACCGCATGGCGTAGCTAGTTTTCAATAATGTAAAAATGCGCGACTGAGACAACTGTACACTCCAATTTAAAACTATAGTGTTTGCAACAACCCTATACTGTTAGTGTTTTTTTGTTGTCGCCGCCGGAAGCGAATCGGCGACACCTGATATCGGCGACCGCATCCTGTCGCATCCGGTCGCCGATTTCACTCATTGTTTGTTTAATTCGTAATCAATGTTTATTGTGTTTGTTCACAGTTGTGTTTTACTTGTATATCTGTGTAGTCATACGTATGTGTATATTTACTACGTGTGTGGGTGTAATGGGGTGAGGGTAGGCGTTAGGTTGTAGTGATTTTGATCACAGAGATTGTTTTTTTTTTTTTTTGATTGAAAGTAAGTTTGCGTTTGACCACATCCTGATAATAAGCAATGATATGGTATGTGGTGGAGCACGTTTACTTAGGAGAATAAATGAACATCTAATATCTCAGATGACGAGCACAGTGCATTGCCGCGCAGGGTTCTGAACTGAACTCTCAAAATTTTGGGCGGTCCATAACAGTTCAGTACTATTATGGGCAAGCGTGACTCTTAACATCAGGTGAGAGACTTGCTCGACTCATTATTCAGGAAAAAAAAACATTTTAAAAATGTCCCGGAATACGAAGCGTAGGTGACATAGACTGATGACATTGTGAAAGTCGCGAGCAACCGGTGGATCCATTAAAGGCGATTTTCGTTCACTGTGGCGGTCTAAGGGGGAGGCCTATGTTCAGCAGTGGACGTCTACTGGCTCATGATGATGCATAGAAATATATTTGCTCAACCAACCAAATATTTATTTCATTTCCTTCATCATAAAAGCCTGTACCTTCATACCTAAATCTGTTTCGGCCAATTTGCGTCGATGAAAGGTATCCAGAGATTCACGGGTCATTGTTAAAAATGTCCGGTCACTGACGATAAATATAGAATACATTTCCCCGAGATGAGGATATAATCCGGATTTAGAAAAGTGCCGCTTTTTGTCCACGATGTCGTCGGGGTGGGGTCGAAGTTACAGCGGTAGGAAAATCGTTTACAGAGTCCACAATAGGACTAGGTATATACAAGGCGGCAATGGTCCGAACTTCCATCCGCTTATGGTAGTTACACTAATATTATAAATGCGAAAGTAAGTATGTAAGTGTGTTTGTTCCTGTTAAACTCTGTAACGGCTAAACGGATTTGGATGAAATTTGGTATGGAGGTAGCTTATACACTGGATTAACACATAGGCTTATCCCGGATACATATTCGGTTTCTGTGGAATAGCGGGTGAATCCGCCATTTGTGTTTGCCAACTATCTGGTTAAGCTGTATAGACCTCAATGACCAATCAAAAGAAGTCACTTAAATATGTGGACACGATGATGTGGAAAAAAATATTTTTCTCAAAGACACTAGACAAGCTTTTATAAAATACGTTAATTTAAAAAAAACTGAGTGATTAAATGAGTCCAAACTCCATCAATCTACTGTTAGATACTGATAGTCACCTTCCGTGTCTAATATCAGATCACCTCACTGTCTTAATATTGTATTGTCATCGGAACTTAACAGGCATGCAACATTTTTACTTAATTGTACCAGGGAAACTGGTCTAAGATTTGACCTAAGCATACATACACCCATACATACCTACATACATACATACAAACATTTCAAGATAAATAAAAGCTTATAAATTAAAACTCTTTTTATGACTGACTGAAGACTTTTCGTCATATAATTCACGTCAAAAACTAGCCGTAAAAGCCCGTAAGGTAAAGGTACTAGTAATTGTATCTACGATGCTACTAGTGCATATCCTTGGGTTTTTTCAATCAAATCAAATAGCCAGACATTCCGCTAAACGCTAGCACTGAGACGTCGTCGTAATGCTTATAAAAATGCGCATATCATAGGAGAGAGAAAGGACAGTTACGAGTAAACTCGGGTAAATCTCGCGCTTTGTTGCGTCCAGCCGTCCTTTGTGGTAGGCATAATAAATAAATAAAATTTTCGCGTACATAAACCTGGATTACCCTCTTTTTGATATTAATGTGGCTTTCTCTAGCTTTGCTGAAGGTTTTCATGAATTCTTGATTATGCTTTAGTAAAGATAATCACACTAATATTCGAAATGAGTTTGTGCGTATGAGTGTAAGTATGTTAATATGTAAGTATGTTTCATACCCTGAATAAACACATAGGCTATCCCGGAAAAAAAATTCGTTTTCTATAGAATGGCGGGTGAAACGCTGGCGCTGCTAGTTATAGATACTTTTTTCTAACAGAGCTCGTTTATTGGTCCATTTTCCTGTCGTCATGTATTAGAAAGAAAAAAAAAAGTTAAATATTAGACTAGCCGAGAATTAGGTTTTGAATACACGGTATTTGTGCCTTGGCTCCGCTTCTGCTCACACCTTTAATGTTCATTCCTTATAAGCTTCATGCCGCGAAAACTTTAGAGTGAATTATATTACCGCAAAATGTATATTATGGATACGTGCTCCATTCTAGACTACATCATAGCTTAATATCAGCCATGATGTGGTCAAACGTAAGCCTATTTTCAATTTTAAAAAAGTAAGGCGCTATCCCGTGCCAGCGCTGTAGGCGCTAGCGGCCGGCGCTGGACTGGCACGAACAACTGTACAGTGCATGTACCGTGCCAGCGCTGGCGTGCCGGTTAGACTGGAGCCAGTGACTGGCATCGTATAAAGCAGATAATAAGCAACGGCAACGTATTCGATTTTGATAGCTACTGCCATCTATTGTCGTTTTAACGACACTTTCACAAAACAATATCGTTTTACGTATGACCAAAATCGTCTATGAAACTCTCATTATTTGACCCAAAAGCTTTATTACTTCTATGTAATAAGGGCGGGCGTCCACGGAATGTGAAATTGCTATAAAAACAATTAGGAGCTCGATTTTTTTCCAAACACGTAGCAACGTAATTACGAACAGATGGCGCTAGTCGTTAGGGGAGAATTATTAGTCATTCATTCATTTACGGTCAAGTAGGTATGAAGATTCAATTAGGGTCTATCTTTATAAAAAAACTAGTTGCTACCCGCGACTTCGTTCACCTGGACTTAAAAAAGTATCCTATGTCCGTCACTGTGACATACAGTAAATCCTTATCAAATTTTATCAAGATCCGTTCCACCGTTTAGCCGTGATAACGCAACATACATCCAGACAGAGAGACAAAGTTACTTTTAATACAAAAAAAAAAGTCTTCTTTATAACCTCCTCCTTTTTTTGGAAGTTGGTTAACAAACGCTACCAATGAACAAACGCTAAGAAACCATCAATGAAATACTATATATTGTAGATTCGTTCGAACCACGAGGTTGTTTTTAATGAATAAGTTTTTTGCTTATTACTTACTTATCCAAAACCTTCAAAACATGTATCGGAGTTTTGGCACAAACGTGCATTGTGTGTGTTAGTTTTTCTAAAACTCCGTAGTGGCTTACATAAAAGCATCCACCACTTTCTTTGGACTGGACTGTGCCTGAAATTTTCGACTTAGACTATGACTTATTTTGATTATGATTTATGAAATATTAAACTTAATTTGATAGCCAAATAACAGCACCTAACTAAACACTTGGCTTAAATAGTGTGTCAAAAAAACATTAGGCAAATTATAAGTAAATAAGTTTTTGTAATAAAGTATATTTTTCCAGACAAGCTCTTATAAAATCCGTTATTGGAAATGTAATCCGATAAAAATGAGTCCGAACTCCACCCAAACACATTTCCGTCTCCATCATCAGATCAGCTCACTCTGATAATATTGTATTGTCATCGGAACTGGACAGGCATGCAAAATTTTAACTCAATTGAACAAGGGGAACTGGTCTAAAATTAAGTTGCAAGATTTGACCCGAACATATAATTATACTGAAATACAAACATTGTAAGTTAAATAAAAGTTTATAAAAAAAACGTGAGTCATCTGGAACGCAGAAGAGAGAAACAGGTAAAAAAAATCCTCTTCTGTGATCTGGAATTACATTATTTTTTGTAATCACTTAGAAAAATTAAATGTTTTCGGTCTCTAGCACAAATACATACATACAAATACATAAATAGGCTTAGTACATTTTGCGAATCACGTAGAATCAGGCTGACCGAGTCTACAGGAAAATAATTAATCTCCCAAAGTTCATTATGGCACGATTGAGGCTAAAAGGCGCGCGACGAAATGGAAAGATAAAAGGATTTGTTGAGTAAGCTTTCTTTTGTGAGATACTGTAAGCACTGCGTGACAAAACTACGCTTAACGACTTTGGCGACCAGTGTAACTTAGTTGGTAGAGTGCCTGCCTTCTAAACAGGAGGTTCCTGGTTTGGTTCCCGTCGAGACAAATTTTTGAATGGTGATTTTTAATATCTGCTCTGGGTTTGACCGGCACCCAAGATACAGAAATAAAAAAAATATTATTTCTAGTAAAAAAGTCGGGTAAAAAGGAAAAAATATAGTTTTTTTAATATATCATAGCACGTTTTTAAGGCGAAACATTACGTTGTCATTAAATTCTGAGAAAGCCAAGTTTTAAAAGTCTAGGGCCTTGGGGACCATATTATCATGTGGCTTAATCGGGAAGTTAGTTTAAAATCGATTGCAAAATCTATAAACAGACAATAAAACGAGTAAAATAGCAATAAACACTTTTAAAGAGTCTGCAAGTGATTTGAATACTCCCATTTCATTAACTTGAGAAGGTACGTTGAAATTAATTAGCAATTTTAAATATTTATTTAGGTCGCATAAATTAATAATGTCGTTGGGTCTCCTTAATGTGTTTTTTTTCAGTTATGCAGGTCTACCTTTTATTTACGGGGGCTTTGGTTAATTTTGATGGTTTGTAAACTAAAAAGTTATCTTTTTTCAGCCTGTATAATACATACTCACAAACATACATACTTTTTTACTGGGCAAGTGCCTTTATTAACTAAACAAAATATATACAAATACAAAAAATAACGGATTACACAAATAACTTATTTTTTAATTGTTTAATCATAACACGAAAACATTTATTATTAATACTACTGGTTACTAGTTACTAGTCTAAATAATCCAAATGTCCCACTACCAGTTGGCAGCGTGCCTAGCACGCTGGCGGCATTACCAAGCTAAATGGTAATGCTTATACTTTTTTACCAGCTTTATGATTTGACGAATGCCAGTTATATGAACTTAATGTTTTAACAATTGAGATATCGTTGGAAGCGTCTTCATCGATTCATATATTAATTTTTTGTGTATGATAACACTAATAATGCAGTCCCTGTCAATTCTGAGTTAAATATCAATTCAATCATATTTCCTGTACTAAAATAAAATAAAAAAACATTAAAAATATCTATAAGCGATCTAAATTAGTTTCGCTATTAATTGTGTAATAAGGATAATGATTAATAAAGTACAGTTTGAAACGTTCACTCAATTACGGACAAAATAAAATTAGACAGTCTGGCGTAGGATGTACGAGTCTTTCCTGTCCAATATCTCCCCTTACTTTTTTCAATAAACTCGAAGCTGAAAGCTTTTCAGAATATTCATGAATGTCTCCTTCTTTTCAGGTGGGTGCCCACGATTGGCTGCGGTGAACAATTTACGTTTTTTCTACGTCCAGGTAGGAGTTACTTAAATAAAACTTGCCAGACAGCATCCTGATTTTTAATTGAAGAACTACTACTACTACTACTAACTACTTTTTTTCAGTAGGTATGTAGTCTATATTATTATTATATATATTATTATTTTTTGCGTCTAGCATTATCCCTCATTAATAGCACACCCCGTCCCTGACCTCTTCCATACAAATCCTCTCCATGCTAATGTTGCCTGGAAGAGATCGCTTTAAGCGATAAGGCCGCCAGTTGTTACACTAGTTTTAAGTTGTTTTTTTGGTCATTTGTATGTTATTTCTGGTGTGAACAATAAAGAGTTATCTATCTATCTATCTACCTTTTTAATAAAAAAGGTATACCTGATAAGTGTTGAAAAAGTTGGCGTAAGTTGGAGATTTTTAAGCGGCTTATTAAGAAACTAATTTGACGATGATAAAGTGATTCCGTTTTGCTCTGATTAGTACCTACAACTTGATGGAATATCAATCCTTATAGACTGTTTTTTGAGACGTGGACAAGCGGCAGCTGAGAAAAGCACAATACCTATCGCTATAATAACCAACCCAATAATCACGAAAAAATAATAACCTACTGTTCATTTTGTTTTAATAAAACGGGAATACTCAATAACCGACTCAATGTAACGATTGAGTCGGTTATTCCGCCTATAGTTTTGGTCACATTCGGTGACCTTTATCAAGGAATGCTAAGCGAGACACGCGCGCAACCTTGTCTTATCTTGTCTTTGAGTGCAAGTCAGTCTTGTCTTTGCTTTATTAAAACAAAATGTATCAAAACCACGTCAGTTTTCATAGTAAAACCTACTGTTCGATACATTTTATCTCGCTGCAATAATCATTTTGTAATATATGGAACAGCTGATATTTTTCACGATTTCAGATGTGTGGCGTAGTTAGAATTTTAAGCAGTTAATTTTAACACTGAACTGTTAATTCGGTGCTATCAGAATTTTATGTTTATTTCTGTTTTTCATTCAGCATCTTTCACTCGAAGTGAATCGTCTGAACATAAAATGAATCAAAAGTGACTAGTGCATTTATTAGCGAATCAAATCCAACGACGTGGGATTTCTTCATTGGCATCATTCAATTGCGCTCGGAATGAACGAAAAATTAAACGTCTGAACGCAGAGACGACGTTCACTCGGGTTCTTCGCACAACTTCTTTTAACGACATAATTGTAAAAAAAAAACGGATAAGCTCATTTACTATGTACCCTGTGAGCGAAAAAATGTAAGAAAACAATAACATTCATTCGCGCGAGTGAGCATACGCCCGAGTGAACCGTCGCAATACGTCATTGTCGTGTTACTGCAATAATTAGTACTAAGCCTTTCAACGATGAACGTATACTGGACACTGCCTCGTCGAACCCATTCACGTTAGCTTTTTTTATATAACTTTACACTGTACAATTAATTAGTGGGCTTTGCTACAAGACGCAGTATGTCATTGTCATATTATTGCAATAATGAGTAACCGTTTCAATGATGCTACGATATATGATACGATATGATTCGGATACTGGACACCGCATCATAAAACCCATTCACCTCAGCTATGTCAGTCAACTATGTAGCTTCTTTGTCTCAAAGGACATCGGGTCTCTATGACCTGCTTTAGCGGAGAGAAACAAAACCTATGGGAGCTGTTTATATTTACATACTGAATATATTTTAACATTAAATTTGAATTAACTTCAAAGTAGTTGCTTAGTCTCGATAAAGTAAAAAAACAAAAAAAGAAAACATTTTTTTTAACGCTTATAAGTCATTTCACCGCATCTTGGTAAGCGATGATGTAGCCGAAGAGGAAACATGCAGACTAAGAAGATACCTATTCACTCTGACCTTGAAAAGTTCAAGATTGTAACTCTCAGGAAACAAGGAAGCCAGCAGTTTATTCCACTCCTTGGCTTTACGGATTAAAAACGTTGTTTCAAAACGTTTTGCACGTATTCAAGGGAAATCAACAGTGTAAGGATGGTAGTGGGGCGTCTTTCTACTACATTAAATGTCCAATTTTTTGTATGAACACCTTATCTTTGCCACCTCTACCATGACGTATAAAAATCTTGCTTATTTTACACGTCCAGCGAAACTTTAGGCACTGTTTTATTCCAAACAACGACACAACGCTACACTGGGATACGACAAAACGCTGAGAACAATAACCATTTTTGGGCTTCTAAAATAATCTTTATACAACCCCTCGTAAACCACAATGTCGCTTACGCGTCACCGACAGCCAAATTTGTCAACTTTGTATGTTGTGAACTGCCCACCTGGTGTACCGAAGTAGGCCTTTACCCTATTAACCTGTGTCCGCATTATGTGGCATATATTTTGTATATAATGCTTTGTAGCGGTAAGATGAGTTGGATGGGTCGGGTGGACTACTTTTGATGGAAGTGGTCAGCATAACTCACTTTGGGCTGGATTAAGGATGAGTTAGTGGTTAACTTATTACCGATTAGAGTTTTGAATCGAAGTTTACTGATTAGGTAAGCTGCTTAATATCTTACGGAGATGTTGTAAAATGACACTTTTTATTCTTTTTATGTTTGACTTGCTAGGCTTGTGCCTCGTCTCGCCTTGTGACTCATCGAATTTTAATGAACGTATGATCGAGTGTGGTAAAGAAACTTAGCTTGGGCTTTTTTTTTTAATGTTTTTCCGTGACGAGACGAGCAAGTCGCTCACCTGATGTGGAATTGCCTCTCAAGTAAGGTGGAATGCATCATTATGTACTTAGCATCAGATTTTCAACTTGAAGGTGTTAGCAGAACAGCCGAGTTCTAGAAAGTTTTACCATCATGTTATGAATTCCTCACGATGTTGTCCTGTCAAGATACGGGACTTAGTTTGGAGAACCCGGACATAATTAATAATATAAATATAAAAGTGTGTTTGGTATAATTTGATGACGTAGAATCAATATTAAATTAAATTAAACAGTCTGGAGGTACGGAATACAGACAAATCATTTATGATTGAACCATAATACATTATCGTCGCCAACGACTCACTGCCTTGCTTACGATCGCCAACTGAAATAGAATTAAATATTAAAAAAAAAAAATTGCAAAATGCAAAATATTGCAAAGATTGCACAGTATTGCAAAATGTAAATTTTGGATCTGTTCCGGATACGCATTTTGTTTAATTATTGTATATTAATATGAGAGATTGGTTCTATAATTATGTGCAGAAAAAAAAAACTGTTATTTAGTTACTTCCGGGTCAAAAGCAAAATCAAAATTGACTGGGCGAGATACTTTCTGGATTTTAAACTCGAATTAAGACTCACATTGTTTGAACAATTACGTACCTGAAGCCACAATATGAGAACATTGACGGATTCACATAAAAAAACCAGTGTCTTCCAGACCATTTTTACAATAAATGCCCACTACAAATCAATTCGTGGACATTTTAAGACGTGCAGAAGTCACGTTTCGTCCCCTGTCCGTGGCCAGCGAATGACGCCCTAGGGACGGTCGGCAAGATTAACGTGGCCTGTCTGTCCTCTACCTTAAATCACATTATGGCCCCTCACTCTTTGTCTAATGCCGTCTAAGACGGACTCTTCGGAGGAGACTGTGATTACGGAATTTTTAAGTGAATTGAAGTTGTTTTAAATTTGTGTCTTTTTAAAAAGCAATACACTTAAGGGGTATAACTTTATTATAGTTATATCGTCTACAGCTATGCTACTTGCACATTTGCAATTTTTTGTAGCTATTGTGAATTTCCAAAAACTGTAGGTGTGTTGCATGTCTATCACAACATCAGAAATATTTTACTATGAAAACTGAAGTATTTTAACACAAACTAAAACTACGTCGGAATAACCGACTCAATTTTACGTGAGTATTCGCCTTTTATGTAAACAAAAATTAGAAATATTCCAGAGAAGTTTTCTTTTCGATATCTGTAAATTACAAAAAGAGAAAAAAAAAACCTTCGTCA
The DNA here is from genome assembly GCA_947579745.1 of Apocheima hispidaria. Lineage (NCBI taxonomy): Eukaryota > Metazoa > Arthropoda > Insecta > Lepidoptera > Geometridae > Apocheima > Apocheima hispidaria. The sequence continues at coordinate 6,660,305 of OX388162.1, forward strand.
AAAAAATTAAAAGTTTCATTAAAACAATTGTAATCTTATAATTTTGTAAATTGTGATTGTTACAGTGATATTATTTCTTCAATTACGTGATAATGCGCAAGCGCGACTGTTGGCGCGACTCATGTCCGTCTGCACTAAAATCAACAAAGATAAGCATCTTAATCTTAACTAAGCATCACCTAAACTAAGTCGGACTTAGGCATGTCAAAAGAAAGGACATGTCTTACGCATTCAGGTAACCTCCTAAGTTTTGTGCGAGTGTAAGTGTCGAGTGATTTTTTGTAAGGTCGCATCCAAACTGATGTAATAATATATGTACGAGAGCGTCGGAGTCATTGTGTGGGGAACGCGTTATTTAGCTTTATATTAGTAATTCGAGCTCAACTGGGACCTCGCGACCCCTGGAACTTCATCACCCCAAGAGCTCCATGTCTGAATCGCTCGTATAATATTTAGAACGAAATAACATGCGAAATGACTGATTTTCGAATCAAATCTCAAACAAAAGTCGCATTTTTTAAATAATCATGTCTCTCGCTAACTCAACGAGTGGTTTGAACCATTTGAATTTTCTTCTATCTAATAGAAAATCTTTCATTTCGCACGATATTTTCGTGCGACATATCATACAAGCGATGCAAAAATGGAGCCCCTGAGGTATTGCTGGCCAGTCCTTCTGGTGTTTATGGAGGTCATCCCGCCATCGCTTTCTGGGTCTGCCGCAACTTCATTTGCGTAATTTTTCTATAAATAAAAATGTCGATTGTGCGAACGAGAGAGCGTGCATTACGTAAATGTGTCTTTAAACAGCAGAAAGCAGTGCAGTTATATTGTTATAAAGATAGACCAGATAAATTATTGTGGCATCTCGAACTCACACCATGTGCCATCATTAATACACCCTTGTGCAAACATACGTGGACGTAATATTGATTTATTTATCTCTACAATAATGAGAGAATAACTCGATATGGGAGCCACATGTGGACTCTACGTGGGAGTGAACATCGATTCGTTGTGGTGGAGGGAAATACGTGACTGGTGATTTTTAACTGTGTTAGTGGTTTTTACTGAGAGTCTAGTTTGTTTTACTCAGTAACTTGTAGTTTAATAATACAATTTTAGTAGAATCATTCGAACAACAAAAAAACAACAACCCCCGACTACAAAGTGAAAACTAGAACCTATACAAACTCTTCAAATACAAAGACGAATCTACCGAAACCGCGCAATCCAGGCAATTGGGTAAAAAGTCAAAATATGCTGGCTTTCTTGCCGACTTAGAGTAGGCTTAATCTTACCTAAGTTTTATGTGTTTGTAGTTCAGCGAGCAGTAGACCTCGCGAGAACAAACTTTTTTGCACAACCTTAATTCTAGAATTTCTTTTTTTTTTTGTCGTTGCCATTTTTGGTTGGAGGGGTATTTCCTCCAAAAACGAGGGAAGTTTGCTGCGGCGCTATTTACCGGACAATTTACAGAAACATCTGGGGCTAGACTCTAAACAAGAATTTTGAATATGAGCAAAATCGAAATTCGGTTCCCGATCGTAAAATTCGGGACATCGAACTAAGACCTCACGACTTTATATCTTGACAAACTCTTGACCGATTTTGCTCATATTTTAAATTATTGTTTAGAATTGAGTACCGAATGTTTCTATCAAATATTATTAAAATCTGCCGGTAAATGGCGCCACAGCAAACTCACCCCCTATTCGGAGGAAATACACTAACAACCAAAAATAGCTGACGACAAAAATAAATCTAAAAAGTTGTAGAACAGATACCAAGTTTCGTCAAGATTGATTGAATAATACGACCTGTACGCGAGTACCAACACACGGACAAATAAAAGAAAATTTTGCCAGTTAAAGCAGAGACCTTTCGTTCGCTTCGCTCACTGGGCCTAAAATATATCACCAAAAATCTAAGTACTACACAAAACATTAGACAGGAAAAATGTAAAGAAAAAATAAGTAAACATTAGTAAAATACTTTATTCATAATTATCTTAAACCGAGCTTTACTGACAAATAACCGCCTGCAATGAAATGTATTAAGTACACTCCTTTCCAGAAAACCACGAGTGATAAGTGCTAAAATAATCTGTAGTCGTTTCGAATTTCATCTACAATATAGATATTTATATTATAAATAAAGTCTTTTCCTATGATTCATAACAAACACCACCACATCTATTTTAACTAACTCCCAAAATTTGAGGGCTTGAGAAATTTTGTATTTTTAAATGTGTGTTCAAATTGTGTTAAATCACGTTGACGTCACAGCGTAGCACAACGTAGCCCCGAAGTAGCTTTCGTAGCACGTAGCGTTGTCTGTCGTCAACCGCGTAGCATCTATTAGTTGTGACTTGACTTTGGAATATTAACTTTACTTTACAACGGTCTACGCCCGTTGTAAAGTCAAAGTTTTATTTATTTATTTAGTTTATTGGCACACAAAACAGAATACAGTCAAATAAATACAAAAACAGAATAGGATTTACAGTTTCGATCTGGACTATATCCCTTAAGTATGTATACACAACACGATCTAAACTTAAAAAGCAGAATTAAAGAATTGCATTTAAAATAAAGATATTGAACATGCTAATTAAAGTTACGTCTTAGATTGGGCCGAAACATGGGCCGTGAAAATAATATTCCTGTCGTCTTTCTTAAACATTGGTAGTTTTTTTATTAAAAATGTCAAGGGATTTGTGGTGTTCTTTTGATATTTCATTGTATTGGCGACATATTCTAACGATTGGGTTGTAAAAGGACGTATTATTATTATACACCTGCAAAACAAATATTTTTGAAAAGCTATCACGAGTTCTAGGCTTAATGCAAAGTGGAGTACTAATGCAAAAAATATTCGTTACAAGTAGTGTTTTTTCTCCTTACCACAACGAATTAGTTAGCTTGGGTTTGTAATTCAAGTCAAACAAAAATTGTGACAATCATGTCACAGTTTAAAGCAGTAGCTACTTTTTAAGTCCTATTCAGATACAAAAAACGGGTTACGCATTTTTCTATGGCCATTTGCATTTTTCTTTATATAATTTCTCTATAGTGTAAAGTAAATAAAAGAATAATGTTAATTTCGTTAAGATTATCTTTTTTGTTACAGATATAATTTTAAATCTTATACAATTTTTTTATTTTTTTAGTCTTGGTACTCTTTTCCATTTATTAATATGAAAAAGTATGCTATATTCAATTTGTTGCAATTATTTTATAACGAGAAAATCTACTTGGGCGAATGACCACTCATGAAAATCTATTTAATTGCATAGAAAGAAATAAATATTCTATTTATTCTCCATTTCGAGATAAGAAAGTTTAATATCGGAACCCTTTATAAAGTTCGCAAAGGGAGCAGTGAGCAGTTGGACTGACCCTTGCTTAGGGTGTAACTTAGAAACGTACTTTTCAAAGTTAGGGGTCTTTACTAGTGAACTTGAAAAAGATACAAGCTTTTCTCAGAAGTAAGTGAGGAAACGTAAAAAGTAAGTTACAGTTTTGTGTTACGACAATCATTGTAGAAGGTTTTAAATATAGAACCGTATTCAAAATATATTACTGTTTTCTCTTTTATTGCTATATGTGAGAAGAGGACACCAACACTGTTGAGACCTCCTAATGGAACATAATATGCTACATAATTAAAAATCAGGTTTTCCCTTCTGTGCCACTTACATTTATGCTGCTGCCTTTATTTGCTCCAGCTATCACAATCACGAGCAAGTTGCATCTAGTCTAAGCATACTGTTTAAGCGTACCCGTTTTACTTGCTCCAGCTACTTGCACTAGTTACTAGCCTGCTGAAGGTCTGTGGCTTTATTAGAGCGGTGGTTGTAATGGTGTAATTATTTTTGGTGGATTTATGTGTTAATGATCTTTACATTATTGTATAATAAGCGTTTTATATTGGCATGAATAAGTTATTTGGACGTGTAAATTTTAAACGGTTCATTTTGTGACAGTGTATCAGTAAATCACATCAACATTAATTTTATAAAATAACTAGCTATATCCCACGGTTTTACCCGTCTTCTTAAAGTAACTGTGAAAATCCCCATAAATTTGTATATATTTTTTCGAAATAAAGTAATTCAACGCTTCACACTCAAGCACTGACAACTGACTTCCAGACCCGGAGTTGATATTTAAATCATCATTATTCAAAGATGTGCCTGGCCGGGAATCAAACACGAAATCTCTTTATAAGGCAGACGCGCCACCAACTAAGCCAGGAGGGTCGATATTGAGCTTCTACAAGCTACATTTAAAAGAAGTTTTATCCAAATTTATTTAAACGCATGCCAAGAAATATGTAGGTATACAATTATATACTGCAGACAATTTTCGCATTTTAATACCCGTGTGTTAGTTTAGTTGGTGTTAATAACCCCTCGAAGAAGTTGTTTGATCTATACCTGAACCTACAGTCAATTTCGAGATCCCGTCTAATACCACTTAAGATGTGCCTCCCATCCGCTTGAACGATCTCAAATTTCGTAGAGCTATCAGTGTGAAGAGGGTTCGGAAAAGCCAAGTTTTAGTTTAGTGTTTTGAACAAACTTAAATATAAGCACTACATATACGCCTTATTGATATTAGATACCGTATTTATGGTAAAGTTATCTTTTGTAAATATATTGCTTTTTAAAAATCGATATAACTCGATATAACTCAACTTCAAAATTGTGTACTCCCATCTCTTTTACTTTATCGCTATGGCATAACGAAAATAAAGCTTTATCATTTAAAGCGTCTCAAAAAAATCAAACTATAATGAATTAAAGCATACAGGATGGAAAGTTTAATTGTGACAGTAAATATAACTGTTATTTGCATTTTCTTAGTTTTTCTGTAATCGCAGATTAATCCCCAAATTTCAGTTTTAAAATATCAGTACTAATTTGCGCCAAAGTGCGATCTCGCGACCATTATTGCTTCTTCCCTCTATAGCTTCTTGGTACGATTTTGCAAATATTTGAAATTAAAAATTGTATTGAAATGAGCTACGATTTTATAAAGATTGGACTCGCAAGAATTTCTTAGAGAAAATATACATACATACAAATGCCAATATTTTTTCCACAGACATTCTCTTCGCTTTGTCATAAATTGAGTCCATTGATTAAATAATTGTCATATAGAAATAACGAAGAGTGTTGGTGAATAGTATAATGTTGTGAAACGTGACTCTTCGTGTTGTTTCCAAAACTCCATAGAGACCTCTAGTAAAGTCTCCACCACTTTAATAGGGCATGTCGTGGACTTGACCGTGACTTAATTAGACTATGACTGAAACTTATTTTAATTGTGAATTATTTGACTTCACTTGAAATATTACAATACTTGACACTGGCTAAATACACAACGTGTGGAGCCAAAACATAAGAGAAAAAAATAAAGATCCAGAACATAAATTCAAACGTTATCAACTTAATTCTCAATTCGTAAACTCCATTTCGCATATATGCAAACTACTGTTAGCTGAAAATAACTATCTCAGCAAGCATCAATGTTAGCTTCAGCATAATCCAAGTGTTCAGTACATAAATTCAAAGGACATTTCGATCAACTTAATCATTTGAACGTAATCCTAAATTTGTAACCTTCGTTTCACACACATGTACTGTCAATATACTGTCAACTGATAATAATAGATATTTTCTGCATGTATTTTCTGTAGGTATTAATGAGGAAGGCAAGGCAAAATTAAATAGAGAGAGCACTGCGTACATTACATACATTATCAGCCAGAAGACGTCCACTGCTGAACATAGGCCTCCCCCTTAGACCGCCACACCGACCGACAATGTGCCACTTGCATCCACCGGTAGCCCGCGACTTTCACAATGTCGTCGGCCCACCTAGTGGGAGGCCTGCCTAGACGCTTCGTCTTCCGGTTCGTGGTCGCCACTCAAGAACCTTTCTTCCCCATCATCGCTGCGTACGATTGTTCTTAAAAGGTGGAATTTGACAGTTACTGGGATTTGTAAACACAATAAGAAACGCGTCAAGCTTTTTTCAAAAGGTCTTTCAGTATAGCTTAAAAGAATATAATCAAAGTGTAAGGTAACCGAGCTTAATAGGTAAGAAAATAAAAAAAGCTTTTGCGTCTCACAATATTCACTTTTTTATTACCTTAGGATCTTTAGGGAAGGCACGCCTGTGCCGTTACATCTGTCCACACAACATTTCGTTATATTTATGACTTTTTTTGATAAACTCCATGGATTTTGATAGTAGTTTAGGAACAAGACTACGCAGGGCTATTTTGAAGCTTCTAAACAAGCTTCCGGTAATTGTGTGCGAATTCAAACGTCATTACGATCAGCCTAATCCTTAGAAGTTAATTTTCTATTCGTAGCCTCTATGTCACACATACGCAAACTCCACACTTACGCAACCATACCGCATTGTCAGACGCTCTTAAAGTATCAGGTGTGCACCATGAATACCTAATCTTAATGGAGTAGGAACATGTACCTACAGACATACAGATAAGGGGAAGAATAAATCATCGAGTGAATGTTTTACAAAGTTCCCGGTGGGAAGAAGCAGATTGCAAGATCTGCGCGAACTTGGGAACAAGACCTTTTATTTTGCGTCAGAAGTGTTTATGGAAATTGGTTGGAATTGTTACGAATATTAGCAGGTACTTTAGTTTCGTTAAGTATGATAGGTATAGCGGACCTCTGACACGAGAGTCAGCCATTCGGCTTATGTAAACTTAAATATGTTTAGATTCGGGTCGTTAGATTTTTTATTGTTGATGTAATTAAAAGTTGCCTTGATAAAAAAAATGTTTATAGATAATATATAACAATATATTGTGAGCAATAACAATTGGAATTGTTTATATATTGTTGTTGGTATGTATTGGTAATATACCCATTCAATTAGGAATAACACAATCTAAACGAAAAAACCCCGATCCATAGGGAAAAGGACGGCGGAACAGTTATTTTGCGATTTTTTTATTTTTACTTATATGTGAGTTGGTACAGTTTGGTACATAAATGATTGATTGATTTTCAAACAGTTGAGAATCACAGCAATGAAACCTGCTTGCAAAATATTTTAAAAAAAACAGGAGCTACTATGCTACAGACAAGTAAAGCTTCAAACTTACATCACCCCATATTTTTAGCTGGGCGTTAAAAATAGATTAACAGAACATTGAAATGTTTTAAGAAATTTTACTCGCTCTTATTTTTAACTTGGATGCTGTACAAAGTGGTTCAAGAGGTGTCAATTTCAAAACGAAAAAACAGGATTGATGATAATGATAATAATGATAAGTACCTACATCCCAATTGTATTGGATATTATTTCATGTAGGTACTTATCCCATATTTTTGTTTTGATGAAAGGTTTTCATCCAAAATGTAAATCAAAACAAGAATAAAACCAACAAATTAAAAAGTCTATATATAAGCTTTATCGAGGAAACAAAACGCAAAAAAATACACGAACAATTTCGTCCAGGATACTGAAGAGGTTGTCCCAAACGAAATTATTTTCTAAAAAGTCTCGGCTAGATAACATTTTCCCTCCACCAAATGAATACCATCCGAAATTGAACTCTATCCTTAGACCGAAAAGCTAGTCTCTTTCAAAGCACTTCATCGTCTGTATCTTCGATTCCATCTCACTCACGAATTTAGCACTAATCTCTATCACTATAAAGAAGCTTATCCGTTGCTGAGTTTTCAAGTAAAAGCAGGCGCCACCGTTCGTCACGTTTAAATATGATTTATGCAAGTAATTTAGTTAAGTACGTATAGACATTACGAGCTTGGTATAGATTAAAGTGTTCAGTAGGGAACCTTTGTGGCATCTCACCGCGTCTTGGGCGGTCTTGTTTCAGGCGAGTTGTAAATTATCGCGGAGTACAATAGATCTCTGTGATGTCATAATATTTGCTATTTCATGGGTAAGGAGCTAGCCGAAGATAGCGTTATTGGACAAATATAGACACAAACATACAAATGCCGATTTGTTCCCGTAGACTCTGAGACCTCGCTTCTACTTAACCAGATACCGAAGAATAACAATCCTAATTTTACAATATTTTATTTAACTTGCAATGGTTGTATGTATGTTTGTCAGGTAAAACTCAAATTTAGACCAGTTCTTCTTGTTTTATGGTGTTGAAATTTTGCAAACCTGTCAAGTTCCGATGACAAGTCAATAATAATACAGCGAGCTGATCTGATGATGGATACAGAAAGTAGAAAACCAAACTCCTTAGTAACTAACAGTAGGTTGATGGAGTTTGGACTCATTTTGATCAGCTTACAGTACAAATAACGGAATTTATAAAAGCTTGTCTGGAAAAATGTTTTTTTTCCACAAAAAAATATTATATGTACTTTTTCGTGTTACAAATTGGGCTATACCTACGCCATCATGAGTCATCGCTGCGTACGATTGGAAAAGTCTCCCGTCACGTGATCACATCGTGATCGGTTCATGGATATTGACCAGACAATCACATTGTCGATGTCACTGCATAATGTGCGTACTTATATGTAAATAATGATTAATGAGTTAGGAGCTTACATCACCATACTTTACTCACCTTTATTTACTCGGTTTTTTTTCACTTAAGCAGTTTCAAACATTTTATACTTAACATACATACATAACTTTTTAGGCTCTTTCAAACATTATATAAAAAAAAAAATTTTTTTTTGGAAAAATATCTATCGCTTATGGTTAGAATACCATAGTCAATGATTTTTATCCATTCCCAAGTTAGGTACTATTTATTATTTTGGGGAAGGAGATGGAAAAAAAAAACGAAAATTTTTATTTTCCTTCTTCTTCGTCAAAATAGTAAATCTTAACATTATTGCCTTAAAACATTGGAATTTCGTTTCATTTTAAAGATTAATGAGTTTTTATTTTATTTATTTCTATCCCAGTAATTTTAAAATTTTGCGATCTTGGTTACCTGTGGGGAATGGGGATCTCAAATACAATCATTGTGCATAATCCTATATAACCGGTCTGCACCCCAAAACAACCAGCCTTGCCAACATAAAAATGACCTGCCTTTTGTTCACTTCATTATGGCACTTGTATTTTGTCTTAAATAAACTAAGTATATAAATTCTATCTCATTCATGTTATTTTGAATATCTAAAAAAAGAACAAGTACTTAACAAGATTATAAGAAAAATAAAATAACCCGACTGCAAATTGTAGGCTATGTCACTACGGACGTAAAGCGGAATCCAACGACACCTCACTCAACAAAATCGGTCGAGTTTTATAGGCTCCAGGAAGTAATATAGGAACACATAAACATACTTACATACACAAAAAATAAAACATATTAATATGCTAATAGGTACTATGAGCCATCTTTACGAAAACTGTCGAGTCACGCAATAGCCTCGTGATCGTTTCATGATATCGACATGACATCTGTTAACGATGTCACTGCATAATAATGTACGCACTTGTATGCAAATAAACGATTTTAATGAGTTACACACAGACACTATCACATCATCGGCTAACAAACAACACCGCCCAAAATCTGTCAATGTTTTCAATACAAAACCTGTTAATTTGCCAAATTCAATTTTGAATGTTTTTCCTGTGTATGTATTTCCTTACGTGACCTCTTATTCTCTTATGGTAAGTATAAGCGGCTTGACCGATTTTGAAACTTATAAGGTGTCAATTTTCGAAGTTTTATAGTTATGTGGCTTGCTAAAACGAAGAAAAACTGTTCTATCACCAGTTTAAGTTGAATCCCGAAAATATAGGGAATAGGAGCGCCAATAAATAATATAAGCTTAGCTTAGTTGTTGAATAACATAATTCATATAGAAGTTGGTGGTTTCCGTGGGTTCTAGATTTTAAATTAATTATACTTGTTCCTATATCATCATGACTATTCATAACCAAGGCTAATTTTTTTTTTGTGTTTATATTAACTTGTGTTTAAAATATTACAATATTTCAATAATTTTAATTAATTAATATACTTGTATTAGATTCAAAAACACGTTTTTTAATCTAAAACAAGTACCCGAGCTCTAGCTATGAGTTGGTAATAAAGTCAAGCTCTTTTAAAAATATTCCGTTTGTAAGATTATTATTTACACATCGCATATTTCCATAGGTATGTTAATCTAATTTAAAGGTGTGGAATATTCTGTTTGTCTTGGCTACTAGAGTTTGTTCTACGGAATATTTTTATGGTAACTAATAACAAATAAGGTAGAACTATGACTTGGCACACCTAAAGCTAAGAATGAAGATAATGTTTGATGTTGCGGGACACTGACGTCAATTCTGTTGTATGACTTTCTAAACTAAACTAAATTTGACAGCTCTAAAGTTATTACCATTCCATTCTCACATATTAACTTTAAACGAGACGAAGATTATTTTATAGTTGTTAGATTCGTTTAGTTTAGAGAATGGTACGACAGAATCGAGGCTATTCAAGAAGTCAATCAAATTTAATTAAACGAAATGACGGCGACCCGTCTGCATTTTTGCCATCTATGGCATAAGAAGTAAAATTAGTTTGATTGACAAAAGAGCCAAAAAAATCCTTACTAATATTATAATTCAGAGGAATATAGCCGCAGTCGTATCAGGACCAATAAAGCATCGAGGTATAAAAATTAACAAGTTCGTCTCGAGAAAAAAAATTCACTTGCGCGACTTAGAACTACATTATTACAACTGTCAGTCCATACAAAACGAAAAAATAACGCAGAAAAAATAGATCAACGCCATCTAGCGAAAAATTAACTTTGTATCTCTTTCTGGATGTTTGTCACGTTATCGCGGCTAAACGGCTGAACGGATCTTAATAAAATTTGGTAAGGAGCTACATTATATCACAAAGACGGACATAGGATACTTTATTTATGTCCACGCGAACGAAGTCGCGGGTAACAACTAGTAATTAATAAATCTTTCACAGACACTCACTACTCACACACTTTCTTTCACTCACACAAAACAATACTTACATATGTGTAAACAGCTTCATAAAACATGTCCAACGGAAATGATTTACCGTCGAGAAAGTTATACTTAGGTATAGTCTACACGGACACCTTACTCAGGGGTCCAAGCGCCCCTAATGATGTATGGCCCTAATATATGGCGATTAACTTGCACTCTGAGATGCCCCTAACCAAAAGTGCAAGATCAAGAATGGGTGTGTAACACGCGATTGTGTTTGAGGTAAATTAAGTTGTTTTTGCAACTCTTACTTTACGCCTTCTTTAATAATCACACTAATATTATAAATGCGAAAGTTTGTGTGTAAATGTGTTTGTTCCCGTTCAACTCTGTAACGGCTGAACGGATTTGGTATGGAGGTAGCTTATTCCCTGGATTAAAACATAGGCTAAAGGGACAGGAAAAATTATTCGGTTTCTGTAGAAGCCGCGGGGCGCAGCTAGTAATAAAATATATGAGAATTCATCTGAACCATTTATTTAAATTTGCTTCGTCATCGTCGCTTAACTATTATAATCGAGATAATTTTGGCGGGAGTTCCGGTGGCTATCTGTGGTCTTCTTCATCAGTTCCACGTTACCAATTGATACTTTCTGAGTGCAAATACTTGACTTGTTGACGAAAATACCAAAATCGCCTATAATATATTTCGCTCAATTCCTCATGGATCCGATTATTAATAATTCCGTAATTCAAAATTTGTATTTAAAACGTAATCATTCTTAAATCGCACACAGCTACTTGAATAACGATTAACTTGCAACTTTTGTACTTACCCTCTGCAACTGCAAAGATCAGAATGGGCGTATCTCACGCGATCGTATTTCACGAAGATTGAGCTGTTCTGGCCGGTGCAGCTAATCATTATGGCGTTGTGATCACTTCAGCCTGGTGAAATAATGGACAACTTAGTATATATTTGTGTATATATTTACGTAGTCTAATGAATTTTTTTTTTGAAAACAAAAAACATTGAAATTAATATTAGTAGCTTTGGGGCTAGGCTAAGTTTTTGTATTGTAAGTCGCGTAAAACCAGCAATACTCCATGCTTATAATAGAATACAATTACCAATTTAAAAACATATTATTAGTAGCTAGTGGGCAAGGCTAAGTTCTTGTATTGTATTGTAAGTCGCAGAAAACATAGGAAAACTTCCTCATCAGTTCCACTTCACAAAATAACACTCTCTGAATGCAAATGCTTGACTTGTTGATGAAAATACCAAAATCACTATATGTATGAATTAAGGAGTTCCCTCAATTCCTCATAGATCTCATAATCAGAACTGGACTTTGATAAAAATTGAACAAATCTGGAAGTTTCTCCTTTCAAATTAAAAATATAATTTTGCAAAACGGTTTATAGAAGACGGAGTTCTGAGGTAACAAACAGAACTTGAGAACCTCCTTATTTTATTTTGGAAGCCGGTTAAAAACTTGGGATTATGCGAAAAAATGCGACTGTGAGTAATTTTATACTGGAATCATGAATATTTTAAAATTCTAAACTACATAATAACAAGTATTAGTAATCGCAAATATCTAGAACACTGGGAAAAGCAGTTAAAAAACTCCCATAGTTAACATACGAGTAAACATAGCATAACTTTTTTATTAATTCCATTGTACCCGATTTTCAATTAGCGATATAGAGTTTTTCCAACGCTCGGCGTAATCTGGCTCGCAGTGAAATGGGGCGAAAATCCACTTCGTCCTTTTACCAAAATAAAGTGGTACCAAGTGGATACTACGTATTATGGCATATTATGTACCTAGTAACTATTTACGAACAAAGAAACGCAGATGTAAATTAGAATCTACTTGTATTTTTACCCGACTGCCCAGGAAAAAGGAGGAAGAGGTAATGTTTTTGGGTGTAAGTATGTAAGTTCTTATATTACTTATCTCCTGTAGGCCTGTATAAACGGCCTGACCGAATATGATGAGCGAGGTGTCTTTGGATTCCTCTATATACCCGGAGTGCCAAAGGCTATATTTGCCAGACGGTTTTTTTTTTTGTTTTTTCTTTAATTTTTTTAAAATCAAGTTTTTGTGTAATTTTATTTAATAAAGTTATAAATGATTGCTCTTTGTCTTTACGATTATTCTTATTTGTTTTATTTTGTTATGTAACTAGTTTTAGTTAGTTGAGGAAATCTTTCCCAACGTTTCAAGTCAAAATTGATTACTTAAATTATCCCTACGTACTGTTATTTAGTGATTTTCAAAAATCTTTACTTAGTGACAATGAAAGGGTCAAAGTTTAATCATAAACAAAGAGTAGCATTTTCTTTCCATACACGTTAATTATTGACGATAACATTAAAAATCTGAGTAGAACTTAATAATATTAAATATCCTCACACCTGAAATAAAGATACCTAAGTGGCCCAAACTCATCATAAAATGTGTGGTATTCTATTTAATATCAAATTATTACCTGGGGACAGCAACTTTAAAAGATATAGGTACTTTAAAACTGTAAGTATTCACTCGCAGACACATAGCTCCTAACCATTAATATTAATGAGAGTTCCAACCTAAATCCTCTGTGTGAAGTCGAGCTAAATTTTACGATTTAGATGTACGTTTTCTGAATTTAAAATTTGAATCTCTTTAATTTTTCCAGCCATAAACGGTTTTAATCCGCACGGTAGTAAATGCGCCAAATGGTAATGATCTACGTTAAAACCTCTTTACGGGCGCCATTTTGAAATTATTTTGGCGCATGATGCGATTCATCATTAAATATATATTTTAGGAATTTAAAAAAAAGTACGTAATGAAATCCACCAAATATTATAATGACTTAATGACTATTAAGTAGAGAGAGAGAGAGAGAGTAATGTTTCAAAATTTCAAATGAATGAAAAGGTTTTGATGTTAGAAATTTCAATTTCATAAATGTTTGTTGTTTTTCGACGAATAGATTAAAAACAAGTTGAAAATGTTTATCTTGATTTAAAATGGAATCTAAACTTGTTCTGTTGATCATTCGATTCGTTACTTTCAGTTTTAAAACAAAGTTTTCAAAGGTTTTCATAATTTTTACCAATAAAATATATAACCTATATACCAAATATTCCAGGAATAACACATTACTACCACTCTTCTTACCCACACTTACGATTTTTTTTCTCAAAGCCTGCGTCATAATATCTCCTCCGTGTCCTCATCCTACCTCTTATCATCAGCTGGAAGACCACAGCCACCGTTCTTGAGTGGTGACCACGAACCGGAAGACGCAGCGTAGGCAGGCCTCCCACTAGGTCTGTGCACTAGGTGGACCGCCGACATTGTGATGGTCGCCCGCGACCGATGGTTGCAAATGGTAGGTCGTCGGTCGGTGTGGCGCTCTAAGTTAGAGGTCTATGTTCAAGCCTTCTTCATCATCCCTGAATAACCCAGTAAGCTACATTTATATCAGACATAAAATTAACTATGTCAAATGATGATCACATGATGAACAATTATTGTTTACACACTTGTAACAATACCATGATTCATAAAATAAAACGGTAACAATAAATAAAATAAGCATTCTTAATAGAATTAAGTACCTGCCTGTGACGCGCATGTGTTTATTAATATAATATGCTAAGAATTCATTGCTCATGTTTATATTTTTTGCAGTGACGTACGAGTATATGAACTGGTAACACAATAGCTTATTAGGGCGTAGGTACACATACATGAAACATTATTCAATCGCTTCATTTCAGCTTATTCTATTTCTATGCTTGGGTTACTCTCAAGGCCACTTTCTTAGAGCTATCTCGCTCGCGTATTTTGCACATTGACAATTTAAATTACTAATGGCTGTCTGCACTAAACTTTGACAGCTCTTATGAAATGAAATGAAAAGATAAGCTAAGATAGCCCGTCTTCACTAAAGTCAACAAAGATAATTATAAGCATCACCTAAACTAAGTCGGACTTAGGCATGTCAAAAAAAAGGACATGTATTTAGATTATTATATTTAGTATTTTATGTATTTTTTAGACAACCTCCTAAGTTTGGTGCAGCGCATCTTTCACTGTTAGGTACGTCCTGAGACTTAAGTATGAACTTAAGAGCTGTCAAAGTTTAGTGCAGACGGGCATACTTGTTTTGTCTGATTATGATATGATAACAATTGTTTTAGTTACTTTTAATTTGATGGAGGTGATTGTAAAAACGAAAAAGAAAACAGTTTTTTTTTATCATTTTCCATTTAACCCCCGAATACTTAAACTTTTGTTAACTTTGACGACAGATTAAGTCTACTGCTGCCTTTGTCATTTGCTTATTGCCAGACAAAGGCAGTATTAGAATTAATCTGTTGTCAAAGTTAACAAACGTTTCAGTATTCGGGGGTTAGAGTCCTAGTCTCCTCGACCACTTGAAGAGTCTTGGGTTCAAATTTCACGTCTTTATCGGTTTGGTCTGTGCGTTGATTCCTAGAAAAAGGCTTCTTCTTTTACATATATGATTATGATAAATATACACAAAATACATAATTCACACACTATCTACGAAAACTTATATTATGTTCCCTTGCACATAGTTATGGTACGAATATATATAATGTATATACCCTTTAATTAACTCCGAGGCTGCATTCTTTGTCCCGCGTTAACTGACCCGGAAGAGTTATCCAGCCGGCTACTTTTATGTCCTTATTTGCATGGAATAATCTAGAAATTCGTTATTACGGAAGTTCTTTTTGGATACATTGACGTCATTGATGGATGCATTATGTGCTGATAATATGATAATTTGACCTAGGTTTGTCCTAAAACCACGACCTGAACCACCGGAGCACGGACAGCAGCGTCATTTTAGTAAACGGTGAGCATTCTGCAATCCTCAAGCCGCCTGCCAAGCATGGTGATCATGGCAATTCTTACGATGAATAATTACTGGTGGAAATGCACGATAGAAGTTTGATTATTGTACCTATGGTGGCTCAAACCACTTGGGAATTGAAAGTCCCATAGTCCCCACCATTCCTAAAGCTGTTGCCACATATTCGACAAGTGGCGAGGCAAGTAGCCTAGGAAGTAGACAGAGAGAGAGAACATGGACTATGAATTCATTTGAGAGGCGAAAATAAAGTCTAGAAATCATCCAACCATTTATTTTATTACTAGCTGCGCCCCGCGGTTTCACCCGCTATTCTACAGTAACCGAATATTTTGCGACGTTACGTTTGGTCTCCATTTTTTGTACTATTTTTTATAGTGTGCATGTATTAATTCAGTTTGCCCTACATAAAGGGGATACTAAATAAAATTGTCTAGGTAGTAGTGAGCTAACCCATTTCCCATAATATGATCAGGGTAATATTATCAGGCTAATAAGGTCACATGTGACCTTATTTGATGCCACTTATATGCGCCACATTTTTTTTTGTGTGTAACATTTCATTTTTCTTTTTAATTAACAAGAAGAGAATGAGAGATAATCTTATATTTCCATCCACCTTTCACGACCAGGACAGTAGAAGAGAGATACACTAGCACCTACGCTTTGTGTATTTATCTAGTATACGAGCAGTGTTCCAGAGTCCAGAGTTTATACCCTGGATTAACACAAAGGCTACTTTTTATCCTGGAAAAATATTGGGTTTCTGTAGAATAGCGGGTGAAACCGCGGGGCGCAGCTAATTATAACTGGAGCTCATACTGCCTTACAGTGCAGTGCTAGTATTTGATCTATCTATCTACTCTACTCATAACAACAATGGTTTCAAAATCGAGATGAATATCATAAAAAAATAGACATTCATCATCTGCATTGAGGATGATCTCTTCCTGGATCAGTAAGATTTATTATGCTTTATGGTGGAACTGATAGGTGCACGACTACCCGACCCCTTCTTGGGTAAGCGTTTTTGTGAATATTGTTTTAGCGCCGTTGTTTTTTTGATTTATCTCGGCTTGTAGGTGAATTATTATGGAAACAATATACAATGCACAGAAAATAAGGTAAATGAATCTCTAAGGGATGACGGAACTGTGAGTCAGCTTTATGTAAAGAAACGTAGTTGTTTTGTATTAAACAGTACGTCGAAATTAGGACAGTGGAGAAGAAAGAAAGCGCGTTTTAGAAATAGGTAAAAAAAACTGCTTATTATTTGCTAAAGTGTTTTTGGAAAAGCATATGTGCCAAAAAGTTGTGAAGATATCTTAAATAGCACATTCAAAAGTATACAAGTAAGTATACATAAGTTAGTCTTTTATTTTTATCTCACACAATTTCTGAAGCATTACAGCCTAATATAAAATGCAAATTTGTTCATTTTGGAGGTAAGTTAAAAATACAAATATATATATATTAATGGAACACAATTTTATGTAAGCGCTAAAATATAGCGTTTACTTTTCTTTTCATTTACGACAGTTTCATTCTGCGTAGATATTTTTATTACTTTTAAATTTACTTATGTACTTTTTATTATATCTAAATTTATCACAAACAGGTCTTTATTTATATTCAATATCAATAACTTAAATAACATTAAATAGTAAATAAATTAAAATAAACTCTAAGTAAAAATAATCATAAATATATATACAACTTAAAACTAACCCTAATCTAATAAACCGCTACCAGCAGGCATCGTGTCCAAAATGCTGGCCGTTTAAATTAAAAATTAATTAATTAATTATTTCTAAATTTATATTTTTCTGTCATTTCCTTTCAAAAATAGTAGAAATCATTTTTATATGTTTTTCTAAAGAAATGTTAGGTAATCCCACAGAAACACGACGACAACATTCTTGTACTTACCTACTAAGGTTTCCTATCGCGAAGGTTCATTCAATTTACAAACGGCACGTGAGTATGTTTACAAATACCTACTTACGTCATGTCTAAAGCAAATAGGAATATGCATAGCTGCCTTAGATATCAGAGTAAGAACCATTTTGTTTTAATAAAACGGGAATACTCACGTTAGATAGAGTCGGTTATTCCGACTATAGTTTCGATCACATTCGGTGACCTTTATCAAGGAATGCTAAGCGAGACACGCGCGCGACCTCAGTTTTCATGGTAAAGAGTAAGAGCCTTTTGTGAGGACTTTTCAATTAATGCTATAATACTATACTTTATCCAATAATAGTTATTTGTTCAACAAGAAACTAAAGTTCGTATTTGTGTTCAATAAATAGTTTGAATCTAGAGCGAGCGAAGGATTCCATAACTGAATTACAAGGGTAGTGAATGATACCTGAGCTTAGCGAGGGACTCAAAGGCACAAGAAACAAAAACTTTACTCTCGCGTGACACTTACAACTTAGTTGTTATATGAGGAGAATATACTACAAGTGGCCTACTAACAAAAGAATAGGAAAAAAAAGCAAATCGAGATGACTAAAGCGCATTGAATGGAGGTTTAATCAGGAAATGTCATTAATGCCCGTTTTCACTAACCATAGGTGTCACCTTATTAAATAAGATGTCTGAATATTTAGGAGTAGCCTAGGTACAAAAAAAAACGTTTCACAAACTTTAGGTGATAACTAGTGACGTCTTCTAAAGTTACGACACCGATTCGGGGGTGCCTAATGATAGCCTGTGCCGCGTTCGCTCACTCAATCATCGAAATAGGTATAGTTATTGTTCGAAGTTAGGTTATAATATAATTTAAACGTTAGCACAAGCTGATAATTGTGAAATATTTGACTTCACTGAAATACTCGACACTGGCTAAATACACAACGTGTGGAGCCAAAAAAAAAAGAAAACAAGAAAAACTAAGAAATCAAAATTATAGATAACTTTAAAAATGTAAGCAACTCTTAGTTTGAGAGGCACCTATTAAAAATGGATTTGTGAAATAGAAGATTATCTTAAGACGTTGCTTAGATTAAAAGTTCCTTAATTAGGTATCGCCCTGTTTCTGGTTTGAGAAAACGGTAATATTTCGCATAGTATTCTAAATTCGAAACAGTGAGCAAAACAGATATTTGTTTCATGGTATTACGTAACAAAGGTTTTCTTTACGAGCGAGAGAGGTCAAAATCATATTACTTATTTAATCATTGATTGCAAAATAGTTAAGCATACGGTTTAAATGTACAACTTTTGTATCAATTTATTATTTGATTAATTCAATTAATTGACCTAATGAGATCTGCTAGATGCGCAGTTGATGGTAAAGGCTACCTACGCTTGCTCATAGGCTTCTACTAACCAGACATGTATAACCAGTAGAGCGGGGCGCGACTGACGCATGAAAACACTGCAGTAGCGCAGCATATAAATTAGCAGCTTATAGCTACGGCCCTCAGGTGAACAGGTACTGTACAGAACCTATCATTGACTTACTCTAATTATCTTCTTATCAAAAAAAGATAATAGAAATAAAACAACATAATAAATATGGATCGGGTCGCGGATCTGCGGGAAGACGATTGCTATACCTGCGCTAATTATTTGATGTGTAATGATTCACACACTTTTCTTGAATTACAATACACACGGACTGATCCGATATGAGTATTATGTGGAGCTTTTACAATATTGTTTCTAAAAATTTGAACATTCAGTTCCGGCGTATCCCAGTACGTTTGTATATTTTTGAACTGTGGGCTTATCCCGTAACTCTGAAAGCGATAGCGAGAGTTGCGCGAGCGGGACCGCGCATAGTGCGACTAAGTTGGCACGAGCGAGATGGCATGCTCTCGCAATCAGAATCACGAACGTTTCAAAGTTAGAGGATAAGCCCGCTGATCTTTGACAGTAATATTATTATTTGCTTATCCTATATGTATGTATTTGCAGTAAATAAACATTTTTTCATTTTCATTTTTTCAATATATTTTACTACAACAGTTAGTAGGTAGGGTAAGGTTATAGCTTTAACTAAAAATATAAAGCCTTACAAACATTATCTTAAAAGCAATATGTTGTATGTTTGCAAAAATATGTTGCATATTGCGAACTATATAGAGCTTTTGTACGTGCCCATCATTTATTTTCCGGTGTGCGTGTTCTAGTGGCATATGAGCCGAGTCAGGCTTCTTTTTGTATGCAAATGACTTAGCTTTTGTACAAGTCGTTGTATTCCAAAATATATGGCTAAGTACACGTCACAGAGATTTCAACAAATAAACATTCACTTTTGTTACATAATGGACCAGTTCTTATTGGTTTCCATAAAACTGAGAGGCAGTCTGTTAATCTTAGAGTAACTGTTCTCTCTGTTTTTACCCGACTGGCCGAGAAGGTGTGTTTGGGGTGTATATAAGTCTTTTAGTGAAAAACGTTAGCGGCAGCCGAAGCATTGAAAAAAAAAACCGAAATTAGTTTTATGGTGTTTAAAAAAATTAATAGAAACATTATTGACCGAGCGAAGCGAAGGTCTCAGAGTTTACTGGGACAAATCGGCATTTGTATGTATGTTTGTGTGTATATTTGTCCGACGATAACTTGCGAACCGTTGATCCGATCTTCATGAAATTTTGTAGGCAAGAAAAAATTATTGCATGGAATTTTGTTTTCAATACAATTTTTAAGTTTGAATATGAGCTTAATCGGTGCAGGGGTTGTAAAGATATAGAGGTCGCGAGGTTTCAGTTCGGCGAAAACTACTAGTAAAATTAGTTAATTGACCGAGCGAAGCGAAGGTCTCAGAGTTTACTGGGACAAATCGGCATTTGTATGTATGTTTGTGTGTATATTTGTCCGATGATAACTTACGAACCGTTGATCCGATCTTCATGAAATTTTGTAGGTGAGTAGTTCATTTCAATAAATTTTTTAAGTTCGAATATGAGCTGAATCGGTCTAGGGGTTGTGAAGATATAGGGATCGCGAGGTCTCAGTTCGCCGCGAACTACTAGTTTCTAAGCTATGGCAATTTTCCGATTCGAGGTATGAAGTCGGAGTGACCTCAGTTAGACCGCGGTTCCTGCACGAGCCTTCGATTGACGTCATTGCTGCATCGGCGATTCCCTCTTAAAACTATAATAGCCGCTGCAACGTCAGCTATCTTGGTAGAGGAGCGCTACGTAATTAGTATGTAAATATGTTTGTTTGTGTGTTCTTATTACCTCCTGTAGCCTAAACGGTTTGACCAATTTTGTTCAGGTGTCGTTTGATTCGCCTTTACGTCCTCTGTGACATAGGCTATATTTATACTATAGTAGTTATAGCCTATGTCACAGACTGAGACCTCGCGACCCCTATATCTTCACAACCCCAGGACCGATTCAGCTCATATTCGAACTTAAAAATTGTATTGAAATGAACTACTTGCCTACAAAATTTCATGAAGATCGGATCTACTTATCATCGGACAAATATACACACAGACATACAAACATACATACAAATGCCGATTTGTCCCAGTAAACTCTGAGACCTTCGCTTCGCTCGGTCAAATATTACTTGTGAATGTGAGTTGCAGATACAAATGCGGAATTAGTTGTTTATATTTATGTCTCAGTTACATTCAATCTCAGTTGGATCAACATACTGGCAGAATAGAAAATTTAAATAAATATTCGGTATAGGTTATACCTACATACTTCTTCTTTTATCTTCTAGCTGATGATGATGATTATACGACATAAAATAAGACAAGAACTATTTTGGAACGAGCTTTTTATATTCTGAGCTTTCTACTATTCAACGTACGTAAGCTACCCATTAGTAGGCACTATGACTCACCCGCAGTCTATAAGGGGTCAAGGTTCTTTAGTTTTCCTTCCAACTTTGAACAATGACTGCAAAATTAGCACGATGTCTAACATTAGTCATACACGAACGGTCTCGGCATTTTTGTATCGAAATAGCAGTCTGAGTGTACGTATTAAGAACCTAATTAATGATACTAGGGTTGTGCAAGATAACATTTTGTTACGTTCGGTAATAATTACAGGTTTCGGGGGTATTTTTTGACCTTTTTTACATGTAGGGACCTACAAAGTACACGTACAGACAAAAGCGTTTTTGTAGTGGTAGAGCTCTCTTACAGAGTCCGCCTTTGCCAGTTATTGAACCGCCAAGCAGTAGTGTGCAAGCATTACTGTATTCCGGATTGAAGGGAAATGTTTCCAGCGTAATTACTGGGCATACAGAGATTTAACATCTAGCATCTCAGGATGACGAGCGCAGTGCATGGCCGCGCATAGTTTTGAACTGTTGATGTTCTAACTTCTGGGTGGCTCTGAACTGTTATGGGCAAGCGTGACGCTTAACATTGAGCGATTTGCTAGTCTTGTCACCGAGTAACATAAACAAGCTTTTTATATGTATATCTATAACAGAAAAAATGTCAGGGAGGCTATTAAGTTTTTACTATCAATTTATGTGGGCACACACACATTGAATGGATGATCACAAGCACGCTTGAACAATCAGAAGAAAAAAGAGAGAACTGGTCCTCGTCTCTGTGGTTTTCATTAAAACTATATCAGTAAGTTTGTGATCGTAACCTAAAATCTTAAAAAATATAATAGCATTACTATTAGTACTCACGGGATATTTACCACGGTTAAATTTCGTAACTTTTTTATCATCCACCCGCATCTTCAGTCTACCCGTGAACATGGCACATGCAACTGTGCCGAAATATCGGGAACTCAACAAAAATAATAACCGTGGTAAATATCCCGTGAGTACTAATAGTAATGTTGTAAAGCACCACGAAAGTCTAAAACAGTGTTTAACATAATAGCAATCTATGTATCAATCAAAACCGAACGCTACATTCCTACAGCGAAACATTCAAACATCAACAGCAAAATTATATCAATAAGTCTGTGATCGTAACCTAAAATCTTTAAAAAACATAATAGTAATCTATGTATCAATCTAAACCGAACGCTACATTCCTACAGCGAAACATTCAAACATCAACAGTAAAATTATATCAATAAGTCTGTGATCGTAACCTAAAAATCTTTAAAAAAACATAATAGTAATCTATGTATCAATCAAAACCGAACGCTACATTCCTACAGCGAAACATTCAAACATCAACAGTAAAATTATATCAATAAGTCTGTGATCGTAACCTAAAATCTTTAAAAAACATAATAGTAATCTATGTATCAATCTAAACCGAACGCTACATTCCTACAGCGAAACATTCAAACATCAACAGTAAAATTATATCAATAAGTCTGTGATCGTAACCTAAAATCTTTAAAAAACATAATAGTAATCTATGTATCAATCTAAACCGAACGCTACATTCCTACAGCGAAACATTCAAACATCAACAGCAAACTCAATCTGAAACCACCCTTTCTCAACCCTGTTCTTAAGCAAACCGAATTCGTCTTTATTCGGCCTCAAGCTAAGCACTATTGATCGATGATACTTCAACCGCACAACGAAATGCCCCAATTTCGATATGACTCACCGACACAGGTCGAACGACCTTCGTCGTATAAAATTATAGTCTTTCATAACAATATCGATTCATGTAGGAAAATATAGCATGTTATTTGCGACGGCACGTTTTTTACAAGTTATTTTTAACCTCGTTTCTTATTTTGTGGACATGATTAAGCGATTCCAAAAGCAGAAGTGTTTCCAAAAATCGTGCGTCTTGATCTTACTTCCAATGTTTGCTATTTTTAGGAAATGGTTGTTCTTGAAAAGGAATTTAGTCATTATTTACTCATAAAGCTTCTTAGAAGGAAGTGAACTACGGTCAGAAAAATCAAGACGATTTTGTGGTTTACCAATAGCTTAAGATTTAGTTTTTGTCCTACAATATGAAAAGGTTGCAGACAATTTCTGCATTACTTATTTGTGTAATCTTTACAACTTTATTGCTTTATTTGTGACCTATACGCAAGCTTTCATTCAATTCATTCCAATATAAAACATCTTCATTAAACATTTAAAATAAACACAATTAGTACCAACGCTAGTGTACATTCTTCCTAGCCGTACAAAACATTGGAGAATGAGAAGAATTTTGTTTCGCAAGGATGCAGACTTATTAAAACTTAAGACAGGTTTTTTTTTATAAAATATTTTTAATTTATTACTGGTAATTATTATAACGTGCGTTGTTCTCAGAAAACGCGTAAACTTTAGGGCGAGCATTATGTATAAATACATTGAAAAACATTTTTAATTCAGCAAGCTTTCATTGTCATCCGTATGGTAATATCTACTACCTATCTAAGCCTTAGTATTTTCCTACAATATGAAAAGTTTGCAGACAATTTCTGCATTAGCTAGTTGTGTAATCTTTACAATTTTATTTATTTATTTGTGACATATACGCAAGCTTTCATTGCCATCAGTACAATACCTACAACCTAAACTTCCCTTACGTATTTCCTACGACTGATCAATTTACGATGATTCAATGTATTTACATATAACGACCATCATTGGAGAAAAATCTGCGTCCATCCGTCATAATGCGTCATCACATGATTCCTGGTAAAGGACTATGCTCTCAGGATATGAGGCATGGCATTGTGAAATAATGTTCAAATCGTGACTAGCGGTAAAGGCATTTTTTGATATTTCCTACTCAACGTTTTTCAAACAGATCTAAGGCCTACACCTTTAAGCATTCTAATTTCAATCTTGCATTAAACTTTCTCTTGCTCTTTCTCAGGTAGAAAGAGAAAGAGGAAGAGTATAGTAAAAGCAAATCAAAATAAGAATGCTATTATAGTGGCAAATTCCCAGGTGTGATGATTCTAGTCTACACGACATTTATTCTTTCTCTGTCATACTTTATACATTATTTCAGACAACGGATATATCGTAGGATATCCTTGAACCCATCATCATATTCAACTTTTACTACTGAAATGAAATGATGAATACAGAGTTTTATGGAACGGGTATACTATGCCGAAAAGAGCTCATCATTATGAACAACTTTTGGTCTCACCGTAAACATCATGAGTGCTATGAGCCCCTTTCGGCTTAGTACACCCTTTTTTTTAGCCCTGTATAAGAATATTCTAGAATATGTCCATCGTATAATCGAACATATTCTAGCGAAGCGAGCGAAGTCTCTGCAACAACTGGCAAAATTTGGAGAAAGTGTGGATGTTGATATTCTCATACAGATCGTATTTTTTCAACAAATATTGGCGAAACTTCGTATGCAGGTTCTACAATTTCATTGACATTTATTGTCGTCGGCGATTGTTGATTGAACTTGAATTTGAACTTCCCCGCTTTTTTGGGGGAAATACCCCTCGTATTTCCCCTAAAAAGCGGGGAAGTTTGCTGCGGCGCCGATTTCCGGCCGATTTTGATAATATTTGGCAGAATCATTCAGTACTCAATCCTAAACAAGAATTTTATTATATATATATTTTATTATATTATAATACGAGAAAAATCGGTCGAGATATCTCGAGGTTTTTAAGATATTTAGATTGTGTAAAAAAGTTCGTGATCGTAAGGGCTATATAACGCAGAACTACTAGTATGTACATATAACTTTATAATCAGACCGAAACAAGCCGGTGTTGTTAATAGGTCAGTGGAAAATTCCACGTCTTACTCGCTCCAACCCTTGAATTAATGAGTAAATTACAGTAATAACTGTTGTGGAGGCCCACAACAGTTAAACCTTTTTTAAATAAAATAGGATTCGTTACGTGTGGACTAGAATTTAGATATTAGTGAAATTCTTATAGTCAGGTTATGGAGCAACTTTATGTACACAGGACGTTGGGTTATGCAAAGTGTTTCGGATGGCCTTAGTAAGAGTTTCCGTGACTTTTGCAAGTCGAGAAAAATGAGCTAAAACTGCGACCGGTCAATGCAAGCATTTGCGCTATGATGGAGCGCAACACTGATATTGAAAGCTAAAAAGATGAATATTACAATTATACAAATATTATAATTTTCTTTTTTTTTTTTTGTAAATACTGTGATTTTTTTAAAGTCGTGGCCTTTATTTATGGCTCACAGTGGCAAGTCCCTGAAGCCTTCATCAGTAATAACGTTTCCAAGCTGAGCTTTGAAGGTATGTTACTAATTACGAGTTGCCGAATATATTCAGTGTCCTCTAGAAAATACGTAAGACTTTTACTAAAACATTTGAAAGTGGTAAATAACATATTATTATATGCTTCATATTCTTTTACTGTTTATTTTAAACTAGCAGCGCCTCGCTGTTTAGCCTATTATCCCACAGGATCTACTAGTTCTTCCGGTAAATAATAATTATATTATGTAGCCTTACGTTATCTCCATTAAAAATTAATCCAAATCCGCTAAGTCATTACAGAGTTAAGTGGGAACATCACATAAACTTACGCACTTCATATATTAAAACCATTGAGAAATTATTTAAAGAAGAGGGCCAGCGGCCATACTAAGATGTGTAACCCGATTTAAGTAACTGATAGGGATGTCACTAATGTCGCAGTTTTGGCTTGACTTGAAATAAAAACCCTTCTTGCTATAAATATTTTTACTTTAGTAATATTATTAATTTAATACATTATTTGCAAAATACGCTAGATTCTTAAGAGATGGGGTTGAATATGTTATTTTTTATGACATTTTTTGCAAACTAATTTGAATTAGGCCCTAAATTTCGGAGTATGTTTCTTACCATATTTTCATCGGCTTTTATAGCGGTTTGATCATTAGCCGAATAAATTTGTAAGCGCCATCTAGTTTTATGCTGTTTTTTCAGTGGATCAATTGTTTATGTGAGATTGTCATACTTCTCGTATGATGTTTCTATGCTGGAAGTAACTGGAACTAATGTGATATCCTACGGTTAAAATAAATAAATTATCGTAATTATTACAAATGTTAGTTCGAAAACAAAAGAATTAATTGCAAAGTAAGATCTAAAAATAAACAGTATTTACACAACTGTTTCTGCAGAGTAAGCTATTGAACGAATATCGGCATAATTAAGGCCGTCAGTCGCACCCAAGTATGTTTCGCTTGCGCATTTTTATACATTGAAGATAAAATCATAAACCATACAGTGAATTATTATAATAATATATAATTAATAATATACTAATTTAATATAATATTATATTAATGAATAATGTAATAATATATAATTATTAAAAGTTATTTTATGCCTGTTAATGATAAGATTACAAAAAAAAAACTTTTCTCTTTATTTCTTTTGATTTGACTTAGATCAAAAAATAAAAATCGTGAGTGCTTCCATTTCGTACATCAAATACAAAAGAGAAAAATTAGTACATTACTGTCGCGGTTTGTAATGACTGTGTCATTACTCACCTCAAATTAATGGGGTCGTAGGTTCAAATCCGGGCGGGCCCGTACCATTGAGTTCTTTGGAACTACGCACGTATATTATACCACCAGTTTTTGGTGAAGGAAAACATCGTGAGGAAACCTGTATATTTCTGGAGAAGTATGTTGCGTATGTGAATCTGCCAACCCGCACTGGACCAGCGTGGAGGATATATCCTAATTACTCTTCAAGGGTACGCCGATATCCCAGCAGTGGGATGGTTAAAGGCTGACGCAAAAAAAAACACAGATACAACATTCGTTTTTGGAAGAAAATTAACAAGAAACAACAAGGAAAATAACACTCTATCTCAGTGGTGTAGCTTGCCATAGAGGGGCCCCATATCAAAATTTGGTTGGGGGCCCTAATAAAGAGAAAGAAACAACGTTCGGGGCCCCTGTAGCCCGGGGGCCTCGTATAACTGATACGGCTGATACGGCGATAGCTACGCCACTTGTACTTGAAGAACTTGAAGTAACAGACGTGTCAAGATTCTAATACCCTTAAAAAAAAATCGTTGCTCTGTGACTAAACGAATATTCTAGCTTCTTTAATCGAAGTGTCCAAGTCACCTTGCAAGGTAGACTGGATAGACAGGGGGATACAAAAGATAAATACCACTATCTCGAGTTAATGGGTTCCTGTCTCGCACCGTAGGGGGTGTCCATCAGAAGCATGCCACTCAGGTCACCACGGCTTGATTTGTCTTCGTTACGTGGACATGCCACTTGGTGCGTACTGAATTTTGATCTCGGTATTCAATTATTGGACGTTGAGTGGAAATAAAATGTTTACAAACTCTTATTGGTTCATATGATGGTTAATCACAAAGTCATGTTTGTGAAGAATGTTTTAGTATTCAGTATTCACTATTTTATTGCACCAAGTAACTAGTTTATTAGCCTATAATTTATATGCTACTACTATGTTAACATGGACCCTGTATTAAGGGTGTCGCAAATTTACATTTAACAATTTTAACTTAATAATTGCTTGTAATTTTAAGTTTACAACTATGACGACATCATGGACGACATTTCGTTTTAGTAAATATCTTTTTGTTTGTTCGGCTGTTACTTCTCCGTCAAAGGAGATATTGTTTAACAACAAACACTGTTGTATAACGTCATATTATGATTTTTTACCGTCGTTGATCAGCTTTTTAACAAAACCCACTTTTTGGTGAACATTGTAGTCCGGATACGCAACTTTGTTTGCTTAAATTGTAAGTAACACTTTAATATTATAATTGTTTAACACGTGGGTCAAGCTCAACGTTATAATGTTATGAATAAAAACTGTTTCAAGTCTATTTCATGCAAACATTTCAAACAAGGATATGATAGTAATAAGTGACATTGCTATATCAATCACCTATACATACATATTTACTCGTTCAGTTTGGAAGCGTACTGTCTAGAGACTGCAAAAGTTATTTATTTCACACTAGGTACTTGTTTTCTCGTGAGTAACATTTATACTTGAGACTGTGCAGCGTGCACTTTTCTGGGTTCTTACATTCTACGATGTAATTTGGATGTCTGTAGCTTGGTTTTAGGGTGCAAATTCGATTGTAGTAGATGAAACAAATACGAGTAAGTCACAGACGTCACCTGAACAAACGGAGCGTTACCCCACAACAGGTTTATATCAATTTTCTGCTGGCTGAGTCTGGATCGCGAAATACACTTAACTGTGCATGCAAGCCTTTATCCTTTTCTAAAAACACTTTTATACGTCAGTTAAGTTACGGGACTTAGTATGGAGGACTCAGACATAATTCATAACATAAATTTATATAAAACTAGTTATTACTTCGTTTGCGTGGGCCTACAAAAAAAAAGTAGCCTATGTCCGTCTCCTACCCTTAAGCTATATCTATGAAAAAATTCAGTTCGATCCGTTTAGCGATCCGCAATTATGCTACAAACACCCAGACAGAGAGACAGAGTTACTTTTGCATTTATAATATTAGTTAGGATTGTGTTTGTTATAATTTTGTGACATAGAATCAATATTAAATTAAATTGAACAGTCGGTACGGAATATATAAAAAGCTTTAAGCTTGATACCATTATCGTCGCTGACGACTCACTGCCGTGCTTACGATCGTCATCTAAAATAGACTCTAACACAGCGCAAATAGAGACGATTTGCAAAATGTAAAATTTGGGGCTGTTCCGGATACGCATTTTGTTTAACTATTGTATTACAATATGAGATGTATTTGTACGTTATTCTACAATGACGTACAGAAAAAAAAAACCTGTTATTAGTTACTTCCAGATCAAACGCTTAATTGACTGGGCTATTATTTCCCCCACAGAAAAAAATAAATTATATTCTTATTTTTTCCTGTGATTTCCCCAACAGCATAAAGCTTATTAATTTTAAAATGAAACTTGAAAAAACGGTAACAAATATTATTTTAACTCGCTGCAAATAAAAATTCAATGTCCTTTGCATTTTTTCATACGCGTAGGAGTAAAATTTAATAACGAATCGGACGTAAACAATATTTATCAAAGCTTGTGGATTTTGTTCGTAAATATTTTTTTGTCTGCAACGTTTCAGTAGGTGAAATTATTTCAGCATTCTATGACTCACGTTCAGATATTCGTGTTTACCTAATTTCCTGATTATATTGAAGCGGGCTATATTTATATTGGGTTAGAGCAGTATAACCAATCATCTCGGCAAACAGTCTTGGCACGCGTTATGTAAACATGGTCATTTCTCCGTTTACATTTATTATGATAGAGAAAGCTTATGTTTACCGCCAGTTTCGACTCACTGGACAACTCTCGACGATAATTTATAACTTCCATATGTTTATCCCATGTAGTTACTAAATATATGGCTTAACCGCTGAAGTTTAAACGATATCACAATAATATTGAATGCGAAAGTTTGTGCGGAAGTGTGTAAACGTGTTTGTTCCCGTTCAACTCTGTAACTGCTGAACGGATTTGGATGAAATTTGGTATGGTATGGTTTGGTATTTCGTAGGTAGCATATACTCTAGCTAGGTTATACCCTAATATCGGTTTCTATAGAATAGCGAGAGAAACCACGGGGCGCTGCTAGTAAGCTATAAAACGATTTGACAACTTTTCGTTCACGAGAAAAAACACGTGTAAAGGCAAATTAAAAATAATTTAAGCACAGAGAAATTATCGAGCGTTTATTCAGAAGAAGTTTATTCTTATGCGTAAAAATACTGGATATTCGGTAAGACGACTGACGTATTCTAGAATATAATTGAATTAATTAATCATCATTATGAACTACTTTTACGATGGGACCAAGAATGAAATTGCCTAAAAAATCAGCTGTTCCATGGAACATTTTCATTCGTCCTTGACGGAAAATGTGGAAAAATCGCGTCTAATCCAACATCTACAACATAAAACTTTAACTTGGCTACTATTCAGTGAAGTGAATGATTAAAGTAAGTAGCAGCATAGGCAGGCATCTCAGTAGGTGGACTGAAGACATTGTAAAAGTCGTGGGCATCCGGTAGATGCAAATGGCGAATCGTCGTTCAGTGTGGCGCTCTAGAGGGAGGCCTATGTTCGGCAGTGGACATTTTAGGGCTGACGATGATGATCATGACTAAGTAAGTAATTATCGGCTCATGCGGTTTTCGAGCTTCAAAACTACTTAGTTTTGATTTGCTTGTCTGTGCCCACGTCGCGCGTAATTCTGTTTTGGTCAAGCCTGCTCTATTATAAATCACAAGATCGAATTCAAGGTTTATCGAAATTTAAAAAAGTTTTTTTGGAGAGATTAGTTAGCTATACCCGAACATCGATATTACCCGTGCAAAACTAAGAATCACCAACATTTTGGATCTTTATTATCGGCGCGATAACTGTTTTCGTAATGACAAGTTATTCTTTAGGTTGTAAACAGAAGAAACATTTCTGAAGGCAATATTACCTATTTACTACAATCTGACCTTGTTTACCAACTTGGTACCAATACCAATATAATCTCCGCAAATATCGCCGTTATTACGTTTCTACACTTTCCTGTTTCTTACAATCACATTCCAGTAGGTATCCAACAAGACGTCCTTGCGTCGAGCCCATAATCACAGATTACAGTAGAAAGTAAATCTAAGCAGGTATATTTAGCAGTTTTAAACTGACTTTTTTATTATGATGTTTAATTTATGACAAAAATTTATTATTTAAAGAGTAAATCATACTAAGATAGGTCATGTAGCTGTCCTCAGTGGGGCGGTTATATCTGTAGCTGGGTAAATAATATTAATATAATAATATTTTAATTAATAATAACTCATTGAAATCAGATCGAAAGAAGACTTTTATGTCAAAACAATATATTTTTTATATTTTACTATGTTTAAGTAGTATGTAGTCCTATTATGTAAGTATGTCTATTTTTCTGTTTGTGCGTTACATATTCCTTTATAAGGGCACACCCCGTCCCTTACCTCTCCCTTATAAATCCAGTCCATGCTAAGGTTGCCTGGAAGAGATCGCTTTAAGCGATAAGGCCGCCAATTGTTACACTAGTTTTAAGTAGATTTTTGTATTATGCATGTAATTTCTGGTGTGAACAATAAAGAGTTATCAACCTATCTATCCATAAAAAAAAATAAAAAATTTAGACTAAATTATCAGAATGAAGAAATGAGGCAAAAAAACGACTTGTTATGAATATTTTTACATTAGTATAGTAATATCAGTATTTTTTTTTAATTATTTTGTATTTTATTTGCAAAACTAGTGAGTTAGGTTCTTAAGAGATGGCGTTGAAAACATTATTTTTGGAAACATATTTTAATCGACGTATATTGTCATGTAATTTGAACTAAACCTTAAAAAGCGGATATTTTCATCGGCTTTTAAAGCGATTTGGACTTTAGCTGATTAAATACGTGAGCGCCATCTGGTACACTTTTTTTTAAAGATGGTTATTCTTCTCGTGTGGATTTTCTTTGCTGTAAGTAACTGTGTACCAAAACTTCATTCGAGTTGGGCTGAGTTACGTAACTTTATGTGTTCAAATAAAGCTCAAACTACGTTGGGTCGTACTCGCTTGCCTAGAAAGGTTGTTTTCTTGAATCGCAATCAGTCCGTCCTTGATTCCAAACAAAAGGAACCTTACCTATATTCTGAGGTATTTTTCTTCGAGTGCTTATTTTCATATGTAAATATTCGTAAGCGTTTTACTCAAGTTCGTGCGTGCGCATTTTGATAATATTTTAGCGAACGACCGTGGGAAGGAGTTTTATGTACATCGAAATATTATTCTCTGTTGGTCCTGAAGCTTTATTAATATTTTTGCGAAGAAATATTAAAGACTTTTTGTTTCCTTCCATCGTTATATCTGGCCTTATGTTTACACCATTTTCCTTGATCCTAAATCAATTTATAATAGCAATAATTATGACACGTTAATACGTAAATTTAAAATACATTTACGTACGGACTATGTCGTTGTGATCTCTATCAAACGTCTAATCATTACCAATCTTGACTTCCAACCAATCAGACTTCTTGATTATTTTGAAATGACTTCAAAATTATTCTCATGCACGTTTTCACTAACCCTAAGCGTCGGCTGTATCATATGGTTATTTTTAGGAGTTGTGTAAAGCAAAAAAACGTTTCACCAAAATTTTAGTGATAACTAAAGTTTAGGTGATAGCTAAGTTTCAGTTTACTTAACGTTAGGGCGTCACATAAAGTAGCGATACCGATTTGGGGGTGCCTAATGATAGGCAACTCTTACACATACCTGTGCACAGTCGACAACAATACGCGTTTTGCCCATTGGCCTCCACCATGAAACCATATGTGCATCTATGAGGTTTTCACACATAGTATTCAAGGCCACCAACCGCCACACGCAGAGAGTCATCGTCTAGCAAGGTGTCTAGGTGAAATGATGGCAGCGCAAACTAAAAAGAAAAAAGCATTGTGTTTGAATTGCTTGTATCAAAAACATATATTTAAAACCAATATGTGCTAACAATGGTTCTTACTGTAGATGTATATAGATAGTTATATTGTGACAATTACACGTGAGTGCCTTTTCGGTTATAGCAATTGAAACTTTTTGCGTCTGCGGCCATATTTAAATGGTATAGCCGCGGGTAAAAGGGATTTGTATAAAAATAATGCGACTTTACTCGGTATTTGCGTTGTTTTTTGTTTTACAATAGTAATGTGCACCATTCTTAAGTAAGTTGATAACCAGCCATTAAAATAGTTAATATGCAAATTAATTGCTGGTGTGCTCGTTATGTGCCCCGAGATGTCATTTACCCTTCCGATTAATCAGAAAAACAAAATGGTTGACGGTTAGATAATGTTGCCTATTATTTATTGTTTTTCGGAATGCGGAATGCGGAATTTGTTTTAAATATCCTTGTACTGCCGCAAAAAATAGAATAACAAAAGAATACGCATGTCTTGGCGACATTTGATCATTGATGGTCTTATCACGAGGAAAAAAATATAGTAAAAAAATATATTTGTCAAGTGTGTCGTGACACTCTCGTTCCGTATCTAAGTTGCAAATAAAAAATCATCGTCATAGGCAAAGTAGTTTTTGGGCTTACTACGAAACGTTTTGTTTAATCTTCTAATACGCATTTACATAGCTTTAATATTTTAAATGCGAAAGTATGTGCTTTAGTGTGTGTAATTATGATTGTTTCTAGTCAACTCCGTATAATATAACTCCGGCTGAACGGATTTGGATGTAATTTGTTTTGGAGGTAGCTTATACCCTGGATTAACACAAACGCTAATTTTTATCCCGGATAATATCCGGGATAATCCGGATAATATCCGGGATAATCCGGATAATATCCCGGATATCCCGAAAATATACTATTATTCTTATGATATATCGAATGAAATTGCGCTACTAATTGGCTATAAAACTCGTCTAAACCTGAACTGATAATCAACACGTTCTAAAATTGAAAATACCTACATATTGAAGACAAAAGTTTTTATTTTTTATTTTTTTTAGTTAAGTATTAGTAACTCAATTAATTATTAGCGACTCAATTTAACGTGAGTATTCCCGTTTTAAAACAAAATGTATCAAAACCACGTCAGTTTTCATAGTAAAAGTATTAGATTAGTATTTGGAAATTAATCCAAGTGCAATTCGATTGAAAGAAAAATATTATTGGCAGGCCGGCTAAACACTTTTTACCCCGTCAGTACAAAGCAGAAGTATAGTATGCAGGGAAACGATTACTCTCCCTTCCAAAGCGAAGAAAATACTTATAGTGCCAATTGTACACATGTTGGTTCCCTAAGCATTTCTATTCGCCTTTTTACTTCGAAGTGTAGGTACAGATAATGCTCTTTTGGTGTCGTCCTTTTTTCTTTTCACTTGGGGAGATTGAAAAGGTACTTAGAAGGCATATAGGTTGGTAATGGTTGAAATGTGTGAAGTCATGCCTTTACATGTAATTTATAATAGTTATAACTCTGGATTGATGAATGAATATCTTTTTTTGGATTGTCTAGCCAGTTGATGTTCGATTTTCTGATTGTTACATTTTGTAGAAAGGCGCAGTATTTTGAACTGCTGTAGTTCTCTTTTGCAAAGTCCGCCTGGGGAAGTACGAGACCTTTGCCTGTTATTCAACTGCCATGGAATATACACAAAGACAAGATACATACAACTGACAAGAGTCCAGAGCAAATATTTTAATTCACGAGTTCAACATATTCCCGGCCGGGAATGCTGGATGCGCTACCTCTGATATGCAGGTAGTTAAAACCTGATATCAAGAACCCAATAATTAATTTTGGGAAAGAACACTCGACATTTGACCACTCGTAAATAAGTCCCATTCGAATTTTATTCAATTATCATTGCACTAAATTGTGGATGCCTCCACTCGAATAATCACCTTAGATGCCTTAAAATAAGGCATTCAAATAAAATGCCGTTGAACTATGATAGCATTCAGAATCACTATGCTCTTAGTAGTTTAGTAGTAACTTTGCGGAAGTTCATTTTTAAACTGTGTCTATAATAACCAATCTATAGTGTATTTCCGCTGCAATGTCGCGCCCAGTATGATAAGAAAAAGGATTAATTGTTTGTCTTGAACTTTAGAAAGTATATTTAATACACTTGAATGTAATGTAAACTTAATATTTTAGAAAATAAAAACATTACTTAGTAACAGATCTAAAATGAAAATATTCCCATACTTGACACTAGCAAATGCACAATAAATGCGACGCCAAAATCATTTTTTAAAAAGAAAAAATAAAATCAGTTCACGCTAACGTGACAAGCACATGAAACTCACAATTTAACCGTACTAGAAATACAGCGAAAACAAAAAACAATTCGCGCAATTAAGGTCTCCCTGTATACCGAAAAAAGGCTGCGTTTGCTCTAGTTAGTAGAGCTGGATCACACGGAAATTTTACCTCGGCAGGGCTGAGCGCATTTGATCGAGGTAAGGTAGAAACAGTGACATAACTTTAAAAATGTGCTAAAAGTTAAGCCCAATATTTTCTTATTCTTCTTGTTGCTTAAGATCTTTATTTAACTTAAAGTCTCTATAGCGACCTGCATAGATTATTATTTAGCATTTACGATAGCACGTCCATATTGCATGCTTTCATTTTATGGACGCGATCACGATGATTGGCTAGTGATACGGTGAAATAGTATACTGGAATTACCGTAAAGCTATTTTGTACGTGACCCAAACTACTAACATGTAAATTGTGCTTATGTACTGCTTCACACAAAAGTTTAGTTATGAATTGAGAGGTAATGCAGTCTAAAGAGAAAACCATAAACTTTGACCTATAGTCGATTCGAGACAATTTACAATTTTAGAGATCGTCATGGAAAATTATGAAAAATATTAAAAAATGTTCAAAAACCAAAAAAATAATTTTAAAAGAAAAGAAAGAAAAAGAAGTGACTATTGCATAAGTGCAGTACACGTCGAAATAGAGGAAAATATTGCATTAAAGCAGTACCTACACGTTGGATTAGAGGAGGCTGTTGCTTTTGTGCAGTACACGTTGAGTTAGAAGAGGCTATTTCATTAGTGCAGTACGCGTTGAATTAGAAGAGGCTATTGTATAAGAGCAGTGCACGTCGTAGAATTAGAAGAGACTGTTGCATTATTGCAGTGCACGTTGAGTTAAAATAATTACATTAGTGAAGTATACAGTGAGTTAGAATAGGCTATTGCATTATTGCAGTGTACGTTGAGTTAGAAAAATTGCATTAGTGCAGTACACGTTGAATTAGAAGAGGTTATTGTATAAGTGCAGTGCACATAGTAGAATTAGGAGAGACTGTTGCATTATTGCAGTGCACGTTGAGTTAAAATAATTGCATTATTGAAGTATACAGTGAATTAGAATAGGCTGTTGCATTATTGCAGTGTACGTTGAGTTAGAAGAATTGCATTAGTGCAGTACACGTTGAATTAGAAGAGACTATTACATTATTGCATCACCTGCAATAGGTAAAACACAAATAGGTAACTTCGGTTCTGTTTATATAAATACAAGGAACCGTGCCGAAGTATGCCATCGGCCAATTCACCGGTATATGTATGCCGTACAGCTGGAACAGCGTAGTGTTAATTGAAAATGGCACTTTTTCCTAATCCGACAATGTTCGGGTTAATTGAAAGTGTCGATTGACAATATATTGGAGAGTATCCTACTCTTCGCTAGATAGTTCAATTATTTCCTGGTGCCGTTTCTTTGTTA
Organism: Apocheima hispidaria; assembly: GCA_947579745.1. Taxonomy (NCBI): domain Eukaryota; kingdom Metazoa; phylum Arthropoda; class Insecta; order Lepidoptera; family Geometridae; genus Apocheima; species Apocheima hispidaria. The sequence continues at coordinate 6,697,309 of OX388162.1, forward strand.
TTTATTGAAAACTAGCTGTAATTTTGCACGTGGTTTTAGGCCTCGGACGCGAGGGACGTAAACTATACAACCTTTCATTGCAAGCTTTTCTTCCCTATTTAACCAATTTGTTTTTAATTTAACCGGATTATCAAAAATTCAATATTTTTTTCTCATCTACGTTATATTTGGTGAACGGCTAGACTCATAATTAAGAACAAGTTCAATATAAAAAATGCAATTCACTCTGGAAAAAATATATGGAACACCTGAATCTGTGAAAACTTCTGGAACCAATAATCGAGTCGGTACACAGATAATTATATTATTTTGAACGAAGTAAAAATAATCCTATTAAGAACAATAGTTAATAGAAACCATAAAGCTTCATTAGGCTCCCATCAAACAACCCAACCGTGACTACAAACTCGAAGTAATATTGGAATTATTCACGTGTATGATTTTATTATACGCGTACTTACTTACCTGCTAATAAAATTCCTAACTTCGTTCAAGTGCTATCGAAATAATAAGGGGTTCTGTTTACCTGTGAGTCGGTATAGGTACAGATAATGAAGTAAATCTAAATGCACCACGTTTGTAAGCTAGCCATTCGCTTACATTTACTTAAAAAGGATCATAAGTCTGAGTGCTGAGTGCGAGTTTTTCCAATTGCGTTTACCTATTCTATCGCGTTAACATTAAGGTGCAACGTTTCGCTCAGCGCGCGAAATTCAAATTTTCTTACGTTTTTGGTGAATTACAGCTTAATTACTCATCGTAGGTTCATAAAAACTGTTTTTGCGATTATCAATAGATTGTTTCAAGAAATTACACCAACCAAAAAACCAAAAACCAAGATGAAAATCAGCTTATTGAGATTTGTAGCTAGACCAATGATATCTAGGTGATCATTTTACCCGTAATTTCTTAAAAAAACTTATTTATTGGCGGTTTTAAATCCACGATGAGTAATTAAGCTGTAATTGACAAAAAACGCAAGAAAATTTGAATTTCGCGCGATGAGCGAAACGTTGCACCTTAACTGCGATTTTTATGAAGTAAGAGCTATCTAGATGGCGCTAGATGGCACTGCTCTTATATCATACAATTATACGATCAAATAGGTAAACACAAATGGAAAAACTTGCACTCGGCACTCTGTCCTCATTATGCAAACTATCTATTTGCGAATTTTCATCATCAAAATAGAATCCGTCGTAAAAGGTAACAAACTGACAGACAGTTTTGCACATTTTATATTAATATAAGTAAAGAAACTATTGTATTATGATTATGAAATCATTATACTTGAAATGCCCATCAAATTAATAATTTGAACAAAAAAAAAACCGAATTCATCAGAAACATTTATTTAAATTTGCTTCGTCATTGTAGCTTTACTATCATAATTGAGATTATTTTGGCACCACCCGTGATATACTTATCATTGAGGAGTGCCGGTGGTCATGTGTCATGTGGTCTTCATCATCAGTTCCACTTCACCAAATGATACTTTCTAAATGCAAAAATCTTGATTTGTTGATGAAAATACCAAAACCGCTGTATGTGTATATAATAATAATAATAATAAGTGCCTATAATATTTGAGGAATTCCCTCAATTAACTGAAAATTTAATTAATTCCTCAATTAATTTGACTGCCCCGGTGGCTCAGTTGGTAGTGAACCTACCTTCTGTGTTTGGGGGCGTGGGTTCGATTCCCATCTAGGACAAACATGAATGAAACATGAATGTTTGTCCTAGATGGGTGTTTTTTTTTTTTTTTTTTTTTTTTTTTATTGTCAAAATATATGAAGTTTAATATCAATAACTTAAATAACATTAAATAGTAAATAAATTAAAATAAATTCTAAGTAAAAATAATCATAAATATATATACAACTTAAAACTAACCCTAATCTAATAAACCTATAAAAAATAGGGGTTCTATTTTATCCCCTATTTTTCCTGGTCACGCTATAACTTGATAAAGGCTGGACCGATATTGATGATTTCTTTTTTGTTGTGTTCGTAATTGTGAGGGCAGGGTTGTTATGAAGAGTTTAGCGAGGCCAGAGGCCGAGCTTCGCGGGTATCAGCTAGTACTCAATAAAATTATCAAATAACTAAAAGTATATATATATATATATATATATAGATTTGATAGTAAATCATGCCAGTTACTAGTAACACAGGGATCCAACCCTATCTTCAATAGATGATCTGCTCAATGAAATCTGTGAGCCTTGAGAGTCATACCAGTGATGCTGGGATGCTGCAGCGCAAGGCCGGGATCAATGTCGTTCTCTGGTGCCAGAGGCCTAAATCTACTTTGGGTCGTTAAGCCAGGGGAGTAAATTAGTAGTACTTATCAAGTACTTTTCAAACTAGGACTCTATTCAGAGAATATAATTACATAATGTTGTGGATAAAGAGGTGTCATCGAGCGAGAAGTACCCTGTATTATGAATACATTGATATGCGTACAGCCAATTTGGACAGAAAACCTTTCAAAGGATTTCAAGCATCAAAATTGGTTTAAAAATATTCTTTTGCCCTTATTTAGACAACCACTTCATTCCCGCAGAGCAGATTTCCATTCGGAAGACTGTCACAAAACTTGGCGTTATATTCATCAAAACACTGTCAAAGAACAAGAGGCAGCCCGCAGATGCGACCGACGCCACAATGTAGGCGCTGGAACAGATTATAGCAGAGAGAGATACATTCAAATAGATTTTATTAAAAAAACTCTTATATACGTATTATAAAGGCTATTCGCATTCTCCAACTTATTAAGCCATCTTATACATGCATGATAATAAAATTGCATAAGTCAGAGCAAACGCAATCCTAACTACTTTTTTTTTTAAATAAAAAGCTGTAGGTTGGTGGATTAGGTTATTTTGTTTGGTAAATGAAGCTATAGCAGTGGTAGCGGTCGTCCTATTATATTATTTTTTGTTCTCAAGACATAGTAGGTGACAAACAAGTAAACGAGCCACCGCTTATGGATATCTGTCGCACCAACTCATACACTGCCGACTTTAATCCCTTCTGAAGCGATTAGTAGCCATGGCGATTTTTGCATTTTGTGTTGTTTATCAGATTCTGTTCCTTTTCTAATCTGTGGCAGCTAGCTCGCGCTTCACTGAAGCTTTTTGTTGAAGTGCGCTCAAACACCAGACTCTTTTGTCGTCGGACAGTTTTCTGCTTTCGCAATAATCCTCGACTCTTCTAACTCGGCACAATGTATGCGAATGACGTTGACACTCTGTCATATTTTATCATCATTGGAGGATGCTTGACTTGGTTTTCTATGAATGCCGTAAAAGGCTTAAACTGTCTAAAGTGTGAAGGACGTTGTTTGCGAAAGTTTGCTTGTTATGAGGACTTAGCTTGTTCAGAGAATTTTCATACAACTCTTAACTTTTTGTGTCTTTCACAAACTATTACATCAATTGAGGCGTTTGAATGTAATACTAACCATGTTGGTTTATTTTGGAAGAGACAGTCTTAACCTGTGAATCTGAGTCTCATCCTCTGATTTCCAACCAACTAGACATAAAGGATCTGGGGCAAATCATTTGTCAAGAAACTATGGTTTCAGAAGACCCACATCTTGAAAATTAGTTGTAATGAGAAAACAAATTTTCGATGGGTTTAATATCTGGACAATCTAAAGAGAATGATCGTAAGAGGAAAACTAATAACTTTGTATGACTTGTAAATTTTACATCATTATTCTCAGAACAGCATGACAGATGTGTGAATGATGATGTTAATTACGGTTAATAATAGACGTGGGATGATTAGCACCTACATGTTTATTATCATTGAGTAAGTTTTGGGAAACAGGAAATCTATCTTTTGTGCACATAGCTACAAAAAAACTAGTCGTCTAATCTTCGAACTATTAGTAACAATCTATGTTTTGTGCGAATATATATAGCGACCTCTTCAAGTACAAAACCCCAGGACTAATTTTGCGTAAAAATTGTCTTGAAATGTACTATATACCTTCTAAAATTTCATGACAGTTCTCAAGATTCACCGCCGATTAGCTCCCGTAGAACTTTCATCTCGCTTGATAAACTATTTCACTTACATAACCTATTAGATTTAGATTATAGATATTTGTGTCTGATATTAAATTAAAAAAAATATTGACCTGACCAGTGACGTGGTAATGCCAAGACAGCCAACTTTAAACGCACGTATAAAACTACAACGCGTATACCAGGAACACTGTCCTAAGCAGAAAAAGACGAACGGTGCTGCGTGTGTTGGATTTACAACACTGCCCTTTGCTGACAAACATGAAGGGTTAACAGGCTACTGCGTAGAGTGCTACGAGGCGTAAATAAAAAACAACATCAACAGTACTTGTTTGAAACGTTTTGTTTCTGACGTGGGTTTGATCAGGAGTCAATTTGTAAGCGTTAAATTATGCTGCCGACGTTATACTCACGTTTAGGGTAAAGGGTTAATATTATACATTCACTTTAGTAGACTAAATGCCTTTTACATAGTAATTTTAACCTTATGTTTTTTTCATTTATATTTTGTATTGTCATTAGTTATTCCTGGATTGTATGGTTTCTAGAAGCCTTTACAGTTTGACGAAAAATCCAGGATCTATTTTTCTTATCTTCAAATATGATTTTGGCGTGGCATTTCTTGTGCATTTAGGTATTGTATTCAAGTTTTAATGTAAATATCGTCAAACAAGTCATATTCACGAAGTATTCGAAGTCAAGCAAAGTCAGCCGTGGTCTAGTCCGAGTCATGCTCCAGTAATCGAATGAATCGTTACTAGAGATTCTATGTGGCTTTAAAAACAAAACAGAAAGACTCGTTTCACAATATCATTTGTCCATTTGTCTATACTCGTGCACGATATTAATCCATGAAGGGTCTAGATTTACATTTTTCGTAACGACTTATTCGTCATTTATATGATGATGCCATCGTCTTAATGAAATTTGGAGATCAGTAAGCAAAACTTCTTGCTATCCCATTCTGCATTTATTGCAAGCTAGTACCACTGTCTAGTCCACTCCTCGTTATCGTCCTTTTCCAATCCTAACCTGGGCCCCTGTTCCCTGGAATCATGCTCGCGAGGTTCAACCGAGGGAATTTATAAAAGGATCCTATTTACAGTATCCGAAGTTATTACTTACTTAACATTTTGGCAGCTGGTGTTTTTCACATCACAAAATCTTTAATCATTATTATGGATTTCTATACTTCGGTCTTATGGACCGTATTTCTGTTTTAAACTTCTGTTCACGGCAACGTTGCCTGGAAGAAACCGCTTTAGGCGATAAGGCCGCCCATTATAATGCCGGATATTTCATTATTGTTTAGTTTAACTTTAATTGTATTTTCGGTGTCTAATAAAGCTATATTGTATTGTACCGTTTTGTATAGATAGGGATAATGTAAAACCGCTTTAATACAAGGATTCTGTGCATTTTACCAAAGTTGCATTGAATATAGATTCATACACAATAATGAATGCATTTTCCGCACACTCAATCATTCCTCCAAAACGTTGCCAAAAACTGCCAGCAGCATCAAACCTCATTGGACACTGCACTTTCATCACAACATTAAGCATAGTAGTTACTGCAGCTACCAAGGATCCATTCTAAACCTTAATCCTTTACAAATACAGTCTACAAGTTCTACTTTATTTAGTGATGTTCGATTATTTAGCTGACCATACAAAATGGACAGCAGGGTTTTTTTAACGCGCGTGTAAATCATGCCCATGCAGTGATACCGGCCGAAAGCCATCAAGTTGATAGATGAGTGGAAATTGAACCTGAAACGCGGAGGGCTGTTTTGAAGTATGGGACGACTAAAATGTCTGATGAAAACAAAATGTGAGACATTAGAAACTAGAGGAAAGTACTCAATTTTACAAAACGTAACAAGTTTTTTTTTTTGGTCACTTATAATTTGTAGATAAAGTGCTTAAAATGAAATATTTAGACTACGGGACTTACCATAAATTTTGCATTTTGATTTCAATATTGCAAAGTTCTCTCTATCTGTTTTTCTCTATCTCTCTGCAAAAGCAATATAAGAATCAGCACCTACCTTAGTATCATAGAATAATATGATATCAATATTCGTATTTCGCCTCAAGATAAATCACACTACTATTATAAATGCAAAAGTTTGTACGTAAGTTTGTAAGTATGTAAATATGTGTGTAAGTATTTAAGTGTGTAAGGATGTAAGTGTGTAAGTATGTAATTGTGTTTGTTCCCGATCAACTCTGTAACGGCTAACGGATTTAGATGAAATTTGGGACGGAGGTAATTTATATCCTGGATTAACGCATTGGCCACTTTTGATCCCGGATAAATATTCGGCTTTAGTAGATTAGCGGAGGCTGCTAGTAAATAATAAACCTATTTCCTGTATCAGCCTTTAAACATCCCACTGTTGGGATACTAGCCTACCCTAGAAGGGTGATTAGGCCATATCCACCACGCTGGTCCAGTGCGGGTTGGCGGATTCACATACGCCATCGAATTTCTTCTCCGGGAATATGCAGGTTTCTACAAGATATTTTCCTTCACCGTAAAGCCAGTGGTATATCCGTACGTAAGTTCCAAAGAACTCATTGGTACGGGCCCGCGCGGGTTCGAACACGCTACCTCACGAATGTGAGGCGAGCGTTCTCCCACTGAGCTACCACGACTTTTTCTATTCTATTTACTGTTCTTGAATACTCTCATTTATTATATTATCAGATTGTAAAATAATAGTGATAATTACCATTAAAAGTCATATAGGTGGCCAAAATTGATCTGCTGACTGATATAATTGTTATTCACGGATACGAAATTAATCACTTCTGATAAAATGCCACGTACTCATTTCGAGTCGGAGAGCCGTTATGGGTACAATTTATCTTATTTTTATCTGTAGATATCCTCTAGAGGTTTTTGTAGGGTGAGTCGTGAGCTAGCGTAGAGTAAATATCATTAATAATAATAATAACATTAATTTAGATAACTACTAGATAGATGCGAAAAAAAGATTTCGTAAAAATAAACTGGTTTCATAGTAATAAAGCCGCTTAATGCGTGTCGTAGCACGATCATGGTGGCCATGTTTTAAAAAAATACGTTTGCAGTTTGCTGAAATTTTTTTATGATTCTATTCGTTCACTTTGTTATTTTAGATTATTTATTAATACATTAAATGGAAACCTAACAGTATTTAAATACATTACATTCGCTTTTATAAAAATAAATAAAATAAATATCTGGGACATTTTTGCACACACGGTCATCTGACCCCAAACTAAGCAAAGCTTGTAATATGGCTGCCAGAGACTGATATACGTACATAGATATTTTTAAATACATACTTATGTAGATATTTACACCCAGACATAGAACAAACACAAATGTTCATCACATGAATGTTTGTCCTAGGTGGGAATCGAACCCACGCTCCCAAACACAGAAGATAGGTTCACTACCAACTGAGCCACCGGGGTAGTCAGTCAGTAAATATTGGCACTAAGCTGCGTGCATTACAGGATTTCTTTTTAATTCTTTTTTTGTACGCCGCAAAAAGAAAACAAAAGTGTTTCAATTTGGCTACTACTTTGGAATTTAGGTTAACTGTTATACTTAATCTTTAGTAAGTAGTATCACACTAATATTATAAATGCGAAAGTTTTTGTGTAAGTGTGTAAGTATATTTGTAGTTAAGTAGGTAAGTATGTGTGTTCGTTCCCGTTCCACTCTGTAACGGTTGTACGGATTTGGATGAAATTTGGTTAGGAGGTAGCTTATTCCCTGGATTAACACATAGGCTAATTCAGGGTGAAATCTTGATAGATCCATATCTAAAATCGAGAATGGTCACTTTGGACTCTAAAATCCCCAAAATGAACCTTAATTAAAAATTAAATCAAAGTCAAAGTTATTTATTGGTAAATATTCATCTACAAGTCAAATCAATTTAAAAAATGTTTTATATTAGGTTTCTATAACTGTTTTTAGATTATTCTATTATATTCAAATAAAATCGTCGAAAAGAGCTACATAATTACTACATTGACTACATTGACTGAAGTGTCGGAATATCTGCTGTACCAATTGGACCGGTTTCCTAACTGGTCTAATCTCGGTATGTCTAGTGCACTAAAGTGACTAGTATCACATTTTCCACTACGCACAGTGCACGTAGTGTCAGATGGTCTAAGTATTACATTGTCCAACTATTACGCACGTAGTGATAGATAAGGAACAAAAAAAAACGAGTGTATTTTTTTAACTTAAAATTCTGTTTGACAATAAACTATTTTATCCCCTTTCTAGCTATTCAGTGATTTCGATCCTACTGTGGCAACCCTACGGCCAACAAAAGAGATCCGTACTTATTTCACTACATTGTGCATGTGCAATAATACACCGGTGGAATTGCTGGATGCTTGGGAATCCTTCACGGGTTGAGGTTGGGGGTGAATGAAACATAGATTGGATGCGGTGAAGGGGACTGACCATTATATGAAATACTAGTTGTTACCCGCGACTTCGTTCATTTTGTGACGTTTTGTATGGACGTTGTAATGTACGGAGTTCTGAATCACGCAAGCTAAGTTTTCCCTCGAGACGAACGTATTAATTTTTATACCTTGAAGCTTTATTGATCCTGATACGACTACGGCTATATTCCTCTTTCCTCTGAATTATAGTTCCACTGTCTGCTTTTGAGGTATCGCTCGTAATTTTCAAGTTTTTCTTAATTTTCAGGCAAAAAGTATTACGTTTTCTTTTCTTTTTTTTGTAGTTTTTACGGCACGTGGAGACTAAACTACAAATGTTTTTTTATATTAAAATTTATCTACTTTTAAGGAGGGTTTAGTTCTTTGCTTTACGAGTTAGAACTAGGCTAATTTATTTCCAGATATGAGCGTAAAGTATTGCAACGTAATAAAGGTCAGAATACTGGCTATCTTCTTGGTGTCTGCAAGCATGGTAGATATCTTTCCATATTAAAGCAAGCTACGCGACGTGCTGGTCCAATATATTTATTATTTAAAAGATATTATATTCATTTAATACTTATTAGTATTTACATTTACATTAGTATTTTCACCCATTAACCGCATTGTTAAACGGAGAACAGACAGAAAGAGATGCCACAAACTTTAAAATATTGCTTCAGAAATCTTCTTGGCTGAAACAAGACATGATTTACTGCAAAATATAAGTATCAACCAAACTACAATTACTCAACCAGACAGTCCGAAGTCCGAATCGAATACACCGCTAATTCCAGATGGAAATCTTGGACTTATTCGGCGAATACTTTGAATTCCCTAGCGGGCTACCATTCGAATCGAATCGGAATGAATACTGAATATCGAATATCAGTCTATAAGACGAAATTCAGATTGTATTTCGAAGTTAAACGTTTATCATGATTTATATTTCGAGTTTCGATTTCGCTTCATTTATGCATTTATTATCTTCGTGAGTTTGATCGCAACGATTTTGCTTGATCAGATAAAGTATTTAATCTTTCGTAATGAAAAAACAAGAATATAGGAAAAAAAACTTTACTTACCGCTGGCGCTATATGAGTGCATTTCTAAAATCACTTTTTTATAATTAGTGCTTCACACTCGTAGCTTCACATTTATTTCGGTTTCCCATTGTCGAACATGCCACGGATCAAACACAAAGGCGGAAAACTAACGCCTCTTACTAATAGCAGATATTTAAATTCATCGTTGCAATATCTACCCGCCTTTAGTCAATCAATCAATCAAATCATTTATTTGTAATAATACATGTTAATAATGGTGTTATAAATCGTATTAGTATCACGCTGCAAATAGTTTATGTTATTAAATTCTTTGATGCTATAGAAACAGAATCAAACCTGGGGGCTTAGCATGTGGCGCGTCTACTCAGTAAGCAGGAGGTGCTTACAGAGCAGACGCGCCATCAACTAAGCCAGGAGAGTCGTCATTAAAATTTCACGTCTTGGCTATCAGAGTGGACCGAACCTATGCCCGGTGGAAAAATACCCTAAATATTAAAGTTAGCAAATTTTACTCAAAGAAAACATTTCTTTATTTTTAGAAATAATAATAACTGCATTTTAAGATTTTTTTAAACTAACTTGCTAGAGCCGGTCACTACGATGAATCGATCTAATAGAAGTAAGTAAGTCCAACTAGATTTTCTTTGCAATTGGATTTCATGGTCTTCTGATTGACCCTTTTGATCGGCATTATAATTTAAAAGTTTATTTTCAACCTTTGGTGGGTACGATTCCCGGGTCTGGTGACTTTAAAAAATTATTTAAATGCAGTTATTTTTATTTTAAAAAAAAATATTAGTGCCTTTAAATTTAATTTGCTAACTTATATATTTAGGGTGCTTTCCCTACCCAGGAAAACTGAGTTGGAAATCTGTTTAACAAAGATCGGCCAGACAGCTAATATAACCAAAAATAATTAAGTAGAAAAATTATCCATGATAGTAAGCCAAACAAAAATACAAAATAATATACCTCTTTAAACCTCTCCTGATAAAGTATTTATTCCACAGAAACTTAACTATAAAATAGAAACTATTTTCAATTAATCAGTGCTACGGCCGTCAGTCTCAGCTGAAGGAAACTGCCCTGTGTCCATCCCCTAGTGGCTTACCACATCCAGCGTAACCCTATGCACCCTTGCCTCTAAATAATTCCGCAGCTCCTGTTAATCGAGGGGATTCGATTGAATCTTTGCGGCAATTGGGAGTAAGATTTTTGTACAATATTTCTCGGGTATTAGAAATAAATTGCTATGACTAAAATTATCAGGGAAACTAATTTAGTTGTAATAGAAAACATAGAACATATAATAGATATGTCATTTTGCGGGTTATATATACTGGGTTCTTGGGGTCTTAATGCATAACTGTTTTATAAAAATTATCGAACTGACTAATAGAACGAACTAACGACCAAAAGGCAGGTGCTTACCTCACTAGAGAACAATGCTGTTCAAGAAGTTAACGTCACAAGCTTTTTCCTACTTTGCCCGCGCATTGTGATCTGCTCTTTTTGTTTTTTACCTGTAACAGTTTGTAAATTATTTATGTTTCTTGGGACGAATTTTTAAAAAATACTTAAAATAATTGCATAAAATAGATAGGTAGGTATTTGATCTTTTCATGATTCTTATGACTACCGTTCTGTATAGTTTTTGTTGATTCAAAAACTATACAGAACGGTAGTCATAAGAATCATGAAAAGATCAAATCGAAGAGGAATTAAGAGATTTCATAAGTCATAGATCAAAATGAGCAAAGACATCATTGTAATTGAAATTTACTGAGTAATATTTCGATTATTGTTATTTTAAACATCAAAGAAATCGGAAATACGGTAACACATTTTAACACATCTTTACCATAGATTCTTCGCATTCCGAAAGGGTCTACATTAACTCAAAGGGCGCTCGCTTCCTGTCTGTGCACAGTCGAAATGTTAATTCACCGGAAATTAAAGTTGTTTCAACTTGTTACCCTTTGGACAGTCATGACTCTTTTACTTATATCCAAAAGCTCATGAATAAGACAAACAGATTTTTGTGAAATTTTTGTACCTACTGTTTAAGGATTTCGATTTAAATATCGTCGGCTAGCAAACAACACCGACCATGTCGAAATTTGACAAATATGGCAGCTTATCAGATATCAAATTTGTCACTTTAACAGGTTTGATACCTGTTAACCGTTAAACCAATGTTAGACATGTAATTTGGAGAATTTTGAATTTTATTTTTCTCTCAAGTTTTGGCTCCACACTTTGTGTATTAAGCCAGTGTCAGCGGTATAGCGGTGTTGTTTGATAGCTTTGAGAGGTTAACCATCTGAAAGTTTGCTATAGCCAACGACATTTATGATATAATATTTTTCTCTTAAGTTTTGGTTCCACACTTTGTGTATTTAGCCAGTGTCAAGCATTGTAATATTTCAAGCGAAGTCAAACATTTCACAATTAAAACATAGCCCAGTCAAGTTACGGGACTTAGTATGGAGGATCCGGACATAATACATAAATTAAAATTTCGTTTGGTATAACTTGCTGACGTAGAATCAATATTAAATTAGATTCGGTATCAGCCCAATGTTGGCATATCAGCCTGCCCTCGAAGGATGATTGGGCCACATAAAATCCAGTGGTATATCCGTAATTCCATACGTTAGTTCCAAAGAACTCATTGGTACGGCCCGCCCGGGTTCGAACCCGCTACCCCACGACAAGACCCCGCGAGGCAAGCGTGGTCCCACTGAGCTACCACGACGTTAGAATAAAATAGTACAAAATAATTTCTGAATAGTTTATGAGCATTTGTAGTAGTTTGTTATAAATAGCCAATTATTTACAAAAACTTTAGTTGATTAAGCATTATGATGAGCAAAACTAATAGTTGCATCGGCAATAGGCTTAGGAAAAAAACCGATTGTAGTTAGGTATAACATGCACGCTGAAGTTGCGTAACAGTTTAAACCATCCAGTCGCTAAGGTCGGTAGGAATAATTAAATGTCGAAATTACGGTAGCAACTATGATTTAATCTTTGACTGAGGTTAAATGAGTTTCTGAACTTGAGAGTAGCAGTGGGAATGGTATTGCCAAGTGAAATGCTACTTTACTTGCAGGTAAATTAAAAAAAACATTGATTGCTCTTAAAAAAACTTGATTTATTTTTTATTTGTGGCCCTTTCATTTTGCAGCCTGCACATTTTGTTCCTACTTATGATCAATTAGAATTTATATGACTTGCTCCCAAATTGGTAAAAAAATAATAATAATAAGGGTAGCTCCCATACATGTAAAGAGGGGATGAAAAAAAATTCACTGTACCCCATAATGTGGGGTGTCATTGAACAGGTCTTTAAAAGTTAACAATTTGGAAAGAATAAAAAAAAACATAATTTTATATTTATTTAAGGGGTGTAATTTTTTTTTGGCTGTCCCCCTCATGTCATTATCATTATATATCAAATGAAGTTAAGGTATCATGCACTACTATTTTTTCTCATACGCACTGCTTGCGAAATATGGGCCGACAAAATTGCTTACAATGTGTCCCTGCCATTTATAAACTATGCAGTTCAGAAACTTTTTTTTTTGTTTTGGTGATGATTTTTATCGATTGCCGTTCACATAATATAGTTCGATTTAAATTGTTGTCATTGTATATTTATGTTCTGTAGTAGTGTACCTACAATGTTACGTAGGTTTATTAGATTAAAAAATGAGCCTGGTGCAATAGGCTTTTTACCGTAAATTTAAGTATATTAATAGTTTGTTTTCACTAATATTTTAATATAGTTCATGGATTTAAATATAATTAAAATCAAACTATGTTTTTAAAAGACTTACAGAGGCGTTGCTAGCCTGAAAAAGTTATTCACACAATATTGGCGTATGCAATATTTTAGACTGTGTCTAGTTTGTACGTATTTTATTATTATGTTAAATTAAGAACTTTTAAAATAAAAAAATAAAAATAGCTCAGACACTTGTTATCTTCCATATTGATAGATCTTAATAAAAACATTCTTTAACATTATTTGGGCAGCATGTGATAATGACTTTTTGAGATAAGCGGGAAAAACTATTAAATACTTCAAACGGCCTACGCGCCTTCATAACCCTACTAAGCATAGTCTGACATGCTCTTAACAAATATTTTTTTATTATTTAATCATTTATAGTTAGTCATAAATAGCACTTTAGCATTATCTTTTGTATCGGTTGATGTACGCGGATAAGTAAAGATAGTAAATTTACAATAACTTTAAATCATTTAATGCGCTAACTGTTATCTTATTGGTTCAGTGATTCACATCTCAATGGAGTATTGTGTTGTGTTTTAGATAGCACTGTTAGTAAAGGTACTTACAACCGTTTGCTTAATATAAATAAGATGTTTGTCGAGAAGGAGATTAATTTTTGTAAATTGATTTTAGACCTTGGACAAAGGTACTAAGAGTAGGGTACGAGTCTGTTGCACTACTCTCTGCCTTCTCTCTGAATGTCTGCGTCTCTTTTCATTTCAATGTAAGTAAAAAGGCTAGCAGCAATTGTATAGCTGTCACATTTAGTTTGGTATAACATGGTACAAAGAACCGATACCAGTATCTTATTCGCTGTACCAGTGCTACCTTTCATTGGTGCGTTTATCATTAATTTAACAATGATTATAAGTTTTAATATTCATAAAATAGTTGTCCCTAAGTGGTTTTGAAAATGGCACTTTATTTCAGTTAGCTTCAATGATTTTCTCCATATTGCATAACATAGAATGTTGTCTATTAAGTTTAATCTAGTCAGTTAGGCATCTAACTGACTAGATTAAACTTAATAGACGTGGAACTAATACCGGTCCCTGTGGCAAACCGCCCTTTCATAGTCTGGCTAGCTAAGTTACAAGCTAGCAACATCTGCCTTTAATTGACTAAAAGTGTCTAAGTTAGTACTAAAGTAATTTTACTTTAAAGTCAAAGTTATTTATTGGTAAATATTAATCTACAAGTCAAAAATAATAACCTTTTGTATACAATAATATGCAAATTAAATAGAGGCTATTCATTGAATACAATGATCATTTAAATGCGTTATACAATGTTAATAACATTCAATTATAATAATATTTACATCAGAACATGAAATGTCAACAAAAAAAGTTAACATAATTTTTTCCTCAAATTACAATTTATATGAGCATGCTTCTAATATTGACAAGCAATACTCGATCAAAAGTTTTGTACTCGTCTAAGCTTATTTTAAAATGCTTTAAACAATCCTGGTTACACTTGTTTTGCAGTTTTGAGGCTTAAATATACTTAAAGTAAAGAATGAAAATGAAGCGTTTTGCTAAGCAATGTATTTTTTTTTATCATGCTTTAATCGAAAAAGAATCATAATGTAACATACTTATCAAAATACATAATATGATATTGTGATGCAGTGTGCATTATCTCTCAGTGTGCAGTGCTTAGCTCGATAATTAGACATTCAGTTCGTGATTGTTATCTAAATCATCAAAGCAATCCCGTTCCGTGCATACAGGGGGCAGTTAATTAAATTTCAGACTGTATAGTATTTCAGCTATGACATAGACAGGTATGAAGTATCGACCACATAACTATATTCGCTTACAAACGGTTCTATATCTCAAGAGAATGTATGCAGCCTGTGGACAGGTGTATGCCGTTTGTTTACGACGCTTTGGACTCTGTTTTGTTATGGAATTATGTTTCTCAATATTCTCATTGCTAGTTACGGCAAGTATAAATTATGGTCTCCATTTTACCATGCTAAAAAACAAGCTAAAAAATAAGCTGTATAATATTTATAGCAGTAAAGAAATACATATCTAATCATAAACATGAAAAATGTGACAGTTCTGTCTATTCCTTTGGCAAATACTTAGTATTTTCTTCGGTCTCTATCAGAAGTTTGGACAATAGTTATATGTTCTGTGACAATAGTCTAGGAAAATGTTTTATACTTTATCGAAGAATGTAATGAAATATGACCCCGATGTTTCATTAGTGCTTCTGCCTTCATGTCTATAGTTAGATATAATCCAACGTCGGTCTAGCGTCGGTCCACAATGACAAACCCTTTGTTACGTGAGACCAAAGCGCCGACGTGTGGATGCTATCTCGGATTACAGCGCTAGACTATAGCAAAGTGAGTACAGCTATACTGCGTTGTTGCTTCTAATTTCTCTTTAATTATAAGTAGTAGTGATACTAACAACGAAATTCCTTATTTAATTTTTTTATATATTTAGATAACGTAGAACTTTTCATTGAAAACTGAAAATAGTTCAGACATACTACTTACTATATCAGCCTTTAAACATCCCACAGCTGGGATATCAGCCTACCCTCGAAGGGTGATTAGGCCATATCCACCACGCTGGCCCAGTGCGGGTTGGCGGATTCACATACGCCATCGAATTTCTTCTCCGGATATATGCAGGTTTCCTCACGATGTTTTCCTTCACCGTAAAGCCAGCGGTATATCCGTGCGTAAGTTTCAAAGAACTCATTGGTACATTCGTGAGGTAGAGGGTTCATAGAGGGTTTGAACCCTCTACCTCACGAATGTGAGGCGAGCGTTCTTCCACTGAGCTATCACGACTTTTTAGTTCAGACATAAAATGTATTAAAAAATCTTTTTTTACTTTCTTACTTTGCTATGCTTGCCTTGGACAGGTGCTAATTGTTACTTTACTTGATTAGTTATTGGTTTAGTTTTAAGTGTATTAACAATTAAATAAAAAAATATTTTGCAGTTTGTTGATTTTTTACGAGTATATTCCTACAAAAATTTGGCAAAATAATCAGACACATGGATCATTTGCAATTGTAAGTTTCTATTATATTCAGTTTCCGTCACCCCAATTGAAGGGGATCCAAAGCCAAACCATAGACTGGCCATTATCGGCACAAGTCAATCCCATCCTGAAGCCCGACTGAATTAATATTCATGAAATACTAATCTTTATCGTTCATTTCGCACCATTTAATGCTCAAACTCGAAAGTTAATAAATCAACTACACTTGCAGGGATCCAGTCTCGGATTTACAGAACAAAATTTGGATATATTTAACGTTAGACATAATCTAATTTTAAATTGGTGATTTCGTTTCTAGTTTTTATCTGAGTAAGCAAATGAAAATGCAATAACTTTTCATGTATTTATAACGTCACTCGTATTTTTTGTATTATTACACTTACTTTTAAATTTTACAATGAAGTGCTTAGCATCAACACCATTAAAAGAAATGAAATAGCCAGAGAAATTTCCGAGTCAGCTGGAGGAGGTCGTTAAAAACTAAAAATGTATTATAATCTCTATCGCAAATTAAAACAGCAGGGAAGAAAGTGATGGATTTATTATCACACAATAGAAAAGCTTACGTTGCAATTTTCACTTCGAACATTTCGTTAGTAAATTTACGTTTCTGTTTTGGAACAGGTCACATTTCCCGCATAATCACTTTTGTCCCGCGTCACGGATACTTAGCCAGTTTAAAATCATTAACTATGACAAAAGGATAAATTACCTTCCCTTTGTGGACGGCAATTTTATCTGTTCGGACCAGTGGGCCGAACCTTATGATAATCTGATTGTAGGGGCGGGCTCTAAGTGGGACCTTTATGTCTGACTCCGAGAACGAAGTTGGAAGAAAAGTTCTTGAGGAAAATGGAAAAGTCTTTATGGATTAGTCAGTTAGCGTCTTACGTTTTTTTTCTCTCGAAATGTTGGTCTCAACAATTGAAACTTAATAGACTGACGTCGAAGTAATGACTACCTTATAAAAACCCTGGAAAGTACTTACATGACAGAAAACAACTCAACAAGAAAGCCTCAAGGAAAACATGCCTTAGCGAAAGGGACTTCACAGATTAGTCATGTAGTTATAATAAGCGGTTTTCCTTGAAATAAGGATTTAGAGTGAACTAACAACACAAGCTGTCAAGCAGTGAATAAAAATCATGCCATCCATAGTTTAATTTAGTTTACTACTGAACTGAATTATGAATTGAATTAAATATAAATTTTATTGATCTTAAGATTCGAATTCAAAATAGTAGTAGAGTATTATGGCAGGGATGCTAAAAAGATCTGACAAACCTTAAAGTGCAAATATTTGCCACTATCGAACTGCTTGTTAACAAAGCCCTAACCGTATTATTAGAAGTACAGAAAAAAAAAGCGTTAAGCGTAGTGTTTACATTGACCTCATCCCTTTCTCCATCATCCAACCTATGAAATACCAAAGCGGGCAATATCACTCCATGACAGGCTCCGTCTGCATACCTCAATATCAAAACTATTTGCGCTATCACCATAAAGCTGAAGTACACAGGCAGCCTAACGATCCACGTCGTTATCTTATATGTTATAAGGAACCTGACGAAACCAAGTTGAAGATGAGAAATTAAATTTTAATGCAGGACCAAATTGAATTTCCCCACCATTCTGCATGCCACGTTTTTGACATGAACAGCAGCAGCTTTTCATATTAGAATATTTTTGAAAGTTAACGTATCTACGTCTAAGTGGAATGGTATAAGTAATGAAGATACAAGAAAGACCATGATGGTGCTGGTAGTCAGAAATTTTTTTTTTGGAAACTATCTTAAGAATTCAATGCTTGTCTCAATTTGTTCATTCTGGAAAATAAATAAGAAGTCGCCTTGATTTTACTGAACTCAATGTTCAAGCCTATCAGCTCTGCAAATCGATTATCTCAAATGTTGACAAGTATCTTAATTTTATGATTCAGTCTCTCTTAATGGAACTAAACTGTAACTAGTAAAATACTCGTTTTAGTCCTGCTTCTGTTGTTCTTCTAAGATTACACATACAAACCTTTCTTAACTATTTTTAAGAAATTTCCTCTCTCATAAATTGTTGTATTTATACTCCACCTCGTCGAGTTTAACAAACGTATTGTTAAGGAATACTTTTAAAATTAAACTTGGCATCGTTTCGCAGCTTTATAATTAATGGCCGAAGACGGTTTCATTTTGGGGGCTAAACAAAAGATAATTATGTTCAATTAATTTCGGCTCCTTCCAAATGAGGGCGGCGGATTCCCTTAACGCTTTCTACGTCCTTTTTAAGCTTTTATTGGTTTTAAGCGATATTTAGATTGTCCGATTTGTTTTGCGTTTGGGATACTTAATGGATTCATTTATTGGATTGGCTATTTGAAGCATTTATTAGCTTTAGTTTTTATATTTATGATGTCTATAACATGACCATATATACCCGACGAATAATACATTACTTGTACATGTACAGTTGTACACTAATCTTAAGTATATTTTAAGTGTAAGTTATAATAAATCCCCTGGCCCTGGTTTATTTCGTAGCGTGTCTGTCGTATGAGCTGGTCTCAGATTAAATTCCCGAGCAGATTTTTGGATGATGAATATAAATATCTGGTCTGGGTGTCAAAGTCAAAGTCAAAGCCAAAATTATTTATTGGTAAATATTCATCTACAAGTCAAAAATAATAACCTTTTGTATACAATAGTATGCAAATTAAGTAGAGGTTAAATTTTGGGGTTAGACGTCTTTGTGTGTATTTCTATGGCATTCCCGACACAGATAATCCTAGTAAGCTGTAAGTGTGAAGTATAGCGTTAGGCGAAGCAGACCGAAGTGGAGCGGTGAAAAGAGGTGGGAGTTTCCACTGAAGCGGAGGCGAGCGGTGTTGCAAAGCGGAGACGAGAGACTTGTGTTGCTGAATCGAGGGGGGCTTGTAAAGCGGAGAACTAATACATGTTGTATTGATCGTAGTTAGTGATCCCCGCTCCGTTCAGCTCGATCCCGCATAAATGGAAACGCACCCAAGCTATGAGTGGTGTGCATGTATTTGTTCAATCAACGACGAAATTGTTGAACGTATTTGAATTAAATTATGTGTAATGGTAGCTTACAGGTTTTTTTTTTATTTTTTGATGGAATGTACTCATTTTTGTTCGCAATTTTTACTGTTTCACATTTGTTTTATCTTGAGAAAATGTACTGAAATTATAAGTTGTTTTCTCTTTTGCTGCAGGCTGCCCTCTGCGCCGACTACAGCGTCCCAGTAGACTGCGTGTCAACAGGACAACCTGCACCGAGGCCTAGCTCCTTCCATGAGATCTCTGCACCGAAGGTAACAAACACACTTTATAAAATGTAGAATGTACTTAATAAATACATTACATATTACATTATCAGCCAGAAAACGTTCACTGCTGAACATAGGCCTCCCCTTTAGACCGCCACACTGACTGACAATGTGCCACTTGCATCCACCGGTTGTCCGCGACTTTCACAATGTTGTCGGTCCACCTAGTGGGAGGCCTGCCTACGCTTCGTCTTCAGGTTCGTAGTCGCCACTCAAGAACCTTTCTTCCCCATCGGTTATCGGTTCTTCGAGTGATGTGGCCTGCCCATTTCCACTTCAGCTTGCAGACTCTGAGAGCTCTTTTCATAATTATTAGCTCTAAATACCAAAAATGGGAAAGTCTTCTCTTATATTTTACCACTCTTCTTGTTCTGTTGTCAGCCGTTTTTAATTTGTATTAAAGAAATAGGTTTTTTTATTGATACTGATAGACGAGACAAGCTTGTCACTCGCCTGAAGCCCATAACTGTGCCAACTAAAAAAGTGCGCGGCAATGCACTGCGCTCTTCACCCTGCGATAACGGATATTAAAATATCTCTTAATGCTCAGTAATTTGACTAGAACAGCTCTTTAATCCGGAACGCAGTAATGTTCTTGTTGGCGACTATCTGCGATAACTGGCGAAGGTGTGGCTTATACTTAAGAAACAAAAAATACTGCAGGAAAACTTTAATGGTTTAACTAAAATTCATAAGCTTTGCTTCCATACACAGCGTATGGTGCTACTGTCTGTTAATTTATCTGAAACTAGCTTGACCACGCGGGTTTGTTCGTCTAGGCTACAGTAAATAAAGCACCCCATTTCACCTCTTTAGGGGATTATATTCCAAAAAAAAATGAAACACGCCTTATTTATTTTTTATGTTTATTACACAAACCGAGTTTCATAAGCATAAAAAAAAAAATATATTTTCATGAATATTTTGGGGTCCATTTTATACCTTTAGAAGTGGAATTTCGTAAAATCCGTTTTTATTGTTCACCTAGATCATTTGAGGAGTATTGGGTTCTAAGTTCACGTCTGCGACTTAAGCAGTTTGGTCTGTGCGTTGTTGGCTTGTTCTTTCATATATATTATTTATAGATTCGTGTATCGTCTAATACGTTTGTTATCAAAAAAGTGCATAGTTATCTTCCGATTAGAGATTAAACGATAAATTTTATCGCTAATGATGTTATGATGAAATCATTACATTGCATTATTGAAAATATGTTACAAACAAAATTATGTAATGGTCGATATTGCATATTAGCACATTATTCACTGAACACATAACAAGTTGAAAATACTTCCTGATGCGTATGCTACAACAGCCATACTTAAAGTCTGCTCCGCGGAGACCTAGGGCTCCGCAAGGCTTCTGTGGGTTCGCTTCCATGAAAATACTGCTCATAATGAAAAAAAACTAGCAGAACCTACCTTAGATTGGTACTAGTTTAATAATTAATTCAGTTAAATATGACTTAAAATTACATGGTAATAAGAAACAAAATAAACTAATCTAAAAGAACGCTATCAGTGGGAATTGTTCCCAAAATGCTGGCCCCATTACCACGTTGTATTGCAATACTCAGCCTTTGGGCGAAATAGAGGCCAGCATATAAATAAATATATACCCGCGGGTATATATATATAGGTTCTGCTAGTTTTTTTTCATTATGAGCAGTATTTTCATGGAAGCGAACCCACAGAAGCCTTGCGGAGCCCTAGGTCTCCGCGGAGCAGACTTTAAGTATGGCTGTTGTAGCATACGCATCAGGAAGTATTTTCAACTTGTTATGTGTTCAGTGAATAATGTGCTAATATATATATATATATACCCGCGGGTATATATATATATATTTATATATTATATATATTGTTACCCGCGACTTCGTTCGCGTGGAAATAAAAAAGTATCCAATCTTTGTGATATACAGTAACTGGTTATCAAATTTTATCAAGATTCATTTAGTTGTAGTTTTAATGCTAACAAAACAAAGGCGTGTTTCTTTTCTGCGAAGAAGAGTTCTCTTGATCTGACTCCTACTTTTCGTAGCGTTTCGATACCGACAGGTGATCATTTTGAGCTCTTGGGTATCCGTATCACGTCCAACCTGAACTTTGGTTCGTACATTAAGTCCAAAGCCAAACACGCTGCTAAAAAACTTGACATCCTGTCGAAAGTTAGGCGGTACTTCACACCAGAACAGCTTCTAACTCTATATTAAGCTCAAGATCGTGTATGGAGTACTGCTGCCACCTATGGCATGGGTTTGCCAAGCATTAGCTAGAAGCGTTGGACTCTATCAAAAGGCGTGCTAAGAGGCTCATTAATGACGACTTCTTGGTGAAATCTAGGCAACAGAGCCTGTCACATCGGCGTTTTTACACACAGTGTAAAATAAAATCTCTATAAGTATTTAGGTACCGGATAAAGTTTTAAAAATCTAAATAAATCGTTTTAATGATAATGTCTTATTAGATACAAATGCTAATGTCAAGTAGTATGATTATTAATAAAATAATACACATAAAACCAGTTTTTGATAATTTTAGGGCTCTGTCAATTATTAAATTTTTCCAAAAGGGTTCCGTCGTCAAAAAAGTTTGAGAACGTCTGTGTTACAAAAAATAAACAAAATACGTTACTAACTATCATGTACGTTCATTTCACTTATCGAAAGTATGGCAAAAGAAACAATCTCAGCAATTTCTCCATGCCACACCTACGTTACTAACAATAAATAAAAAAAATATGAGCAAGTATCTCGTGACCTTTTAAGAACGTAGTGTTGTGAAAGAGTGAGTCACATATCAGAGTCATTCAACTCGATGATCGTATCAGCAAGTTCGTTACTCGGTCACTTGGATCGCTTGGTCGACTTAAGTATCCTTTTTAAGTTTATGAGTCAGTTTTCATGTACGAGGAATGTTTGCCGAAGTAAGTGCTGAGTAAGTGTGTGTTGCAATAGCAATTTTGAAACGTAGCTTCATGATCAATTTTGAAGTGGTCATTGTGACTTTCAGGCCCTTATCCCAGAACGATGGTCAGTCATGAATCGCTACTCAAAACTAGTTTTAAGTAGAGCTTTTATTCTAGAACTATAATTGAGACATGATTTTATGAACATAGTTCACCTGAATAGCGTGTTATTACAAAACGTCACTCTGTTGTCAATCGGCACTCAAGTTGAGATTTAATCTGCGATCATGCAAGTGACGTCTGTACCACGCTTGAGCAGAGATTTCACTGTATTTATTTGGTTGGTTTTGATTTTCCCATAGATATTTTTGAAGATATCGATTACCTTGAAGTTTTTCATAATTTATCCATTCAGCAAGAGATATCTCTCATGCTGGATAAACTTTTTTTTCTGGTACTCATATTTCCCTAATATACTGAATATCCAATTTCCAAACAAGAAAGAAAACACAAATAAACAACGTTGAATTTGTAGTGCTTATTGTAATAAGATATTCTCTTTGAGTAACTTCAATTGTTAAATATTTTACTTCACATGTAATATTACAAAACTTGACACTGGCTAAATACACTCCGTGTGAAGCCAAATTATAAGAGCAAACAAAGGTAAGAAAAATGTTCCGTATTATTAATTTTTTCTAGAACTTGTTTGATTGACGTAAAATGCTTTGAATAAATTCAAGGATTTTTAGAGCATAAAATCTGTGATAAAAACGAACAAATCTTGTAATAAACAGTTTCCAAATATTAATTTATAATTTCGAACTTACATTAATAATTTTAGGTGCACGTAATTTTTTGTAATGTTTTAATAATGTGTAACGCGGTAAGGAATTTTTAGGCAAATTAAAAATGTAAACGATAACAAACTGATTCGTAGACAAAAACATTCTCTACGCTTGAGAGTCGATTTATATCTAGATTTAGCCGAGTTGGGTTTTAGTGCAGTTTTGGAATAAGAACAATACCTAAGCAACGACTCTAGGCTCGATTAATGATCAGGTGATCAGAGCTTAAACGGTACTTGAGTCTTGTTTTAGAATACGGGCCTGAATCATGAAGAGCTTGTTGCGATGATCAAATAGAGGATTGAATATGTAACTTCGACTAATCTCTAGTGTCTTTCCACTGTAATATGGCGTCTAGCACAATGAAAATAAGAGATCAGGTGTCTGCTTTGTAAAATGTATTTTGGCAAAAATAACTATAAATTTAACCGAAGCTGAAAAATAACCTGAAACTATTTTTTAAATTAAATTTGCCTTGAATATTTTTTTATACACTTTTAAATAGAAATCATTTTATTAACTGTAATAAAAAAACAAAATTCAATTCTAATATTGTAAGTAATCTAATTATTATAAGATATAAAACATTCACCTTTATCCCTAGAGTACTGTGTCGACATGGACACGTGTTTCACCTCGACGCGTAGCATCATCAGGACGTGTTGAGTTTGAAGATGAACTTCCGCGAAGTAACGCCTGTCTCAATCAACCATCTAACATCTACCAGATGACTTTAGCTTGTGTTATACTATTTATCTATTGACGTCAATGTTATTCTTGCAGGGATATTAATTGTCACTGTTTGTCATTTCTACGCAAAACTCACAAGTTTTATGTAAAAATTACAGTAAATACTCCGCTTAATTAATTTATGAAAATCTTTCAAAATCAAATTCAATTTTCAAATCTTTCTTTATCTGTAAATTTTGATTATAATTGCATCATGCTAGTCTCGTCACAGAGTCGCATAAAAAAGTCACACAATCCAATCTAAATTAGGCCAGTCATTTATTGACAAGATGTTCTTTAATTTAAAACCTCTTTACGCATTAGTTAACCAGTAAACAGAGGACAATTGTAACCTTGTATTTTTTTCTACAGTTCGTTATAAGTACTCACTATTGTAGACCGTGAAAAAAGGCTATCATTTATAAACTGACTCACCGGCGGTTCCATGCCAACAAATCGCAGATCTTTTCTGTCTATAGAATGCTAATTAACAATTAAATCATTCATAACTATACTAATTAGTGATCAATGATTCGTATAATAAATCACTGGTGTTATTCATCGTGATTATAAAACAGGGCGATTGTGTTCCCGTGACTCAGGATGTGACTCAATTGGTAGATCCCTATTTTTTACACGTCATGCTAGCATGAATGGGGTGTGTCATTGCTTAGTCTAAGTTGTTAGTAAGTTACAACATTACGTGGACTGACTGATAAAGTCTTCGATGTATTGTCTTGTTGTTTTTTAGATAAAAGTACAGCTGTCGCCTTAAAAGGGAATATTGCTGTCTATACCTTTGCCTTTTAGGCTTCTCTCTTTGGTTTTAGGTACTTATATAAGCTGTTATTTGTGTTTTAAAGTACTAAAACTGATATAATCGTTTATGAGGTAAACGGCCAGTTAAGCTTTCATTTTAACTTTACCATAAATTAATACTTTTGTACGGTTGGACAGTTTGTTGTAATATATCTATTTTATTTGTATGTAGTGGTAGGAATCTTTTGCAGAGTCCGCCTTAGAAAGTACTTTGGCCAGTTATTCAACTGCCAAGCAGTAGTGTGTAATTATTACTGTTTTCTGAATTGAAGGACAATGTTTCCAGCGTAATTACTGAGCATAAAGAGATCAAATATCTCAGAGTGACGAGCGCAGGACAGTGCCACGCAGTGTTTTGAACTGACACAGTTTAATATTCTGGGTGGCATTGTAAGGCGTGCGACTTCCTCGTCTAGTCCCATTTTTCTTTTTCAAAAAAACTTTTGTAATTAATTCTAGCGTTGTCTTCTTGTAACTTGGCGTAAATTTATCAAAGTCAAGAAATAAACAAACATTTTTGAAACATCGATGACTTTATAAAACTTTTGTATGAATTTCACAGCACTCTCATAACTGGCGATGCGTCAGGGTTTATTTTAAGCTCCTCAACAGGTATTTTAAGTTTAGTATTTTCGACTTACACCTTACCATTCAGGTCGTGTAAAATTTATGTTATGCGTCATAAAAGCTTCCTCTGACTTCTGATGTCAACATGACGTAAATCTTTGTGTATTTTTGTATCAGCTTTAACATAAAATTGTGCTTAATTTACAAACAGTCGTTGACGTCAGTAACCGTGCTAAGGCCAAGGGTTATCTTTGAGTTATGTGATGAAATGATGTGACGTGTACACTGTACTATTGGTTATTCTGTGATACTACCGGTGACGAGACGAGCTAGTCACTCACTTGATGTTAAGCGTCACGCTTGCCCATAACAGTTCAGTGCCATCCAGAATTTTGAACTTCAACAGTTCAAAACTATGCGCGGCAATGCACTGCGCTCGTCACCCTGAGATGTTAGATGGTTAATCTCTGTATGCCCAGTAATTACGCTGGAAACATTGCCCTTCAATCCGGAACACAGTAATGCTTGCACACTACTGCTTGGCGGTTGAATAAATGGCAAAGGTGTGGTACTTCCCCAGGCGGACTTCTTTGCAAGAGAGCCCTACCACTACAATAGTTCAATACGATCAATAGTATCACAGAATAATCATTATTTTTGTTATTAAATCAGTGTAATGTAACATGAAATAGGTTTGACCAACTGAATTTAATTTTTAGGTTATTTTAATGGATTTTAATTTTTATTTAAATTTTTTAGTATGTAATTGGTAATTTTGGAATATTTATTATTTTGTGTAGTTTAACAAATGATGGAAGATTTTATTCGAAATTTGTTTGATTGTTATCATATTAGGTAAACTATAATTATACCTAATCCCTGTAGTCACATTGTCGAATATCTTACTGCGATAATATATAATGTGCTTATAAATGGTTTTATTAACACGAAGGCCTAATCATCAAGATACTGACACACTCAGTTTGCGAATAAGCGGTACACCACTAAATATAAGTACATATTGGAAAATAAACAATTTGATTTGATTTGAAAAATAATATAATACAGTTACCGGGAAAATCCAAAACAAAGGAGGCGAAGGAGTCATTCCCGAAGAATTCATAATGTTGGAATTTATTGATTGATTAGTGTAATACAAAATTATGTCAGCATGCGGGTCTTCCCTACACGTCATAGTTACATGAATGTATAAATTATTTCATTCGCAACTCAATAAATCCATTAACTCTAAACGTATTAGGTATAAGCAAGGAAGAAATTTAATAATTGTATTTCCCTCTATAGGCTGGCCCAAACGGTGACGTTCCTTATACAAAAAGGCTTCACGAAAATACCCCATGGAAATATGTTATGTTCTATTTTTGTAGTTTAGTTTAGGAGTATGTTTTATTTTTAAGTCGTACGATTTGTTTTTTTTTTTAATTTGGCTTAAAAAAAATCCAACTTTTTTTAGGGTGGAATTTTCGATGAGGGACGAAAAACACCATCCAAAAATCAAACTGATTTTGTCGATCGATAAAATACAAGCATTGACAACCGTTCAGGGCCCAGATATGATAAACTGATGTCGATCAGTCTCGACTGTCTCTCGTCTCGATTGCCTCCAACCACTCGATGTATCTCGCACGCTAGCCATCATGAATATCTCGAAAGATTGTTTTCGAGACGAAATTGTATCTCACCTATTGAAAATAGGGATCCTGGTCCGTATAAAATAAAAACCGAGTGATGA
This sequence comes from Apocheima hispidaria, assembly GCA_947579745.1. Taxonomy (NCBI): domain Eukaryota; kingdom Metazoa; phylum Arthropoda; class Insecta; order Lepidoptera; family Geometridae; genus Apocheima; species Apocheima hispidaria. The sequence continues at coordinate 6,724,673 of OX388162.1, forward strand.
GACTTGCTAGCTTGCTTGCTAGCTTTGCTCGGAACGTTGCCGTCGTGCTCTCACGAGTTTTTGTACCACTCTCTATCGTGGTCATCCGTCGTACGCTGAGACAGCTGGAGTCCAACATAAGCCCATGTTTTGTGACTGACTATTCTATCGTCACACATCTTCCTTATTTGAAACGTCATTGCTAGACCAATGCGATGCTCTTCACCAGGAAGTTGAAGTACGAACCCCCAAACCTGATCATGTCTGGTGTTCGGCTTGGCCTTGTCGAAGAAGTCAAGCTGCTTGGTCTGTTGATCGACCGAAGGCTCAATTTCAAAGCACACGTAAACGCCCAGTGTAAAAAGGTGGCGAACATTTACAAACAACTTGCGTGCGCAGCGAAAGTGACCTGGGGACTAAACGGCGAGATCACGAGAACTATTTACGTTGCAGTGGTGGAACCCATCATCATGTATGCCTCAAGTGTATGGGCGCAAGCGGTAGACCTCGAGGAAAACAAGTCACACTTGAACGCACTCCAAAGAGGTTTTGCTCAGAAAATCTGTAAGTCGTACCGTACTGTTTCCCTTAAGTCAGCACTCGCCCTCTCAGGTCTACTCCCCCTCGACCTGAGAATACAGGAAGCAGCCAGCTTGTACAGAGCGAAGAAGAACTTCTCCCAAGAATATCTCCCACCGGAAGTGGAGCTCGAACAAAATGTAAGATACCTGGACCAGCCACACCCGTCCACCCAGACACTTGTAGAGTTCGAGCTCTTAGAGAACACCTCCAACCAGCTAGTAGGACCCCAAATCTATACAGATGGCAGCAAGATAGAGGGTCAAGTTGGTGCTGCCCTAACTTGGTGGGAGAACGGCAGAGAAGTTAAGTATTCGACCTTCAAGCTACACTCCGAATGCACGGTCTTCCAATCAGAACTTTATGCTCTTTACCAAGCGACCCAAATGGTGATAGCGAGTAAAGACTCCGAGGTCAACGTCTTGAGTGACTCACGATCTTCACTTGAGCTGCTCCGGAATTCCAAAACGAGTCACCCCCTGGCAAAGAGTATAAAAGAAAATATTGGAATGATAACTGCAGAAGGGAGATCGCTTCGTCTTTTCTGGCTGAGGGCGCATGTTGGCACCGCCGGTAATGAGAGAGCTGATGAACTCGCAAAATCGGCGGCACTCACTGGCACCTCCAGAGATTACGAAGAGATCCCTCTGTCCTACGTCAAAAGAAAAATCCGTGAGGAATCAGTCCGGAAGTGGCAGGACCGGTATGAAACCTCTGAGACAGGTAGAGTCACACAGACGTTCCTCCCCGATATCGCAAACGCATATAGGGTGACGCGAGCTACGAAGTTGACTCCCTTCCAGGTACAAGCTTTGACAGGACACGGAGGAATAGCCGAATACCTGTACAGGTTCAAGCTCAAGAACAGTCCTGGTTGCGAGTGCGATCCTGATGTGCCCGAGACGGTATGGCACGTGCTCATCAATTGCCCCAGGTTCATGGCCGCGCGGCAGGACCTCGAAACGCAGTTGGACAGAAAGCTTGTGGTCTCAGATCTTCACAACATCCTAGCAGATACAGGTAGTAGACCACACTTCCTGTCTTTCGTAGAGAGGTCCTTCCGTATAGCGGCCAGGAGAAATTCTACCCTTCCCCCACTCCAAACCAACTCCCCAGTCCAAACCATCATCCCACCTCAAACCCTTTCCTCCTCCTCCTCAATACACACAACACATACTCAGTCCACTGAAGCCACGCAGAGTTCGATCCCCAGCAGAGAAACTTTCCCAAAAAGCGTATCGATTCACCAACTTTTCGAAAACGTAGAAAGGGGAGTACCAGGAATCCGAATGCGCAGTGTGGCTCTCTTCATGGACAACAACAGAGAAAGATTCGGGTTAAGCTTTTGCCTGGCACGGAGCCAGAAACGCGTTCGCCTATCACCTGGACTAGCATGTCTGCTCAACGGGAGTACCGCTAAAGTGACTATGAAGCGGAAATCCTACGACGCTATGCCAGGGTGCGAGATAGACGGTCACCGATTCCGACTAGTGCGATCGAAAAACAAAACAATCGCACTTTTCGAGTGGGCAGCACAGTCACCTTTTGCGCAAGCTAGCTCGCTACTCGAGTACCTGAGTAGAAAAGCAGACAGCACGCCCTGGGTGATAAGTGTGGACGCGATGATGGTGGAATACTCGAAAGCGGAAGTCGCAGACCGGCTGGGTTGCACTAAGGCCTCTGAATACCACGAGGTCGTCGTGTATGAAGACAGGGGAGAAAACTTAAGTTTTCTCAAGGCTCACGATCGAACAAGTGCAACAGACAGCTGGGGACACCCCGTCCCGAGTTCGACCACTCAATCTGGCTCCGAAAGGGTACAACAAAAAGCAGCAGTCGAAAAAGCCGCAGCCTATCCAAGTGGTAGTCGAGAGGGAAGAGAAGGCCACATAGCGACTTTCTTAACAGCTTTCAGCGCTGCAACGCAGAGCTTTTTCCGAATCACGCCCAAATCACCACCCCTCCCAACAGCAGTGACCCCAAGAGCAGCTTCACAACCTCAGGCAGCCCGGACGAGAGCCGACATGGGACAGGTTGATTCGCCCCGTTACATCTTAGCCTCGGGGCCACAAGGCCACGCGAGAAACGCCTTCCTTGAATTCCTAGCCACATTGAGAGCGACTAGAGTAGTAAATCTCAGGAACTGCCATAACATCCTGCAGTTCTTCAGGCTAGGAAGTGAAAGTCTACTAAATAAGGGACTTGAGGAGGCGGAAGCAGCCATATACAATAATTTCACTTCCCAGGTCATCAGGGGAACCATGAAAGGACAATATATGGCAGCTTACAGTGCAGAAAGTGGTTTTGTGGCACTGAACGAGACAGAAACGAAGCGAACAGGAAGACCGAAATACACGATACCATCGAATGACCCAATTGTAGTCATTGCCAAGTGCACCAAGATAATGCTGGACGACAAGATCCTCGAGATGGCTAAGACTGTCGAAGGGAACTCAGATGTCGAAGCAAGCTGGGAAAACTGGGTGATGCCAAAGATACAATGGGTCAACGGAGTTCCAGGATGTGGCAAGACAACATGGGTAATCAGAAACTTCGATGTGGACAGAGACGCAATCATCACCACAACAACAGAGGCAGCAAACGATCTGAGGGTGAAACTATCGTATCGCATAGGAGACCTGGTTAAAACCAGGGTGCGAACCATGGCTTCCTCCCTCGTAAATGGTTTCGGAAGAGATTGCTTCAGCCGCCTTCTGGTGGACGAAGCTCTCATGAACCATTTCGGAGCTATTGTAATGGCTGCACGGCTTGCTGGTGCTAGCGAACTTGTCCTCATCGGAGACGTCAATCAGTTACCTTACATCGACAGAGAAAATGTTTTCGAAATGAGGTACCATCGCCCGAACCTGATCACAAATATCAGTCAGGAGTTGCTTTGCACACACAGGAACCCAATGGACGTCGCGTATGCGCTGAGGGAAATATACTCCGGTATATATTCCTCAGCTCCCCGTATTAGGTCTCTTGAGCAGAGACGGTACAAGGGGGCGCAAATACCCAGCACTCTCCCCAACACCCTTTTCTTAGTGCACACGCAGGAAGAAAAGGAAAACCTCATCATCCAGGGTTATGGGGGAGGCACAGGGTCGCGCACTCTTACCATCCATGAAGCTCAGGGGCTAACATACGAGTCGGTAATCGCCATTAAGACCAAGCCAAAAATGAAGCTGCACGAGAGCGTGTCACATGCGGTTGTTGCAGTATCGCGGCACACCGGGACCTTCGTCTACTACGCCGACGACATTGAAGACGATGCCATCAGTCGATTCGTGCGTCGAGCGTCGGCTGCGTCACCGAAGACCATTAAAGAGTACAACCTGCAGATGGCCATCAAAGATCGGAACGCGGCGGTGATGGAGGCCCTGGGCCAGGAGTAGGCGATTGAATTGTAAAAGATAGCGTGTATATTGTAAAAGTAACATTTATATTAGTTATTTATTTTTGTTTCCTTTGTTGTAAGTTTGTGTGTATACCCCAGAGCAATCACGCTCACTAAAAAGCTTCTTCTTGCGGCGGCGTCGTGTGGCGGGTCGCCCTCTTCCCTTCAATATGGTTGAGGAGAGCGATGGCTGGCACATGCGTCAACTCGTGAACGGGTGCTGCTTGCGGGAGCTGGACTGCTCGGAGTATATACGCAAATCTATAATAGCACTTAGCTCTTTATTAGCATATTCGTTGGTATATTCCTTTTGTAAAGTCTTTAGTATTTATATTCCGTTTTAGTTGATAAAATATTTGTAAAACTTGATAAATGGCACGGACCCCGGAGTCCGTGGAGCAATATTGTAAATAAAAAAAAAAAAAAAAAAAAAAAAAAAAAAAAAAAAACGTCATTGCTAATTCAGAAGTATTTGAACAGACAGCTGCAGTAATTCGAATCAATACCAAACTTTGTGAGCTCAGGCGTGCCTTTGAGATGACATAAATGACTCGTCAAGTCTGGCATGACAGGTGACGCATGACGCATTTATTATTAAAAAAAAAATGTGAATACGCTTCGTTACTTTTGGGGGCTGTAGGTTGTAACATATGCCCTCTAACGTATGTTGGTAAGTTGACTATGGTTATGGTTTTGTAGATAGGTGTAAAAAGTAGAAAACAGCGATTAAAACATCGAGTAGAAATTGATTCAAACTTTATGTCAGCTATGAAGTTAGCGCGCGAGTGAGGTTCTGCCGAATCGGCTTCTCCAACGTCTGCTCACAACTATTATACAACGCAATAAGGTTCACGGTCGCACTTATCGCAATAAGTCACAATACGGGCCCAGTTCACAGCTGGACATACTCGTAGTCTTCTCTTGAAGTACGCCACTCGGCCTGATTTACGGCTTCTCGCCTCCAGTCACTACCATTTGCCTTTCCTATTTAGTTTCTCCATATACAAGGCATCCTGCGGCATTACAAGGCACCTTTTCACTCTATATTAACTGATGATAAAGCAAAACTGAAACAAAATAAAAAAACATTAATTAATATTAATTTAACGCATGCAGCGTAAAATTAATGTTGATGTGAAATAAGTAGGTATTAGGTTTAGGTTACTTTACAGAAGCACAAAAATATACAAAAAAACAACAATGGTAACATTACCCAAAAACATTACTAACCTTGTTGGGCAGACGGGTAAAAATAAAACAACATTGATAACATCGTCAATTTGTTTCAATTATGATACAAAAAACATTTCAATTATGATACAAAAAACAGAGACTTCACAAGAAGATAATCCGTTGGACCTTCTCTTCCGACAGTATTTTGCACGATGGATGACCGCGGCAGGTACTTTAAACTGTAGGGCCTGGCTAGTTATCGTACACAATATAGCTGTTAAATCATCTCGCAGATATTCGCCGAAAGGTCAAAAGGTGCTCTAAGGTTTGACCCCAACTTATGCAGGATGTCGTGTAAGTGGTGTCAAAACCGCGATAAAATAAACTTAATTTAGTCAAAAGTAACACAAAAATGTATTAACACTCTCTCACTTGTCCCTTGCATCCGTCTCGTTGTAATTATCAGACGCGTAACGTTCACACACCTGCGCATGAGTCAGTCATACGTGAACTACAAATCCATATGCTACCGAAACTTTGGGAACATTTTGAGTGACTCACCGATAAGCACACATGACATTGACAGGAAAGAAGATAACGCTACGCTGCTGTTCGATAAACGAATACAAATTTTATACTTGAAACTACCTATTAACAGTGAAATTATAGTTTAAACTGTAGTTTATGGAAAATAGAGTATACCGCCTTCTTGTTGTCCATATAAAGAGCGTACTCTGATACCCACCCCTAAATGTAATCCGTTTCGATGTCTTTTTATATGTTACGTACACTGTGAAAAACTATGCTTACATTATGTTTTTTTTTTAAATTCGCGGTATCTTCATTCTTATAGGCACTTAATGTGATAACAGACTACCCCCGAAACGCCAATTTCATCACAAAGTTAGGAAAATTCATTAACTCTCTCTATTACACACACGAGAAACAGCGCGACAGCTATACGAAAATTTAATTCTAATCTTTGATATTGATTGTTATCTATTTATCTAATACTATGGCTCTATCTATTTAGTTCGTATTTTTTAATGATATTTTTAAAATTCAGCGGCACATTTTTACAGACAAAATTAAAAAGATAATATTATCAAAATTATGTACTTTATTAAATCATCAAAGCTATTAATTGTACAGATTGTACTAATTATGTACAGAAAACAGAATACAGAAATATTTATGTGTCACATACCTTATTAGCAATCTGAAAGTATTAGTAACTGCAGGTTTCAAAAATACTGACAGTTGATGGTTAGGGTTAGTCAACCAAAAGCTGCTCCATTTTTCAGCAATTAAGTAACAACAGTTACATGTCGCAAAAGTTAATAAATCTTTTCTACACTCACGGACAAATTGCCACGGAGCAGATACAAAGTGGAGATGGCGTAGGAAACGTACTTTTATTATGTTTTTAGAACAATGCGTGATACCTTCGACTACAGTAAAATGAATGGACGGGCCCAAGTAAGGGCATTTTGAAGACTTTAAAGTGAGCGCCGGCGCTTACCGTGCTTCAGTCGCTCTCAGTCTGTTAAAAGTGCGAGACGTACGTTCGTCGTCGATACATTCAGTCAATTACCATTTATATCTTTTTTGTGACAAATTTAATGTACTTTAAATACATACATTTAATTACGTATCGAAGACTTAGTTCGATTGTTTCAACTTGTTATTTTTTTAAGGTGGATACTGAAATGAATGTTACACCATGACACGTCCGTTGTTTATACTATGCCTTCTTGCTGTCTAAAATAAATTTTCTTACTCATTTTACCGTGGATTTACAAATGCAGCGTCAGTTTAGTTTACCATGCAAGCTGCCAATACATACCACGTGTCGCCAGTTTTTGAGTAGTGACGGTTTCTTCACACGGGCCTAATCTGATTTTTGTGAAAAGGATGGCCAGACAAGAATTCAATTGAAGTATATAATTATATCAAATTACTACGGTTATAGGTTGATTCTTTCACTCCCTTAAAAACAAGTCTAGCCTTCCTGATTGTTTAAGTTCAAGTTTCAGACCCGTGTGTTCAAGTCAAATGTTTACGATTGACGATGACAGTTTGCGTCAGCCTCACTTTGAATCACGGTCTACATTGACAGTTGCTTCGTTATTAGTCAAGACGTCCACTGCAGAACAAAGACCGCGTCCGTACAAAAGGGAAGGCTGTCATAATCCCCACGTTTAATAGGCGGCTTGGGGATTGCAGAATGCTTGCCGTATACTAAGAGGACGTTGCTGCTCGTCCTCTGGTGGCAGTTTTAGGATATACTCAAGCCATTTTCAGTCTATTGCGCGCGCAATTAACAGTATCTTTAACTCTCGACGCAAACAAGAGCGGTGCTATAAGTTTTACATGAGCATCTATTTGTGGTATCGAAGTACGATTAGTACCTCCCAAACGGATGAACCGATTTTGATTTCGTTTTTTTGAAACGTTCCATGCATTTTATTGCAAGATCTACGACAATTTTTTATGGAATGGTTTTTCTTTTTCGTGAATTTTCAAAAGACGTAGAGGAAAAGTTATGTTATGTAAGTTAAGTTAGTTCGTTATCTTGAACACAGCATCCTCACGACCACTCCCTAGCCGATTAAAAAGTCTCCGTGATCATTCGAATACCCTGACAATGAATGAGATCACCAATAGGAGAGATTCAACTCAGATCATTCACCTTGGGGCTTAGATCATCAAGGCAATTTTGTTGATTGAGATTTTTTAACACTTAGCAGTTTGTACATGAAGGCCATCAAATAATTATTGGGTACTCGGTGAGTATGGCGCTATGACTCTTGCAGTGAGACTGAATAGAGCTTTGTCTAGCTGTTTGTTGTTTTATGGTACTGAGTGAAGGGACGAGCAAGTCGGTCGCCTGAGGCTTCAGTTCAGTGCCACCTACAATTTTGAACATTAACCCAGTCATGTTATGGGAGTACGGAACCATGGAAGACCCGGAAGTACTTCATAACATAAATATAAAATTGTGTTTGATATAATTTTCTGACGTAGAATCAATATTAAATTAAACAGACTGGAGGTACGGAACCTAAAAAAGGCATTTATCTGAAATAGACCTTAAAATAGCGCAAAACGAGAGGATATTGCAAAACGTAAAATTTGAGTCTGTTCCGGATAAGCATTTTGTTAAATTGTTGTATTATTGAGAGGTTGGTTCGATAATTAACTATGGAAAAAAAAACCTGTTATTAGTTACCTACTTCCGGCTCAAACGTTAAATTGACTGGCCTAAGTTGAAACCATACGTGGCAATGCACTGGGCTCGTCACTGTTAGATGTTAAAATCTCTTTGGCTCGGTAATTTCACTGGAAACATTGCTCTTCAATCCGAAACATAGTAATATTTCAAACTACTGCTTGGCGATGGAATAGCTGGCAACGATGAGATACTTCCCCAAGCGGACTCAACAAGAATTGAACAAATTGGCGAGAAGAATTGCCTTGCAAACGCGAAGAGTCGCGACTATGTAGAATAAGCGACGCACATGCACGTTTATGCGACTATGTATCCCAACGCTTGGCAGGTGACTTGGGGATCGCAAATTACTGAGAGGACGATGCTGCCCGTCTCTGGTCACAGTTTTAGGACATCATACCCGAGATATTATACTTTATTAGCTACAAATACCCACATGCAGTGATCTCACTGTAAATATTGACATAAATTATCTACAGTTTTTTCTTCTCATGGAAAAGTAAATATTTTGTGATGTCTCATCTATGTATTCGATATCGTAGTCGGAGGTTGTCATCAGGACTGTTAGCACAATAATTTTGGTGTATTTGACGTAATATTTTTGGATTTGAGATTATTGTTAAAATACTGGCTTACATACTTCTTAGGTACATATACAAGTAATTGCATCACTGTGTGTGTTTAGTCCTTTTCGCTCTTTTCGAAATTAGAACACGATTGAAAAAGACAGAAGACTGAGCAACTGCTCCAAGGTTTCTCCGCGTTTGTTATTAAGGGGGTCAGAGTTTATTTCTATTATAATAATAGGTACCTACTATACAGGGTTAGAAGGAATGGTGATACTACGGTGGTCATTGTACTCATTATTTTGAAAAACTTTTACTATGGGATCAAACCTAAAAAAAAATACTTCTGTTCCATAAAAATGTTATTGGTTCTCGACGAAATGTATGGAATATCAGATTTTTCTCTCGCGATTTCTGTTTTGGTCTACTAGAAAATTTGTTCAAAATCATGAGTTTAATGAGGTCCTATCGTCTTCGCACCACCATTTCTTGTGGCTCCGTGTTTCATAAAACTTATCCAAACTAAATATAGTAATATACCTACCTATGATTATTATTTTATACTCGGTATATTTCCCCCGTTAGTTTGGTTTGCTCGTAAGTTAATAAATTTTAAAAATATTGGTAATTTTAACGTAGAATAGAAGTATTATATTATTTAATTTTTACTTAGGGTTTATTTCAATTTATTTACTATTTAATGTTATTTAAGTTAATATATTGAATTGAAATATGATTGTTCGAATTATAATTGTAAATTGTATTTTATTATGGATTGACTCTGAATGTTTGTTTTAAAGTAGAAATTAAGATAAATATAATAATTTTGAATAGAAGTAAAATAGATCAGTAATATTTTCAACGCCTACTCTGTACATCCTAAGTAATATTGTATATTCGGAAGGAAATCTATCTCTCTGTCTGGGTGTTTGTCGCGTTAACACGGATAAACGGCTGAACGGATCGAGCTGAATTTTTGTATAGATAGAATACCTACGTTTTTTTTGTCCACGCGACCGTAATCGCGCTAACAGCTAGTAGATAATATTTTGATTTACTTCGTTTTTCAGTCCTTTGTAATTTTTCTTTTTGGCCTGATATTACATTTAGTATCCTAAATTATTATACGATTTTTGTACACGAAAAAAAAACCGCAATAGTTAATAAATGTTATTGTAAATAGTTAAATAATGTTGTTGTCACAATAGTATCCATAATCGATAGTATTTTCCGATTACTATTTATAAATTAACAAAGTTTTAAAAGATGTGAAATATTTAGTGTCCTATTCTCTCACATAAACATTATTACGCAAAAAAAAACAGTGGGCTTGATATCCTCCTCCTTTTTTTGGAAGTCGGCTAAAAACACGATGACCATAAAAGGCCGCCTTGTAAATGCCAAACGGACATTCTTAGTCCACCACGATCGTATTCTGTATCAGCGTCTACAATTCAGCTAACTTCATTATCGCTTGCCTGCCAATCAGTACACTTGAATTTAACCATTGGACTACGAGAACCGTTGGTCAGTAAACCTAATTTATTGTTGGCAATGTCGTTTACACAGTCGCTATCGCGCCGTACAAGCTCGTTTCGAAAGCGTTTGCAACTATTTTCTAATCTAGTTCGAATCTATTTTAATTACGTTCTCTGTACCTAAGTCCACATTCCAGCAACAACCCTGTCGAATGTTCTCTGTTGTTGCTCTCCAATGCTGGATAGTTCAACGAATCGCGTAAACGACCTCAAAACGGCATTCGACCTAGTCAAACCGGTTGAGCGTAATCTAACATAACTTGAAGTCGAATCGAAACCCAAACGCGAAAGTTTACGTTTCGTTACCCAACAAAGCATGGAAAAGTTTCGGATTTATCACAGTCAGTTAGAGCTCACAATCGCTTAGCATAGAGTGGGACACGTGCGGAATCGAGGTATTAATGGAGAAGGTGGCTTGAAACAAGGCGTTTCAGCGCTTTAGTTTACCGGTGGGTCTAACAGTTTGTTCGATATCGTTCCGGCAGCGCAGCGCTACATCGCTGCCGAGTGTATTTTTACCACGATGACTCAAGCCTCGGTAAACAGTATGCGGGGCGATGAGTCACCGTTTTACACATTCGCGTATAGCGTTTGAGTAGTGTTGTCAGTCTACGGTTGGACTCGTCAAGTATCCAACAAAATCGTCTAGGCGTTTATATCGCAGTTTTACTGCAAATCGCCAGGCTAATACACACCACTGGCGAGATAAGCTACTGTTAATAAACATTGAGTGTTCAAGAACAAGTTTGTGAGAAAGTGTAGTTCTAGTTTTTAGTTGATTTATGTGTGTGCGTGTCAGCAGTGAAACGGTCGATAAATTGGTGATCGTTCAGTACTATTTGTGGATTCCTTAAATACTTTTGGATTTGATAGTGACAATTGGATTATATGACTTAGTAACAATGCCCTCAAACAAGAAATTGGTTTCAAAAATGCGACAGATTGCCCAGTGGATACTGGTGGTGCATGTGGTGAGTTGTTAACAGATTTTTATTGATAAAATGATGAGTTGTTAGGTATACGTGCAATTTATATGAATAAATATTTATTCCTCAATATGATTTTGAATTATATGAAAATATAGTGGGAAGTACTAGAGAATGAAATTGATACAGTTTCAAAAACAGTATGCAGGCGGTAACAGTGAATATAAATAAAAAGTCAACATATCTCAGGGGCTTACTTAATAACTCTGCTATAGAAGTTAGCATGTTAGAAGGTAGCTATATTATAATAAGAATAGCAATCTTCGATTCACCCTCAACAAACTGTAGAAAAAAAAGAAATAGGATGCTGAATTAAGTAAATAGTCTTGATAAGAGTTTAGCCAATATCTTATCACAAATGTTTTTATATCGGCACTATTACATTTCAAATACATTCTGCACTGATGTTTAATAATGTTTAATAATGTGGGAAATAAGCATATTCCTACAAAATTAAGTTTAAATAGTCACGCTGAACCAAGTAAATGATCAATTATTATTGAACTATTGTAAATGTTAGATTACTATGTAGAAATATTATCAGCTATTTTGTAGTTCTTATTGAAAACCATGTGCCCTACAACTAAAGGACAAAAGCTTCATAGCTCTAGAAAAAAAAAAAAGATTTGTTATCGTTCTTGTTCTTACAATAGAGCTCATAAAATATTGTACTCATTGAGAACGTAGGATAGGATCTTTAGAAAAAAATTACATCTCATTCATGAAAATAGCAAACGTTAGTAGAAAAGAAAATATATTATGTTACTAGTGATGTATGTTATCTGAGATTCTCATACAGTGTCCAAATTGATTTTTATTTCAATTTAAAAGCAATACCGTTCTTAAGGCGCAATGTCGTCTATAATTGTTCCCCTCATTGAAACATTTGTAAGGGTCTACTTTACTGATCCTTAAAGCGATTTGGACGTGAAACTTAGTAATTGAGCTTATTTCCTGCTTTTTTTTTATAAAACTAAGTACGCCCATTGTTAACTTAATTGATTAAAACTAATTTCGTCTTGTATATGAGACTTTACAGAGACGCGTTCATAAAAATGGAATAAAGATTTGCTCTTCAATACTTATAAGCTCATTCCAAAACAAACATTATTATTACGAATCGTTGTCGCCTGACTAGACTTATGACAGACATCAATTCAGGGCTTTGAGCCAAAACAGTCTTGAAATAATTGAAAATTACGCTCAGAAGTCTATAAAAGTGAAAACAATAATAGACAGTCCGCTTAATTTAACTACAGCTACGGGACCTGTTTGTGGTCTCTGGTTTGCTGAACGTGACCAGACAGTGTTTGGCGAAGTTTTAGGCATGACCGTGCCAATTGTCGACTGGCAAATGCAATTTCCCAACCAGCAAACTTTTATTTTGTTCTATTTCATGCCGTGATTCGGTTGGGGAATTGTTTCAAATAAGACAAAACTCGGCAATATCCTAAGACGTATTAGAAGGAAACAGCAAGAGTATGAAGATTAAGATGCACTATGCCGGTGTTTGTAAAGAAAACATTGGATAGCAACAATATTTACGTCATCATTGTTATTGTAAACAAAGCGGGTACGAGGGTATCTCTCCAAGTCATGACTCATAGTCTTGCCTCGAATCTGCTTAACTAATTACAGATGAACGCCAGTAATATCTACGTCTCTGGGGATATATGCCACTTTTTGCTTTACATTTCTAGATAATTTATTAGATATTTGATTAGTCATCTGGAGTTATGTTTAGACTCGCGTCAAATTTAGAAAATTTATTGCTTGTAGCTGTTCTCATGAATGAACTCTAGTTTCTCTTTTTAGAACAAATTACCCTTGGTTGTACTGAGTCATAATTTAGGTATTCAAATAGTTTATCGGGCTAAAATTGCTTTATAGCTCTTGTCGAACTCGCTATATTCGGATATCGATCAACTCACCCATTTTACGGGGAGGCCTTTACCATGGAAAATTTCCATAGAGCTAAGGAAAGCGTATTACTATTACCATATCGCAGTCACGCGACACAGCGCGCTATTTTAGCCATCCCAGGAGGCGTGTCTCTGGTATTTATACATCGGGCCCGGCCGGTGACTCATCTGGCCGTCTGAAACTTTCGTCTTGCCCCACATCCTTCATACTGCTCGGATTACTCACGCCGGGTGAACCCGGAATTGTTTATATAGACGACAATTTAGTTCATGCTGTCTTAATGATCTCGACAATGAGGCATTGTATTACAGACATGATAATTATATTAGTAATGGGAAGAATTATCGACGTAATGACAAAATGGTTAACAAAACTGAAAACTGGGAAGATTTTTCACCTCATTCTCATTTTTATGACTATTCAGATAGTTTGCGAAGCATTTTCCAAACAATAACGATACAACAACGCAATATTTCGAGGCTTAGAGATAACAAGATACAATTCATCTTATCTTATGACTTATGGAAATATTATTCACTCAGTAGTTAGGTATACTAAAGTGCCTATATGAAAAAGATTAAATAAAGGTGACTCATATCTAGAGGACGTCAGAACACACGTGCCTGGAAATCTTATACTCCCGTACATCTCTTGAATTTAGATCCTGAATTCCGATTCGCTGATCCAACAATTTCTAAGAAACCATTTAAAATCTGTGCATTAAATGGTAATCGACTATTCAAAGATTTTAAAGATTACTCCTAGCCCGAATAAAATGATTTAGTCGTTAAATCTTTACATTTATTTTCTTAGACGATTAGTCCGCTGATACTGTATTTCTCATTGCTTATGTTCTTTCCTCATAGACATCTGTATTACAATACAACGTTATATATGTAGAAGCAAAATAAGCATCGCAATAAAATTTATGTAGTGGATTACGAATGCGGACTTTAATTCCTGGTGTAGTACTAGGAAGTAAATAAGAGCATAACAAATTGTTATGTAGGTATTTACAACTCGTAAATACCTACACACATAAATCTGACCGTCTGTGTTGTCGGTACACAGGAAGTGGTGACTACTATTCCCCCATTATACGATACAATTGATGAATAGACAGATGCGAGCATGTGTGTTTGAGCTGAATTCAATTTGATCCCTTTCAGAGTTAACCCTTTCGCTTCAATGGCAGCATTGATTTGAATTGGTAAATAAAACGAAATTTCTACATGTACTATTTTTATGCCTGCGTTGCGACGTCTCAAAAATGCAAGTCAGTAAGGACTATTCAGCATTTTTATAAATAATACTGATACTGATATAAGTTGATACGTGATTATATCATATCTTATGATACCAAAATGAAATTTTACCCAGAAAATATAGTGATATTTTTATAAATTATATAACTTGCCTAATAAGTATTATTGGAATAAAATTATGATTAAAATTGAATTGTATAATTTTTTTATAATCTAGTTGTATCTATTTGGTCTATCTTATAAAATAGCCCAAATACTTACCACGAATTAAAAATGTATTGAAATTACTCAAGCCTTTAATTAAACATCAAAATATGCAAATGACTAAATCTCTGTAGAAATCGCAAATCAAAACGAGGGGTGGCAACCCCGACGTTTAATTATGTAAATAAATTTTCATGCATAGCAAGGAATCATAAAACAATGCGCCAGATGAGGCGTCCCTACCCTTCTAAGGCAAAAGTTTATAAAGAACTGCCCTCGGGACAGAACTGGATCAGCCTCTTTTGTTCTCTATTTAGGTTCGTCACTTTTGTAGACATTCAGGAATTGAGCTAAGACAAAAGTTTGGATTCGCAACGCTCACATAAAATGAGCGTATCAAGCCTTGCCCAAAACTCATACGACATCGATTACATAAAGCAGAAGCTCATACCTACAGTTTACGTAGACAACTGTCGAGAGTGAAATCCATTTGAGCCCGTACTAATTTAACCCTTAATGAGAACTCTTGGTTCGAAAGACCCTTCGTGTCCGGAGGCGAGGAAGCGGGAACTCATCACCGACTCTAATGGCTTGAAACCTCCCCCGGGTTAAACAGATATCATCTTATTTATAAACAGATTCGCAATAAAACATGCGAACTCTCATCGACTCATTATTTTCATTTCGAGACACCCACCAATTAAGAAAGGGATCGGAAACAGATGGATCGCACTTTGTTTCAGTTATATTTATAAGTTCCCAATTAATATGAACACCGTCATTGGATTAAATAAAATGCTTGCACATAAGTTTTTGGAAAGGATCAACAAAAAAAAAAAACAAATACCAACATAATACCGTGAAACATTCTAAAAGATACTCGTAAAATTTGTCTCACCCAAACTAAATTTGAAGGCGTCTCTTAGAGTGTTATCACCTCGTGGTATAGCCAATGCTGGGACAATATCTCATAATATTCTTTATATCCGTCCCCATAAACAGAAACGGGTCGTGGTAATGACGCCCCATCGAGGGGAGACATCGTCCAACCGGCCGTTACGGTCACCGAATATGTGACCGCTGCATTTTATTACCACTTTACTCTGCCACATAATCGACCTTCGTGATGAAGGGTTCCTATCCAGCTAATAGCACCTCGGTATGCTCGAATGTTCGTTTTTTAGAGTAATTGCTTGATATTCTCTATCCTTTTTTTTAAAGCATATTCTTGAGATATAAAATACCTGCGGTGATATTTGACGACGAAAAAATTGAGTATCCTTCTGACGACCTACTTATCTTGTTAGTTTTCAGACGTAGTGAAGTAATTACAATTTATTTGATTGTTCCAGGTCGAGTTCATAGAAGCTTATTGCACGCCACGAGATACAGCCCGGCGATCTCCACAGCGCAGCCGCCGTTCCCGCGAGGCACGTCGCTCCCCTGAAGCGACCAGATGGCGCTACGACCGTCGTTCTAACTACGACTTCGACTCCAGCCGGCGCCCATACGACTACGAAGATCGCAAACATCGAGAATTTGACGGTGATTCGGGAAGACGGCCGGACTTTGACGCAGAGTCAGCGCGGCGCCGTGCCGACTACGAATCGGCGAGGAGGACAGACTTTGATTTATCTGCTCCGTGCGGGTCCAGGCGTAGTCCTGAGAGTGCACCTGAAGGATCAGCAGATTCTCCGCCTGAGCCAGCGCCGTCTGCGCCACTGAGGCAAGAGAGGCAGAATCGACATCGCTCGCAGCCATACTACGAATCTGGTGAGTGTTTTATTATATTCTGTTACTGTTCCTTTTACGAATTTCATAATATTATATTGCGAAAGCTTTATGTAATGACTGTTACTTGGACCTTTTTATAGCATTCCAATTAACATTGCATCTAGTATCTAACCACAAACTCTAATTCAACGCAAATACTTTTGTTTTATTTCGGGAACCGATAAGATATGGTAGAATACGGTGGCGATCGATTTGTATTACTCAATTATAGGGTTTACTCACACTATATTAGGATTGGATAATGCTTGCACTAAATTCACACTTACTATCTAAAGATTAATATTGTTACTTTGATAGATAAACCAAGCTTCTAATTATAAAAAATATGTAATGAACCTATAAGTAAACAGAACCTGACTACTCTGGTATTTATTCGTCCCCTTTTAATAATCTTGTAAGTAACTGCAAAGTCACTCGTGTAATGATTATGGACAATTACTTAGCAGTGATGTAATACGATACTCTACTTCCGATGGATGCGATTTGTTTTAGCAAATTGTAGCTTCAACTGATATCTCAGTGTTGATTGGAAAACATCCTGGCAAATTGCAACGGAACTTGGTAACTAATTGAAATAAACGTTAAACAACCTATCACGACAAGTAGACGCTCGTAAATATATAGTAAAAATTGTAATGGGCTAAGAATACTTCCTTGAGGTGTACCAAGTAACTACTATAAGAAAATATAGAATAGTTATACCACATACATAATATAAGTGATTGATAGGAATCTTGAAATTACAATTTACCATGAAAAACATGAACAGAACATAACTATCGGAATAAAGAGCATATAAAATACAGTGATACACAGGATCAATTTATCAGAACGTTCTTAGTTTGACTATAAACTAATATTTGTCTGGGTATAGAATAAACCCATTTATTACAACTTAAGCAGTTGTTGATAATTTAAAATCTTTTTGGTGAAGACACTATGTTAAATCAGTCGCTATTCTCATAATCTTGTGGACAGCATTGTACAAACTCCTTGGAGTAAGTATTATATCATAACTCATCTCCTGCGGCGTGAAGGATAAAAGTCTTTTCTTTTGGCTTAACAATTGCAGCGGAGCCCAGTTAGTCTATTGTTCTAGCCGCTAGAAAGAGCCTTGTCCTGCGCATTGCCTTTATTAAAATACAAGACACCGGCGCATAGCGTTTTTATGATATCTTACTCGTCATTGCAGGAAAGAAAATTTTGGTAAAATCATTGCCAAGCCGGAAACTAAATTGATGAAGGATTCCTTTAGGTATTACTATATGAATATAGAATAAGAACTGTTTTAAGTAGGTACATAAAGTTGCCTTAAAATTTAAATTTCTTACTTGTGACAATGTGTAATTTAATGTTTGTTGTCAGGACTTAGACTAGTAAAATTTTTTTTTTTTTTTTTCCTATACGTTTCTGCCATGTTTTAATAGCCACGAGCCGACTGAGTATGCGTTTGTGTGTAGAACATAATTATGTTTAGGTAACTCATATAATAAAGGCAGTTTGGTTATTTTAAGTGCTTGATACCTATTCCGTTGTCCTGAATTTCATTCATACTAAATATGAATTCTCAATTAATATTCTTGGAAGTAAAGATAAGATTTCTTCCATAAAAAAAACTTCTTAATCATAATTTGATGATTTAATTACTTTTATCACTAGCATAATGTTAATCTATCTACACCTGGCAGTCACATTCCAAGTATTGTTTTAAAAACCTATACATACTTTATAGTAATTTACGTAAATTATGTTTATTACTTATTATTGTGTATTTTTTTCAATTATCTACAGATTAAGCCAAGTTCAATTCGTTTGTCGTTCGTCTATCTTTGTTAAATGGAAAAAGGTCCTAGGAGATTGATAACTGCTATAAAAACGATTCATAAATAAAAACAGAAGACTGATTGATTAGTGAACAACAAATGTTTCTTAATGAATAAGGTACGTGAATTTGAAAATTAAATACACGAATAAAATTAGTGAAACAAAACGCAGATTATTTTACGGAATTAAATTTGAGTGGATCCCAAACGCTGACTATACTTACTAATAAAATTGATACAATGATCCCAAATAGTTTTGATAAATGATCAATAGTAATTTAATTTCAAGTCTGCTACGTAAATTTGACTTCTGTCTAGTAGAAACAAGGCTTTAAATTGAATTCCACAAACGTACAAGGTGATTACCTCTAACCTTTCACATCGAACACGTTTCAGAAAGACATTTAACACGTTAATCGCGGCAATTTAACGAATTTCGACTCTCGGCGCCTGGTCATCCACGCGGAAAAGTAATTACGACACGTAATGACGTCACTTACCACCCCCCTCCACCATGCGAAGCTAATAGACAATTTGCAAGGTTTTTCAAGCCGATTTGCAAGGAGCTATGGGGGGTTCCAACGTTGGCATTTTCAGCGTCGAATTTTATTCAATGAGAGTGCTTTGTTGTATCGATTTATTCAAATATAAAATAGATTATGCACTTATTTTACAAGTAGATACACATTTTTCTGAATAATGGCAAGCATTTTTATCTTTCTTATAAACCCTCGCAAAACTATTCCAAGAACTATTAAAATGACAGCAATACGGCAAAATACAGCAAATAGAAAACACGGAATTAAAACAAAAGACTTTTACATAGGAACTGTTGCCATTAAAAAGTTATTACAAAATGGTATGCCATGGTCTACGATTCGTTAGTTCTTTCCTATCGTCGTCGTTACAGCTGGAGGGTTAAAATCCAAGGTTTTTTGTGCCCATGACGCATTCAGAAGCATTCTTTTGTTGCGCCAAGCAAGGATTTTTCATTAGGGTATTTCGTACCTTTGAAATATTATTAGCTGCTTATACTACAAGTAAGAGGGCTATAAAGCTGTTTTTAAACTTAACTACTTTAAAAGTCCTCGAGTTTGAATGAAATGGAAAGGTTTGAAAAAAAAAAACTTTCATTGATGGTAAATTTACGGTGGTATTTTGTTCAGTTACACTAACGCATTGATGCTTAGAAACGAAAGCTAAGTGAAAGCTTGTCCTACACTTCAGAGTGCTGCTGGGTGTCGTAGATGTCTAGTAAAACTCCTAACTCCACTTGATCACTATATTCCTCGATGTAATCCGTATTTTTCCCCCGATCGTCCATTTTATTCTCCTCGTAAGTCCAAATCTGTCCTTCCGTTTTTCTACCCGCAATATATGAATAATCAGTATTGCCATATCCGTAAAAATAATTTCTCCTCGAACATTCATGACAACGACTATGTTTAAATCCATAATATTTTTGTAAACGGGAATCATAAATGTTAAGTATCTATTAATTAATTAAATATATCTTAAATTATATATAGCTATCATTCGGCTAATCCTGACGAAAACGCGTCCTCGCGTTTAGTTACTACAAAGTTAATACAAAGTTAGGTAAAACGTAACAAATTTGTACATCAAATAAATAGTAGGTATTTTAAACTTTAAGACACACTGTTAGTTCTACATCGACCCAGTTATAGTGACTCACTCTTACGCAATTCCTATGTTGCGGTAACTCACTCTTATAACTAACATCGCACACAACTTTGTATCTTGCAGCGACTCACTCTTATAACTAACATCGCACACAAGTTTTATCTTGCGGCGACTCACTCTTATAACTAACATCGCACACAAGTTTTATCTTGCGGCAACTCACTCTTATAACTAACATCGCACACAAGTTTTATCTTGCGGCGACTCACTCTTATAACTAACATCGCACACAAGTTTTATCTTGCGGCGACTCACTCTTATAACTAACATCGCACACAAGTTTTATCTTGCGGCGACTCACTCTTATAACTAACATCATTTACAAGTTTTTTTTGTAATGACTCACTTATTCTCTCTTATTTAATTCACTATAATTGTACATGTCACTTATTATTCTCTTTTAATAAATTATTTGTATATAATTATGCCATCACTCATTAAAACGTTACTAACTTGTATCTCACTGTTACTTCATTATTACAGTTTCACATTCACCAAAATTATACAATAAGTTCCTTCATATTTAATATTATTGTAATTATATTTATCTTATTATTGTCGCTTCAAGTTACTTGTAGATAAGACGTATTCACTTTATTCTAATTTCGTCACTTAGTATTTATCACTCGTATTATTATAAACAATGGATGTAACTATGTATAATTATTCTCAAGCGCACAACATACTCGAATTCTCTTTATTTTGTTTTTTTTTTGACTCCTTTTATCACTATTACATTATTTATGTTATGTTTACTGTAGCTATGATTCCTACGACAGCCGCGATTGCGACCAGGGGTCTTTCGAGTACGACTTCGCCCTCTATTCCGCTTACGATGTTTTCGTCTCGATTTATGTGAATTTCCAATTTCACATTCACTTTCGCGTCGCTTATGACGTGAATTGCCCATATCGATTACGACAGCTACGTACAGCTTATGCTCTTCGAGCTCACGATACCTTTTCGATACAAGAATAGAAGCACTGACTGGATATTTACAGGAACAATAGAAACAGGAACACTTTGACCTTGTAAAATCCTTAAGCGTCTCGATTCTAGCCGGCACAGACAGGCGCGGTGGTTCACTTCGAGAGAAATATCCTCCTCGTGATCCCACTTCTGAAGTGAAAGCTTGTCCTACACTTCAGAGTGCTGCTGGGTGTCGTAGATGTCTAGTAAAACTCCTAACTCCACTTGATCACTATATTCCTCGATGTAATCCGTATTTTTCCCCCGATCGTCCATTTTATTCTCCTCGTAAGTCCAAATCTGTCCTTCCGTTTTTCTACCCGCAATATATGAATAATCAGTATTGCCATATCCGTAAAAATAATTTCTCCTCGAACATTCATGACAACGACTATGTTTAAATCCATAATATTTTTGTAAACGGGAATCATAAATGTTAAGTATCTATTAATTAATTAAATATATCTTAAATTATATATAGCTATCATAAGCTTGCAATGCATCCTCAAATTCGTGAATCGAGTCATCACTAGTGAAGCCGTAGACAGTATTGAGTCCCGTACAGAATATAAAATAACACTTGAATTATTCTATTGTACACAGAAAGCACGGCTCACCGTTGAACGGTAGTACAAAAAGTAATAGCTTACATAAAACAATACCAGAGAAAAAAGTCAACTGAAACAGAAACATGAACAAAAGCTACAAAAACACTAAAACTCTGCTTTATCTATAAACTGTTCAATAGTCCTTGATGTTGCGATCGCTCAGTTTTCTCGAAAATAACAAGGAAAATTATTTGCAATCGACTGCGTCCTCAAGTGTATATGGAAAGCCTGGATGCACATTTAAACGAGTACTTGAGACAAGCTGAGGCGACCTCAAAAGTAGTAAAGCTGCGCGTTAGCGTCTAGCTCGTTACCACTTATGACTAGATTCCATGAGTCTACCTCCTTCTTCTTTTCGAGTCGAGTGTTACCCTTTCTGGAATAGATGCTTAAAAGAAAGGATGGCTTTTATAATTAATGTTTTTTGTTTGTTATAGAGTCTTCTTCAGAAGAGCAGTCATCGACATCAGAAGAAGAAGAAGACGAGTTTGGAGACTTCGACCCGTTCGCGACAGCGCCATCATTGCATTCCCCTGATAGCGGTCGCTCAGACCCGCGTTACGCTAACGCACCTCGGCGTAACCCGAGTCCCTATTACTACGGAGACTTATTTAAAACAGCGCCACCTCCTCCGGCACCATCAGCTCCGACTGCTTCTACAACATCTTCATCTCGAGGCCCGCGTTACAGAAAATCAGCAAGCCTTGACGCACCTCACGTTTCTCAGCGCCCTAATCTGCCCAAAAGATTTTCAGTCGCCGAAGATGGTTTTCGTGAATTAGAACAGTCATCTTCTTCGTCCTGCGAGAGCGCGTGGATGCCGCCAAGGCGTCGCGGGCGCGACGCGGCCGGCTGCGCGTGCGCCGCGCCCGAAGATGTAGAGGACCAACGTCCTTCTCGAAGCGTCTTTTACGTGCCGGCGCCTCTGCCCCGCTGGCCGCAAGAGATGACCACCAGACAGATATATGAAACTGCTTTTGATTGCAAAATCACCCGTTCAGACGATGACTTGGACGACTTTGACAGAGTCAGCAACCACCCGGCTCTCCTGCAAGCCGAAAACCGTAAAGTCATTTCTTCAGCATCGTCCGCTTTTGAAGCTGTTGAGCGAGGTGAACCGGACTACAAGGGTCGCCGTAAGGTGACCATGAAGACAGACAGTGTTCGGCGTTCTAAAATACCGACTATTCGTCAGAAAAGAGAGAACGAGAATAATGCCTGCGCTTTATCAGAGGAATTGGAAAAAGTGCACATTGAAGAAGAAGAGCGAACGGCGTCAACCTCTCAATTACCGCTGCGGGGATACACTCCATCCCCTCCATCAACAGCTCCACTGCCAACAAAATTTCAACAAAAGGATGGGTCTGCTATGAACAGCATTAAAAGTGCGCCAAACTTGCCTCAGTCACAACCAGCGCACCCTCGTCTGAAGGATCTTAGGTTACCAGTTAAATCACTACGCGGCCGTGATAGTGTAACCAGCAGTGAAGCCAGTATGGCTGATGTCAAAGGATCAGCCTCCACTGAATTGGACATCGGACAGCGTCTTAGGGACTCAGGCCGCGAGTCACACGATGGAGATGATGAAAGAGGGAAAACAAAGGACGGTATTTTTTTAGAGATTAAGGGCCGGCCCACTTCCGATTCTGACACACCTGAAATGAATCGGTACACTGGGCCCAAGGGGGTCGGCCCTATAATGGAATTTAAGGGAAGGCCTAGCATAACTCGTCCGAGGCGCAAGTACTCTAGCACGGAAAGTATGGCAACAAGCAGCAGCGGAGGAAGCATGGAGTCTCTGCGCAGCAGCAACAGTGAAGGCGACAGAAGTAGTAGTAGTTCAGAAAGCCGCCACTCGTCTTCTTTAAGTTCGCACAGTTCAGATTCAGGAAACGTCCCGTTTACTAAATCGCACCACATGCAGCTTTCGGGGTTTGGACACCATCCAGCTAAGCTTCACATTTTGAGTCCAATATCAGACAAGTCATCGCAAGAACCAGCATCGGAAACGTCTGATAACAACAAAAATAATAACTCCCAAAAAGTGTCACCGGACGATGGTGAAACCGGAAACACAACAATACAAACGACGACGGTTGAAATCATTGCCAAACCGAAACGCCGAGCGTTGCAAAATAGAAATCTTTTGAATCTTACCTTTAGACATTCGACGGGTGGTGATGCGGAAATTCAAGGCTCTGATAGTGGCATTTCAATTCATTCCCGAGAAGGGGTCGATTCCCGGAATGCATTTATTAATTTCAAAAACAGCAACAATGAAGAAGAGAGGAAGACAGATGAAGTAGATTTATCGGACCTTCCGTTTGACATGCCTAAGTTGAGAAGACGACGAGCTGAAGCTGAAGCCGACTTACGATCCTTGCCATTTGATATGCCTAAATTGCGCAGGAAATTACGAGGCCAGTCTCTGCAACTGAATAATGATTTCGGAGGAGCCATCTCCAATGCATCATCCAGCCAAAGCGTACAAGATTTAAATCAAGGTTGGTACTAGGATTTTTATTTTTATTTTTTGTCAGCATCACTTCATCATATCAATGTCAATCCAGCGTCCCTACAGTAATTTGTTGCTCAGTTTCGTTCAAAATCCATTTACGTCAGTAGGATTTTCTTGTCAATCTTGGAAAAGAAGTGCACGAAGGGTCTGTCGAGTCAATTCTTTGCATCTTCGTAATTCGAAACGACCGCGACCGCATTATGCCGATTAAGACGTATGACTTGGGATTACTTCACACGGAATCCTCTGGTCTATCGTCCAATATTTAATTTGCTTGAGTGCTTTTTGAGGGAAACTTTTTCCTGTATGTTGAGAGCAATTTGTATCCGCTATGTTGAGTTAGGAATTCGCAATTTGTAGGATTGCACGCGGTCTGACGTTGGAAACGTCTTATTTAGCGTCAATTCTGTTGTACCATTCACTGAACTAAACTAATCTGACAGGACTAAAATTATCTACGTCTCTTTTAATTTTATTATGTGAATCAGGATGGCAATAATTTTGGATCTATCAAATTTAGTTTAGTTTAGAAAATGGTACAACAGAATCGAAACGATCACTTGTTTTCTTTTTACATTGAAATTTGATTTTCACTCATCTGATTAGTCACACTTAATAGTATGTGGTTAGTTAATTTAGAGTGGTTAACATGTGGTTGATAAATAATTGTTTTCTTTTTTAGGGAACAAACACAAGCCAAATTTAAAGTTGAACTTTGAAAGCGGCAGCGGTGGTTCGAGCAGTTCTAAGGGGCTTCATTTAAATTTAGGACCCATAGCTCCGGCTCGTGATCTCGTTGACGCCGCACTCCCACTAGACCGACAAGGGTAAGTCATTGTTGAAATACTGTTATCTCTATTCGTACTGAGTAACGAGACAAGCAAGGCGCTCATCTGGTGATAAGCGGCACGTTTGCTCGTACATAACAGTTCAGTGCCAACCTGAATTTGAACTTCAGCAGTTCAAAACTTTGCGTGGCACTCTTGATGTTAATGCACTGCTGATGTCTCGTATGTGCCCAGTAATTGCGCTGGAAGCATTGCCCTTCAATCCCGAACACATTATTACTTGCACACTACTGCTAAGTGGTTGAATAACTGGCTACTAATAATAATACTTCCACAGGCGGACCCTGCAAAAGAGTCCTAGCACTACACAAAAACTTACTTTTAAGAAAAAAAAAAAAAAATTTAAAGAAGAATGTAGTTGTTATACCTACTAGCAAAAGAAAAAATTGAAGAACGATAGATGAGATAACATAATGCACCTGCATAAACCTCTAATGATTTATTTAGAAATTAATCGTAACCATAGCTTATTCTCTCAGTAGATTTATTTAACGAGACATGATCCCATCATGTCTAATTACAATTAGAATATTAAAATTAATCTATAAAATGATTACTAATATTTGATCCTTTGTTTATTTTAGGTGGTACCACGGGACTCTTTCACGCGTCGAAGCAGAGAGCTTACTGCGGGAAGCCGAGGAAGGCGCGTTTCTGGTCAGAAACAGTGAATCAGCGAAACATGACTTCTCGCTTAGCTTGAAGTAAGTATTTCTTTATATTTTCTCTTTTATAGGTTAAAAAAGTTCCAGTTTAACCTCTTTCCAAATAGCCAAAATTAAACCTTATTCGTTAGTGGTGAATTCAAAAATCGTTGGATGTCACGGTACTAATGTTCTTATAAGTTTCTTGGGAAGTGGTTTGTAGCGACTATGTTGAAAGTTTTGCAAGCAACTTAAATCTAATCATCTATCTCTTTCTTTTACAGATCAACACGTGGCTTCATGCACATGCGTATCTGCCGAGGCGGCGAGGGCTATACCCTCGGCGGAGCTGCCACAGCGTTCCCTACCGTTCCAGCTCTTATGAGACACTACGTCACAGCCCAGAGACTCCCGGTCAGGGGAGCTGAACACATGGCACTATCTACGCCTCTACCTGCTGTGCTCCTCTGAGAAACCATTACTGTAACGCAGAACATGACACGCTCTGCGGGTTTTTTTATTTTATTTGAAACAGCGCCATCTAGTTTGCAAAAGCGCAAACTTAGGGCAAGACGAGGTGTATATAGATGAACCGAGAAAATTCTAGAAGACTCAGTTATTCTTGATTGCTATCAAGCACAACCGCATTATTTATTGTATATGCGTAGCTTTAGATTAAACCAGTGAATAATACCAAAGAATTAGGTTACTCCGTGTTAGCGGTCAGAAAGCAGCACTGTATTTATGCTAGTCCCAATAATTATCGCAGCCAATAAAATTATTGTTATTTATTTATTCGCAAATAATAATTTTTCATGTGTGTATTGAATTGAAATAGTTCTTTTAGCTTGATATTACTCATTGTTTATCTTAGAATGGTATCGTAAAGGTTTTATTAGTCAGTGTTATCATATTATCACTTGTCTTTATATTATAGTGTGGTATGTCTAAATCTATTGACGCAAGCGCTGATAATTATTATTGCTTGAATGATAACCCGTGCGATACCGGTTCGACTGGTACGACATGAATCATGCAAAATCATTTAATCAGGTTGACCTCTACGTTATGTAGGTAAATATTTATTTGCAACATGGCCTAACTTTTGATTCAATCTCTCATTTAGCGTAGGTTACCAAGCATTCTGCTCTATTTAGATTATAATTAAAAATACCAGCAACAACTTAAAGATATGACGTTAATCGAAAGTGAAAAATAAAAGCGGTAAATCAGCCGTTCTAATCAAAGCATTGTCTTTGGAAACAATGTAGTAATGTTCCATGACTCATGAGAAAACAATGCGAATGAAAATAGCATGTTTGTGTGAATTTTTATTCTGTAATATTCCGCAAGGCCGGAAACAAATGGTAGTTTATTTATATCAAACATTTGTAGATGTCACGATAAATACGTGATTGCACGACTTTAATGTTAATGAAATAGAGTTGAATTTATCCGAGTAGTACAAGGTAGTGAGTCACGAACATCGTGGGTAGACTACTCGCGGAAAGTAATCGATTATAGGATATCCAACAAGCATTTAGGTTCACACTTGATACAGTGTTAAAATTACTTATATTAACAATTTTAACTAGATTTTATATCTTTTCATACAACTCAAGCGTATTAAATCTAACTCAAGTAAATAGCACGTATATTGTAAGATCATAGATGAAAAGATTGCACGTGTTATGTAACATTCACTATCTTATTTATATTTTTTGTTACATTAGGACTTAGGTAGGATTTATGGGGCCCTTATTTAACTAGTATAGGTTTATGTGTCCATGACAGATAATTTTAAAATGATTACCTATATTTAAAACAACGATATGGAACGAAATGTTATTTATCTTCAGTGGAAGGGGTAGCAGCTGTGTTTAAGCCTGTTTATACGACATTGCTTCGGAATCAGTTATTTAACAGAAATGTCATACTTATCTTTAAAAAATATTATAATAAAGATGTAAGATGCATACAGTGAACTTTTTTTCTCTATTGTACGATTTATGAGATGACAATGTTGCTGTAATATTGACTTCTGTGACGATAGAAACATTGCCGCATTGTCATTACTCCACAATCAGCCCGTTGGGGATGAGTATGTGCAAAGTCGCACAAACGGAAATTCAGAATTATAATTCCTGTGATTTTCAGTTTCAAACATGATAAACGCCAAAAAAATGTTGTTTTTAATTCTAAGTCCGTATTTATCGTAAAAATGTACGTAAATTGATTTCTAATCCATTTGTTTACTTACTAATAATATATTTTAGTGTAACAACACGATCTCAATTTAACTTCCTGTGTATGGTTCAGTTACCTTAGACTTAATTTTGATTGATTTGTACCTGATTTTTTTTCAAAGTTGTTTGTGACTTAAAATTACGTTTTAACAGATTTATTGTGTTATTGTAATTAATTTAGATTGTAGTATTAAAGTAGAGCGTACGGGAATGAGCGAATTTGTATGTGACACTTTTAATAGTTTGTACGTAATTGGTAATATTAACCACCGCAAAGCAGCTTTTGCAAGCATGCAACTAATTTTTTAATTAGATTTAATGTATGGTAATATAATGTCTAGAGGTTGATACACACTGGTGACTTAACAATTGTTAGGGTCCAGGAATTCGTTTACAATAACGATTTTTAACTTCTACAATAATAATTTGTAGAGAACAAGTCACGAGTGCGTAACAAGATTAGAAATAATTATGTAGTAAACGCATAATGGAAAGTAGAGATAATGATTACGGAATTCGTATAATTATTTGGAAGTTTCAAAAACGTGTCAAAATTTTTTGGATAACTTATTTAGGTCAAGATTGGTATGTAGGTGAAATAATAGCTTATAGTAGTTATAATCAAGTGTAATTCGAAGGTGTAGTTTGAAATTGATGATGAAATAAATTCCAATAAAAATGAATGTTTCTTTTGATTTTCAACAGCTTTATTCCATTGAGATAATATTATGTAGCTTATTAGAAATCATGACAAAAAAAAAAACATTATAATGTCCCAATTAATTATCAACATGTGCAACACTTAACACGTGTTTTTTTTTTTAATTTGGTTTATTCGTTTTTTTTTTTGTTCTCAGCAAAATTCAAAAATTTAAAACAGAAGAGTCAATATACACTGGAAACTAAAACCTTATTCACATAAATACGCCCAGGGAGTCCTTGTCTTTACAAGTACTTACCGCTCGGTAGCCATCTCCCCTTCGTCCACACTGTGGACGATCTGGAAAAAAAATCCGTTCCTTGACAGTGTTGTCAAACACTACAATTTTTTCCCGCTCGTTCATACTTCGCGTACTTGGAACACCCTTGCATAGTTATGCAAGTGTAGTAAAAACTGTCAGTAGTAAGTAGTATATAGTAACTCAATGATTTACCCCTGGTTTTTTACTTTAGAAGCCAACGGCCCACACGTTTGTCAGCATTCTTGTAGTTAATACAAAGGCATCGCAGTAGTTTTAACTTTAGAACCTTCACATAGCGATCTCACTCCAATTTACAAGGTTTTTTTACTGCCTGACTCACAAGTCACTCACCTGATCCAGCGTCACGCTTACCCTTAACCGCGACTTCGTTCGCGTTGACACAAAAAAAGTATTCTATGTCCGTCTTTGTGATATACAGTAATTCCTTATCAAATTTTATCAAGATTCGTTCAGCCGCGATAACGCGACAAACATCCAGACGGAGGAACGTTACTTCCTATGGTTCGCTAGATGGCGTTAATCCATTTTTGTGAATTTTTTGACGTTTCGTATGGAAGGACAGTTGTAATGTAGGGAGTTCTGAATCACGCAAGTGAAATTTTTTCCTCGAAACGAACGTCGAAGCTTTAATGGCCTTTATACGACTGCGGCTACATTCCTCTGAATTAAAATATTAGTTGGGACTAGGTTAAACTAAAATATAGGCCAAGCCATCATGATTTGATTTCCATCTGATCTGTTGTGGGTTCAAATCCCAGTAATTGCGATTTAATGAAAACGCGTGATGTCAAGAAGGACTGACTGCCTGTGAACGGCTCAATGCAATGCTGAACAATTTCTATTTGGTAAAGTGACATCTGTTAAAGTACGGAGGAATCATTCTTATTAAAGCAAAATGGCGGAGAGCAAGTTTACTCATTATTTCCCACTTTTCATTTCACACTACCGACTCTAACAGGATTTTACCTCACGGCGTATTACAAATAAGCCTTACCTTTACTTTTGGGTAGCACTTTGAAGTATCTCAAATTTGAATTAGTTCATACATTTTATTACAGATGACATGAAAATTAAATGTAGATGTTTTTTTTTTTCGATATAACTATCAAATTGACATGTACCCGGTTACAGTTAAATAGTGAGGTGAGAGGCTACGAGTGGGGTTGCGAAGCGGAAAAGACCGGACTTGTGTAGCGGAGACGAGCGGACTTATGTAGCGCAGCAATTTACTGACACATTTTGTATGGTAGTACCAAAGGGAAAATACAGAAGATTTCGGTTCCCGGCCGGACATATCATTGAGTTATGAATTTGAATATCTGCTTTGGATCTGGCTTTTAATTTTCCATGCCTTTGTATGAGTTCCATGGCACTCAACGACTCAGGGAATCATAGTCGGTATAGCTAAGAGTGTGAAATGTTAAAAAAACCGTGACCGACTAGCCTTAACACTACTCTCTATTTATCTGTGCACTACTCTGTCACACTGGTGTGGCGGTTAGGAAGAAAACTACTCGTCTCGTAAATTATGATTGCTTACTCTACTGCCCGATGACATTAGAGTAAGTACAGAACGTATATACATTTAGGATGTAATTTTATGATTCGTGCACCTCTCAGAAATAAACTATTAAATCGATTTGGATCAATGATATTTTACTAAAGATAGGTTTTTACCTTCAAAATGGCACTCTGAATTCGGCTCCGCCGCAGTCTAAGGTGTCTATTTATGGCCTCACCTGACATCGTGTGATAGGGACAGCTAGACTTGCATTTCAAGGGAGAAAAAGAAACAAACTATTAAGGTCATAGCTTCTCCCTTTCGCTCCCCCAGAAACTTATATATAGCCATCGCTTTCACACGATGTCAGGTCAGGCCATGTATAGCCACTCTTACAGCCGCCAAAGAGTGCGAATGAACATGCAAGAAGTTAGAGAGTAAAAGAGATAGTAAAATATGTCCAGAAATCTGATTTGCGGGGCCATTTTAAGTTTGCTAAAGTCGTATAGCTCTAGTAAAATATCATTGTTTTGGATCTTTAATTTGTCAGTCCTGGATTTCCAAGGCCGATCAATTGTATTGATTTGTAATCTTATTGGTATGCATTGAAAAAAGAATACCTAATACATAAAATTTTGTCATAATATTCTGTCAGAAACTCTGAAATTTGCATCTCGCTGAATTTTTCAGCAACCCGATGCTAACTGATCCCGGTCGAAAATAATTAATTAACGCAGGTACGTTTCAGGAAAATAAAATGGAGCGTGTAATAAGATAATTCTTGCATTTTAGTAGGTATACCTTACTCAAATACCGAATCTGGTAACGAACGGAAGTACAAAATCAAATCTGTAACAGATCTGGGGCTGAATAACCAATTTGCAGAATTAAACCAATTTACATGATTGAGAACTCCGTACGAACCAAAGAAAATCTACGCGAAAAGAATAACCATCTCATACAAAAAGTTAGATGGTGCTTACGTAGTTAGTCAGCTAATGTCCAAACCGCTATAAAAGCTGATCAAAATATGATTAAATGAAACAAAGTATTAAAAAACCGGGTAAAAAGTAGCCTATGTGTTAATCCAGGATGCAAGCTACCTGCATACTCCGCATTTAAATCCGTTACGCTGTTACAGAGATGAAGGGGAACAAACACACTTACATACTTATCTACTTACAACCTTTCGCATTTATAATATTAGTGTGATATACTCGCGTGTTCTCTTGTAAATACTGCAGCCCTTTATTATCCGGTTTGTACAAATATGCACGTAAAGACACATTATCTCGTCAGACTATTTGCAAAGCTCTTGTTTGGTCAATTTTGGTTATCCATTTATTATACCTACCGGCCGATGAATGACGTCAAACTGGCCGACCAATACTTTATTGCTTTCCAAGACAATTGACTTAGAAACAGCCAAATTGGTTAAATAAAACATTGATTAGACCAATCAACAAGTATTATTAAAGTAACATAAAAAAAAATCGACAGCAAGATGTTTGTATTGTATGTCACTCCGGATATAAAGACGAACCTAACAACATTTTGCAATCAAAAATCGGTCGAGTCGATTAGGCAGTAGGAGAAAAAAATCGGACAAGTGCGAGTTTGACTCGCGCACCTAGGGCGCCGTAGGTACAACTTTTTACAATAAGTACAACAGTAAGCAAATAATTCATATTTGATATTGTACATAGAATGCATAATTAGTATATATTTTTATTCTTTCAAAATTGTGATCTGTCTACAATATTATGGTATCTTTCAGGTACATAAGTTAACAGATGTGAAATTCTGTGAAAACTGAAGTGACTCTGGCACATTTTAGGAAGTGGATGCTGGCATTAGGGCCCGCACCTTGAGGTGCATATTGCGAGGTTCAGCCGACGACGCTGCGCGACCACGAATATTATAAAGTAAGGTGTATATGGTCGCGTTGTCGGCTGAGCTTAACAATTTTCGCAATAAGCACCTCATTGTACGGGACATAGGTACATCTATAGGTTAATTGTTGTGCTACGGAACCCTAAAAACGATAATATTATCGGTATTTATAAAATTTTGTTGTGAAAATGATAAATAAGTGCCAAAGGCCTAGATTAAGAAAGTTATGGGTTCTAAGTTTCTTGTATGTTACTAATGCAGAAGTTTATCGAAGAGTAACTATATATTATACCACCGGCTGGGTCTACCCGAAACTGTCGGAATCCGAGCAATTTAGTGATTACCTTCGCTCTGTTTTAGCAATAGGTATTTTGTACTTATATACCACTATAGAAAATTAGTATAATTATTTTTGTGTATTACCAAAAAAACAGATACGAAGCTGGACAAAAAGGATTAAATGGAAAGGAAAAAAGAATTTGGGAGCGCCTTGAATTACCATAGACTCAAAAATAATCACCGAGCTTAAGTTTGTGTTCATTGAGATGTTTCTGGGATACCATACAGAATGATAAAAAAATTAACTTTTAACGTTAACGCTAGGACATTTCTGCCACTCCGACAAGTGGCGCATTGGTGAAGCATTCACCACTTAGCCACTTGGCAGGGAACATTTCCTAAGCTCTTAATTTTTGTAAAATTTTCTGTTAAGTTTCGCACTGAAGTTTTATGACAACAAGCAAGCGAAATACGTAATTCAATGACGTTAGATAAAGCCGACGATACAAAACAAAATGGTGGACGGTGACTTAAGCTAGTGCATTAAGCTAGCATGGGCGCCGCGACGTTATCTTCTCTACTCTTTAATACGTAGTGAGAAAATAAGACAAGCTTATACAGAATCGTATCTGTGTCCTGCTTTTGCACGACAAATAGAGTAGAGAAGATTTTTCTGTGGCGCGTATACTAGGCCTGCAGATCTTGTTTTTTACCCGGCTGCCCAAGAAGGAGTGTAATGTTTTTGGGTGATATGTGAGTATGTAAGTATGTATGTTCCTATATTATCTCCTGTAGCCTAAACAGCTTGAACGATTTTGACGAGTCAAAAAGCGTTTATGAATAGAATATACCGCCGTCTTGTCCACAAAAAAAGCGTAGTCTGATACCCACCCCTAAATGTTATCAGATTTTGATGGTTTTTTTATATGTTATCTACTCCGTGGAAAACTATGCTTGTATGTTTCTATTTGCAATATCTTCATTGTTATAGGCACTTAAAGTAACATTTTTTTGGGTCCGAAATTCGACGAAGTAGTTGTTATTAGAATACCATAACATACCAGCATAGATTATGGTTTATCCGAGCCATTGACACAAAAAACAAAAGATTTTGTTAAGATTTAGAAGGTGATAATATACTACCACCGAAAAGCTAATTTCATCAAAAAGTTAGGAAAATTCACTAACTTTCTCTATTGCACGCACGAGAAACAGAGCGACAACAATTTCAAATACCGAATGCGCCAAAACCTCGCGGAAGGACTAAATTCCAACAATGAAAGGCGTGAAGGGATAACTTGTACCATAGCATTAACAGTCCATGCTTCAAATAAGTCTGCAACAGAAAGTGTAATACAAGCAATTTTAAATGAATTAAAGTACTGCTCCCTCATTATACAGCAGGATCATTTAGATAACCATCTATGAATATTTATAAATATGTACCTATCGAAAGTTGGGGAAAATCAAAGACGTGTGAAAGGTCACCGAGTTCCCTAGTGCTTCGTAAAGGCTTGTGCCAAAAATACGAACCCGACCTTGTGCCCTGAACGCAATAGTTTCAATAGTATATCTGTGTGACATCGATGTCCGAGTCGAAAACACGTTTTCGAAAATTACCGTCATAAAAATGCTGTAAAAAATTATAGCAACGGTATTCTAATTTTTTCTATTCCCACTAAGTGATTTTTTGTCTACAAAAATGTTTAAAATGTGTGAAAGAGATAGATATGAGCGATATGATATAAGATGCAAGCGGACTCTTAGAGTAACGCTAACTAATTTGCCATCAACTGCCATCAAGTTGGAACAATATGGTTTGCAGTAAGGCGATAGCTCCGCTTGATACCGACCGATAATTTTAAAAGCTATTAGCTCTAAAGTAATAGCATTCATTCAGATCGTTAATTGACTTTTGCGGCTTCCGGTTTGTCGGACTCGGAAGAGTTTTTAGGAAAAAGCACAAACGTTAATGTTTAATTAGGCTATAAAATGAAATAAGTAATCACGAAAAAGGTGTGTTTTCATATGCAGAGTGAGTTTGAACAAATTAAATATTAAAAGGGTAAGTGCGTAACAGTGTAATAAAGTTAAATTGTAATGTAAACTCTTTTTTATGGAGGATGTTTTTATTTTAGGGCGGAATATTCAAGCTACTAAGTGTTTTTGCAATCAGTTAAGTTTAATTCAATTATATTACTTGTAAAAAAATAAGTCAATTATTTTATATACGTTAAGTAGTTTGTTGTTTACGTTGTTAGTATACGTTAAGAGCATCTTTTTAGGATTTTTAATTGTTGTATTACTTCTTAATATTTTTTTGCTGGACGTCCTTTGCTCTTTTGTGAGTTTGTAATTGTATGAGTATGTATGTTTGTGTGTTCCGATATTACATGTCCGTGAGTCCGTTGGCTCTCTCTCTTGCTCGTTCTTTAGGAAGTGGATTCGTCATTTTTAACGCACGTAATTTGAACGTACGTTCAAAATTTCTATAGAAATGGGCACGTTGCGTTTTTGTATTGGAAATCAACAAATCCCTCCGACGCGCGCCGAGTGTGAACACAAACTACGCGTCTGTAGGTTCCTCTTTATGCCTGATTGCCATAGACTACATTTTTTGATTTTTTGTTTGTTGATTATTCTTATTTCTATTACTAGTATCTCTATTATCCTTATTCACTAGTTAGCTATGAGCTAAACTAAATCTAAACTGAGATTAATCTTTTATGTAAAAATTTAAGTTAAAAAAATAATTTAGGTAGTTAAACCTTGTCCACACTAGAATTCCCTGTATCGTGGAGATTGTTTTACGCTAGAAAAAAGTACAAAACGTCGGACTACACTTAACAAAACAAAGATCAACAAAGGGTAATTTTAAAAAGTGCAGAAGGCACGCAAATGCGAAATCGTAACTACTATTCCAAAAATAACGGTAAAATTAATAATAATTAATAATATAAATATAATAATTATATATAATATATATATAATAATTATATATAATATATATATATAATAATTATATATAATATATATATAATAATTATATATAATATATATATAATAATTATATATAATATATATATAATAATTATATTAATAATATTTAATATTTATAAGGCATTTCGAATATCTTTCCATGATACTATTCTGAAAACTGAACCCTGTGCCCCTTCAAAGTTTCAACAATGCCTTTATAAATAGGTGTTTTGTCTCGCGCCCATTGTAAGAAATTGAGCCCGAAACAAACCGGAAACAATGGAAAAGAAATTTTTAACAGGGAAGCTTCTTCTGTAGAATTTTCTACTTTTTTGTATACTAGTTGTTACACGGGACTTCGTTCGCGTGGACCTACAAAAAAAAGTAGTCTATGTCCGTCTCCTACCCTTAAGCTATATCTATACAAAAATTCAGCTCGATCCGTTTAGCCGTGATAACGCAACAAACACCCAGACAGAGAGACAGAGAGACAGAGTTACATTCGAATTTATAATATTAGTTAGGATAGAATTGTTAGGACTAGGATTTAATACTGAAGTTTCTGAATTTTGAGTTAGGATAGGATTGTTAGGACTAGGATTTAATACTGAAGTTTCTGAATTTTGAGTTAGGATAGGATTGTTAGGACTAGGATTTAATACTGAAGTTTCTGAATTTTGGGTTAGGATAGGATTGTTAGGACTAGGATTTAATACTGAAGTTTCTGAATTTTGGGTTAGGATAGGATTGTTAGGACTAGGATTTAATACTGAAGTTTCTGAATTTTGGGTTGTCTTACATAATTTTTACGATGATTTTTAAATAAAGGGATAAATATGATTAGAGATAATGATAAGAATGGTTTTGATGATTATTTGTTTTGTGTGTTTGAAGGTTCGTATAGGCTACTGCACAGTGAGCCCGTTTATCAGAGTTTTAAAGGCGGTCTAATAGCTTTCGACACACTGAGGTGCGGTTATCGCGGCACAATCCTTGAAACGGCACAAATGTTCTTGGTAGAGGCCATATATTTGGACCGTTTGAGGTGTGTACTTCGGCGTTTGAAGTCGTTTGAAGAACACTTGGACCGTGGGGCCTGGGTATTTTGAAGTATTTGCCGAGGGACTAAATATATTTTTTTAAATCGACTTCAACAAAATACTCTGAAAAAATAATGAACTATCGATATGTTCTCGGTGCGACCCGCAAAATACTCTTATCATTGAGGAGTCTGAGAGGAGAGTGGCTGGCTGTGGTCTATTTCATTTGTTCGTCGTTTGTTTCTGATTATGAATGACCGAGTTTTGAGGTAACAACATAAAAAAACAAGAATCTAACTATGAACCTACTCCTTTTTTGGATGTCCGTTAAAAATACAGGCCTGTAATTCGAGCAGAAAATTGGGGTCTTGATTTAAATAATAGCTACTACCAAAGTAAGGTAAGCAAACAAATGTTCCGTGATTAATATAATATTAACAAAAATGAAACAGAAATCAGCAAAATACTCTGAAAAAACCAAAACGTCATCTGTGTATATATTTTGTCTTTGTTTATTTTTTCAAAAAGCGCTGTTTCAATTTCGATAAAATGTATAAAGGTCACCTCTGAAGTATGACCTATAAAACAAAAAGAATCATTAAAATCAGTTCATAATTAGCGCAGGCGCAGAAGAGTTTTTTTTTCTTCTAACGGAGTAATCGCGCAACAAACACCTTGAGAACCTCCCCTTTTTTGAATTCGTTTAAAACACATACAGTCGAGTTGATAACCTCCTCTTTTTTTTAAATCGGTTAAAAACTCTTGAATCCTTCTGTACAAACATGCACAAAACTGAAAATACTAGGAGAGCAGAAGTTCACAGGAACCTCATATCAGGACACCTGTCGTATCTGGAAGAAACACAATTTGATTGAGTTTAAATGAATTTTGGGATGTGATATAAATCACCTACAAACACTTAACACAACGAAAAAAGCACATAGTAACAAAGACCGACTGAATTAAATAGTCGGCTATATTGTTTAACGTCCAATTTTCCATTTTGCAAACTTACGCAGCAAAAAATAAGGTCTATCAATATTGGATGAGTGAGCCCAACCCTCAGCTTCAGTTAAGTGTGTCGGTTGACCTCATGATAGGATTTTAACAATTTATTTTGTCGTTCTACCGAGACCTTATCCTTTCTGAGGCAATGCATAATAAAACAATATTGGTTTAGAGCTTTACAGAAATTGTAAGCTTTCGCAAGGTCGAGATAAAATATGTCTCATACTTAAACCAACGCGGTTACTATGAGAAGATGGTCCGATGCGCAGTTGAATTCTGTGTTGAAAGTTTATTTTGTTTTATGCACATAAAACAGAGTTATAGAGGTTAAGCTTGGGATGTAAAGTAAATGCTATTCGCGTTAATTACTAATCACTATTAACAACTTTTAAAAAGGAACCAACAAAGTAATCGCGAAAAAAAAAGCAGCTGTGTAGTGTGTACTATATACATTATACATTTTGTTGACTATGATTGAACTTTTTCTAGCGAGCAGCTTTTTTTTTGCGGTTGATTTCATAATATAAGTTGTTTATACAATATTTTTTCTGCTTAGTAAAATCCATGTTTACAATCCTGTATATATATACAATGGATAGCGAAACTAAATTATAAAAAAGTTCATTGGAGGAATTGTTCAATGAAAGTAATTTTGTTTGACGATATGGTATGGACTTTCTTATCCCACTGGTGAGTAACCATTGATAATGTCATCTGCCTAAGCCGTTTTTTTTTACAACTTAATGACGAGACGAGTAATTCGCTCGCCTGATAGTAATAGTAACGTTTACCCATAATTTAACAGTTCACTGACGAACAGATTTATCTGTATCAGTTCAAAACCATGCGCGGCAATGCATTGCGCTCGTCACCCTGATAGCTCAGCGATGTTGATAATGTCATCATCGTCATCACGCACAAGAAGTCCACTGCTGAACGAAGGTATTTCCAGGGTCTGGGAGTTGCCATAATACTCTCGGTTGGCAGGTGGCTTGGGCACTTACTACTACCTCCTGTATTTTATCTGTGCCACTACTAACGGTTTCCATACTTAGAAGACGTTGCTGCCCATCTTACCAGTGGTTCTGGTCGCAGTTTTAGGAAATACACGGGTCCTAATTAATATAAAGGTGATAGTATCGTCGTATACTAAAAAACATATATTATAGAATAACTTGTACTTCAAAAGGGCGAGGTTCGAGGAACCGCATAAATTGAGACAAGACAAATGAGTCCCTTAGGCGACGGCGTCGACCGAGACTTGACATCTTTTTCAAGAGATAGACTAGGGCCTACTGACAGAAATAGTACAAACGTGATTATATTTTCGTCTGCCTCATAAAAACACGTTTACACTCAGTACACTATTTTTGTAATGTACGTAAAATGTTGTGAGAACAATAAAGAGTTATCTTATTAATCGAGTTATTTCCTGTCAAAATAAAAAAAAATAACAAGAAAATTTCTGTTCCATAGGAATTATAAGTTCGTCATATTCAAATTCAAATTCAAAATCATTTATTTCAGGTTAAATTTTATCCATACAGGAAAATAAAAACATAAATGACATAAAAAAAAACAAAATTCCAAAATAAAATAAAATAATATTAACACATTACATGTGTTTTGTTTTCTGTCCTACTATGTACGATCTGGTGTGAACAATAAAAAGTTTATCTATCTATCTATCTATCTACATTATGTCAAAATTAAATTAAGATTAGATTTAGAAAATGAATAAGAAGTCAAGTCAAAGTTGCAATTGTGATCTATTACTTATTAAAGATATCCATCTCTTATCTCTGTCTGTCTGAATCCTTTACAGCCTATAACTTCCAAAGTTATAAACTTACATGCATAACATTTTGCACAACGACAATGTAAGTATAGATCTCAAGTTAAAAGACTTTTTATTGGTGTAAAAAGGTACCAGGTACCCATACAAGTAACGAGAGGATGAAAAAAAAACATTCGCGGTACCCCATCATGTGGGGTTTCATTATATTTTTTTTTGAAAGAATAAAAAAACATAAAATGTAACTATAGCTCCCGACCTACAACGTTTTCAGGTAGGTTAATCCAACAAAATGTTATGGACGCTCTTTTACTATTAATCTTGCTGAAAGGTCCTTTATTGGAACACGTGGTAGGAACATATTACATGATTGATGTATAATCAGAATAATGTGGCCTACTTGTTGTTGGGGGAGTTTCTTTGGAATATTGGATGTGACGATGAATATTCTTGTTGTGAAGTATGTTTTGATGAAAAGATGTCAACATTGGCAAGATAAAGTAGATAACAAAAGCCGCAATTGGCTAACAAAATTGTCAAGTCGTTGAAGCTGGCTTAGGTCGAGAATAATCTTGGTAATCTATCCGCCGCTGCCGGCCGCCCATTAGGCCGTACTAACCGCGTACATATAACGTGTCTTCAATTAAATTCTTTAGGCCAGCAGGGCTGGCATGCGCGGCGCGACAAAGTCCTTTGTTATGCAAGAACAGGACACGGCTACGACTATGTATACGTTTGTCTCATTTTTCACGACATAAAGGATACAGAACATTTTGTCGCGGTGCGCATGCTGGCCCTGCTGGGTTTTTCGTCCTAGGGTTTTCTATGCGACCAGGTTAGGATATGGAGTATATTTGTACATTGTTAAACTTTTTTCGAAAGAGACCGAAAAAAAGCTTTTTTTTTAATACTGATTGACGAGATGAGCAAGCCACTCACCTGATTTTAAGAATTTAGAATTTCACAGTTCAAAACCATGCGCGGCAATCCATTGTGCTCGTGACACTAATAATGTGTTTTTGGACATGTGCCGGAGGTAAGAATCGTAGCAGCTGTAACACAGGGTTTCCTAGTACGGCTGCTAACGAGACACCGACAGGTTTTAATAACAAGAAACTGTGTACTATGAAACCAATTGTACTAAGAAATAACCTTAGGTTATAATAATAATTTTAATGTAAGTTTCGAAATGAAATAAATGAATTGAATTTAATTAAGATAAGAATTAAAATTTAAATGTTAAATCTCTATGTGCACAGTAATTTCTCTAGAAATATTGCCCTACAATCTGGGATACATTAATGCTTGCATACTGCTGCTTGGCGGCTAACTGGCTAAGGTGTGGTACTTTTTGCGAACTATGCAAGACCGACCACTACAACACTGACGATCTCTTCCGTGAAAAATCAAAAATATTACGAAAACAAAAGTTTTTTTGAACATAATTTATAAATAGTCTTATCGTACACATTTTTTTTTTTTTTTGATATTGTGTCTTAGTGATTTTACGCGCCTTATTAATTTATAATACTTGTTTTTTTTTGAGTTGTTGGTATACTCTAATATAAATTTCTAGAAATGGCTAAGGAGACAAAATAAATATCCGCGGCGGGTTTGCGGATGTGTACGATAGCGGTCTAGCATTTTCACCACAAGTGGTGGGGTAGAGACGCCGTGAAGTTTTGGGTTGGAGTCCACATTGCCACGGGGAGACATGTGCGGTGCACGTCACTGCACTGTCTCTGCGTGGCAGTACGGTCATCGTCATCATAAGACGTCCACTGCTGAACATAGGCCTCCCCCATAGAGCGCCACACCGACCGACAACGGGCCACTTGCATCCACCGGTTGCCCGCGACTTTCACAATGTCGTCGGTCCACCTAGTGGAAGGCCTACCTACGCTACGTCTTCTGGTTCGTGGTCGCCACTCAAGAACCTTTCTTCCCCATCGGTTATCGGTTCCTCGAGTGATATGGCCTGCAAATTGCCACTTCAGCTTGCAAACTCTAAAAGCTAAGTTGGCAACTTTGGTTCTTCGACGAATATCCTCGTTCCGGATTTTATCGCACAAAGAAACTCCGAGCATAGCTCTCTCCATTACCCGCTGTGCGACTCTGAGTTTCTCCAAAAGGCCAGTGGTACGCAGTACGGCAGTACGGTATGCCTGCGCATTTATCCAACATAAAAAATGTTAAGAGAGTCATTTAAATCCTATCCCAGAAAATAATTGTTGACTAACCAAAATAGAAAATGACACAAACTAGCACAGTAAACTAACAAACGCTGTGCAACTTTTTGAGTAACGAACTTGTCAAGCTGAAGCCTAGGTCGAGTACAATGGCGGCAATCTGTCCGCCTTTTGACTTTATGAAGAGACGTTGCACGTGGTCTGTATGTGAATTATACTCTTTAGACTTGATAACACCGCGCTAGGCAGCGCGGTGTACACGTTTTACACGTAGTAGGGTTTTATGGGAAACTATTTTTTGATATAGGAACTTTACTTGTTTTGATTATACGTGATTTAATTTCCTCTATTTTTCCGTCAGATAAATAAATTTAAATTTAAATTTTCCAAAGCTCAGGTTGCATTTTAATGACCAAGCGGCAGCAACCTTCGAAAATTTGCCAGAAAGTAATGTAAAATTAAAAAGTAAAGAACATGAGGATGAAAAACATATTTTATACCTACCATGAAAACAGACGCGGTTTTGACAATTTTTTGTTTTACCAACTCAATTTAACGTGCGTATTCCCGTTTCATTAAAATAAAAGATTTATCTTTGAAATTACGGGAAAGCGAAGCAAGCGGCGTTAAATTTTATTAGCTGGACGATCTGATCATGATTTGAAATGAGCTTT
Source organism: Apocheima hispidaria (assembly GCA_947579745.1). NCBI lineage: Eukaryota > Metazoa > Arthropoda > Insecta > Lepidoptera > Geometridae > Apocheima > Apocheima hispidaria. The sequence goes on from OX388162.1 coordinate 6,767,013, forward strand.
GGACCATTCAAACCTGTTGGTTTAAAGTTGAAAATTGCATATCATACATGGTGGAAAAACGGAAAATTAGGATTTTTCTTTGCTTTTTATCGATTATCTGAAATATACAAATCAAATAATACAGCTGGTTTGCCGTATAAAGTACTACCCTGGCTATTTAATTAGTAAAATAAAATATTATGTTACCGTTACCGCTATACACATAGAGCATTTTATTTCAAAAGGTTTTTTCAGAGGGTCATTTTGCGATTTTTGATTTTGTAATTCAGTCATATTTTCGATATATAATTTAGTTAAACGTATTTTTAGTGTTATTTTCTACCTACAGTATTTTTTGCACCTGATTCGTATCCCGTCACTTCGAACTATAGGCGCTAAATATACTAATTTTAGTAGTTTAAAATCACACAAAAAATTTAGGTAAGACGGATAGACTTTTAGACAACGTAGGCTTAGTAAAAGGATCTTCTTTTTATATTTGGATTCAGAACCTTATGAATGTTTAATTCCAATATAATAGTACAGTTTGTGTAAAGATACTGGGTGATACCGCAGCGCGCAAATTTTAAAATTACCTATAAGTATATATAATATCGGTTAAAGTTGCTACACATGAGACAAAACATCATACATATCAACCAATCACGTTTACCAACACCAATTTTTGACCAATATGAATGCATTAATAATTGCCGTCACCAAATTCGAACAATCGGGATGCAGTAACAATAGCCTGCCCTTGAAAAAAGAACATACGCTACGGGACAGGAAAATACTTTCCATCCTTTTTTCTGTGAGAAAGACATTTCTATACAGCCGTCTATTGATTTCTCTGTCTACGGCGCAAATACACCTCTTCAAATAATAGTAGGTTTTGACGGTTAGCAACTAACCAGAAGTTCATACCCTCTGAGTAAGTTTGTATCCCCTAGATAAAACCGCAAACGCAGTAAGCCAGTGGATCGATAATCGCGTCAGTTATGTCTTACTAAATGGATCGGTAACGGGCGCGCTTGAAAGCCGCGAGTTTAATAAAAGCGTTTATTTATTCCAAAGTTTTAAGCTGAAAAGCGAAAACAGCTTTACGGATTTCAGTTTTCAGCTTATGCCCATATTTCTTTGTCAGGTTGATGAGAACAGCGTAGTGCCGCGCAGCGTTTTGAATCGTTGAAGTTTTTTTTTACCTGCTTAAGTGTGGGGATTACGTAAGGGAAGGGCTTTGGATTATAATTGAAGCCTTTTTTTTTGTATATTCTTGTTTGTTTCGTCCTCTGAAATGAACAGAAACTTTGCACAATATACACACCTTGGTTTCTACCAATTTAATATTTATTTGCTGGTCAAAGATATTGATGATCTTTGACCTGGGGATAAAGGGACATAGTGATTAACGATAGGGCTATATATATAGGACCACTTGAACAACCAACTGTTCGAAACTCAGTCTGAGGACACAGTTCTTTTTGTTCCATTTTTAATAAACAAAATATATACTACAGTACTCTGAGTATTCTTCTTTCTATGTCTCAAATATAAAACTGTTAAGTATTTGCTGTCACATGCTCATGGTAGAATTCCGTAGCCGAGTTTGAAAGATATAATCATCATCTTCATCCTGCTCACCATCTTTCCTAGTGCGCAAAGTTGTCATCACGGTTTTTTTGGAATATTTTGTTTTACAATAAGTAAAAATGAGTAATTGAAAATGTCAATTAACTCGGTCAGCTCTAGGTTTCTAAAATCAACAAATTAAGCTATTTCTGTTTTTGTCATTTGCTTAGTGCCAGACAAAGGCAGCATTAGAATTAATCTGTTGTCAAAGTTAACAAACGTTTCAGAAACCCGAAGTATATCTCGTAAATTATGAGACTGCAATAAATCGAGATAATTTTAAGAGTAATTTTACCCAGAAAATGCCTTCAGGTTTCAATCTTGGCGGACAAGAAACAAAAAAATCGAAACATCAGATTTGTACACGAATTTTTAAAAAATAGTGTGTGACGAAAAACGGTGTAAGAAAACCTTAAAATGATAACGAATGCCCTTTTGAACGATACTCAGCTCAATGAGATTGGTAAACTTATGTTTTTGTACAAGCTTTCCAAGCAAAGTATCTCGAAAGCTTAGGCTAGACCCGAGATTCCCAAGAGAAAAAGTATAACTTTAACAAAAATATTTTTTGTGGAAAAATATTTTATTTCAGACATACCTTTATAAAATCCGTTATTGGTTCTGTAAGCTGATCAAAATGAGTCCAAACTCCTTCAATCTATTGTTAGTTACTGAGGAGTTCCGATTTCTATCAGATCAGCTCGCCCTTATAATATTGTATTGTTATCGCAACTTGACAATCATTCAAATTTCAACTCAATTGAACAAGGGAACTGGTCTAAAATTCAGTTGTAAGATTTGACCCTAACAAACATACTTACATAATAACATTGCACGTTAAATAAAAAATTTAAAAAAAAACCTTCAACAAAATACTCTGAAAAAAAAACATTATCGAGATGTTCTAGGCTTGTACTACAAATCAGGATTTCTGGCGGCCATCTGTCATGTGTTCTTCTTCATCAGTTCTATTTCACCAAATAATACTTTCTGAATGCAAAAGCTTGACTTGTTCATCAAAATACAATATAATTTGATTTTGGTAAAAATGGGACCCGTCTGGAAGTATATCTGATCCAAAAAAACAAAAAAACAAATCGGTTTATTAAAATGACGGAGATAATAATAAAAAACTGTCGACTTGAGAACCTCCTCCTTTTTTGGAAGTCAATTAATAATGGTGACGACATTCCTTCATGTTCTGCTACAGGAACCATGATAAAACAGAGCTGAATTAGAACATACAGACTGCCTTAAATATTTTATTGGAGAAGGCCAACGTAGAACGGTACGTAACTGGCGTAAAGGTTATAAAATTGCTCCACTTTCCAACAAAGCCATCTAGTATTCACCTAGTTCTTACCTCGTATAGTCTACTAGCTTGCCCGTGCGGCTGCGCTCGTGTATACAGGCTGCAGTCAGGCCTGGGACAAATACATGCTTTGCTTTAATTGAAATACAAATTAAAAATACTGTATCGCAAGTAATAATAAAATATGTATAATAATAATAATTGTATAATAAAATACGAAATACTAAATATCTCTAATGAAGGTATTCGAAATACAAAATACAGTATTTTAGCTATTTTTACATGAAATACGAAATACAAATTACAAAATGAGTAATCTACACCAGCACGGGCTGAAAAGTAGAGGAAAACAAGATAAATTAATCAGTAAAACCAGAGTTTCCTTTCATGAACACTAGATTTTTAAATGTACTGTCAGACAAACAGCCTCTTGTTGTAGTGAATATAACCTGCTAAAGAAAATAATATTTTTACAGCCTGTAGAAAGATTGTTTTATTTAACAGGCTATATTCATTAGGACAAAATACCTCGGCGTCTGGTATTTGAAATACGAATTACAAATTACATTTTAAGGAAGTAATTGAAATACAAATATGTATCAATTACGTATTTTAATTACAAGTAATTCAAATACTTCCCAACCTTGGCTGCAGTAAATGAGTCACCCCATTTCACCTCCTTAGGGGTCGATTTTTAAAAATCCTGGGACATGCCTTTCGTTATTTTTTAAGCTTAGTACCTACACAAACCGAGCTTCATTTGCCTTGAAAAGTGTTTTTTTCCATACAAACTTTGAGGGTCTATTTAACAGCTTCAAGTGTGGAATTTTGCAAAATTCGTTATCATAATATCTATCGTCCGTCTATCCGTTATCGTAATATCTAAGAGTGAAATTTTATTTATGCGTATTTTGACCGATGCGTGTCAATGGTCGTAAGTGCGAAATCTTTGGAAGTAATCTGAGAGTTTTGGCGGGAACGCGAAGAAATCATGTCGCGACATTGTATTATTTTCCAAAAGTTGTGTTTTCGAGTGTTAGTATGTAAACATTGTAGATTTTTATTCATTCAAGCGTTCGTGAACGTGCACGAGTGTCGGTGAATAGTATAATGTTGTGAAACGGAACTCTTCGTGGTGTTTCCAAAACTCCATAGAAACCTCTGGTAAAGTCTTCACTTATTTACTGGGGCATGACGTGGACTTCACCGTGACTTACTTTGCTTAACTTAGACTATGACTGAGACTTATTTTAATTCTGAAATTTCACTCCATTCAGCCCAATCTTCAGCTTTCGCTTCTAATCACTGCCAGTTACCGTTCTACATCACACTGATATAATAAATGCGAAAGTTTGTGTGTAAGAGTGTAAGTATGTTAATGTGTTTGTGTGTCAACTCTGTAACGGCTGAATAGATTTGAATGAAATTTAGTATGAAGTTAGCTTACATCCTGTATTGACACATATGCTACTTTTTATCCCGGAAAAATATTTCTCTAGAATAGCGGGTGAAACCGCGGCGCGTAGCTAGTAATTATATACGTATATCATTAATCTTTCGAGTTTCAGGATTTCCTATACGCTTGAATACAAGCGAACATTTTAATTTCATTCTCCCAAAACAGCTTCACCACTTTATTAAAATATATTGAGAGAAACCTTTTATCGAGAGATTCATAGCTTAATTGGATATTTGCGGTTTAAAAAAAAGAATGCAACATGAAAAAGGCGATACAATCAATTATTATGATTGACCGAGCGAAGAGACGGTTTACTGGGACAAATCGGCATTTGTATGTAGGTTTGTATGTTTGTGTGTATATTTGTCCGATGATAACTTGCGAACCGTTGATCCGATCTTCATGAAATTTAGTAGGCAAGTATTTCATTTCAATAGAATTTTTAAGTTCGAATATGAGCTGAATCAGTCCAGGGGTTGTGAAGATATAGGGGTCGCGAGGTCTCAGTTCGCCGCGAACTACTAGTTTACTTAAGTATTAAAACACAACGACTAAAACAATTTACGAGTATATCTGCCTCTCTATGTATCGAGGTCCCTGAGGAGCTCTTGATTCGGTTCTCGTACTTTCCGATTCAGCGGATTTTTTGCTTCTTTGCAGAAAATCAGACTTCTATTTTAAAAATTTTACAAAAATGCTAAGTGGATAATCTTGCTTGAGCGACAAGATGAAAGACCACGATCATACCTTTTATGGGGTACTTTAAGTTATTATTTTTGAATTCTGGCAACTTTGAAATTTCAAGGTCAATTATTACTTTGTACCTTTCTTTACTTTGTGACTTTTCGAAATATCTTTGTTATGAGAAAAAAGCTTTTATTAAAAATTTTAAAAATTCTTAACTTAATTACGAGCGATTTGAATTTTGATTGATTTTTAATTTTTGAGTTTCTATTTCATTCTTATTATGTTTATTAATTTTGATTTTAAAAATTATGTAGTGTATTATATTTGTTATGTTTGTATAAAGTTTCTTTTTAAATTTAAATTGCTAGTTTTAGTTTTTACTTTTCATTGTACATACATTTTTTTTTTTGTTGGTGAAAATTTTTGACAAGAAATTTTGTGTTTCTATCTCCTTTTTTTCTTCTTTCATCAGGTGAGTTTGTGGTGAAATACCTAGTTTAAAAAACGTAAAAAATGTCAGTATCAATCATTCCCTAATTGATTAAATTTGCTGGCTTATTTCGTTTGTTTTCGCAAAGACAATCAAGTAAATTAATTTAAAACGAAATCCTTACACTTCGTAATACACAAAGTCATCCATAAGCTTCTCTTGTCTCAAAATATGTTGGAAATAATTTATGAAGGAAGTCGTGAACGGAATGATGAGGGTTAAAGAGCAACAAACTTATCTGTAGAGTTAAATAAGGGAGCCACAACCGCAGTATTTAAAGCCGAAATTGAAGGCCACTCGTGAAATATTTTGTTCTCTGATTTGGCCAGCTATACAGATAAGTTTGTCGGGTTGTACAATAATTATAGAGATTAATTTAATAGAGACTGAAACGTTAACATGTTTTAATATTAAATTAATTAAATCGTTCAGGGCAACGGGTTAGATAGTAATCAGTGCGGTTGTGAAGTCAGTAAAAGTGGTTGAACAGTTAGTAAAAGCAGAGAGCGAATAATTTAATTTTATATAATTTGATGAGATGGATTTGTTTTTTTTTTTTACAATTTGTACCCTTCAAACCTGTTTTTTGATATTGGTTTCTGAATAGTTTTACACAATAAAATGCATGCCGTTACTTAAAAAATAAAACATTGTTGTGGATGTTTTTTTTTTTTAGGCATCACATAATTTCGCTGAAATTTGTCTTGGTCATTTATATTATGTGAAACTAGTAAAATAAAACACAAAAACTCAAGGTTAAAAATGTAATGTGTAATCCCTACATTATAAATGCGAAAATTTGTTTGTTGATTTGTTTGTTCCTCTTTCCCTTCGCATTGTCAGAGCAACAGATCGACCTGAATGTTTGCATGGATGTAGTTTAAAGATCGGAGAGTGACATAGGCTACACTTTTTTATCCCGGGAAAATGTACGTGGGGCGCAGCTAGTTATCAATAAATAATGTCTATGTCTGGAGTGTCGTCTAGATGAACGTGCTCCGTCGGTGCTCCACCCTTGGCCATAGTGCCAGGAGGGTTATTGGCCAAAGTAGAACTGGAAACAGTAGTACGTGTTGAAAAAAGATCTAAACTGTAGTAGGTGAAAAATTATTTTCAAAATGATGATACAGCATTTTTAAATTTTGCAATGCTCTGCGCTCGTCACCCTGAGATAGTACATGTTAAATCTCATTGTACCCACGAATTTCGTTGGAAACATCCTCCTTCAATCCGGAACACAGTAATGACACTGCTTGGCGGTTGAATAGCAGGTTTGGTACTTCTCTAGGCAGACTGCAAAACCTACCCCTATATACCCTTACACAACTACACAGCTATTAGAACAGTTGCAACGACAGGACCTTCACGGTAGGCCTCGTAACCGGTCCCTGCAACTTGAATAAATACTTGTTCGCTGGGATCCATGGATAGAATGCCGCGGTTGTTTGTTTTATTTTGAAGTATTATTTTTTCGTTTTATATATACTGTATCTATATGCAAACGAATAATAATACACACTTACACATACTTTAGAGCATTTGTGCATCACGTAATACCCATTATTGCTCACCCCGTCTTTTACCTCTTCTATGTATATGGGGGTTCTCATGGTAATCAAACGCAGTCCCATACAAAACACCAACGTGTATTGCCAAACGCGGCAAACTAGATAACAGATATTTATAATATTATCTACGGAGAGTGATATTATCGTGATATTATAGAGAGAGATATTATCTCTCGCGATATTTTATGTCGATCGCAATACTTTTGGTAGTTTATAACAATCTCCTCTTTTCTCGTCTCGCCTCAGCTTTGGTTGATAATACTGGCCCTAAGGCCGCCAGTTGCTGTTACTATAACAACTTTTTTTTAAAATCCTAATTACGTAAAACCCGATGTGAACAAAAAAGAGTTTATCTATCTATCTATTTATATTGTACTCTAGCTAATGAAAACCAAATATCTACTTTGAAATTCGCTGCAATCTAGTTAGTTATGCAGCAGTTATTCAGCATTGTTTAGTTAGTTTTGAATTATTTGCGTACAATTGTACATGTCTAGAGTCATTATGAATTTCATATGAACTGGTAGCATTTTGGAAAACTAATTAATTAGGTACCGTTGAAACGTTGTTAATTAACGCTGCGGTTGCGGTCTAAATATTGAAAAAAGTTAGTTATAATTTTTAATTAATTAATATTTTGGACCAATTTTATTATATTTGACGTGTAAAATGTATTTACCTATATTATGAAGAATTTTGTAGTAATTTGTAGTATTTGTTGTATTTGTAGTATAATTAATTTAGCTTGACTGGAATGTTGCTGGCTTATCATACGCCTTGGCGTTGCTGTAAGTGTGACAGGCATTTTATAATAAATAAATAAATAAATAGAAAGATGCGTAACCCGATCGTAGTAACTGATAAGGGCGTAAGATGTCTAGGGACATCTTATATCTATGCTTTAAACTGCGACAATTTCTGCTTGACTTGAAATAGAAACCCAAACGAACTGTTCTACGCCGTTCTAAGCCGAGAACGCGCTTCTCAAGAGATGGCGCTGAAAACATTATTTTCGGAAACATCTTTTTTACGTCATAAATTGCAATCTAATTTAAACTAAACCTTAATTAGCGAAAATATGGTTAATAAAGAAACCATATTATCACCAGCTTAGCATTAGCTGACTATATACGTAAGCACCATCTAAGTTTATGGTGTTTTTTAGGTGTGTACTTTTTTGTATTAGATTGTCATTCTTCTCGTATAATTTTTCTATGATATTACAAAGTTTTAAAACGACATTTTGGTATAAAACAAAATTATTTTTAACGATAGCCGGTTATAACTACAGAAACATAACTTTAACCCGGGCTTCATACAAAATATAATGTGAAAGTTAATTCGGTGAAGTATGATAGTCCATGACGTCAAGAAGACTTACGCCGAGACTCCACCAAAGCGGAGACGAGACGAGCGGAGAGGAGATAGAATAGATAGATAGATAGATAAGCACTTTATTGTTCACAAACTAATCACTGAGAACTGTTTATTAAAAATAAACCCAGAGGTAAAAAATAAATAACATTCTAGTTAAGAATGTAAGAAATGTCAATTTAATATGACGTCACATAGACTTTAACTAGCGGACGATGTCAAATTATTATAATTAGATTAAAAGTTATAAGGGAAGATATGAAGATACATACATACATACATAACGGTCAAAAGCATAACCCCTCGCTTTGCTACGCGTAGTTGGATTAAAATACCTGCCTACCATCTCAAAACAAACTTGAAATCTCTTGTTTGATTGAATTTCCTGAGCTTTAAAGCTTAAATGAATATTGCAGATACAAAATACCAAACTTTCTTCAATATTGACAGAAACTTCGGGCTTCTGTGTTGACTAACCAATTTGTTAAATTAATCCGGTTTATTCGGATTTGAGGTAAGACAAAGCCTGCTTTGTGCAACTTTCAAAACTTGGGAACTATCAGTCTGACGCAATTGTTGAACTTTTCAAAGCCTTGTCATGAACACGTAATATGAAAATAACAACAATTTAGAAAGTTTATTGCTTCTCTTTTTTACCATAACATTATACCTATAGGTATAATGTTATGGTAATATACCGATAGTTATGGTATTAATGTTATGGTAATATACCGATAGTTATGGTATTAATTAGTAATGTTATGGTATTATACCGATAGGTATAATGTTATGTATTATACCGATAGGTATAATGTTATGTTATGGTTACGGATTTTCTCTGTCTTTCCTGGGATCAGATTAAATACTCAATACTCAATACTCTATACATATATTGCGAACATCATGTGGATTACATGCAGATCTTAATTAGCATATTTTAAATAGGTAAATCATAATGACCCTCATTGGGTTCGGCAATATCGTGCGGTACGGGTCAATCTATTCCATAATTGTCTTATCTTTTAAAAATTCGCCTAGGGTATAATAGGATTTCGCGAGTAATACAACTACAAAAATAAATATGTAAATTAAATTATATCTACATACATTCTGGACAAAAAGCATCGGGAATTGATCATTTGTTTATGGTTCCAAATTCATTTTTTTTGTTGCTAAAATGGAAAACAGTTGTGCCAAACAACTGTTTTCCATTTTGGCGCGGAGTTTGAGTTGCATCTGTCATTTGGATTAAATACATTGCTGTGTTTTGTTGGATGTCTAGTGTGTGTTGCGAAATTCACAGTCTTGGATTTTGCACCTTTTTTGTCTTTGTGAACGAATTTTCGACCAAAACTCAACAAATACCAGCGAGCAACTACCTTATTAACCAGATATGGCTCCAGCCGACTTCTTTCTTTTTCTAAACTCAAATTACCACTCCGTGGCACCCGTTTCGTTCGGTAGAAGACATAAAAGAGAACAACGGCGGCGACAATTCCGGAAACAGCGTTTAAAAAATGTTTCGATGGTTGGATTATTCGTCAGCGCTAGTGTATCATTACTGAAGGAGCATGCATTAAAGGCGATATAATACATTTGGAAGAATAACTAACATTTACTATATTATTGACCTTTTCCCGGTACTTTCTTGACAGAGTAGTATATACAAAGAAGAACATCCTTTTCTAGGAATCAACGCACAGACCAAACAGCTTATCTTAGAAACGTGAAATTTGAACCCAATGCTCCTTAACTGGTCTAGGTGAGCAATACGATTTTTGCGTAATTCCACATCTAAAGGGGTAAAATTGAACCCTAAAGTGTCTGGAAATAAAATCTATTTTCATGCTAAGCAGTTTCAGACATGATTCAGGGTTTTACGAAAATCAACTCGTAAAGAGGTTTGAGATAATAATATGAGAAAGTAATAAGTAGGAGATTTGATACAAACAATTGCAAGCGATTAAAAAACAAAAAAAAAAAAAAAGTATTTTTGAAACACGAAGCATTTTCAAACTAAAACATTTTTGTGAAAACTACCAACATTGCAAAACAAGACAACGAGAACGAAGCACAAAAGAACTTCTTGCCGCTCGCCGGAACTCTAAGTTTCTTTATAAAATTATAAAGAGGTTTTCCAGACAATTTCTTAGTCGGCCAGACGGCCGTATCTAAAGGATATCCGGTAACTATAAATTAACAAACACTTAGTATGTGGTCCTCGTAGAGCTACGAATTGATATCTGCTCCAGTTATAATTATCTACTGCAGTGCAGGGAGTATATTGTTAAATCCTCATGGTCATACTGATATGACAAACTAGTATGACCACGAGGAAACAGTGTCGTTAACTGCTGTAACTTTGGTGGTTCCTGCCCTGCATGGTTTAGCAATTCCAAAAAAACACCGTTTATCAGAATTTAAAGAACAATAGAGTTACATAAAATCTTTAACCGTTACATCACACTAATATTGTTACGGCAGAACAGATTTGAATGAAATTTAGTATGAAGGTAGCTTACACCCTGGATCGACACATATGCTACTTTTTATCCCGGGAAAGTATTCGTTTTCTGTAGAATAGTAGGTGAAACCGTGGAGCGCAGCTAGTATATTATATAAATCGCTTAAGATTCAAATGTGAAATTTAATGTGCTATATTATCGTTAATATAATTTTGTGTGTATTGTGTTTATAATTGCGTGTGTAATTGTTATCATAAGCCATTTGACGTATACTGCTGAACAAAAGCCTAGCCCTAAGAGGGGGGGGGGGGGGGCATAATCCCCACGCTTGACGGACATCTACTAAAATAAAATAATATCATAGGTATCGGCCGATGACGGACGTAAAGGTGCGCCCCCACCAGAGATTTGCAAGCTACTAGCAATGTACATAGAAAAAAAAACACCAATAACACTTCTTTATTTTCTCATAGCCTAGTCAAGTTACTTCAAATGACTTCAATGGACTTAGTATGGAAGACCCGGACATAATTCATAACTTAGATATAAAATTGTGTTTGGTATAATTAGCTGACGTAGAATCAATATTATACTAAATCAAACAGTCTGAGTACAGGTACGGAACACAGAAAAGGCATTTATGCTTAAGCCATACATTATTGTCGCCGACGACTTTTAGCCGTGCTTACGATCGTCATCTGAAATAGACTAACGCAGCGCAAATAGACAATATTGCAAAATATAAAATTAGAATCTGTTCCAAATAAGCATTATATTTAATTATAGCATATTAAAACAAGAAGTTGGTTTTACAATTGCAAAATCAAAAAAAAACTTGCTATTAATAACTTCCTGGTGAAAGGCTAAATTGATTGGGCTTTACGCCTTTCGTCCTATTGGTGGATTTTTCCTCGCGCACTGCTTAGCAACTCGTCCCTTGTGATACATATTGTGGATACACCAGAGAACAAAAATAATAAAAATAACAACGTACCAACATGCACGAGTGGTACTAAACATATGTACATTACATGTCCCTTCAACCTGAAATGTACTATTTTGAGCACATTCGCTTCATACATCGATGGCGTTGCAGTCTAGCGCACCACAATACGGGTTGATCACGCGAGCGTTCATTCACCCCTGACCCGTGCAAACAAAGCCAATCTAAGTTATTATACAGCGCGGCCCATTTCGGAGGCTTTCGATGCCCCCGATTGTGTATGCACTAAGCTGTTTCAAGCCATTTCAAGCTTGCATGTTGATGAAAAAATTGCATTTTGCAAGCTGCTGTTTTTCATCAAGAACGGGCTCATGCGCACCGCGACAAAATCTTCTCTGCCCTTCATGTCGTGAAAAATAAGACAAACGTATACATAATCATAGCTGTGTCCTAATCTTGCACAATAAAAAGATTTTGGCGGGTGAGCATGCTAGCCCTGGTCTCGTTCTAGTTTTCAACATTTTTTTAAATATACAAGTTAATTAAAACGATGATATTTTTTAATTTCCTTAAAAATAAACATATAGTATCTTTAGAATTCTTTTGTACTAGCTGTGCCCAGTAGTATAACCGCCTGAAAAATACCTCAGAAACCCATACAAAAGTAGCCTATGCCTCACTGGCACAATCCTGCAAAATTCATATCGACCCATTGCTCTGTTACTGTGTGAAAGGAACAAACAAAATAACAAAAATACTTTCGCAAAATACTTTTATAATATTAGTAGGAATTCTGGCGAAGGAGACGAAAAAAACCTTCCTTCGAGTTTTTCTTCGTCTCTTTCGCCAAACTAAAAAAAAAAGCAATTAATTGTATTCTAAAATTGTAAAATGTTTTTTTTAAATTTCCTCTCAGTATTTTTTTTTTTGATAAATTGCCTTCGAGGTAGCGAGAGCTGGGCCGTAAATTTTGTAAAAAGTCATAGAAGAAAAGTTGTTAAAGTAGGATGCCAGGATGCTGTCTGCTTGAGGTTGTTGGCTAGTTAACAAAGAAGTTATTCAACTGACGTGGTTACGTACGGGTTTCGAAACGAAACGAACGATAACGAAACCCGTACGTCTCCGGGTTGTACCCGGGTCTTCGTGCAAAGCCTGGTTATGTTGAAATACTAACCTCGGGTTTCTGAAACGTTTGTTAACTTTGACAACACTTTTATACTAATGCTGCCTTTGTCTGGCACTAAGCAAGTGACAAAGACATCAATACAAACAATCTGTTGTCAAAGTTAACAAACGTTTCAGTAATCCGGGGTAAGTGTTCATTATACGATGCTAGTTTCATAACAATGATTTTGTTTGTGGTACGAAAGATAAAAGATCTTCGTACCAAACTGTTTACGTACTGTTTACGAAGCACAGGTTTCGTAGGCGGCTGAAGAATTTTTTGTGTCGTCTTCACACTGGTATTATTAATACAAAAGTAGTTTTGTCTGTACGTCTGTACTTTTTAACAGTTGACAGGCTAAGTTTTAAGCTACAGCTCTCCGAATAAAGGCGTGGTCGATGATAATTAACACAGTTAACCTGGAATGGGAATAGGCCTCGATTACATTCTGAACTCAGTAATGTTTGCAAACATTACATGCAAACATTACTGTGTTCCGAATTGAAGGGCAATGTTTCCAGCGTAATTACTGAGCATAAAGAGATTTAACATCTAATATCTCATAGTTCTGTTGAAGTTCAAAATTCTGGTTGGTTGACATTATGGGCAGGCGTGAAGCTTAACATCAGGTGAGCGACCTGCTCGTCTCGGCACCAAGTTAAAAAAAAGGAAAGTTTACTTACATAAAAAAATAAAATTATTTTCAAAATAAAAGATCAAGTTGCTCCCGATATTTGAAGAAAATCCTAAAACCGGGTGGACACGTACTTTATAAGATGCCTAGAGCGAAGTTTACTACAGAATACAATAGAAAAAGCGAACGACGCCGCTCTCTGGGGCCCTAAACGTGACCCAAAAAATTATTGGACGGATTTAATTGTCCAATCCACGCAGAGAAAATACGAAAGATAGCCAACATAATACGCATTTTGTAATAGTAGGGCTCTTTTAAAGAGTCAACATTGTGAAATACCACACCTTTGACTAGCCTTGTGGCCAGTGGGTGGATTTCCGCCTTCGGAGCTGTAGGTTGTGGGTTCCATTCCCACCAAGGACAAACATTTGTGTGATGAACATGGATTGTTCTTTGGGTTCTTTGTATTTACAACAAAAAAAGATTATTTATGTATTCTATCAGTTAATCTAGTCCCCATAGTGCAAGCTTGCTTAGTTTGGGGCTAGATGGCGCTGTGTATGAAAAACGTCCACCATTATTTCTTTCATCATCATCATCAGCATGATGACGTCCACTGCTGAACAAAGGCCTCCCCCTTAGTCCGTTAAAAATTTGAAATCGCGGTTTACCATATAAATATAATATTTTTAAATTTATTACGAAGCACAGTTTGTTACAAACTACAATATAATGAAGCTAATTGATGATACGAGCTTATCGTTCGCCTGATGTTAATTGTCACGCTTTTCCATAATGCCAACCATAATTTTGAACGCATTTTTCACTGACACTGTCACTGTAACTGATTCGCTCGTCACTATGAGATATATGTTAAATTTATTTGTGCTTAGTAATTGCGCTGGAAACAATCCGGAACAAAGTGATATTTGCACACTACTGCTTGTTGGTTCAACAACTGAAAAAGATATTAATAAAAAAAAAAAATGTACAAAAACTCTCAGTGCTTTTAAGCTGAAGTGGAAATGGACAGGCCACTTCGCTCGAACAACCGATAACCGATGAGTAAGAAATGTACTTGAGTGGCAACCACGAGCTGGAAGACGCAGCGTAGGTAGACCTCCCACTAGGTGGACTGACGACAATCTGAAGGTCGTGGGTAACCGGTGGGAGGTCTACCTCTATAAAAAAAAAATGTGTAAAATGCGTTCAAAATTATGGTTGGCATTATGGAAAAGCGTGACAATTAACATCAGGCGAACGATAAGCTCGTATCATCAATTAGCTTCATTATATTGTAGTTTGTAACAAACTGTGCTTCGTAATAAATTTAAAAATATTATATTTATATGGTAAACCGCGATTTCAACCAAGACCTGACGTCATCGTCAAAGTCGTGACATTTTACAACTCAACTAGATGGCGCTATTGTATTTGTTAAATGATGATTACGTGGGCCCGCTTGCTATAGGGTTACGAAGAAAGGTGATACTAAGCTGAAAGAAGCCCATTGTTCTCATCATTATGTATATATATATATATATACATAATGATATAAATAATAATATATAAATATAATATAATATAATATATAATATATGATATAAATAATGATATATAATATATATGTACATATATATACATATATATACATAATGATATAATATATAATATAAATATAACTAATCCTAAATAATACACAAATTAGCTATTGCATAGAAAAAATATATTCCTATTTAACGAAATATAGTTGGAACAGTTCATTTTATTTCGTGACAAACCACGAAAAATAACGTCATAATTTAGTTCCATAGGGTTGGTCCTATTATAAAAGTTGTAAATAATTAAGACATTATTATTATTACACACGCATTTACAACATGATTTTATTTCTATTAACAACTTTAGCCTTATCCTTTTCACTTGCAACATAATTATTATGGATGCATGTGCCTGAAATCAATTTAGTGTACACTATTTTGTACACTAGTTTTAAGTAGATTTTTGTATTATATAATTATGTAATTTCTGGTATCAAAAATAAAGAGTTGTCTATTTATCTATATTTACATTTATTTTATATTATTAGAGCTGGCGCTTACCTCGGTCAAAGTGTGAGTTTGGCAATTCAACGGGGTAATGTCGCCAGCTTTTTGGGCACCTTACCCGCAGACAGCACCTAAATGCGGTTTTTTTATTTGTAGATATTTTCGATTTAATTTATTTAAGTATTTATTTTAATTTTGTATCTAGTTTTAGTTTTAGTTTGTATTTTAAGTTTAGATAATAATATAGCTATATAATTAATTTTTACTTATCAAAGGTTTTGTCATACAATTAAATTTATCTATTCTGTAAATGGAGCAGACATTCGGACTGAATATAATAAATATAAATTTTATTTTATGTTAATGATTACAATGAGCTCTTTTCGGCTTAGTGACACCGTTCCGTGTACACTTGGTTGTGGTGTAGATTAGTAAGTGTTTCACACAGTGTTGTAAAAGAAAATTATTGTTACGTCTACTCTACCTTGTATCTGCTCTGTGGTCCCACCATACTAAGCCTAGGTATATTGCTGATTTTGGCAACACTTTTTTCATCCCTGTTTCAAAGGGATTTGCGGTATCTTCTCATTGCGACACTATAGCATTGTTTTCCTCTTTTAACCCCATTTCCAACGATCGTAATAAATCTTGAGACAATAACCGCATTGGCCAGACTTTAGTAGACTTATAGAATATAGATATGACGGTAGGTATTAACACAATAGAGCTCTTAGTAACAATGCCTATCTGATTCCGAGCGCTAAGCATTTATTCTTGAAAAGTAAGCCACAATTTATTCTAATTCTCTTGCCTATTACAATACAATATAACTTTATTATACACCAAAAAGACAAACTTAAAAAAAAAATGAACAATAATATTTTAAAAATGTTAGTATAATGGGCGACCTTATCGCCTAAAGCGATTTCTTCCAGACAACCTTTGGATGAACTACGGTCGGTGGTTTATACATAAAAATAATAATAATATGAAAAAAAACATACATAAACCTACATAAAACACACACAATTAATACAAACTATATATATATATATCAAATACATAATATAAAACTAATAATACATAATTATACATAAGTACCAATTAACACACAGAAAGATAATGTTTATAAACGAGGTTTTTAAATATATAAAGAGATTTAGCCTGCCTATTACCATGATTAGCCAACTATGTTAACTGTATATCGATGTTTAAGCTGGTGTGGGTGTTTGAAGTGGAACACGTTATAATCAAAGAGAATATCACTACGTAGAGACGGAAGTTCCATCGAGAAAAATGAAAAAAGGCGTTTGTATGAAACGTGCACTAGAACTGAATACCGATAGAGATAGTGCGATATGCTCAAGAGATCGATAGAGCAAGACAGCGGATAGCCGCCATTATTTCGAGTACGAGTTTCATACATGATCAGTCTCATTTTTCTGCTAGGCACTTGCACCAGACTGGTTATAATGTTCCGAGAAACTGCCAAACGTATAAAGCAATTTCCAATACGTTATTAGTTTATGTAAATATAGGATAGTGTTTCCAGACCGGAGAGTCCGGAGACCACTCAAACGATTAACTGCTGGGGTATTATAGTAGTTTATTCACAATTTTTCAGCTACTTTTATTCACTTTAGATCAGATTATTACGTATGGATCAAACAAACTAAGTAGAAATGCGCAAGTGTTTTTTTTTCTGTTTTTGTTCATTGTAGATTACATTATTACCTTATGAAAGTAAAATATAAATCAGATGTGCGCTATATAAGCGAGCGCGAATTTTGTAGCTGTTTTCGTTAATTATTTAAATTATTTTAAATTTAAATTTAATTTTATATGAGAGGCGCCGTGCCAATGCAGTTAGTTATTCCTGAACATAAAATATAAATCAGATGTGCGCTATATAAGCGAGCGTGAATTTTTTAGCTGTTTTTGTTAATTATTTTTAATTTAAATTTAATTTTAAATCAGAGGCGCCATGCCAATGCAGTTATTCCTGAACAATTCCAATATTATATCTTAATCTTAATACTTATATCTAGTATGTAAACTATCTACAGCTACATCAGCAGTTAAATTTGCTCATTTCGTCTAACTAGGGTTCAGACCTTCGTGGGCTTCGCTAAGGTAATTACTGTGTACATTGAACCACTAACGATGTTCGTCCGCGGTTACCTAATATCCAGTTAACTAACCCACAATGGAGTACTCGTCGATATGGACAAGATAATAAAACTATTACATCGACACTTATTTAGTAACTTCAATAACATTAGTAAACAACTGAAAAAAACCCTAAGTAAAAATAAATCATAAATATATATACAACTTAAAACTAGCCCTAATCTAATAAACCGCTGCCAGCAGGCATCGTGCCCAAAATGCTGGCCGAATTGCCGCGTTGAATAGGGATTGCGATTCTTTGAGCAAGGTAGAGGCCAGCATTTTGGTCACGAGTTGCTTCGACCAGACGCGATGATAATTCTTTGTATATTTTCTTTGCATGGTAAATGTAATAAAACTATTACATTAAAAATACAAATTGCTGGAAGAAGGATGAAGTAATGTGCTTAATTAATTATTACACAAATTGTATACGCTAAATTGGGCGTAACATTTTGATGAAAAGAGAATAGTTAGGAGTTGTCAAGCGGTTTAACTGTCTTTTTTTTATTTTTTTTTATTTTACTCTGTGACGAGACGAGCAAGTAAAGCGACGACGTTAAGCGTGTCGCTTGCCCATAACAGTTCAGTGCCACCCAGAATTTTGAACTTCAACAGTTCAAAACTATACGCGGTAATGCACTGCGCTCGTCACCCTGAGATGTTAGATGTTAAATCTCTGTATGCCCAGTAATTACGCTGGAAACATTGCCCTTCAATCCGGAACACAGTAATGCTTGCGCACTACTGCTTTGCGGTTGAATAACTGGAAAAGGTGTGGTAATTCCCCAGGCGGACTCTGCACGAGAGCCCCACCACTACAGAAATTGAAATTGGTCTAATTTGAGTAATTAAAATTTAATGAAAATAGAAAAATATTGAAAAAAGGTATACACAAATAGACGAATAAATTGTAATAGTTAATTTTAGTTGTTGTTATTTCTGGTTTTATCCCATATTAAAAGTTTTTCGTCATTGTAAGTACAATAGGCTTCTTTAGGCTTAGTACCACCATTCCGTGTGAATATTGAAAACTCGTCATTCTAAATAAATAAGAAAACCTTTTTTATTTGTTTAGTAAATATACTAATGTGATATCTCAGACACAGAGCTTTTGAGAGTTTTCAGAAGATTTAATCAAACTAGATGAAAGCCAGTCCAGAAAGAGTTTCGGGACAAGCTTTTAGACGAGCACGGTATTGGTACGTTTAAAGTAAGTGAAATACGTTGGAAACGTGCTTCGTTCTCTTTTTATTAACGTAGAGAATTGTGGTTCGCGCGGCTTCTTCGAATGTGAAATTGATAGAATTTTAAACTCATTTCCAAAAGCAATTTTATTACAATTTTTTATTTAGAAATCGCTTTCCATTCGTTTCACAAATAAAGGAATATTAGTGCTTGGTAAAACGGTGATATTGGAAACTATGTATATTAGGTCCGTGCGACGTACAGCTGAAATTCTAACGATAAGCTACGTCGCGTCATAAAATATTATAAAGTCTGTTCAGAAAAAGAGTGGTCGTGGTCAAAAAGTGAACTAACATTAAGATTTGTAATTTATAATGTAATTAGTTGTTAAACGCGACTTTATTTGCGTGGACATAAAAAAGTATCCTATGTCCGTCTTTTTGTGATATAAAGTAACTTCATATCAAATTTTATCAAGATACGTTCAGCCGCTTGGCCGTAATAACGCGACAAACATCCAGACAGAGATACAAAGCTACAAAGCTATAGTTCACTAGATGGCGTTGTTCCATTTTTTTTGACGCTTTGTATGGACTGACAGTTGTAGTGTAGCGAGTTCTGCATCACGCAAGTGAAGTTTTTTCCCCGAGACGAAATTATTCATTTTTATACCTCGAAACTTTATTGGTCCTAATACGACTGCGGCTATATTCCTCTGAATTATAATATTAATTAGCATTGAAGGTGTATTTATTTTTACCTTATATGTATTTTATTTATTAATTTTATTTGTATATTATTTTGTAATTTGGTAAAAGTACGAAGATAAACCACGATAAAAACAAAACTGTAATTTTATCGCCCTCTCTCGCGCCTACTGTTTTTTTTTTTTGAACATGCTCTATTTTACTTAAAATTATAATAAAACTTGACAATGGTTTAATATAGCAGCCAAAAAAACAACATCACCTTACGTGTGAAACAAAAGACTAACTAATTCAAAAATTATTGATATTGGAAATTATGCTGTAGACACATGCTGAGATAGAGTTCAGAGTTCACAGTCTGATGTTAATAAATTGTTAGGGAAGCTACAATTTATTTATTTGAAATTGCTTACACAGTACGTAGTACGTATTTTATCTTTACGCGAATGCTTAGTTTTTGTGCTACGAGGTGCTACGCCGTAGCTACTTCAGGTGCCTACGGAGCCTACGATACAAGTTGTGGTGTGTAACACTACTACGGCGCCAATACCTTATCTATGGCTGCAGTGGCACACAACAGTATCTTTTATGGTCAAACCTAAAAAAGCGGGCTGAGGCGTAGCCGAGACCGAGAGAGAGACCGAGTAGCCGAGACCGAGAGAAAGCAACGAGAGAAAATAAGAGGATAATATATTTGTCTCTCTTTCTCTCTCGTTTATTGTTAGACGCATTATTATTGATTGATTGATCTGTTAGTATAATGGCCGGCAAAAATCTTGAGAAAAAGCGGCGTAGTGTGGGGAAAAGTTGAAGCAAGTTAAGTCAAAATCTCCCGCTTGAAATCTTTTTTGCTCCACAAAAAATACCTAACAACTGTTGTGCAGATGACGTAATTTTTCAAGATATTTGCCGGCTAATCGTAGCTGTGCTGCGAATAGGCAAAATAATACTAAACCACAGTCATTTCTGTATGGATAGAGTTACTTGAATTTTCAGTGATATTTATGCACAAACTTTATAACCCTCGGGAGTCATTGCCTTTAAATTTATGCTCTCTAGTGGTCAAAGACCGTCGTTACTATAAATATTGGTGTATGAATGTAGATACCGTAAACATTGTAGTTTTGAGTTCCAGTTATTCACAAAAACGAGACTAAGGTCCCGTTTTCACTAGACTATTATTATGTCGCACGACCTTTTTGCCCGGCACCTTTTCGGGTGTAATCGCCCGACATCGGACACGGTATCGTGGCACATATCGACACTCCGCGAGCGTCGTGACGTACGAGTCGCACGACAGTCGCACGTCAGGATTTACTTAATGAGGACGCGTATCGCTCTGTGTTCTGCCGCTTTCGCAATATGGCAGAAGAGTGATGACATCATCTGACGTCATCTCCATCACATTCACGTGAATGAGCTACAACTGTTCCAGGGACAAAGTCGACCGATATTTTGGTCGTCCACACACACAAAGATGTTAAGATGTTGCCGAAGGAGGTAGTGTTGCGTAGGATGGCTTACATTCGTCATGAAAGTCGCGGAACACAGAGCGACACGCTGCCTCACTAAGGAAAGCATGGCGACTGCGTCAACTCGTGAACGGTTGCTGCTTGCGGGAGCTGGACTGCTCGGAGTATATACGTAAATCTAGTAATAAGTAACACCTAACTCTAATATAAGTGCGGTATATTCCTTTTGTAACGCCATTAGTTATATTATGTTATAGTATGTTATATTATATATAGTTGATAAACAATTGTAAAATTTGACAAAAGGCACGGGCCTCAGAATCTGTGGAGCAAAGCTTAGAAAAAAAAATGGAAAGCATATCACGGTAACGTGACACTCGCCTGACAGGAAAGCAAATCGGGCGAGTGTCACGTTACCGTGATATGTCCTATGACACGTGGATGTCAGGTGCGATGTCGGGCGATGTCCCCGCTACGTTGCTCGATACGTAGACATCGTGTCGGGCGACAAGTTCGCGCGAAAAATGTCCCCTAGTGAAAACGTGGCATAAGAATTTCATAACTATATAAATCAGAACATGCTGAGTTAATGTTCTGAATTTACACATTGTGATATGTCAAATAGTTATTTGCACAGGTTTTGGTAGCTTCTGCATTCAATGTAAATTCATGCTAATTTGTTGTTCAGTATGGCTTAGATACCCTGAATTTCGCTTACGTCTAATGGCAGCTGTGATAGCATTCACTTTCACGCGCACGGTGCGAGCGGGATGGCATGCAACATTGCTACCAAATAATAAGGATCCAGGCGCCTTATTCCGTAACTCTGGTGGCAATGGTCATCGCGAGCCGTCCCACTCGCGCCAACTTACTATCGCACCATGCGAGCGAGCAGGACAGCAAACGAAGACCATCGCCATCAGAGTTACGGGATAAGGCCCCAGGTATTGGGTTCGATTTCCATTCAAGCAGAAGGTTGCATTATAATTTATGTATATTTTCATGGGTCTTTTATAGTACTTGTATACATGTAAATTAATTTTGAAGTTAAAAACGGCCAGGCATTTTTATTTGAGTACCTACCTAGTTGTTGCGCTCCGCGATTTCAATCACGTAGATTTTTTTTTCCTTAAAATACCCCTGTATTGCAGTGAACACAACAATAAAAAATATACAAATCAGTCAACCCATTTTAGGGATTAATAGCATCTAGTCTAGCATTATCCCCTATTAATAGCACACGCCGTCCCTTACCTCTTCCACACAAATCCTCTGCATGCTAAGGTTGCCTGGAAGAGATCGTTTTAAGCGATAAGGCCGCCAGTTATTACACTAGTTTTAAGTTGTTTTTTTGGTCTTTTTTATGTCAATTCTGGTGTGAACAATCGGACTATCTCCTGTCTATCTAAATCTTGCAAGCACAAATATACAAAAATTTTTTGCAAAACCACAGCGTACTGATACCTCACATGACCTTAAATCTTGACAGCCTCTTGACCGATCGTGCTCGTATTCAAAAATCTTGCTTAGAATTGAATACCGAATATTTCTGCCAAATATTATCAAAATCGGCCGGTAAATAGCGCCGCAGCAAACTTTTTGGAGAAAAGACCCCTCCAATGAAAAATCCGACGTCAAAAAATACTAGACAATTGTGGAGCTGTACTTATACCGAGTTTCCTTAGGATTGGTTGTAAAAATACGATATGTATGCGAGTACCAAAATACGAACAGATGAAAGCAAAATATATGACTTTCTTCTGCATAAACAGGCTCGAAGTGTCAAAGACATTTCGCAGTCGAGTTTTTCGTTTTTTTCGTTAGGTTCTTACTTATGTAGTACAAACCCAAGAGCCGTTACTTTCTCCCTATTGTTATTACTATCAATAAAGCAGTAACACCTATGTACCGTGTTATCGCTTGCCGGGTTTTTCGGGTTTTCGATACTTAAGTGGGTTTTATATCATAAATAATTCATGGCTTCGTTTCAGTTCAATAAACTGAGATTGTTGCAGTACTATAGCTTTGAAGAGTGAGAAACAATCAGAAAAGAATAGTGACGATATAATTTAACACGAATACTTTACATGTAGTAGTAGGTTTCTGTTGAAGAGGCCGCCTGGGGAAGAAAAACGTCTTTGCCAGTAACTCAACCGCCAAGAAGTAGTGTGCAAACATTACTTAAGTTTGAAGAGAAAACCTTTCAACGAAATTAATGGGCTAAAAATTCAATCCTCATAAAAAGCGATCCCCAAACGCCCAAACCTCGTCTTGCCTTGCACTGTAGGCAAGACATGGATGCGCGCGTATCACGCCTATAGCCTTCATTGATAAAGAACACTAGATAAGATCGAAAATGTAGTCGGAATAACCGACTCAATTATTGTACTTATATGGTCTGTTATACATGGTGACGAAAGTATCGAAGCTCTTTTACAATAGCACTATTTTATTATTTGTCAATTAGTAATGGAGTAAATTTAATTACTAAAATTAAATTGCTAGTCTGATAATCCCATCAAATACTTAGATATAGTATTAGACGTAGAGCATAATGTAGTGACATTATGCTCCGGCTCCGGCCCTTAAACTATATCCATGCAAAAATTCAGGACGATCCGTTGCTCTGTTGATCCGTTCGAATTTTTAGAATTAGACGGGATTATCAGACTGGCAATTTAATTTTAGTAATGAAATTTACTATATTATGCTATAATGTCATTATACTACTATATATCCTGGGAAAATGTACGGTTCCTGAGGGATTGGGTACAACCGCGGGGCGCAGCTAGTTGACTATAATCCAGGCGTTTTTATCCAAAAAAAAAAGTTTCTTGTTATATAAACAAGAAGGACACTTGGCTAGATGTGGTGACGGTAGGTAGGTGGAGTATTTCTCTAAGGGAATGGTGGCCACGTGATGGTAAGCGTAGCTCTGGTAGACCGATACAGCGATGGCGTGACGACATCCAAAAGCTTTGCGGCAACACCTGGAAGAGATTAGGTAGATTGGCGAAAGGGGGAGGAGGCTTTTGCTCTGCAGTGGGCTGAATAAACTGCCGATGATGATGATGATGATGATGATAAATATTATATTCTTCTTCAAAATATATAAATTCTTGTTTCTGTAAAAAGAGATTGTGCAGAGACTGATCACTGTCTCAGGGTAGTCTGCGTTCCTTATCGACTCAGGTCGGAGTTGTGTCGAATGCAAAGTGATTTATGGAACCCCGATCCCGACACATTGCATGTTTCCGAAATAACCTATGGCGATGACGCTCTCGCGATATCTTTAAAGATTTCGAGGTTTACTTAAACTTTTAAAGTTATTAAACATTGCAGGGCCCGTATCGTGACACGCTCATTGTCGTCATCATTCAATGTAATTTTAGAACAGACTAACCAGGAGTGAATATATTGTTCAGTCTTGGGAGCATTCTAGTACCAAGCCTGAAAATTGCTTAAATATATTTTGCTTCTATATTTTTCATTAAAAATTAAGCTAACCTTTATGCTGGTCCCAGACTTGCATGCCGAGCCCTGAATTTTCGCGCAACGGGGCGATATACACCTATCAGAGAGGAGTATACGCCTGCCTATATCGCCTCGCGGCCTCGATGCGCGAACATGCGGGGATCGGCAAGGAAGTCTGCGACCAGACGTTGACAGCCCAAAATCTTAAATTGTTGAAATGTAAATTTTCAGAATATAAACTTGTGTTTTTCAAGAAAATTGGCGTCGATTTTGTCGTAACGCCCACTAAACTAAATCTGAGAGGTCTAAAACTAGTAGTTATGCGAACTGTCGTGAGCACAAACCTCTTCGCCCAAACTCAATTCTACAACTTCATAAAAAAAAATGTCGTCGGCGATTTTTGGGGGCAATACCCCACCAATCAAAAATTTTCAGCGGCCAATTTTGACAATATTTGGCAGCAATATTTGATACCATAAACAAGAATATCGAATATGAGTAAAATCGGTCTAGAGCATGGATCTATGATGCTTCGTCTAAGGTCTAGAGGTTGTCAAGATAAATAATGTCATGAGTTCTCACTTGTTCACAATTGAGATTGTGCAAAAAAGTTTGTGCTAACAAATTTAGTTAAGTACTTCAGAAAATGTTATAACAGACTCAACAACCTTGTACCTCTTTTACTTTCGTTTTGAGATTAATTTTTATGGTAAGGGAGAGTGATATATCCTTATATTCCAACTGATACTCCCAACACTTTTTTTCATAGATATAGGTTAAGGGTCGGAGAGTGACTAAGGTATTTTTTTATCCCGGGAGAATATACGGTTTTTTGACCCAGGTGAAGCTGCGGATCGCAGCTCGTTCCCTATTACTATGTAAATGTTAGAGGCTTACTCTTTAGGAAACTTGAAACAGCTGCCATATTACCCATAGTAATTTTACTCACTGTTTCAATAAAGAAAGATATTAAGTGAGTAGAGGCCCACATAAAATATATTTATGTTATCTGTACCTTCGTTATATTAAGACGTTTCGGTCAAGAATAATCCCAAGGGACGGGTATAGTCGATTTATATTAACTTGAAGAAGCAAGGAAGTCTGCGGAAAATAATATATCTTGCATGTCTTGGAATATTACATCACTATAGAAATCGGAACTAAGAAAATTTTTGCGCTAAAATTCAGCAATTCGCTTTATATTCCGGGTGACATTTTTAACGAAACGCAAACTGTGACAGGAACATGTGATTATAACGCGTCTCAACTTTTCTTTAAATAGTCTCAATTAAACGCCAATTATTTTTAGAAACTTGTGTTACTCCGAGTGTTAATGCTATCTCGTTCGGACTATTTTAATATTTTTATATATAAAAATTACTGAGAGGAAAAAAAAGCCAATGTTTTATAGCAATTTTCATGTTATTTATTTTCATTTTGGCGATGAATAAGGAAAAGACTCCTAAAAAATGATTTTATCTTCATCTTCGTAAAAACAAAAATGTTTACATAAAAATACTGTAAATGGTATTTTAAAGATGAATTAACATTTTTTTTTATTTCCACTCAATTTTTTTCTAAAAGTACGAACGAAATAGTTCTTTCTTAGTCGAACAATGATAGAAAGTTACAATACAATGCAATGTAACTTTATTATACACCAATAAGACAAGTTAAGTTTTATTATAACATTTATTGTCATTAATTTATTAAAATGAATATAATATTTCATAATTGCGCTGCGAGTTCATCTATCATCATCATCATCTCAGCCACAGGACGTAAGCCTCCCCCTTAGATTTCCACGAAGAGCGGATGGAAATGGCTCACATCCAGCGCGTCCCTGCGATCTTTATCAGGTCGTCTGTCCACCTTGTGGGTGGACGTCCTACGCTGCGCATACGCTGCGCTGCTTCATCTATACATTGATCTATTTAAATATACATAATATTTTATGTCGTAAAAATAAACATCTAACAATTTTATTCATTTCATTCTGCTGCTCTTGCGTATTCATTTGACAAGTGTCAAACCAATACAAACTTGATATAGGTCCGGGCTTGGGTAGGACAAAAATAGGTGAAAACTGACTTGTGACTCGTAATGAATCGAGTTTTTGTAACGTCTTACAGTAGTCAGTGCGGGCAGACGAGCCACATGATACGGGCGCATATTTACAACCAAGTCAGTGCAGGTTGACGCATCGTTGCAAGCACAACGTATCTAGTTTTAATTGACCAAGCGAAGCGAATTTCTCAGAGTTTACTGGGACACATCGGCATTTGTATGTATGTTTGTGTGTATATTTGTTAGATGATAGCTTGCGAACCGTTGATCTGATTGTCATGAAATTTTGTAGACAATAGTTAATTTCAATACAATTTTTAAGTTCGAATATGAGCTGAATAGGTCCAGGGGTTGTTAAGATATAGGGGTCGCGAGGTCTCAGTTCGGCGCGAACTACTAGTTTAATTTATTATAAATTTTGTTTTTCATATTCAACCTCTACGTTCGTTACTCTGAAAAAAAAAGTGGAGCACGCTCGCATCGAGCACTTGACTCATCAAGTGCTCGATGCAAGCGTTTGCCGCGTCTTGTGTATCGCCGTTTTGTAACAAGCTCCGCAAGTCAGTCTCTGCCTGTGATCGGTTACCAAAATGACGTTCGGGGGCAAAAATGAGCGTTGTCTAAAGTAATCAGTAGATTATGATGACGATATAATATAATGTCCTGTTTCATGTCATTGATTTCTATTTTATTAAGTTTTTCCCCTTTTTTATAGTATTATAGACGTCAGTGACCTAGTCAAATACCATAAATATAGTAATAAAGTATACAGGACTATAAGGAAAGGTTATGCTAAGCCGAAAAGGGCTCATAGTATCCTCATCCTTATGAACAATTTTTATTACAGGACCAACTATGAAATTGAGAAAAAAAACAGCTTGTCCGTAGAAAAATTGTAATGATACTCAAACAGCTGATTTTTTTTTTTTCGATTTCCGGTTTGGTCCCATATTAAAAGTTTATAACACTGTTATGGACCCAATTCCCAACCAACCCAATTCTAGGTTTACCCAGTATGGCGGCCGTTGACTGTCTGGCTATAATTAAAAAATCGATGGCTCTCAGTCGCTGCGGTTTGTCGAGAATTCGAGATGCACCGATTTGTCAGTCAGTTGTCCCGGACATTTCATCATCGGTATCTTGTCTTTGTATTAGACGTGACAGTGACAGGTTTCATATTAATTAAAAGCTGATTATGTTATTACTGAGCGTTTTGTATTTCCCAATTACCAACAACAGAACATGGATCACAGAATACTCAATAAAAAGTAAACAGATCATTGCTAGGGTTGGGTCACGGGGAATAATTGTAGGCCACTCTTTGATATAATAGATATAATACATAGTTACATTCATAAATATAATTATATTTATTAACGTATGTAAACACTAATAATAATATTTATTTACTAGCCTACATAAAACATAACAAATTAAAACATTAATATGTTTTATTATATGTTTGAATGTAACTATGTATTATATCAAAGAGTAGCCCTCATAATGATTCCCCATGACACATATTCTGGCGTTGTCTTTTTGGTGGTGCCATTAAGAATTAATACTTCTCATTGATTTATATGGCGATTACTCTTAATTACTGTGTTCAAGCATTTATATAGGAGGAGCCGTAGGAGGATTTGAGGTTTGATTTGGTTTGGTTATATTAATTAAAATAGCCGGCTACGTCATCGACATAGTTACTAGTATTTCTATTATAACCGTAGTTTAAGTTGTTCATAACGATTCCAGGCTTCTATTATGAGTAGATGTTTACCAATGTAAATACCATTTTTCAAAATGGCGATTTCAACATAGACTTCTCGTATGTTAAAACTTTAATTGAATTTAAAATGTCTCTTATTACCGGTGGTCGGGAACCTTACTTTCGTTGTAAATTATTTTATTGTCCATGTTCGAATGAATATAAAAAAAATATATATATAATAACATATGCATATAATGAAGCTGCTTGATATATATATATTGAATATATATATATGTAATATCAAGCAGCTTCATCGGAATGTAAAGAAAAGACAGAGTATGTAACATTGAACTGCATTCCAGAACTAGTAGTGCCGATTGCAAGTTTTTCCAAATGCGTTTACTTCACAGAAGAGAAAAAAAAATACTATCTTTCTCTTTTCTATGGTTTACTTACTCGATCGCGTTAGCGTTAACTATAATTTGTATGAAATAGAGCAGCGCCGTCTCGCTTCATCTAGATGGCACTGCTCTTACTTCATACAAATCATAGTTAACGTAAACGCGATCGAATAGGTAAACGCAATCACAAAAACTCGCACTCTGGCATCGCGTATGTTGGAAACAAGACTGCTAATGTGAAGTGGGAGTGGGCGGGCCATGTCTGTCGAATGCACCCGGAAAGGTGGGCAAAGTTCCTCACTCATTGGGGCATGAAGAAGGATCTCCAGGAAGGCTGCAAAAAGTGTTGGTGGGACGACTGGTGATTTTTAAATTTGTTCAACATGAGATCGGTACAATATAAGAATTGGTCCTAATCGACCGGAAGCGAGTTGAACACGTTTAATCGTGACTGGTCCCAAATGTGACTGGTGACTGGTCATCGTCTAGCAATGGAGCGTGTGAAATGAAAGAAAACGGGGAGACTTTATACCAGCAGTGGGATTAAATAGGTAAAAAAAACATAAAATATTTTCCGAAATCTGTAAATATTTCACCCGACTCTATAATTATATGCAGATATTACTTACATCTTTCTTTGTATCCGAACAGCAAGAACTCAGCAGTGGGATGCTTAACGGCCCTTGACCCTATTGTTGGGTTCTCCTTCAAACAGGAGTGAGCGTCGATCTCAATGATAAAAATAAGCAACAAAAAATTGGGTTCTTGGGACAAAAACTTCGGGCCTGTGAAAACAATCCACAGGATTAAATGGATGTCGATTTCACAACGCGAACATAATATCCATCCATAAGAATAATTTATAAAGGAAAAAGCAAGGCTTTTTGTAAGATGATAAATTCTGAGAAATGAAAATGAAAAATGGCGCTGCCGATTCAAGAAGATCACACAATTCTACGCAGAGCATACAAAAATTATGTGTTATAATAATGATAAAAAAATAAATATAAATTATGATATGTGTATCGAAGCGCGCCTTTTTCGAAGTTGGTATGATTATGTGCTTCACGTTGGGAAGTCACTTCTGATGAGGCCGTTATGGAATGTTTGATACATTCACAAAAAAAGATTTGACGTAATTTTGCAAAAAAATAAAATGTGTAAGTACGTCATGAAGTCTTTTAAAAATGCAGAAAAAATTGGAATATTGTTTAACTTTAAGGCGAAGTTAGACAGTGGTTATTTAATAATAAAATAAAATAAAAACAATAAAACCCGACTACACAATGTAACCTATGAAACTCGAGGCAAAAGAGGAGTCCAACGATAACTCACTCGTCAAAATTGTTGAAGCCTTTTTGAGCTACAGGTGCTTATAATATTATATGAACAGAAAAACATATATATGTTCATAAATACATACTTATACATCACCTATTCCTTCTTGGGCAGTTGGGTAAAAAAATATAACAACGAGTATTTTGCACTGAAAGTTAAATAATTCAGTAAATAAAACCTGGTACATAGCTAAACCACACATAAATTAAATAAAGAACGTGCCCATGTTTTGTTTATTAAAACTCTGACAAGTGTTAGACAAACACCGTCAAATAAAATGAAATTCATCCAAAAAATAATGCCTTTATTAATTTCACCAACAAAACATGAAACCTGCCTCTGCGGCCGTATAATTTTAATTTTTTCATTAACCAAGACAATACCGTGTGGTATTGTCTCGCTCAAAAAACATTTGGGATTCTCTCCTTTTGCTCTGTGACATTCAGTAATATTTCCATGAACGGTTTGCGTTTCGAGGGTCGAGCAAACACGAATGATTCATTATGTATACACAAATGTTCATTAGCGATGACGGTCTTTACGGGCACGAGGACTCGGGACTTGACAATGACTGCATTTGTGGACAATTCAATTCAATTTACTCTTCGAATTTGGGTACATTAGCGTCATTATGAATGCCAAATATATGTACAATATTACTTGAAGTTTAATAAAAAATACGCGCTGAATGGAAGTACGACGAAAGTACAGTATTGAAAAAATGAGTACGGGTAAAACTTTAACCAATTTTTTTTTTTTTAATGTTTTGTTTGTAAGGGCAGTAGTTTAAAAAAAGTAGTATAGCGACTAAACGAGGCCAAGGTGACCATAACACACACAAGCATACCACACATACCATGACAGTGAGAATATTGCGAACATCATTAGACGAACATTCTCTTTTATTATTATTATGAATCATAAGTGTCCTGCAGGGCAAAGGCCACATAATTTTTTATTTCTACATAGCATAAAATAAAATCGCTTTCCGCGTCTGTCTATATATCCGCTAGCTCCTCCTAAGCCACTCGACGGATTTTGATGCGGTATTCACCATCAGTTAGATAATTTTTCACGGAAGGTGTATAAGCAGTAACTTCATATTTTTCACATCTTTTTTTCTAAATTACACACGTGCGAAGCCGCTGGTAAATTATAAATTATACTTTTTGTATTTGTGTCGAGTAATAATAATTTGACCAAAAATAATTTCTAAGTTGATCAGGTGATTTCACACTTTGACCGATATCGCGATGTGTCGCTTGAACAATAAACATTTTTCCAAAATGACAAGATGATATTAAAAACAAGGTTTATAAAGTTTCTTTGCTATTTAACATGATTTATACGAATTCTCATGCTGATTCAAACAGCGTGGTAATGCCGCCAGCATGCTGGGTACGCTGCCAACTGGTAGTGGGCTTAAACATTTGGATTATCTATAGTCCTTTAATGGTCTCTGGATACTCACGTTAAATTGATTCTACCTCTCAGTGGAAGGCAAGACGAGGTCGCGAGGACTTGATAAAGGTCACCGAATGTGATCGAAATTATTGTCGGAATAACAACTCAATTTAACGTGAGTATTTCCGGTTTATTAAAACAAAATGTGTCAAAATCACGTCAATTTTCATAGCAAATTCAATGTTTACTCTATTACACAGTTAGTAGTAACATAATTATGATATATCTAATTTAATATGAAAATTAATTGAAAACATTTTAAATTACAAAATTAAAAATAGTTTTTTACAACAGCTAATACCATCTTCATTAAGTATTTTATAGAAAAAAAAAAGGTTTAATGGTGCGAGGAAGAACTTAAACGGTCAAATCATTCTTAAAAAATTGGGGCTCTATTTTTCAATCGCTTGCATAAAAGTATTGCTCGTACGAAAATATCCTGCGAAACGACTGACTTTTGAAAGAGACACCAAACAAAAGTCGAATTTTTTAAATAACCAATAACCGTATCACTCGCTAACGCAACGAGTAGTTTGAAGCATTCGAATTTGCTTCTGTCAATAGAAAATCTTTTATTTCGCGTAATATTTTCGTGCGAAATATCATACAATCGATTCAAAAATGGAGCCACTGAAAGTATAGGAATCCCATAGTGCACAACGGCTCGACCTTACGACTACTTTTCTTATCCTAATTTTCACTAGATTTAAATACTCAAAACGGCTAAGTGCCGATCAAGTAATATAACTACTCTCAATTGAGCATTCAGACTAATAGAACATTAAAACTGGTTGGCCATATATTCTTGTCGTAAACCGCAATGTTACTCGTAACTTTACTGAGAGGTTATAGGTTCACTGAGAAATAGGAAATTGTCGACGATAAAATATCGTATGTATGTTATTCACCCCCGAATACCGAAACGTTTGTTAACTTTGACGACAGATTAATTCTGTTGCTGCCTTTGTCATTTGCCTAGTGTCAGACAAATGCAGCATTAGAATTAATCTGTTGTTAAAGTTAACAAGCGTTTCAGTATTCGGGGGCTAGTTTGATATTTCCAATTTTTTATCAATTTTTTTTTGCTCCTCATAGCAGAAAAGAGTATGGTAAGTAAAAAAAATATCTCCTTTATTAGCCTCACTATAAGCCAGAAAACGTCAGTTGCTAAGCAAAGGATCCCTTTTAGACGCCACACTGATCGACAATCTGCCAATTGTATCCACCGATTGCTCGTGGCTTAAATGTCGTCTGTCCATTTAGTGGTCTTTCAGGTCGTGGTCACCACTTTAGAAACATTCTTCTCCATCGGTTATCGATTCTTCGAGTGATATTGCCTGCCCATTGCTACTTCAACTTTCAGAACCCTGAAAGTTGTATCGGTGACTTTGATTCTTCGGCAAATATATTCGTTCAGGATTTTATCCCACAAAGAAACTCCGAGTATAGCTTTCTCCATTGCCCGCTGTGTTTCTCTGAGTTTTTTCCATGCTTCTCAGAAAGGCCAGTGCCGTTGTTCTCTATCTTCGTTCAAACTCGTAACGTGGCTGCATTTAGTTAGCTCTGTGGAATTTGCATGGAATGGTATTGTTTATTACCATTCCATGCGAAATCCACGGAGTTCACATGACGCGTCCGCGTTACGAGTTTGAACAAAGATACAGAATAAGGGCCCAGCATTAATTATAGAACACGCATCAGTTCCAAATATCATCATGTTGTTTGTCACTATGCGAATAAAATACGTAC
Source organism: Apocheima hispidaria (assembly GCA_947579745.1). Classification (NCBI taxonomy): domain Eukaryota; kingdom Metazoa; phylum Arthropoda; class Insecta; order Lepidoptera; family Geometridae; genus Apocheima; species Apocheima hispidaria. Next base: position 6,800,506 of record OX388162.1, read on the forward strand.
CCTTGCTTTCAATAGTCGGATTGAAAGCGTGTAATATTCTCAATTTAGTTTTGCTGAAGTCAGCTTCTCTGTGCATGTCGTAGGCTCCTGTAATTTAAGGTGCACTCAGATTAGTGCTCGTTTCTTATATAGATAGATATATAGATAAGATAAGATATTGTTCACACCAAATTTTAAATAGTTAGGACAAAAAAGCTTAAAGCTAGTGTAACAACTGGCGGCCTTATCGCTGAAAGAAATCTCTTCCAGGCAACCTTAAGATGGAGAAGAAAAAAAAAATGGTAAAAAAAATTATTTTAAGCTAAGCCGAAAAGGGGTCATAGCACTCATCATTATGAACAACTTTTACTACGGTACCAACCCTGAAATCGAGAAAAAATATCAGCTGTCCCATAGAAAAATGACAATGCCACTCGACAAAATGTATGGAACATCTGATTTTTTGTTCTCTATTTCAGCGTTGGTCCCATAGTAAAAGTTGTTCACGATCTTGAGTAATATGAGCCTAATTCGGCTTGGCATACCCTTTCCTGTATAAATAATAAAATAATAAATCAATTTTACTGAAAATAATTACCTATTACAAACCCGAGTGCCAAATTTCATCGAAATAAATGACTTGGCAGTATAACTAAACCAACGTTGAAACTTTGGTTAGTTATCTTTTTTTTTTTTTTTTTTTTGTGTTGAGAATGTTTTTTTTTATTTTAATTATTGATATAATTAATTTTAATGCTGTGTGAGGTGTTCAACTGTTTATCATGGTGATGAGCATTAAGTAAGCTACGAATTACGTAAGTTGTATTAAGTAAGCTTGGTGGCTTACGACTCGAAATGAAGAAACACCAAGTGTTCCTTAAATAAATAGTTTTTTCATCAAGTCTGTTTGTCCAGGTTATTAGAGTTCCTGTGATGAACGAAACAATCATTATTTTAGAGAGCTTCCGTTTTTTTTTTTTTGCTACTTACTGAGTGACGGGATGAACAAGAGGCTTGCCTAATGGTTTAACGTCACGCTTGCCTGTGGCATTCATTATTTTGAACAATGCGGCCTTATAGGTTAGATGGTAAATCTATAAGATTTTTGAACTTCAACAGTTCAAAACTATGCGCGGCAATGCACTGCGCTCGTCACCTTGAGATATTAGAGGTTATATCTCTATGTGTCCAGTAATTACGCTGGAAGCACTGCCCTTCAATCCGGAACACAATACTGTTTGCAAACTACTGCTTGGCGGTTAAATAAATAGCAAAGGTGTATTAGATAGCGTCTGCATAATAATCCTACCACTACAAAATTGTTGTTATCTTTATTTCAGTACTCTAAGAACTTTCAACATTGTGTTCATAACGTATATTTAAATATATATTTTTTATTTCTCATCAGGAAACCAAATAAATATCGTTATGAAGAGGCATCTGAAAATAAACACCGGCTTATTTAAACGATTAAATTATACTTTGATTTATTAGTAACATGAACGTTGCTGATAGAAAGAGATGGAAAGTCTTTATTTTTAGTCAGCTAAAAATGTTCAAGATTAATTTCAGTTGGATATGGCATTTTTTAAAGGCAATTTCTTTGTATGCCGAGGTTAAAACGATTTTAGAATAAGCGTTAGTATCTATTTCGATCTAGGCTAGGCGTACCTGTTATTTATTTTTTGAAAGCTAGCTTGAATACTTAAGCAAATTGTGGCATATGTGGACGGCTCGCTGGTGTTCGAAGATGCAGTCTGTCAGATCTGTCATGTACACTCAATACGGTTCTAATTTACCCGAGGTGGGCGTTGTTGAAAGTGTCCAGTCCGCTCCACTAAGTGATGCGGCACGGACATTATTTAAACTGCTGTGTGTAGCTGACATAGTCAAGAAGCAACTCAAGCATCTAATAGATAAAGATTTTTTTTTAAAGTCTTAATTTTATTAGTTACTCTAAAACATGAAACCATATCCATTGTTTCCTACAGTCAAGTCCAAAACGCCGACTCAACGATGGCTGACGACCATCAATTTTTAATTGGAGACATTTCCTTTCAGAAGGTTTTTAGGTCACGTATCATGGCGGCCCGTAAAATATGTATCGGGAGTTTAACATGGCCTTGGTTTCGAGGCGGTTACATTGACCAAAACGATGATTGAATAAAGTATTTTTTTTACCAATAACTAGCTGATGTACGCGATTTCGTATGCAATGAAGCTTAGCCTTCGGCCTCGCTAAACTCTCCATGTAAACCTTGTCCTGACATCTATGAACACAACATAAAAGAAACCATCAAAATCGTTAAAACCGTTTTTGAGTTTTAGCGCGACTAACGAACGGTGATTAATTTTATAAACATAGATTACTAACTGTTACCCGCGACTCCCTTCGCGTGAACCAATAATTTCTAAACAAGTAGCTTATGTCGTCTCCTACTCTTAAGCTATATCTACGCAAAAACTCAGGTCGATCCGTCCAGCCGTTTAGCCGTGATAACGCGACAAACACCCAGACAGAGAGCAGAGAGACAGAGTTTTATAATATTAGTTAGCATTAATGAAATAGAAATTATGAAATTTACTCTGGGTCCATGACTAATAAGTTAGTATAATAAATATAATTCTATGATATTGTAAAATTGGTAATTGGTATTGTACACAGAAGAGGAAAAATTTTTTTTACTTCTCTCTCTTCTGTGGTATTGTAAATTGGTTGTGCAAAAAAGTTTGTGCTCGCTTTATTTGGATATCATTATTTTAAATTGTGAATGAAAAACAGAAAATAAGGAACTATTTTTGTATATTGATCGGTATGAATTTGACCAAAATTGTGGTTAATCTTTTTTTTTTTTGTTACTCGGTGATGAGTCGAGCAAGCTGCTTACCTGATGTTAAGCTCTCTTGCAGAGTCCGCCTGGGGAAGTACCAAACCTTTGCCAGTTATTCAACCACCAAGCAGTAGTGTGCAAGCATAACTGTGTTCCGGATTGAAGGGCAATGCTTCCAGCGTAATTACTGGGCATACAGAGATTTAACATCTAACATCTCAGGGTGACGAGCGCAGTACATTGCCGCGCATAGTTATGAACTGTTGAAGTTCAAAATTCTGGGTGGCACTGAACTGTTATGGGCAAGCGTGACGCTTAACATCAGGTGAGCGACTTGCTCTTCTCGTCACCGAGTAACATAAAAAAAAATGAGATCAACTTTGGTACACTTTTAATTACTTTTTGTATATTAGATAGGTGCTGTAATTCAAATAAAATGGAAAGTTACAGAAACAGCTTCTTTTCAAACTGTTTATGAAACACTAAAACATACTAAAAGCGTGAATAAATATTAGATCAGCTGGTATCACTTTTTTCTGTTATTGACAAGCATGGCGTTAACAACAAGTGTACAAAAAAATACTATAAAAATAATAAAGACGTTAAAATAAATAAGACAATAACATACATATTAATAAACCTATAAAACCTATAAATTTACTCAATAAAATATTTTGTATTTGTATTTTATTTAGATGATTTTCATGATTTTATTCGGTACAAACTAACTTGTATAAATGGTTCGCAGCTGCCTAACTGAGGGCAGTTTCCTTCCTTGTTTGCTAAAAACAGCTAAATATTCAACAAGTATGAAGAGGAGGCCACACCGCAAGCTAAGCTAAACGAAGCTAACTTCGTTTAGCTGAGGTCACATAGCTGCGGCGTCTTTTCATACTTCGGTTGAAACCGCAAACCACAGATGAAGTATGAAAAGACGCCGCAGCTACGTGATTGTTAAACGAAGCTTATCTTAGCTCGCGGTGTGGCCTGCGCTTAACAGATTGATAGCTGGGTAGAATTGACGCCCTCGATAAACTGTGTACATTACATAGCACTTTTACTTATTCCATGTAAAGGGTAAAAGTACCTTGGCTTGTAATAAACAGAACAACTAGACTTCAGAATACACAGAAGCTTATTTTAAATCATTTTTATTTTATTTTTAATAAGGTTATATTATGTTGCGAGAGTTTTTTTTGCATGCGCCATTATTTCATTATCTTGATTTTGATTTTATTATCTTTGACTTTTAGTCACCAATGTACACCAACTGAATGGCATCTCAGGTTTTCTCCACTGTCCGTTGTATCTCTACATACATTCATTCAATCAAATAAAATTCCTCTTGGCTCTTATTTACTTTTTGAATCGCCTTCTCATCTCATTTCGTCATTATCTCAAAACTTTTTGTTTTGTTTTAGACCGATACAGATTTATTTTAATACAATTACAATCTAGGCTTAGGTAGTTGTATACCTAATAATAACATATATTTTAATTTTAGTGATGATCCTAACTAATCTTATAAATTCAAAAGTAACTCTGTCTCTATGTCTCTCTGCCTATCTGTCTAACTGTCTGGTTGTTTGTCGCGTTATCACTGCTTAGCGGCTGAACAGATCGAGCTGACATTTAGCATAGATATAGATTATGGGTAGGAGACAGGCAAGTCAGCAACAGCCCGTATGTTATAAAGGCGAAATATTTGTAATTATTCTTGGATGCTGTAAATAATTTATATAAAATATAGTAATAATTTATACTAAGGAGTGGTAAAAGCTCTGGTACTGTTTTACACTGAGTTGTTTATCTTTGATAAAGCGAGCAATTTAGCTACCATAGATTAAATATCCAGCCATTACGTTAAATTAACGTTCATTCAACCGTTGCTAATTGATGTATATCTATCTATCTATAGACCCGCAGTACACATTGTACCTAATATTATCTAAATATAGGTCAGAGGTTTTAAGAATATATACCACAATGAAGACAAATTTCCTTTTAATGAACATGAACACAAGGTGATGGAAGCTTTACTTAGCTTTTATAGAGTTTTGGAAAATATACGAAGAGACACAATTCACCACTCATGCTACGTGGTTCACAAACACGTGGTAGATAATTAATATTCACCATTATTATTATATACATAACAATCAAAATAGAACAAGTTTTGGAAAATATTACAAAATGGCGATATGATTTTTCTGGTCTAAAATTTTTCGAAAAGTTCTATGACCTTGCGGAGGCACTTACCTCAAACCAAATAAGATTTTTCATAGGTTAGTTTGACTGGAATGGCACCGAATTTTCAGTATTATATTCAAGATGGCGAAAAAACAAATTTCGCTCCACCCTATTTTAAAATTTCATAGATTTCTTTTGTCGTCGGCGATTTTTGGTTGGAGGGGTATTTACCCAAAAAAGGGGGAAAGTTTGCTGTCGTGCCATTATCGGCCGATTTTGATAATATTTGGCACAGACATTAGATGCTCAATTCTTAATAATAGTTTCGAATATGAGCAAAGTCGGTCAAGATCAAGATGTAAATACATCGTTATGCAAAATGTCATGCTTGTAAGTTTATAACTTTAAAAGTTATAAGGCTTTAAAGGATTCAGACAGATAGACGGACGGACAGACAGACGGACATGACGAGCTTATAAGGGTTCCTTGTAGTACTACGGAACTCTAAACAGGTCTTGGGGTCTCACTCGGTCAGAAAATTTTGTTCTCGCGAGGACTACTGTTCAAAGAACCACTTTTTTTTTTGTTAAAAAAATGCTGATAATGCTTGCTATGATTTAGTTCGTTTAGATAATTATTACATTTTATTGTACGTTTATATTTTGGCATGACGACCCTGTTTTTCTACTTAACCTATTAGCATAGCTTATACATACTTTCTTTCTTTAAGTTAGGTATACATACTAGACGATAGAACCAAAACAACACATTTAATAAGTAATGAAAAAGAGTTCTAATCTAAATAATAACGAGCATAAAATGGAATACAAAAGTACAGAAAAAAAATTATAATAATTAACTTCGTAGTTTGAATATGCAGTCCTTGCAATTATCTAATTAATTAGAAACTACTTTTGTGTAATTATTGAAAAATCGTTGAAAAATTATGAATTATTATTTCATATTATTATTACAAAGACATTATTATTATGCTTACGCATAATAAAAATTATGCATTTATGTGCACTTTCCGTAGCAAATGAATGGTTATGATAAACGCTGCTAATTCCTGCTAGTAGGCTCGAACATTTGTATTATTTTTGGGACTTTCAATGGTTTTTGGGTAATCGAACTGTTTTTTGTGTATGAGGCTATGTAGAAGTTCGTGTTAATTTGGATGTATTTAAAAAAAGTAACCATTTTTTTGGCGGAAAAGAACGATTTTTTTCTTCTGTTTTTCTTTTTCTGTTTTTGCTCATAAGAGTACAGTACCACAGACTTTTGACCTTCAATCTTCAAAAGTCACAGAAACACTCACACAACTCCACAGACCACACCCTTCTACAGACTTCCACGGACGGCCTCTGCAATTGTCCTACAATTGCAACAAAAGGGTCCTACTACAGTTACTACACTGTAAAGTGATTTAAATAAATCAAGTTACGATTAATTTAAGCATCCCTTTCAGGTCAGTTAGCAGAGATGGCGCTGTTATGTAACCGAATCGACTGGTCGAGTGGACTGCAAGTCTGACTCACAAATATGTTTGTGATTTCCCTACGGATAGAGTACTCGTTGGCAACAAATCTAATTATTCAGGATAATGGCCCGTGCGACGGGAGCCATACAGTTTTCCAGAACATTCCATCTACAGTTTAACCAACTTACTTACCCAATTGAGTGGAGGAGCCACCATACTGTTTTCTAAGGAAAACTGAAAGCCACCCCTAAAAAATATTTTTGTTCCATCATTTGGGTATCTCTGCAGATAAGTTAGTAACATACTACCTTACGTTTTATAAACATAGATATGATAACAAATTTAGAAAGTTTGGCCGGTTGTTAGAGGCAACAAAATAATCAGATTATATTACAACGCAAAACTAGAATGTATTATATCTTAATTATGATCCGTATATTTTTCGGCAATCTTTTAAAAACGCTACTATCGATATAAAGTAGAAACAGAGTATGCAATAGTCAGAAAAACGACTCAATTTAACCTGTTTAATCACGTTTCATTAAAATAGAAAGAGTAGAAATCTAATAACTTTCAATTGCGACAGGTTATTACGATAATAATTCATCAATTCGGGGACTCATCAATCCCCAAGTTGGTAATTTAAATTTCTAAGTTCGAGGAAATTGTCCCCACCATGCTGGGAAATTTAATTCTCAAAAACTACACTGGCGACTAGTTGGAGACGTTGGAGAAGTTGGGACAAAACCTAATCACAAAATAAGCACAATACTTGTCGATAACACATTATTCATATGACCGAATTTATATGACACAAGAATTTTATCATGCGACCATGAAATACGTCATAATAGCATGTTATTCCAGGTTAGGTGTGCTTACCATCCTCGACGTCACCATGAACAAGCACCACAAGTGTAAGACATTAAAAAAAAAAAATTGAACAGAGTTTTTAAAATTAAATGGTTTTTTTACGTTCGTGAACTCACGTAGATAGATTGTCTACGGTTCGGACCACATTTTATCGTTCGTCAATAAATGTTTCTGTTGCCTCAGTAGAAATGTAATAATATGAAAAAGGGTCCATTCACACACAAACTACTTTCAACAGTGGGATTAGACTGACAGACTAAAAATAAAAAGCATAGTTCTTATATACTGTGAAATGTTACAGCTACAGAACGCTATGCTAAGTATGCTATGCTACAGAACCAAAAAAAAAAGAACCAAATGCGTTATGCGTATGTTTGTGTTTTTGAACCCAAATAAAAATAAATAAAAATATATTATGCCACAAAAATGTACAGAATAATTGTCTAGAGTATGCAATTAAACAACTACAAGGTTAGTATTAATTAATAATTGCTAGATACAACTTTATAAAAGAACGAAGAGACAAGAAAATCGTATTAGGACCTCAGTTTGTGCTGCACTGCAATAAGTATCCTTTCGAAACAACAAAATCACGGCCGCCCGTGCGCCATCTTGTACGACTCGTGTAACCGGAAAACAGCTTAGAATGTATGCATTCTAATCTCTCTCTACATATTGAACATTATAACTTTATTTGCAAGCAATTTTTCGCTTGCAAATAAAGTTCATTATAGGATATAGATTATTTATACTTTGGCTACTGCTCGAAACAGGTCTGCGCTTTTCTGCATAAACGAAAACTGCCGATCGGAATTATTTGTAGTGTAAAAGTCTACAAGAGTGTAAATACAATTTTTAAGAATGAAAATGAACAAAATCGGTGTAGATCGTAAAATCGTAAAGATTTACGGGTCGTGACGAACAACTATATCTTTTACTTATTACTAATTATTTGTTATTTTCTCTTTTTCAGATCATGAAAACAGCCGTAACATATTTTTTATTCCTGCGCACAGTAACATCGCAAAATAACCATTACCATTACTAAGGTACTTGTAGGTACATCTTTTTCTATTCACAATTTTAAAATAAATAACGGTTCATACTTACGGCTCCCCACTAGGATTCCCTGTTTCGAGAATATTCTAGGATATCATTGCCATCATAACAGATCATATCATATCATATCATTTCCGAACAGATACAACCCGGGACTATATTACTATTAGTACTCACGGGATATTTACGGGATATTTACCCTGTTCACGGATACCCATGAACAGGGCGCATGCAACTGTGCCGAGATATCGGGAACTAAATAAGACTAAAAATCGTGGTAAATATCCCGTGAGTACTAATAGTAATGTAGTAAACACCACGTAAGTCTAAAAGTCTCATTAACTGCAAACAAAATTGTCGAGAGTTAGGGAAGCCGGTCCTCAATGACGCAACCAACCGCAGTTCCCTGATCTCTTGTAAAGACTTCACGCGCGATAACCACGTGCGGTATCTATTAAAGTGGCATAAGCGACTAACGTTATATTGACCAAACCTGAATACAGTGTTCTGAATTGTAGACATTTTGTTTGTTAGAGGTATTTAGTCATTTCGATATTTAGAAATAAGCTAATCTAATTATTTTTTAATAACATCGTCACCTGACCCCAAACTAAGCAAAGCTTGTAATATGGCTGCCAGATACTGATATATGTACATAGATATTTTTTAAATACATACTTATATAGATATTAACACACAGACATAGAACAAACACAAATATTCATCCCATGAATGTTTGTCCTAGATGGAAATCGAACCCACGCCCCAAGCACAGTAGGTAGGTTCACTACCAACTGAGCCACCGGGGCAGTCGGATTTATCATGTTGGATTTCATCACCACGGATTCCTACAATTTTCTCGGGCAACATTACATTGTCGTCGCTCGCAATCATAGACATAAAAAAGTATCATTATTTACTTACCACCATCATTATTAGGTAGAAGACACAATACTGAACAAAGGCCTCCTCAGAACGACTCGCTGAACGACATCTGCCATTTGCTTCGGCTTGCCCGAGACTTTTAAATGTCGTCGATCGACCTAGGTTAGAGAATAACCTAAGATTGAATCATAATCTTCAACTGTTGGCGAATTTATGTTATAATTATCTTATTAATTATGAGGTAATATCAAAGTACCATCAGCGCCTTACACACCTGCCAAGATTTTGCTCATAACGTCTTTATAACCTCGTGAACGGTTTTATAACTTATAAATTAGGCTCCGACGTCGTCGAGCCATAAATTATGAACAATTGGCGACAATTCCTCTGAATTGGAAACTTTGTTTCTCACTCTTTGACTTTGGAGTTGAATAAATTGCTATTGGACGAAGTATAACAGTAGTAGTAGTTAACAGCTCCTGTGAGTTTATTTATAATAAAAAATATAGTATACCGCCGTCTTGTCCGTACAAAAAGTGTAGTCTGATACTCACCCCTAATTGTTATCCGATTTCGATGTTTTTTTATATGCTATCAACACCGTGAAAAACTGCGCTTGTATGTAAGTAATAACGCAAGAAAATTTTAAGTTGGCGCGCTGAGCGAAGCGTGGCACCTTTACCTTTTTTCACACTGGTTTAATTCTGGCCATCATTGTTATTGATAGAAATTATCGATCGATTCTGATAAAACATTATCTAAACTAAACTTAACCAGGTCTCAAATTTTTATTGTTACCTTTCTTTTCTCACAATCAAATTCATATTAAAAAAGAGGTGCAGATAATTTTAGATCTTTTTACATCTCTTTTTTAAAATTTTATCCTTAATTGAGAAGAGGATGGCAACAACAAATAATTAAGACCTGTTCAAAATTTAGTTTGTAATATGGCCCACACCAAATTTAATCGGCTGGCAAAATTACACAAAAACCGTTTACACCGACCATAGGGATATGGTCGATCTTTGGTTTTGGTTTTTCTTAAAAAAGTAAACTAGCTAAAGTATTGTTTAAATTTATTTAATAAAATGGCTCCACCAAATTAAATCGGTTGTCGAAATAAGCTCAAGTAAGTACTACGGTAGTAAGTACGATGAAAATTTAATAAAATATTGTTTTTTTAATTAATTAGGTTATTATATACTTTTCTCATGTACGAAATGAAAATCAGTGTTTACAAAGCACTCGAACTATTGGCGCCCACGCTGCGCTCGTACGCCTCGTGCGTAAGCCTTCTCCTGCCTACATAGGTCATTTTCATCCCTTCTATAACGATCTACTATTGTACTTCATTCATTGGCTAGGATTCTACAGCCCTAGGATTCCACATAATTATTCATCGTCACCATCATCAGCCGGAAGACGTCCACTGCTAATCCCTTAGAGCGTCACACCGACCGACAGCTTGCCAATTGCATCCACCGGTTGCCCGCTACTTTCACAATGTCGTCGGTCCACCTTGTGAGGCCTGTCTGCGCTGCATCTTCCAGTTCATAAAAATCATATAAGGGTAACTTCAAGCCAAAGAGTACAAACATACCTAATTATGCTACCATACCAGTACCTGATGGTGAGATTGGAACCAAAATAATTTAAAGTTTTAATGTTTTTTTTTCCCCTAAAGAATCGTTAAACATAATTATTTGGGTTCCCAGTAGATCAAGTTTGCCAAATTGAGTTAGTCATTTTACTGAAATTGCTTACCTAATATTTTGGTGACCCAATACTTTCTATAATAAATAAAACTTTATAAAGTGATTACTTATAGTGTGGGCTTGAAAGCATACTCTCTCGGGAATTTTTGTTTGAAATAATTTAAATAATTTAGTGGTCTAAAAGGTAAATATTTAATGTAAAAAAGAATCTGTTTATTGCAGGTTGGGCCTCTAGAGATCTGGCCTGTTTTAAAAAGTTCTGATCGGAATAATTTAATGGTATCGACAAAAAAAATCTCCAAGAGAAGAATAGCAATCTCATACAAAAAGTGTACCTGCCCCGAAAATTCTGCTTAAAACTTGATGGCGCTTACGTATTTTGTCAGATAATGTCCAAACCACTATAAAAGCCAATGAAAAATGAATGTAAATATGCTTAATATAAAATCATATGTCCGCTATTTAAGATTTATTTCAAATTAGATTGCACATTAATTTTATAAAAACATATTCGCAAACGTTGCCACAAAGAAACATTTTCAAAACAGAATAGCAAAATAATTGATGATTAAACGAAGTTACCTGTAAGTGAAGTTCTATCATAATTATACGAAGGCTTCGTCCGAAGAGGTCATTATTTAAATAAATAAAATATTTTTGTGTTGCTTTTAAACTATAAAATATTCATTCAAAGTTTTTACATTTAAAAAAAAAACTTTTGAATTTGTCTGTACTTGGGTAGGTACATAGCATCCAGAAGAAAAAACCTGTGTATTACCAATAGAAAACATTAAAACTGACACAACACAAATCTAATAAATTGGCGCCAGCAGCATACGTGCCCAAAATTCTGCCCAAATTGCCGGGTTGAATTTTTATTACAATACTACTTTTTCAAAAAACCTAGCGGTCATAATTATTATCAACAAACGGTCCAAGGATCTGATGTTTTAAAATATCTAAAATATTTACACTAACACAAATAATTCAATAAATAATAATTTAATGGACTTGGATAAACCAACTGTTATTTTTAAGTAGTAGGCTAAGTAGTTTAGGTAGTTATAGTTTGTATGTATTTTGCTTATTTAATAAAGACATTTACCGGTAAAAAAAAGACAACATAATATGTGTGCTATGTGTATTATTTCACTACTATTGAGCGAAATAAAACAAATACAAAATGCGTACACACCACTGCACTCTCCGGCTTAATATATTGGATAAAAGATCTATAAGTTTTTTAAATAAAAAGACGAAAATACTCATGTTACCCTCAATATCACCTATCGTACACTATCGCTATTTTTTAAAACCTTTACTTGTATTTTCATACCGATCGAGCTTAACCTACATAGATAAACATGGATAGCTAATTCAATTACACACTTAAAATAAAAGCATACCGTGAAAGTGGATCATGGCAGTAATACCATTAGGATCATTGCACTGTAAGTCTCTATGGACAAAATATGATGAAGTTATGAGAGATGATTTAATACAGGAAATGGACTGACACTCTTCCGTAGGTGCATTTATCCGTACTTAGGAGACCAGACAGTTCAATGCATGTTTATTTTGATACCAACGCCTTCACATTTCCTGACTGACAATTGAAAACGCAATTAGAAAATTATATCCGTCTCTATCGCTCGTACTGTGTTTTCGGAAATGCCACGAGCTTTTTCAATCATGCTTCAGTGGCCTGAGTAGAGTTGGAAAATCTTTCAGCGACTTCAGTCCGCGTCGAGGCGGCAAGGCGAGTGGTTCTGTCACTCCGCCGCCGATAACTTGCCGCGAAATATGAAATACCGAATTTCTTTCGGAAGTATCACAATTTATTTTTCATAAGCTGTTGCGTAGTGACTCAGACACTATAGGAATCCCGTGCGACGGACGAACTTACCGATTAACTATGCACAATGTATGATCCGATAAGTAAATGAGTTACTGGTGGATTGAACAAAGTTTATTTTCGTCCCAAGTTCCGCGTATGAGTGAACAAAACCCAAATATTTAGCCAAAACCTAGACCAATTGAACCTACTTTTCGGGCCAAACCTGTGACTTATAAGCAACCCTTAATATCACTATTCATATCCCATGAAAACTTTATTGTAAATATATTTTATTTGTATGAGTGTAAAGACCAAATTTTTGGAAAACTTGTAGACGAATAGTGATAGTGCTTAGTGTAAATAACTTATTCGTACATATCGTATGTAGAATCGATTAGAAGTTTACCAGCAACAACGTACAGCTAATTGATATCGATTTTTCCCACACAAGGTAAGGGTACAGCAAGTTAATAAGTTCGTTATAGACATACTAAAGTAGTTAATAATGTTGGGGCTATTAAGTTTCAGGATTAGTATATTTGACGGCATACGCGGTCGGGAAATTTATGGCTTCTCATAATGAATGGTGTTAATAAGAACCTTGACATAAGTATCTAACTATCTAACGTTTTATTTACTTACATATGCTATTATTCCATAGAGGAATACTTACCCACTATGGCTAGTGACCTTATTACGACGTCTTTATTTTTATCATCATTTGTATTAAATTTTAAAATGTATCGTCCTTTAAAGTCATAATTTTGCTATCCCAGAAATGGGCGACTAAGTCTATATCGGATTCAAGAGCTACTTAGTAGCATATAAAGAATATGGATCCTTATTCAAAGCACATCTTTAATATTTTGAAATTAACTGTGTTTGTATATGTGGAGAACGAGCTGTTACCCGCGACTTCGTCTGCGTGGACCTACAAAAAAAGTAGCCTATATCTGTCTTCGACCCTTAACCCTAGAATACGAATGTAAAATTATGACTGCTTATTACTAATGATTGCTTGGGAGGCTACTTTTAAGACATGAAATTTTCTAATAACCCTTTATTCAAATTTGAAAAAATTACAACCAAACTAACGGGAATCTTCTACCCTTTAATCTATACTGATCTATGCAAAAATTCAGATTGATTCATTCAGTCGTTTAGCCGTGATAACTCGACAAGCACCCAGACAGAGAGACAGAGTTACTTTCGCATTTATAATATTAGTTACGATTAGAGTAGAATTATTGATACATTTTATTTCGGAATGGTGTCTTCTCTTCTTTCTTCTTCGTTCTCTTCGTTTTCGTAAGTAAAAATGTAGTGATCATTTAGTGATCTACAGATACAGATAATTTGATGAATTAATAATACCACAGGTCATGACTTGTAAATACAAACATTTTAACTACTAAAATTTATGTGGCTATAATACATATTTTATTTTTTATAAAACGGGAATTCGTCACTTTACCTTATTTCAACTATAGATGCGATCAGATCCGGTGATATTTATCCGGAAACTATAGTCAGAAGAACTGACTTAGTTTAACGTTAGTATTCCCGTTTTATTAAACCAAAATGCTAACATGCTATAATACTTCTACCAAAAATAAAGAAGAAGAAGAAGAATCTTTTCTTGAGGTGCTTCAAGAAAAGATTCTTCGTAGCTCTGAAGCGTCGGATGCCAATAACCTTCATAGATATTACGACTTTAATGCTTAACATATACTAATTATGTTATTGATAACTGATGCATGCGACTTTGTACGCAATTTCGGGCCTGCGATCGACAGTCGGCCTTGAGCCTTGCAGATACAAGTTTAAAATGACGAACTTCCATACAATCTGTCATTACCCATTTAGCCATAAAAATGGTGAATTTTCAAAAATATCTTTATTCTTAATTCTTATTGAACACCTAGGTATAAGAAGTTTTGTGCAACATTTCATGCTTCTAGACCCACCGAATTCTGGCGTTCGGAAGATAGAAAATATTTTTTTTTAGTTTATTGTAAAATTTGTAAAAATAATGAAATTTGCTCTAAAATATTTGTCTGATATCTGATGATAAACCGACACAATACTTACACATATACGTCCTTTTAGAAAATTCACACTTGCTGCTTATAAAATGGTGTAAGGACCAACAGTCATTCTCAAAGTTTATTTGTTTTAATTAACTGTACAACACCACACAACACACACACGCACACACCCACGCGCGCGCGCCGCTCATACTTCGATTCTATTCTGTTACATTGTTTAATTTCACAATATCTTTTAAAGGAGTTTTGGCGGGAACGTGAAGAAATCATGTCGCGTCATTATATTATTTTCCATTACTTGTGTTATTTCGAGTGTTAATGTGTAAAAACTGTGAATTTTTACCCGTTAAGTGTTCGTGAACATGCACGAGTGTTGGTGAATGGTATAATGTCGTGAAACGTGAATTTTCATGTTGTTTCCAAAACTCCATAGAAGGCTCTAGTAAAGTTTCACCACTTTACTGGGGCATGACTCGGACTTGACCGTGACTTGCTTTGCTCGACTTTGACAGTGACTATGACTTGTTTGATTATATCTAACTAAACTTGAGAATAAATATGTATACTTGACACTGGCAAATGCATAAGATGTGCGACGCCAAAATCCTCTTAGGAGGAAAAAGAAAAAAAAAAAAAAAAATATCTTTTAAAACAAAAATATCAATAAAATGTCTACCTTCAACTCGTGGCCTGAATATAGTCCATAACTTTGAATATACTCTTCAGTTGATAGTCCTTACCTTTTGAAGCCTTCCAATATTTCCACGTTCTTTATTTTCCGAGTTTTTTGCTCATTTGCTTTCGTTTTTAGTAACATTTCCGAATAACACGAAATCTGTAAATGTCACATTGAAATGCCAAGGGCTTCGTCAACGTTACGTTACAAAGCATGAAAAAGTTTAATGGTTGATAAATTCTTGTGGCGATGATAGCTGAGTGGTTATGGTGGATAGCGAGTTCAGATTGGATGCCATAGGGTGTCAGTTCAAATCCCAACAAATAGGAAAACATCGTGAGGAACCAAAACAGTAGTGGTAGGATACTTTCTAGTACTAAACTCTAAGTTGAAAATCATAATGGTGTCTTTCGGCAGCCACACTTAATAACCCTTAAGTATTCCAGGCTAAATTTTTTTACCAGCCTCGACTATTATCTGTGTCTGTGTGTGTTTTGTCTTCACTTAAAATCAGGTGATGTTTTTACCTAGCCTGTCACACACGTAATTTTTTTTAAAATTCTAGTGCAGTATCCTGGTTTTTTCACTGACCCAGCGAAGTTTCTTAGGAGTCTACGAAAAAAAAAAACGTTTGTGTGACGATTATTTTTGATTCGATCTTCGTGAAATTCTGTAGGTAAGCTCAAGTAAGTTTGAATTTTAGTAAAATTGGTCTAGGAATCGTGAAGACGTAGGGGTCGCGAGGCAAGAGCTCGGGGCGAACTATACTTTGCTAGCATGACTTTAGTCCGAGTTGTATGTTCGAGTTTCAGAACTTTTTTTGTTTTTGAACTTTTTTATTTTATAGCATGCCAATATTTATATAAGTTACCTACAATTTACCTACTTTCAAACTATTAAGTTAACAGCTACTTTCACATCGCTATAATACTAGCAGCGCCTTTATTAGAGCCGCTATTCTATTAGAGTTGTGTTTCTTCCAGATAAAAAGTAGCCTCCTATTATGTACTCATCTTGAAAAAGTACATACAACTGGTTTTATTCTAATCAGTTCAGCCGTAACTGACTTAAGTTGGGATAAACAATCTTACAAACAGACCCTCGACTTGATTAAATTGACATTTACGCGTGATTTTTCGGATCTTATGAATTAAGGATAAACGACTTTCATACAAAACTGTCGATGCCTTTTTAGGCGTCCTACTACGATTTTGAACTGGGCATGACTTAACATAGGTCTAATTTGGCCTCTAAGTATCGCAAAGTCGATAATTTAAAATGTTCATGGCTAGGAAATACCATCTTTCAACCCAATAATTACGACAAATTTTACGATTGTAGTGGTGTGTTCTTTACATGCGAATCATGCGATCATGGTGTGCGTGAAATATTGATGTGTGCGTGCGTCTTGCAAAAATCGTGTACACTGGTTGTGCCGCGCGCGCGTCACGCGGTTTACGCGACGTTGCCAGCTTGTCGGTGCGTGTGTGAGCGAGACTAGGTATCCTTGCCTCGCGGCTTAGTCCGCGCGCGGCCTTCGATAATTGTGACGTTGCGAGATTCGGTATCGGTGTGCAGTGCAGTGTTTGATTTGGTTACCTAATCTATCTATACCAATATTATAAAGAGGAAAGATTTGATTGTTTATTTATTTCATTGTTTGTTTGTTTGAATGGGCTCTAAAACAGCTGAACCGATTTGAAAAATTCTTTCGCTGTTGGGAAGCTTCACTATCCCCGGGTGACATAGGTTATATTATATTTTCAAAAAAATTAGGGATCCTTACTAAAACTCCAATAATGTAACCCAAGATGATGTATTTCGCGTGCACTGCGAAAACTATTCATGATGAAAGAATAGTCTATACCAATATAATAAAGAGGAAAGATTTGATTGTTTGTTTGTGTGCATTGAATGGGCTCCGAAACTGCTGAACCGATTTGGGAAATTCTTTCACTGTTGGGAAGCTACACTATCCCTATACTATACTATATTTTATTTAAAAAAAAATTGGGATCCTTACTAAAACTCGAATAATGTAACCCAAGATGTAAAAAAAATACCTAAAATATCCTTTACATCGCGTGCGTTGCGACAACTATTGATGATGATAGAATAATCTATCTATACCAATATTATAAAGAGGAAAGATTTGATTCTTTGTTTGTTTGTTTGTTTGCATTGAATGGGCTCCGAAACTGCTGAACGGATTTGAAAAATTGTTTCGCTGTTGGGTGGCTTTTCGGCTTTCTTAATATTTTTTTTTTTTTTGTGACTTGACGCGGGTGGAGGGGTTTTCGTGTGTGTATTATGGTTTTTATTTTTTTGTTGGGTGCCCGTGCGAAGCCGGGGCGGGCTGCTAGTAACCTAATAATAACGTACATAATTATAATAGAATGCAGCAGACATCATCTTTGCGCTATAGACGCCATCAATATTCTGGCCAAAAAAAGAGCACGAAATGTGTTCGTGCTCGGCTGAAATATTATCATGGCGAAGGTGTTTCGTAAGTGCCTACCTACCTAATTTATAAATAAAAAATATAATTCGAGACTTCTTGCCCATTTTCATGGCGATGGGGGGATTTCTACCCTTCCAACTGCGATTTTCATTTACGGTCATAGATTTTAAGGATCATCATCATCATCATCATTAGCCTGTTTCCTATCGTACCGAGATTTCTTACCCATTTTTCATAGCAATGGGGGAAATTTCTACCCTTCCAACTGCGATTTTCATTTGCGGTCATAGATTTAAAATTCATCATCATCATGATCAGCACGTTTCCTAACGTATCGAGACTTCTTGCCCATTTTCATGGTGATGGGGGGATTTCTACCCGTCAAACTGCGACGTTCATTATCGGTCATAGATTTTAACCATAATCATCATCATCATTAGCCAAATTGCTACCGTATGGAGGTTTCTTACCCGTTTTCATCATGCTCCTCCTTTTTTTTTAACTTTACAAGTCGACCTAAACGATCCAGCCATACCCAACTGCACGACCGCCCCGCGGGCCGCTCGCGGCCCGCGCAGCCTCGCGAAATATATATTTTGAGGACTTTGACATAGGTAACCATTTATACATTTTTAGGGTTCCGTAGTACTACAAGGAACCCTTATAAGTTTGTCATGTCCGTCTGTCTGTCTGTCTGTCCGTCTGTCTGTTTGAATCCTTTACAGCCCGCACCAGCTTCGCACGGGTGTTTGACGAGGGAATGAAAATTATAATGCACACGCAGAACCCTTCTATTTGCGTCAAGTTGCAGAAAAGAAGGAAGTGTAAGGAGGGCTGAAAGGCTGCCCAGCAGCGGGGGGATTTTTCGGGTCGGTTCAGTGGTTTCGGAGCCTATTCAATGCGGGCAAACGGGCAGTCAAATCTGTCCTCTTTATAATATTTATTTTTGGTGTGACTAACTAATAACCTAAATGAAAAAATTCTGAAAAACTTCCTTCTTAGTGAAATAATAGTTTTTTTGTAAAAGGTGCCTATATAGGTATAGGAACCTATATAGGTAGGTGGTAAGGTGGTAGATAGAGGTATATGAAAATCTTGGATATTTCATGCTGCGCGATTGAAATATGTACATAATACTAATAATACCTACCTACCTACCAACCAACCAACCAACCTACCTACCTACCTACCTACCTACCTACCTATTAGTTAGTTAGTTAGTTTTGTGTGTGGTGTTTGTTGTGTTGTTTGATAACTTATTCTGTAAAAAAATAGCACAAAAGGAATAAAAATCTACAAAAACAGTAATTTTCAAATGAGGATTCGATCCGGGGACCTTCGTCTCATTGATACACACTACAAAACGAAGCATAATGAAAATCCGTCCACTCGACCGCTCGGCCAGTCGATCTGATAGGTGGAATGCCGAAAATCGGGTACTCAATTTCGTATTTGCTTGTAACCGTTTTGAATTCGCATGTGATTCGGTCATAGATTTAAAATTCATCATCATCATCATCAGCCTGTTCCATATCGTACCGAGATTTCTTACCCATTACCCACGCCCCGCGGTTTCACCCGCGGTATAAACTCTGTAACGGCTGAACGGATTTGGATGAGATTTGGTATGGAGGCTACCATACGTAAATTTGGCTACCTCCATACCAAATTGCATTAGAATCCGTGCAGCTGTTACAGATTTGAACGGGAACAAACACACTTACATACTAACATACCTACTTACATACACACAAACTTTCGCATTTTGGTGTGACTAACTAATAACCCCATATCTAAAATTTGTTGGAATTCAGCATTTCTGAGTATGGGGCTCGGTGCGCGCTCCATCAGTGCTGCCAGGAAAAATAATGCAAAATTTCGGGAAAAAAATTCACCTCAATAATGATGATGAATGCATTTTTATGTATGATCTCGTTGCGCGCACGCTCACTGATCCCGGGAAAAATATTGAAAAAATTCTGAAAAACTTCCTTCTTAGTGAAATAATAGATTTTTTGTAAAAGGTGCCTATATAGGTATGGTACCTATATAGGTAGGTGGTAAGGTGGTAGATAGAGGTATATGAAAATCTTGAATATTTCGTGCTGCGCGATCAAAATATGCACATTATACTAATAATACCTACCTAGCCACCAACCAAGCAACAAACCTACCTACCTACGTACCTACCTATTAGTTAGTTTTGTGTGTTGTGTACACACAAAATAACAAATAACAAACAACAGTACCTACTATGGACTAAATTAATCTAACCCGGGTCTAAAATCCATATTTTTAGTCGCAGAATAATGTCTATCGACGCGGAAGTGCAGCTATTAATGGGCTCTATTATTTTTGAGATGTGTTTATAACAATAGTAAGAGGTCGCAAAGTGAATTAAAACTGGGGCAGATTACCTCAATTGAGTTTTCAACGACAGCGCCATCTCTTGGCGCCTACCTACCTAGCGGACTCAAACGAAGCACCTTAAATGAAATTTACCCTATAATACAAGCAGTACAACTCCAGCCGCTTCTTCAATACGCCCATGAAAATGTAAGGTCTAGAGCCATTTGCGTTTTATCGTCCGTACGGTAAGGCTGAAGAGGCTTCAGTAGCCAAAAGCACAGTCATTAAGCAAGAGGGAAGTACCGGAAACTCCGACGTCACCCTCGCCGCCTCCTACCAATGTCGAAAACCCCGAACAGGAAGAAGAACTGGTAGCGTGCCGTTCCCTATACGAACCGGGGAAATCGGTACTCGTTCCCATATCAGTCCTCGGACTGCGACACGCACCCCGTGCGCGCTCCCGCTCAGCGGGAAGTGCCCCGCGGGCCACGGCACGTGGTGCGACATCCACACGCAGGGGAGAAAGTTACCGCTCTCCGCCTGTAAGAAGCCGTCAACGTAAAAGAGACGATATCTCGGAGGAGGACTCCCCAACTGGGGACGACAAGAGACCTAAGATTGGGTCAACCTCTCCTCCGACTCCGCCATCATCAACCCCACAGAGGATTCCGGTCCCGAAGATCCGCACAATTGCGGCTGAAAAACCGGAAACAAGTTCAGGTGCGAAACCCAAAAGGGACACGCGACCGATAAGGTCCCCGACCCTCCAGGCCACCTCCCTGAGCACCAATACACCGCCGCCACACTCACCATCCCCGCCGCTGATGCCGTCAACGCCGGGACCGGGAGTTTCAGGAATAGCCAAGGGCACCACCCGCAAACAGGAGACGCTCAGGATAACATCCTTTCTGTCGTCCTCCTCAGCGACGCCCCCGTTCTCGCCACCGGTAAGCCCGCTGGAAATGATTATAGGCAACTCGGCACTGGAGTCAGTGCCGATGGACGCGGCGCCACTGCCACCCCCCCCTACCCCGCCACCGAGTGCCGCAGCATCTTACGCAGCGGCACTAGTATCACCGCCGAGACAGAGGGCGTCGCCTCCGCAGCCCACGACAACCACTACCATAACCGCCCCAGCCACCGGAACCGGCAGAGGGGGGACATACCCCCCCATCATCGTCGAGGTACTGCCGGACTGGCCCACGCATCTAGCAGAGCTGCGAAAGAAGCTGGGGCACATACCTAATGCTCGCCCCCTGGAAAAGGGTATTCGATTTATACCCAGAACGGCGGAGGAATTTAGAGCAGTGCAAGCATACCTGACGGAGGCGCAGACCAGGATACCAGAAATATCCTGGTACTGCTATTCACTCCAAACTGAGAAACCACAGAAGGTGGCGCTGTGGGGTCTCCCCCATGGAACGGCACCAGAAATAATAGTGCAGGCCTTAAAGGAGATGGGATTCCCGGCGAGATTTGCTAGGGCACTACCCATTCGAAAAGGCGCGACCAAATGTGGGTACCACATTCAGCTGGATCCGATGGAAAAGGACCAGCTGAAAGATCTGTACGAAACCACTGTGGTACTAAACATGCCCAGAGTAAATATCGAGGCATGGAGAGGCACCACCACTGTTCCACAATGCCACCGCTGCCAGCAATTCGGTCACTCCTCAACCAACTGTCACCGACCGCAAAAATGCGTTCGGTGTGGAGGCCCCCACTTTGGCAATGAGTGCCCAAGAACAGCTGACGACCCCGCGAACTGCGCCAACTGCCGCGGAAATCACGCGGCGAATAGCAGGCAATGCGCGGTGTTCAGGAGGGAGGCAAGGAAGAGGAACATACGGATACCCGGAGACTTCCGCCTCCCACCACTACCACCACAACGCACCCGCCTACAGAGGGGTGAATCACCGGAATCTCGCCCGGGCGCAAGGGCGGCTGCACCTCCCGCAAGACTAAATGCGCCTACAGCACAGGTTCCAATGCAGTATACCAGGCGCCAACAGCCGACCGCAGTGCCACCCCCGGCATTTCCTACTGGCTGGGGCTGGCCAGGAACACCACACCCGGCCTACGGTGCCCCCATTTCACTGTGCCCTCCTGCCAACATGCCAGGAGAGAGCGCGGCGTACAGGGGCACCAAAAACAAGAAAAAGAAGAGAAAGAAGATCCAAAAGAAAAAGAAGGAGCCAGAGAATGCGGCACCGACGGCTGCCTCGACTCCTATACCTCAGGCCGAGGCACCCTCGGCGTTCACGCCCTTCGCCCCCGCCGGCCTTATGTGCCAGCGGTGCGAGGGGGTGCCCAACAATCGCAAAGTCGCGGTCCGGGGGTCCCTGACCGTGACCGACCAGCAGCACCGATGCCCCGTCCAACGGACAACAGACCGACCACGGCTCCCCAGCCAAGATTCAAACTTGCCACCACGATCAGGGCCTCATCAGCCCCCCCACCAGGAGGGCCTCAAGACATTCCCTCGAGACAAGAGCCAAGGGTACATTTTGCGCCGGTGGTACCGGCTACAGCTCTCCCGCAACGGGTACGCCCGGCGCGCCCGACCCCACGCCCACGCCTCCCGAGGTCGAGCGCCCCCCAAGGCGCAGAACAGAAGCAGCAACAGCCTGAGAGGGGAAGACCACCCCCCTCCCAGGACTTCCAGTACCAGCAGGGGGCGACTCCAGGCCCGTACGGGCCATGGAATGCACCCCCTCAGTTCCAGGCATACCCCCGCATACTAGCGGGACCTTCGGCAGGCGCCCAATACGGGGAACCCATCTGCGCCATGATGGGAGTCCTGGTTGGGCTGCTTGCCGCCATCGCAGCTGGGGACGACCTCCGCGCTGCAGCGATGCGCGGATTGGCCACTCTCCAGAGCCTCCATGGATAGTGGCCAACTGCGCATACTCTACTGGAACGCCGGGGGCGTCCGAAATAAGGTCCCCTCCCTCCGCTTGCTCACCCAGTCGCAGGACATACACATTGTCCTCCTGGGTGAGACTAAACTAAAACCTTCGCAAGGACTGAAGCTGCCCAATTATTTCGTGTACCGCCGCGACGAGATATCTCCCCGGGGTGTGGCTTACCGAGGTACGGCCGCCCTGGTGAGGAGAGACGTGGTACACGAGGAGTTGGAGCAGAGAAATTTCGTCCAAACACGGACAGTGGGAGTTAGAACTAAAATGGCCGGCAAAGAAACGAGAATATATGCCGGCTACAGACCCCCACTCAAAGAACCAATAAATACGCAAGATATAACTGACCTGTTTAGTGACGGAACCCCTGCGCTACTAGCGGCCGACCTTAACGCAAAACATGTGGCTTGGGGGTCGCATAGCATTTCGGCGCAGGGGAAGAAACTCTACGATGAAGCAGAGAAGAGAGACTTCACAATAATAGGCCCAGACTCGCCGACGAACATCCCAACCAACCCTAGTCAACGAGCTGATGTTCTAGACATCGTCCTGCATAAGGGGATCGGATCGCCTATCTCAATCGAGGTCCTATACGACCTAGATGAACAACACCTTCCCTTACTCATCACCGTGGGTGCAGCGGTGTCGCGCGTTATGCCGCGCGCAATGGTGAAGAAGACAAACTGGGACACCTACCAAAGCGAGCTACAGTCGCTGGCGGTCGGCAAACTGTCTACCGCAGAAGAGGTGGAAAACTGCGTGACGGAGCTGACCGCGGCGATAGTAGCCGCAAAGGACAAAGCGACCACAGAAACACCACATACCGGATGGCGTGACAAACTCCCCAGGGAACTCCAAGCTCTGCGCCACCGCAAGCGCGAGCTTCGACGGCTGTGGGCCCACACCCGCTGCCCGAGGACCAAGACGGAGCTAAACGCAATATCAGAGAGGTTTGCAGATGAAGTCAAGTCCTGGAGAGGAACCACCTGGGACGAGCACATTGCCCAGTGTGAGGAGGATAAGACAAATCTGTATAACCTCAACCGTTACCTGACCCAAGCCAAAGCGTCCGTTTGCCCACTTCTGGACAGCACGGGGCAACGGCGCTACTCGGCATTGGAGAGGGCAGAACTTCTTGCGGACCATTTGGAAGGCCAGTTCCAGCTGCACCCTATTCCACCACAGGCCACGAGTACGGTACAAGAACACCATCATAAAGTCCAAAGGGAAGTGACCGAATTCCTACAGAACCCTGCCCCTCCGTTGTGCGGAGACGATTTTATCGCCCCGACGGAGGTCGCTAGAGCCGTGAGGGGTCTGAAGGTGAAGAAGGCGCCGGGTCACGACGGGATACCGAACGCTGCCCTGAAATGGATGCCGAAGATAGGCTTGGTTTGTCTGACCCGGCTATTCAACGGGATCCTACGGACAGGGCACTTCCCTTCGGACTGGAAGATTGGAAAGGTCATCGTGCTCCCGAAACCCGGGAAGGACCGACGGAGACCTGCCAGTTATAGACCAATTACATTGCTACCACATATTGCGAAACTGTTCGAGCGGCTGTTGCTACGGAGACTGCGTCCCTACCTCACACCGAGGGACGAGCAGTACGGGTTCCGAGCACACCATTCCACCACGCTCCAGTTGACGCGAATGCTTCACATCTTAGCAAATGATCTGAATATGGGAAGACGATCCGTCGCGGTCTTCCTGGACATAGAGAAGGCCTTTGACAGGGTGTGGCACGAGGGCCTCATCTTCAAGTTGATACGCAGAGCGATGCCGCCGGCGTTTATACGAATCGCGGCGTCGTTCCTCGCTGATCGCCGGTTTTTCGTGTCCGTTGAGAACGTCAGCTCCGGACACAGGCTGATCGCGGCGGGAGTACCGCAGGGGAGCTGCGTATCACCTGCATTTTACGCCGCTTACACCGACGACTTGCCACTCCTGGAGGATCTCCACCCAGGAGAGCGGAAAGTCATCCTTTCGTTGTTCGCCGATGACAGCGCCTACGTCGCTTCTGCGCGTCGCGCGACCATCGCCGCTGGTAGGATCCAGAGAGTCCTCAATATCCTACCAGAATGGCTGGACAAGTGGCGAATGGCCGTCAATGTGGGGAAGACGGCCGCGCTACTGACCGGCCGGCAGCATAGGTCGAACATGCCACCACCATTGCAGCTTAGAGGGCAGGACGTCACATGGGAAAAGTCCGTTAAGTACCTGGGCGTCCTCATTGAACCGGACCTACGCATGCGCTCGCAGACCAAGCACGCCGTCCACCAGGCGAAGGCTGCTCGAGCGCTGCTCAGGCCGGTCCTATACTCTAAGCTGCCACTGCGAACAAAAGTAGGCATCTATAAAACCTACATACGGACCAGATTGACCTATGCTGCGCCGGCATGGTACGCGCTATGCACGGCCAGCGAAAGGAAGAAACTCCAGGTGGTCCAGAACGTCGCCCTGAGGATGATCACAGGAGCCGGCCGGTACGTACGCAATGACGTAATCGCCCGGGACGTGCAAATCGAGTCGGTGGGGGAGTTCGTGGCTCGTTTGTCGCGCGGTATGTTCGACCGCGCTGACAATGGGCCACACCTCAAGAACATTGCGCCGCACCATGCACGTCCCCCTGACGTACGTACATGGCGTGCCCTTCCTCGTGATCTCCTCACGGCTGGCCCGGAGGAAGAATGAAGAAGGTGTAAACGGCAATTGATGAGGCCCACAACCAAGGAGTAAGAGCAACCAAGTCCTGGTCCAACGACCACGAGGGTGTTCGAGGCGCCGCCCGGCTCGCGCTGGGCAGGCCGCTCACACCCTCCACCGTTCCCCGGGGGTAGTCGCCCCCGGCGCCCAGCTTCGGAAAAGAGGGACTCCTCGAGTCCGATTCCCTACCTCCGCCGTATGGCGAGGAGGAAGAACCAGGAACTGAAACATTAAGCAAGTGTTATTAGAAAATCCGACTGCAAAATTTAGCCGCGACTTCGTTCGCGTGGACCTATCAAAAAAAAGTAGCCTATATCCGTCTCCGACTCTTAAGCTATATTCATGCAAAAATTAAGCTAGATCCGTTCAGCCGGTTTATTTATTTATTTATTTAAAGAAACACCAACAGTATACATATTAATTATCATCTATAGGGTAACACTTTTTAAATTAAATTTAATTAATTTAATTTAAAATTTAAATTAAAGGTTAGCCGTGGTAACGCGACAAACACCCAGACAGAGAGAGATAGTTATACAGATAGACAGAGTTACATTCGAATTTATAATATAAGTTAGGATTAGGATCTATCGACCACACTCAGAGACGCTTAATGATTACTTAAACTGTCACTAAGTAAAGATGTTCCTTAGAAAAGGGTATTTTTATGTTATCATTAAAAGTCTTTGAGTGCGGCCGTATGTCACTCGGAACCAATAGAAGAGTACAGCTACAGGAGCAAATATCTATAAGAACACAAACATACTTACATATTGCTTTTTTTTACCTAGCATTTGCCTTTATTAACTAAAAACAAAATACATACAAACGAATACTAACTAAACTACTTCATCATCATCATCAGTCATAAGACGTCCACTGCTGAACATAGGCCTCCCCCTTAGAGCGCCACACCGACCGACAACGGGCCACTTGCATCCACCGGTTGCCCGCGACTTTCACAATGTCATCGGTCCACCACTAACCGGAAGACGCAGCGTAGGTAGCTACGCTGCGTCTTCCGGTTAGTGGTCGCCACTCAACTAAACTACTTAGCCTCACATATACATATCCCAAAAACATTACCGTCCTTCTTGGGCAGTCGAATAAAAAGAACACAATCACTAATGGATATTACGATAATTCAGGAACGTGATATTTACCGCGCTCTTGATTTGTTTTGATTTGTTGATATTTTCTGCTCATTATTTTCAAGTACATTCATGTAGTGACGCGATCACAGATTTAGAAACAGGAATATCTGAGAACTCAAAACAAAATACCTAAATACCTACGTAGATATCCAGTTTCTAAAATAAATTTTATCTTAGTTGAAAGAGCTCTCCTGGCATAGCTCAACTAAGCATCTGCTTTCGTCATCATCATCAGCCAGAAGACATCTACTGCTGAACAAACCGTTTCACTTGATTTTAAACAAAAGTATACCTACGATTATCTAGTATTTTTTTTTACTTAGAGATAACACACCCCATATTTATGATTTTAAGACGTAAGAACTGAGGTGCAGTTAAATCTCTTGATTTTACAAAAATCTTTCGATCCATTTTAATTTTCACTAAAATGAGGATTGCGGCCTGCTATTTAGTAAGACAGCTTTACAAATTATTTAAATATCTGTACTAACAATAAATTCGATTTTAGAATACTTTTCGTGATTGTGGTTCCACACTTGAAGATCTACTTTTAGGATCTACGCTTACTAAATCTTTGGCTATTTATTTTGCGAATTCCGGGTATGTAACATATACTGAAAAGCTAACAAATTAAAAAAAATATGGAAATCATACCATTTTTATAATTGCGAAAGCAAATCTCTCTATTTAGAAATAGAGAGACCAGCTTCCGACTTCCTGACCTCGTCTTGCCTTTCACATTATGCAAGGGAAGATGAGGTAGCGCGTGTGTCACGCTTAAAGCATTCCTTGATAAAGGTCACGGGAATGTGATAGAAACTATAGTCAGTTATTTCGACTCAATTTAACGTGAGTATTCTTGTTTTAAAAAACAAAATGTGTCAAAACCACGTCAGTTTTCATAGTAAAATAGGACCTTTTATCTCAAAAAAACATTTTGTAAAAAAAAACTTCGTACTTATACCTCGGATTCTGTGCCAGGAAAGACACAGATAACTAAATCCAGAGTAGATATTTGAATTATTAATTTGAACATTTTCCCGGCCGGGATTCGAATCTAGGACCTCCTACGTATAAGACAGATGCACTATCAACTAAGCCACGAGGGTAAACATCCGCGATATAAGCAGCGTACCTAGTAAGAACGTATCCTAAGAACTTTAGGTGTGAATTTGATCCTACGAAGGATCCGTAAGTTTTCAGATGTTTTATCCCCGACGGCTTAGTTTGATCCCTTGATTTATGTTTTAGGTGCGTACTGTTTTGAAACAACTTGGTTGAAATACTTTTTTAGACAGTTTTTCATTTTCAAATACCTAATTGTTGCGCCTCTTTGACTGTATTTTTCATAGAATTATAATAAACTAGCTGTCAGCCGCGACTTCGTTCGCGTGAACCAAAAAAATAATTATAATAGCGTATGACCGTCTCCTACTACCCTTAAGCATTATCTATGCTAAAATTCAGGTCGATCCGTTCAGCCGTTTAGCAGTGGCAGCACGACATGGACCCAGACAGAGAGACAGATAGACAGAGAGACGGAGCTACATTCGCATTTATAATATTAGTTAGGATAGTACGATTTCGTAATTTGAGCTGTTTTTGGATTTTTACTGAGACAATTTATTGACGTGGATATTGGACCTAGAGCCGAAAGATTTAGTCTGCTAAAGAAGAGACCATCATTTTACCGCTTGGCCATGGATAGACAAGGTCTAAAATGATGATGGTGATGAAAATTGCTAAATGACAATCCCTACTAATATTATAAATGCGAAACTGTGTTTGTTGGTTGTCCTCTTTCATGCAAAAATAAAGCAACGGGTCAACCTGGTTTTTTGGATGAACACTAGTTTTAAGGGTCTTAGTGCCTCTACGCTCTTTTAATTCCTGGAAAATGTATCGTTACTGAGGGATTTTCGACGTGGGTGAAACCGCGGCAGCTAGTTAGTAATACTTGCAACTGTACATAGTTCTATGTAGCACTAAAGGATAAAAATATTAGAAGTCGGACAATAGAAGTGAATTTGCTAGACTAGAGTTATTTTATCTAGAGTGCCCTGGCATCAGTATTATCTGTATTCAATTTTTTTTCTATTTATTTTATTATATTTCTTTTAAACTATTCCATTCCATAAATATACCAAATTTTTACGTTTATTACAATGTATACTATAAGTAATGTCTTTTCATCTGTATCTGTAGAAATGAAAATGAAAACGAAATTTCAGTCGCGTTTTCTTTCCATTATTAGAGCAAACCTTAATAATAAACATGTTACATGTCAAATACATGGAACGTAAAGAGATATTTCATGCGTGCAAATAAATTTCGCATGATGATATGAGTGAGCTCATGTGATAAGGAAGCGAGATCATAACATCAAAGCTGAGCTTAATCCAGACTCGTTTAATGCCTCGTGTGATATGAGTCTGTTGTTGAGTTTAGTAAAATGGGTAAAACGGTTTCAACCAAAACTTTTGGTTACTTTGGACGAAAATGTATATAATTTTGTAGTAGTTGATTGATTCAGGAGTAACTTTGCGGAAGTTCATTTTCAAACTGTGTCCAATATAAGCAATCTGTATCCATGTCTTTCCGCTGCAGCGTCGCGTCTAGCACACCCTCTGGGGTTATTTAAATTTTGTGGCGCAATACATATTCACAAGAAAGTTGAATACAGTTTGCTACTAGAACAGTACTTTCGGACTGAAATTCAAATCCCTAAAAGTTGTAATCACGTAATCACTAGAGCTGTTTCTAACAAACTCCTTTCAATTCCCAGATTTAAAAACGCATATGGTAAAAGAACATCTAAATATGCTATCCCGTATTTAATAAATAAATTACCATTCGATTTAAAAAACAAACACACAAAAAAATATTAAACTCTTGTTACAAAAATACTACCTAAATGAATAAACGCCTCATTATCTGGAGCACCCTATATTGAGAGTGCAGCGCGCAAGCACTGCAGCGGCTGGACGAGTAGGTAGGTACCTTGAAACTGGTATACTCAGCGACATTGCCTACAACAGCTGTTTTTGCGTGCTCGCCCCGCAGCGCTTAGCGGGTTGGAAATGATGTTTATTATATCACCTTTGTACCTACTAATTCTATCGTATTTGTATTAATTTTAATACTTAAGTGGTTTAATAACTATTATTGTTTTTCTTGCTTGAATATTATCGAGGACTAATTGCCTAGATAAACCTAATATAGGTTTTAAGGTACATCCGGTCAGCTAAAAAAGGATGATTTGCAAAAAAAATACTTTTTAAGATTTGGGTCAATGTTGATAGATGTTATATTTTTTATCGTATGATCATGAAGTTTAGTATTAAAATAAATGGTTCAAAACAAATAGATTAAGATAAATGTTTTACGATATTTTACGAAAATAAAACAAATTAAGGAGTAAAAATTGGTGTTTAAATGTTGTTTGGTAAATTCTGTGTTTCAAATTGCTGAACATATTATAATTGGGATTCAGAGTTATATTATTTTGCGATATTGATTGGATTGAGGTGGTTCGGTTTTTTTTGTATGAAATTCCTGTTTTAGAAGTAACATCGGTACATTAAACTTGATATTTGGCTAGTTATTTATGAAACAATGTGTCATCAACCTTGAGTAGAATATTTTCTTCGAGACAATTAAGAAAGCTCCTTCATAAATCTTATCATCGTTAAAGGCGAGACGGTCAATCGATTACCTGTTTTGGTAGATAAATAAAAATAAAGAATGATATTTTTTGAATTTGAATTTGATTTTGTTTCTGCTACACTTTAATTTAAATAATAAATATTAGGATATTATTTTGCCAACTGATAACATAGGTTTTCCTACATTTATTTAACCCTTCGTATGCCTGGTGGATTAGAATCACACCACGTGGCTGGCGGGTCTGATGGGCCCGCATTTAACTTTATTTTGTTACATTAAGCTATGTCATAAGAATGTTAGATTGCATATTTTACGTCATGTTTAATCTTATATTTACTGAAACAGATAAAAAATAAAACGAAATATTTAAAACAAAGCTTTATCCTTCCTATCAGCACTTACACTTCCACTGCTGGACGAAGCCTTCTCCAGATTAGGACCACCAATATAGAGGAGGCTGACAGACCCACCAGGCACCCCAAAGGTTAAATTAATGACCAAAAAAAAAACTGTTTACTTTAATGAATCACTATTTATCACGTATTCTTATTTACATATTTTATTTCATCGATAATTTCCATAAATAATTTATTATCTAGGGAAATAAGGGTCCGAAAATTTTTCGTTAAAAATACATTTAAGGAAAACCTACCAATTACTATTTGTAACAACTTTCGTAATTACGGCTATTGAAGCAATTTAGGTTGTATTTGAAACACGGTACGGTAGAAAATGAGGGTCTCGCTCTTTCTGTTATCTCGAAATTAGACAATGAAAAAAAAAATAGAATAATGTAGGTAAAACTGGACTGGACTTGGACTGCTATTGCAAGTCTTCCTAGGAAGCAGGATTTTGAACTGTTGAAGATCAAAATTTATTCTGGGGAATCTAAACGTTGAAAAATCAAAGCTTGACGCTTACCATCAGGCGTACCACTGGGTCGTCGTGACACTCAGTTGCATTAAAAAAAAGACATTTTAAAATTAGTACTATTTTACCCGGTTGCATAGACATATTCCATTACATCGTATGGACAGGGCGAAAGAACATTTCCAATTGTACCTTCTTAGAATGTAGTCGAGCAAGTTTAGTACACGTCGCACCACTGTGAACTCAGTCGCACGCTGATGTCAATGGCGCGCGGTTGTCGCGCATCGCGTCGGTCTTGAGATCCAGGTACACATGCATGTCACATAGGTAATAATATTCCACGAAAGTAGATTTTTTGATACCTGTCTGTATTTACTCGTACAAGTACTAAACTTATCGTCATGCAATGTTCTGATCGCCGCCTCTAGATATTTAGCTCTATGGCCGTTTCATCATCATCATCATCAGCCGTAAGACGTCCACTGCTGAACCGTGGAGATAGACCTCCCCGTGGAGCTCCACACTGATTGACAATTAGCCATTTGCATCCACTGGTTACCCGCGAGTTTTACAATGTCTTCAGTCCACGTAGTGGGATCCCTGCCTACGCTGCGTCTTTCGGTTCGTGGCCGTCACTCAAGAACCTTTCTTCCGTTCTGCATCGTCTTCTTCCACCATGAGTTTTATTTCTCAAAAATCTTAAATTATGATTAGTACTTATTCCACGTATATTCTATTAAACAAGAAATATCATTGAAAGAAAAACAAAATACCCGTCTAAAATGTAACCTATGTAATCTATACACTCCGGACGTATAGACGAATCCAACGAGACATCACTTGTCAAAATTACTTGCCAAACCGTTTAGGCTGCAGAGGTCCTAAAGGAACACACAGGAATACTATTACTACTGAACCTACATACTCACATACTTACATAGATACACCCCAAAAACATTATTACCCTCTTTCTTGGGCAGTCGGGTAAAAATATAACGTATTTTACATGCAAAAGTTTATCCAGCTTTACTTTTCCGCTACGACAAATGTTTAATATCTTTATTTTTTTACTGAGGGGTTTTCTCCGGCATTTGGCATTTCACTGCGGAAAATGTACACAACGACGTATGCAAGCCAAATTCTTTGGTGAATTACGTTTCGGAACGACCATGGCGAAGTGTGCCCAACGTATACTAAAAACAACAACCGAAAATTCTTCTCAACAGCTAAATTTAAAGTCAACGAGATTATTTTTGGTCCTGGTATGAACCGTACCAGGTACCGTTTATGGTACCTTTTCCGCCAACCTGCACTATCCGCCACACGCACTGGGCGTGGTGGATATGGCCTTTCGAAGGTAGGTCGATATCCCAATAATGGGATGTTTAAAGGCTGATGTAGCATGAAAGTCCAATCAATAGTCATGTCAGCGATCATTCGG
The DNA here is from genome assembly GCA_947579745.1 of Apocheima hispidaria. NCBI lineage: Eukaryota > Metazoa > Arthropoda > Insecta > Lepidoptera > Geometridae > Apocheima > Apocheima hispidaria. The sequence goes on from OX388162.1 coordinate 6,833,644, forward strand.
GCGGTCTAAGACTGACATTAAGGCAGGCAACTCAGCCTCTATCTACTGACAGATGACAGAAATATTATCCATTGTCAGAGATTATATAAGATATTTGGCTGTATATAAATAAAAACTAATGCCCGTTTTCAATAACCCTATACAGGAGGAGCCTAAATCAGACGTCTAAATATTTAGAAGCTGCGATTCAAACATTTCACCATACTACCGGTGATAACTATAGTCACCTAAAGTTACGAGACCGATTCCAGTAACTTATGATAGACACCCTTAAACTGACAGCCCAAACTGCGCTCGCTCACTCACTCATGTAAAGTTTTATTGTTATAATTATTGTTTTAGGGGTTTATTTAGGGTAGGTTAGGCCAAAAACGTGAAAAATACAAGCTGATAACCAGTAAAGCTTACACCGTTATACTGGAGCTTGACTTGGACTGGATAGTGACTGAAGTTATTGACTTAGATTATAAATGAGATTTAATTTATTTTGAAATAATGCTCAGCATGAAAATATCAAAACTTGACACTGGATACACAATGTGTGGAGCCAAAATATAAGATTTAAAAAAAACACAGTAGATAAGTGTCAAAAATGTAGGCTATGAGTCACCTATTATAAATGGATTGTTGAAACAGAAGGCTATGCATAGGGCTGTCTTTAAATTAGGAGTTCCTTAATTAGGCCTCGCCTACGTGGTTAGTGAAAACGGACATAAGCCTAACTAATATTATAATTCAGAGGATTAAAGCCGCAGTCGTATCAGGACCAATAAAGCTTCGAGATATTAAAATGAATACGTTCGTCTCGAGGAAAAAACTTCGCTTGCGCTCTGTCTGAATGTTTGTCGCGTTATTACGGCTAAACGGCTGAACGGATCTTGATAAAATTTGATGAGGAGTTACTAGTTACTGTATTTCACAAAGACGAACATAGGATACTTTTTTTTTGTCTACGCGAACGAAGTTGCGGATAACAACTAGTAAATTCATAAAAAAAAAGGCAATACAATACGAAAATGCGTCTACAAAAATAAAAACGGCGTTGTAAATAAATCGACACAAAAAGTACGCTACCCACATTTTTACAAATGACGCTGTTTTATTTCAGGTTATCCTCAATCTAACCTGGAAAATGCCGAGGCCATATCTTGACATTATACCACCATACTTCCTATTACGCAGGTGTTGGATGGTTTACGTAGGCAGCCCTGACCCCCATACCGAAAACTGTAAACAAATCGGTCAAGAAATACGCTGGCCGTAAAATACGAGTACACTTTTAGAGAACGTTATATTTACTCTTGCCAGTTTTTTGCGAAGTGGCGGTGTAAATCTATTTTACACAGGGAAGCTTAGAATTTGTATTCGATTCACATGTAAATACAGGTTTACAAAGAAGGGGTATGCTAACCCGAAAAGGGCTCATAGGACTCATCAAGAACAACTTTTACTATGGGACCTACTATGAAAGCACGTTAAAAAGCTTTTGCAAGCGTTTGTTTGTAAGTTTGTATACTTGTCAGGCGATACTTGCGAATTGATTAGACCTTCATAAAATTTTGTGGGCAAGTAGTTCGTTTCAAAAGAAAATCTAAGTTTGAATATGAGCAAACTTGATAAAGAAGTTACAAAGTTTAAGTGTACATAGCTATTAAATAAAGCTGTGAGTTAAACAGTGAATTATGAAAATGAGGGCAAGATTCTAGTACTAACTCACACTGGCCATAAATAGACTTGAAAACCAGAACGTTTAATAACTCTTTATCACGACTATTTCCTTAAATAATTTGTATGATTTTTGTATCGTGACTAAAAAACTAGTAGGCATTCGTAAATATTGTGCGCTATTATTAAGTACTTAATTGCCTTTTCGGCTTCGCTCGTCTAGGCTACAGTTAAATGAAAGACCCCATTGCACCTGACTTTGGAAAAATCCTGATTCATGCCTTTCTTTATTTTTCGTGCTTATTACACATACACACGCCGAATTTCGCTGGCTTAACATGAATAAAGATATTTATTCCATATAAACTTTGGGGGCCATTATTTAGAATTATTTATATTATTAAGTTCTTACTGTTCATGTAGACCATTTGGGGAGTATTGGGTTCAAATTTCACGTCTTTATCATAGGCGGTTATGTCTGCATTTCACGATTTCAAAGGCATTTCTTAATGAATAACAAATGTCTTTTGCGTTTCCACTACAATGAGGGGATTTGGTTCCTTCCAATTGCGATGTCAACTCTCGGTCATATATTTTCAAAATTATTATCATCATCATCAACCAAATTACTACTCTATTGAGATTTCTTACCCGTTTTCGTAGCAACGGCGGGTTTTCTACCCGGCCGACTGCGATTTTCGATTTCGGTCATAGAATTTAAAAAAATCCATCATCATCATCAGCCTTCTCCTTGACGTATCGAGATTTATTACCCGTTTCCACAGCAATGGGGGGATTTCTACCCGTCAAACTGTGACGTTCATTATCGGTCTTTTCCTAGAAAAATGAATTTTTAAGATTATTTTTATATAAACATTTTAAAAATTAGGATGAGTAGTTGATTGAAAAAGGCGTTACTCTGTGGAAATTCATATTAAAACTGTTTCTTCAACAATTTTTTGAGAGTGAACCTCATTCTCAGCCGTGAGTTTGAAGAGTTAACACGTCCTGATGATGTCTTTTGTAGAGGTGAAACACGTTTCGATACAATATTCTAGGGATACAAGTTAATTTCTATCTTTCTAGGTACGATTTTACAGCTGAAAAATACTAGAGATTTGTTGAAGATACAGTTATATTCCACATTTTAGATTTTTTTTAAATAAGCACCCGATTTCGTTATAGAACCTGCAAAACCTATGATTGATATATTTATGTCTTTGTTTTTCTTCGAAGTCGATTAACTTCCCAACATTACGTATACGTGCGTAACGATTGATTTGAACTCAATAAATAAATGTTATGTAATGTTGAAACATCCATGCTATTTCAAGGTAATCATAAAAACGGGGCACGCCTGGTTTGTGCGATTCTATTTCAATTACGCATAAATATAACAGATAACTGTCAATTCAACTTTTTTTAAAGGCCCTTCTGCTTTAAAGTGTATCACCTAAACTAAGTCGGACTTAGGCATGTAAAGGAAAGGACATGTCTTACGTATTTAGGCAACCTCCAAGTTTGGTGCAACGCATTTTTCATTGTTAGTTACGTCCTACAGAGTTAAGTATGAATTAGGAGCTGCCAAAGTTAACTGCAGACGGGCGTTAACCTGTTAACTCAGCAAAGAATAGCGAAGTTACAAAACTCATTTATAATATAAAACATTTAAATGTTTATTGCTACACAAAAAGCTGTGACTGAAAAGAATAGATAAGTAAGTTAAAAGTGAATTAAAACAAAAAGTAATTAGTGTCTCTAAAATAATAATCTCAAATAACTTATTCTGGATGTAATCTTATTCTTCTAACTTATAAAACTTCTGAATTTATGACTTATTTTGTTTCCAAGGTTTAAACGAAGTTAAAAATATCTGCGGAAAGCTTTGAAATCCAAATTAATCTCTTCAGTGAAGACGATTATAAATTAAACTATTTAAGTTTTACACTATTTGCCATTCACCTTTCATCAAAGACTTTGCTCATTGTTGGTCACAAAAGATTAAATTAAAACTTTTAAGATGAAACTGTAAGCTCTTAGGATCAACTATAATTTTCTGAAAGAAGTTTCAAAGATAAAGTCATGTAATATGAACCTCTTTAGTTTAACACGAGGCTACATATTAACCGTAAAACATAATTATGGCACGTGTAACAAAACACTGGGTTGCGAAACAAAATGCTCCGAGGCAACTAAAATCTTACCATTGTTTTCCAAGGAAAAAGGCTAGGGTGAATGTATACATTGTATTGGATTGTAAAAGTGCGTAGTTGTATGATTACTTTGTTTAATATTTTATTTATTTATTAGTGAACATCACGTGCTCAGCTAACTGGCACTAACGGTTATTGTCTAATAATTTACGCGCAAGCTTCGCGATATTATATTAATCTAGAGATGGTTATCCGTACATTACCTTCCGTTATGTTTGGTTTTTATTTGGATCCAGGTATGTCTGCGATTGTGTCTTAATTTTGAGATCCACAAACCGTCCACAAATCGTGGGGATTATGGCAACCACCCTATTTCTAAGGCAGAAGGCTTTGTTATTGGTTATTGTAGATTAGTGCTGTCCTTAAAAATCTCTTATGAATTTGTCGCATTGCAGTGTGCCTATAATTATGTGTAAGGAATGCGTCACGCGTTCGCTTGCTTGTTTCTATTGACTCACTTCATAATGGTGCGTAGTATACTTGTACGCACCGCGGAATCGGTACCAGCTAATATGTCATCAGCCCGGTCTGTACGAAGTAATACTAAGTACATGGCAATTTAATAATTAGATTGAATGTACTTGTTAAATACAATTTCTTAAAATATTTGTATTTATTTTACCCCCTGCTTTTTATTGCAGCAATACCACACTATTAAGGGTACAAATATTTAGATCGATAATATTTATTTTATTTTGTTTTAATAAAACGGGAATACTTACGTTAAAATTAGTCGGTTAATCCGACTATAGTTTCGATCACATTGTTTCTATTTATTATTATTATTCATTTATTTTATTGTTCATACATTTCCGTAAAATTATGAGGCGCGCCATTATCTCATGCTATATGTTTTAATGGTGTTCCGATTCGGATTGATTATTGCTTCCATACAGTAAAAGGTGGTCATTTTTTTATAGCAATAATTTGAAACTATTGTAGTGTTGTAAAGTTGTAACTTTTTATCATGGGAAAATCGTGTACCATTGTTTCGAGAAGTGGCGTATTTTCTTGTGGGCCAGAATCCAACAGGGGTCATCGCCCATAGTTAGTAAGTATTAGGGCGTACTCGTACTACAATGTGGTTCACTTGTGTATGCGTAATATAGTGACCGTTGATATATATAACTAATAATGTATAACCTATAATGGATTATTCAGGACACGTCTTGCCTGACCCTTAGTTAGCTGCGGTTGCCAGTCTTGTGGATCGCACAATCTTCAAAGGCATTTTTGTCTTGATTAACTGAATATCTATTATGGTTTATTTGGAGAAAAATCCAGTTTATTTCTTTGAAATAAATAATTATGGATATTTGGTTTATCGCCAAAGTATTTGAGCTTGCAACTGTAAACAAGCACTGAGAGAAAATAAAAGTCATAAAAATTAAAAATAAAAACAACTGCCTTTAGAATAACAATGCCAATGTTTAATTAGCTATATTTACGTTTTCTATATTTTGACGAAGAAGAAGGGTTTTTTTTCTGTTTTCTGCTCTTCTCTTTCGTTACATTAAAAAATATTAACATAATAATTGCTAGTAAACTTTAGTTAAGATATACTAAAGAAAACGGAATATTTATATATTTCATTTTCACATAGGTTTTTTATTGTCAACACTGTTGAAAATGTATAAAAGAGATAGCTTTAGCTGGGAGTGCAACCTTAATCGTTAGCAGATCTCTGTGAACAGTTTAAACCAAATAACAAAATTAGTAATACATTTCTTCTTATTCGAGATGCTGACTATAAGTCCTGCACTGATGTACCGCTTGTGTTGTATTGTGATTTCCCCCTGCCAGCATCTACACGAGCCAACCCAGACCCTTTAAATACCGGAACGAGGCTCTGGCTCGCTGCTGATGCCTTTGCTCCAGTAGTATAGAATAACATTAAGTATTATAGAACTATTTTTAAAAAATCGGGATAAAAAGAAACCCTGAAATCTAGAAAAATATATCAGCAGTTCCATAGAAAAATGACAGTAACACTCGACATAATGTATGGAACAGCAGATTTTTTTCTAGATTTCAGTGTTGGTCCCATAGTTAAAGTTGTTCACAATCATGAGTCCTATGAGCCCCTTTCAGCTTAGCATACCTTTTCTTTATAGCCCTGTATAACCTTTCGGCTTAGCATACTCTTTCCTTATAGCCCTGTATGAGGATAGGATAAAAAATTGACACATTTTTGCGACATCTATTTCTCAAGATACAATCACATATTTTGGTAGGAATGCGGTTTAACTTCAATAGGAATAAGGTAAGTTTTTTTTTTCGTATTTATTTATATGTACTTCAATATATTCAATACAGTCATGTTTAACCTTCTCTGTATTTGTCGAGATTATTTCCTTTGGGAGGATCTTTATTTGTTTGCTTTCCCCCGAAACCGGATGCTAAACGGATGAAAACGTTGTCTCCAGACAAATACTAGTTCCTTTTATCAATAAAAGACTGACTTGTCTTATATCTGGTAAATTTATATACAAAAAAAAGGTTTGTGGTGATATTCTCGAATAGATGGTGGAAATTACCAAAGAAATTAAATTTAGAGCTATCAATACGATATAGGGTCTCATCGGCGAATAATATTGATAAGAGTTCATCCAGTTTGGGCTAGACTAGGCTTTATAAAAGACCGACAAAACCATGAAGTAGGGAAGCAGGTTCGAACCAGGTCTCTAAGATCTCATTGTGGATAGATTTGTTGTAATTAACGCTATTCTGTTTTGCGGCCCACGCTGCCGATTCGAGAAGGTCGCTCCATTCTTATGCAAAGCTTGAAGCGCCCGTTGTTTGAATTTCGTTAGATAATGACATGTATAACCTTCCCAAATTTGAACAACGTTCTGTTTTAACCCTGCATAAGGATGGTGCTACCATCTTGAATCTGCTATAATAAATTGTCTTAACCATGCTATAAACCAAGACAGAACAAGAATAACAGAATTATAGGCAGTTCAATGTGGTGGTTGAATACTCGACATATTGTACAAACCACGTCCAAACCAAAAAAAAACAAATTATCAAATATATTATATTTATAATTAATATAATATATTTTCAAATACTACTTGAACCACTAAAGTCACAGATGTGAGACTCCAAAATCTTCTGAGAAGGAAAAATCAAATAGTGTTTGACTAAGGAGCGTAGGTTGTACAGTGACCTCTAAAAATGCTCACCCAAAAACCTACGCTCACCCAATTCGTAACAAATACCTACACTTTATATGTTACGAACCTGCACTATTTATTAGCTATTTACGACCGGTCGAGGTGTCTGTGAAAGTATAAAAGCTACCTTCGTGGCCTTACCTTCCACTCTTGGACAATGGAATAGAATACGCCTTGATATTTGACGAACGATAAAAAGTTATAGAATAAATTCACCAGATAATAATTTTATTATCTTTTGATATTTCGTACGTACGTCATTGTTCTGTATGGTAAAAAAACAATCATTACATAATAATTATATCCTCAAATACTTTGATGTTCCACAATGCCTGAAGACTCGTCTTTATAACTAGAGCGTCCTGCCTACCATGACATATGGTGCGGAGACATGAACGCTTACACATGAGGGTATGCTCAAAATACAACGAGCACAGAGAGCTATGCAGCGTGGCATGTTCGGATTCTGATTATTATGAAATCGAGTGAGGAATGTGGAGATCAGGCGTCGCAAGATTCTTGAGACTGGGACGACTATCACAAAACTTAAATGGATTTCCATGGCAGGGTACGTTGCCAGACAGAGTAATGGCAGGTGGACTACACGATAAACGAAGCGTCGTCGGTCGGCCTCCAGCTCGTTGAGACGACGATATTGTAAAAATCGTGGGTTGAACAACTTGGACAAAATTGGCACAGGACCGGGATGAGTGGCATACAAGAAGAGAGGTCTATACTCAGCAGCGGGCGATTACAGGCTGAAAATGATAATAATGATGATAACATCATAATAAGGCCGCGTGTTTAACTTCAGCATACATTAGGGACGATTGCGAAAGTACTGAGCCGTGTCCATAAAGGTCGGCCGCTCAATGATATTAACATCACGCTTGTTACGTCATCGGGGATCATAGGAAGATGCACGGACGACCTTGTTAAAACTAGCGATGGATTATTTTTGTGGAATCGCACTGGCAATGTCGTCACCCTCAATAGTCCAGAACACTTCTCCAGAAGCGTGTTGAATCATCGCTACATCGCACCACTATTGCCCAACCATACAGTTGCTCTCACCTCGCTGCGCTGCCCACTAAGGTCCAAAACGTGGCTTTAAGGGTTGCTCGACCATCACTCATGGGCCACTCCGGTGCTTAAGTATTTCAACGTCTAGAATTATAACAAGTTTGGGTCACGGACTCTGGGGGACTCTTGACCGCTTTGTTGGCTCGCACCTCGACTATGTTAATGTGGGTATCTGCACATTTATATTCAAGACTTGAGGGCCGCAACAATAAAAATGGGCCAAAATGTACTGAAGCTTTAACATTGTAACGTAGTTCTAGCTTTATTTATGAAGTTCTTGGCTTTGCAGAGAATATTAAGCATCATAGTGGAAGTTTCAAACATGTAGTACGAAATGTTGAAAGTTATGGTTAGTTGCCTTGCAAGCTCACATAAGGCATAGTTCACACTAATGTGATACATTTTTTTTAACGGCCAAGTGCCTTTATAACTTTAGCAAAATACATACAACAACTACCTAAACTACTTAGCCTACTACATAAAATTAGCAGTTGGATTATCCAGAGACCATTAAAGGACTATAGATAATCCAAAAGTTCCACTACCTGCCAACTACTAGTTGGCAGCGTACCCAGCATGATGGCGGCATTACCACGTTGAATGGCAATGCTTCTGCGTTGATCCAAATAAACGCCAGCATTTTGGTCACGCGTGGCTTCAACCAGGTGCTATGACAAGTTTTTGAAAATAAGATGAGCTCCCGATCCCCAAGGGCCCAACGTCTCCACTCCATACGGCTCAAATATTTAACTACTACCGAGGTTAGCATATTTGCACCGCTTGTGCTTCTCCGCTGAATGAGCCGCCGCGCTAGCCCTACTCCGTGTTTCAGAAAGATGTGACGGTGCGATACTTAATTTTCATTTATGCTAATAACTGATTAGACGAAAAAGTCGCTCTCCTGATGGTAAGTGTCAGTCTTTTTCATTACCAAGTAGAATCGTTCGTCCGGCAATGCACTGTGCTTGTTACCCGGAAGTATTAAACATCATAATATATATGTCTTTAGTCTTTATGTCCAATTATTAATTAATTTATTCATTCAAGAACATTTCCCTTCACTCCGGAACATAATTATGTTTGCACACTACTGTTTGGCGGTTGAATAACTTACCCCAGGGCATCCTGAACCACCACAAAATGTGAAAATAGCTCTGACTTTCTGTCACAGAATAAATTATAGTACTTGTGTTCTTTCTGTTTTAACCTTTTCGCGATTAAATTACTGCATCGGTTATGATAATGTTTGGCAAGGAAGTTGTGTCCGTTCTGAATGAACGGGATACTTCTAACACTGTAAAGCTTGTGGTAAAATTGAGGAGTACTCCGAGGTTATACCGAAGTTACATCGATGTAAGTACTGGAAAATGCATCCGAAGTCATATAAGGTATGCATATAAATATGACCAGATTTTGATAAAGGTACGCATGGGAGGGCTTGAGCCATCAAATGCAGCTGTCTGAAATCAAAGTAAATAAAATATAACCTAACCTAACCTAAAACCCTCTAAAGTAAAAGTATGAAACAAGAAAATATTATTCGAAATTCAAAATGGCATGGTCCATTTAATGCACATAGTAATTTTGTTATAGATTTCGCCATATTGGATTTAGTATAATTCCGTATAGCCATACATAATCTGTATGACACGCAAAGTATGAAGACGCATCGATAGATACATATATTGTCAAAATCTGATAAGCGGCTTAGGAGATTAGAGGGAACATATGAACATACTTACATACATACATACATACAGGCAATATATATATTGATATATATATATTGACATATATACTGTCAAGCTCATAAGCCTCCTTTTTCGTAGTCGGGTAAAAACAAAGGCAGGTTGAGTAAAGGTTGAAAGCTTTCACAAACAAAGAATTAGAATGCTGTAACGAACTACGGTGAACAGAGTTAGAACTAGACCTTTGAAGTACTGCTCTTTGGTATATCTTGAATGATACCGTACAGCGAACATTTGAATCTAAAATGAGTCTAATTTACTTGCAGTAGAACTTAAATCCCGTTTGAGGTCTGGTAGATTAAGTTTGATTACCTTTGCTGATTCGCTGATTTTACGAGCTTAGTTACGATCTCATTAAATATCCTGATGAGGTTTTGAAATATCTGATTTTAGAATGACGAACACGACGCATGTTGTGATTACATGGCTTTTTTTCGCTTATCAGCTTCACGCTTCTTACTGCATTTGCTTTTGGCAGAAATATCAACTTGATTCTTTGGCGCTTCTCGTTAATTATAGTTTACTCAACCCGCGCAAAATATAGTTCTCTTGCTATCTTGATTCTATTATATTTGGCGCAGAACAGCATTTAACTTTAAATATCAGGGCAAATGTATGTGCATTCAGCACAGTTGGTACGAAATAAACAGACAGATCTTTGATCGATAAATCCATGACGTAATGTTTGTATTCCCTTTGAATCCATGATCCAAAAAAACGAGCGTTATCACTCCAGGCGGTGGCGTCCACGGTCACGATCCGACATTATGGCTGGTGTCAAGTGACCCTACAGCACTATCACCGGCAGAGTATTTTCAATATACTATATTTTTTTATGTGAGTCTCTCATACCGACAAAAGCCTTTCAGCATAAAACTATCCTAACTAATAATATAAATTTGAAAGTAGCTCTTTCTCTGTCTGGGTCTTTGTCGCGTTGTTTTTGCGTATAGCTTAAAAAAGGTCGGAGACGGACTTAAGCAACTTTTTTTTGAAGTTCCACGTGAACTAAGTCGCGAGTACAATATAGTTGTATATGTAATGTCTTGCTATGTAAACGATGGATAAATCGCAAGACTAGTATTTTCGCCAGAGTGACCTGAGGTCATGCGACTAACAGCTTGCCTGTTCATGAAAAATCATAATTATCCCGACAGTAGGCCGTTGGTACTGTCCTCCAAGTTTCCTCATGGCCAAACCGGCATCCTATTTTGAATTTCTGCAGCCAAGTGGCTAAAACCAAGCCAAGCCCGGGCCCTAATATCCAGACCTCCGGCACAGAGAGCAGACTCATTACTAAAGCTGTTTCCAAAACTAATACCTTTTAGTATTTATTTATGTACTGTAGCGCACTTTCTCAACTTTACTTTAGTCTTTAAAGGTTAATATCATCAGAATGTACTTTATTGTTTGTCCAAATCATCCACAATCGTCGGTATAATTCCTTTGAGTCTTCAATATTTAATTTCCCATCAAAAATTCAATAATGCGTACCAAAATGTGTCCACCAATAAAACTCTGTCTGGTCTGTAAGACCAAAGTAAGACGACCATTTGAAAAAAAGGCGACAGCGAAGCTTCCAACTTCACGGAGCCAAGCCATTTATAAATTTGATTATTTGAACTTTAATACTCCAAAAATATGGGAGACAAATATCATGCTATGGGCGTCTCAAAACGGAGAACGACCTTCAAGCAAAATTGCGAGAAATCTTCTTAATTTTAGACAAAAATAAACTATTGATACTTCTGTCACAGCTATTTACTTTGTTGACGTGTTTGTGTTGATGTGCAGTTAATATTATTATTGATGCTTTTATTTTGTTAAGACGGTATATGGTGCTCAATTAAATGGCATCCCTGGTAATTCGATTTGACGTATCTAGGTCGAAGGGGATGGAATGAAAGGAATTGATTCGACACATTGTGTACTGTAACAATGATGTCATAGGACAAGCGTAGGTAGAGGGTCAGTTTGTTCCGGCCAAGGCGAGGCGAGTACGAAGCATTTAGACTTGAGTCCTTCGTGGGCCGATTTTGGGTCTTACTTTAAGAGAGCGAAAGTGACAAAGTAATCACCGGTGCCTTCTCGCACGCGTTTCACATGCACCTATATTTATGATGCAAGTTACGCTTCATCATGTTTCTGACTGTATGAAACACGAGATAGTAAAAGGTCAAATTTATAATGTCAATTTCATAATTCTTGGATAGACATAAAAGAACAAACATTCATTATATTAAGACGTTCAAAAATCAAAAAATAGAAAATACTGTTTAAATAACGCTTGAAATCAAACGTGCAATAAATGTTACACATACAGTTAGCTAATTATATAATTGTACAGGTACAATATTTTTTTTTAAACTATGAAGTTGTGAGGAATTAGATTCTGTAGGTAGTCAAGTAAAATTCAGTTACAATTCCAGGGCGCGTCATAAACTCGTCAAGTCATATTGCATGGCAGCCGGACTACTTTACATAAACGCAGCTGAAAATAGCTTTTACCACTCAGTTGATAAGGTCAAAATTAAACGTGTTTGTGCACAAGGGTGGTTATCGATAAAGCGTTTGATCAATACTGTTTGCATGGACTAGCCATGCGTGGTGTTTCCAATTAAAGCCTAGCAACCGTATAACAAGTAGATTGGCACGTTTAACAAAGATTATATTTATATTTAAAAACAGCGTGGTGAGTTGGATAAGAGGACCTAGCAAAATCAGATAAGTTCACACATGTCATGGGGCCGAATGTTTACAACAAGTTACCAAGCTGCATCACCGCCGCTCCCAATCTCGCTTGCTTCAAGTCTCGTTTGAAGCGCTGGCTGGTCGATCAGACGTTTTATAGTGTAAAGGATTTCCTCGACTCTAATGTAGATTACAGTCCAGGTCCAGTCCAGTCAAGTATACAATTAATGTATTATAATTTTGATAATTTATTTTAATTTTATTATTAATTAATAATTGTTTTTATTGGACATTATTTTTTACCACCGAATACGTTATAATTGACATGTAAATAATACTTCAGCATTAAATGAATATGAATAAGAGATATATTGAGCTATTAGTTGTTTATATAGCTGATACCATGATGTAGATCTTCGTTTTAAACCTTTTTTTTGTACTGCTACTCCCAAAATAGCAAAGAAAACCAATTCAACCTGCTGCCTTCTCATTATTTAGTTTAATTATTAAAGTTTACATTAAGTAGATAGTAATGTGACATAGAATAATAATACATACTTTACAAATCTATATTCTACATATTTTATGTATGTACGTTTGACCGAGCAGCTTATGATAGAGAACGGATTTTGTGAAATTACACCTCTACAGGAGTAAAATGGATAAAACTGACCCACAAAGTTTGTATGGAAATAAAATCTTCTACAACACATCCTGCGCTAATTAAATTTGGTTGGGGTGATAAACAAAAAAAAACCACTGTATCAGTAAGTTTTTCGAAAATCAACCTCTAAAGACGTGAAATGGGGATTCAAAAATACTGTAGCTTCTGCAAGTGACGTTGCGCAGGCAAGCTAGTATTAAAATCAATTCAAACTACATATATCATAATTAAGTGTTAGGTCTTATCATCATCTTTTATGTTTTGGACTAGTTTTAATTTTTTTATGCGTAGCTAATTTAACTTGTTAAAAAATCTTGTTATGATGTTTCAAGACAACATCTGCTGGAAAACTCATCATAGATTCGTAAACAATTCCATCTGAAATTAAATCAATAAAGGCAAATATTATAAATTCAAACTTTTTCAATCAAACTTCGTTAAGATGTTTATGTAATTAGGCAGGAACATTATCATTAAAGAATTTCATACAAACTAATTATGATTTCAAAACAAAATTAAATATGTCATTTAGGGAGGTACATACTGATATTTTTTTGAATATTTAGCTGAAAAGCATCGAAGCAACAAGGGGGATATTTTGTTTAAAGTCTAAGTATGTATGTCTGTATGTTACTACGTTGCCTCAACGCTCCAACCAAATTTGAAATTGTATGAAAAAAAATTGTATGTCGGTCGGTAGATATGTGAAGGTGCACAGATGGACACTGGAAAGTTCACGGCTCCATAAGAATACACGACATAGGACAGATCAGTAGTGCCTATGTTCAGGAGTGGGGGTCTTATGGATGATAATGATCCGTTACTTTACAGCAACCAAAATCTTCTGATACGTCTATTAATCTGTATTTGCTTCCAGACTAAATTTTATCCGTTACATTTTTAATTTAGCTGTTACAAAGTGGAGTCGGGTCAAATAAATTTATGCACAAATTGGCATGTATATTATTGTGTGTCAGTGTGATTTATAATATGAAAGTGAGTTATCAAAGAAACAATAGAATACAAAAATAGACTGAAATACACACTGGCGAGGGTCTAGCTATTTTATATCGATTAAAGTCACCTTGAAGAAGACAATTTTAAAAGGTCAGCAGGGGTTGTTGGAATCGGATGGATGTAGGTAAGAACGGCACCTTTATTTAAAAAGTTAAATATTTATGAAGGGTTACCATATAAAAATACATGATCATTAATACGCGAGTAGAACTTGTTCCTCGCGGGTTTCGTATAACTTCCTTTTTGTATAACGTCATGCTTTTAAATTTTGACATTTGAAATCATATTGGACGAAACGATACGGGTTCATACTTCAATGCTTTTAATATACCAGCGTGGCACCGATCGCCCGCGTAATATGAATCATGCTTTATGGTACTTATAGACTACGTTAAATTTCTAATATTAGGTCACATTGGATGCTCTAAAATAACATTGAAACGTTTAAATGTTGCCAGAGAGTGTATATATATTTTTTTTTTAGATCGAGATTTTAAGATACAGCTGCGAAAAAAAATATAGAGGCAATAAATGATTTCGCTTTAGGTACATTTTTTAATATTTGCATTTTTAACCAACTGCCCAAGTATTATATTTGTGTTTCTGTGTTCCTATATTACCTCCTGTAGCTTAAGCGACTTGACCGATTTTGACAATGACAGTTTGCAGACAATTTATTACTTGTGAGAGATTAAACTATTAGATGCCAGAGATACTTCTATGCTCTTCAATAGGACCAGTGGATGCTGTTCTGTTTCAGAACGAGTTATTTTGATGACGAGCGCAATGCATTGCCGCAATTCTAAATTCTGGGTGTCACTGAACTGTTATGGGCATCCGTGATGCTCAACATCAGGTTACAACATTTTCCTAGCATAAAATGCCTACGACCTTTAAAATCACAGAAGACAAAACATTGTGCTTAAAATATATTAGTTAGACGAATTGCTTACAATGACAGCTAAGAGTCGTCTCATTGTCTAATCTAGATTTTCATTGCGATTTCTTCAAATAATGGAACATCATAAAATTGCTCTTCTACTTTATGAAAAGCGTCTTCGAGATAAAAACTTGAATAATAAGGACCATTTAATTAAAGAAACAACAATAACTAGTCAAAATTAGCCTAATATTCCGAGATTAATACAAATAGCTATTTGTTACCCGCGACTACGTTCGCTTGAACATAAATAAAGTATTCTATGTCCGTCTTTGTGATATACAGTAACTCCTTATCAAATTTTATCAAGATTTGTTTAGCCGTTTAGCCGTGATAACGTCACAAACATCCAGACAGAGAGACAAAGTTACTTCCTATAGTTCGCTGGATTGTGCTATAGTTGATCCATTTTTGTGTATTTTTTGACGTTTTGTATGGGCTGACAGTGTAGTGTATACTAGTACTAATGTAGGGAGTTCTGAATCGCGTAAGCGAAGTTTTTTCATCGAGATGAACGTATTCATTTTCATACCTCGATGATTTACTGGTCCTGATACGACTGCGGCTATATTTCTGAATTATAATATTAGTAAGGAGGTTGGATTAGGATAACTAAAACTGTATTTACTAGTTGTAAAGTTAATGACAAACAATATTGGTCCTCTGTTCCTATTGCACTAGAAGCGATATTGCAGCGAAAAGACACTACAGATTTGATAAGACTAAGTTTGAAATTGTATTTTCATGGATATCTGCACAAGATACCCGACTGCTTTGGGGTGTAGCCGGGTTATGTGGGATCATACCCACTAAAACTCCCTGCATTTCAGCGGACTAGAAACAGTCGCACCTAGACCCAAATTTACCTAGTAAAACTCATCTCCACCTGAAAATGGATGACTGATAGTTACTAAAATTTAGCATTAAAAATTTCAAATAATTCTGAATCTGAATACCTACTGTACTTTTGAGTAAATTCAAAAATTTGCCTGATTAGAACCTTGAATGTACGAAACTAAATAATTTGTATCACAAATAAATATAATTGTATGGTCAATTCATATTACACGGGGCCCTGTCGGGCCCGGAAGTTATTTTGAAAATGAACTAAAACTACATCACGTCTCTATTTCTTGTTTGTTTGACACGGGGTACCGCACGAGGAGAAATGTGTCATAAAATGTTTTACAATAATTTGTTTTACAATAATAGGGCTCACATTTCAATCCTCACTGCCACACGGGCCCCAAGAAGGCCCGGTGTCTACTTTACATTCAGTAAATTGAAACAAACAGATACAATCTGGTTGAGAAATACCTCACCCAGTAATTCAATATTAAGAACCCGTACAAATAAATCGAATTCAATCGTAAGGCTGCGGCTAAAATTATCGCACTTTGATCTTTAAGGTGTAAAGTAATAATCCAGGCAAGTATTTAATAAATATCGCCTCTGAATTTGATATTTACGCAGACATGAACGCTTCTGAAATATTCAAGTAGCGTTGGTAGTTGAATTAATTACCGTCTGTGGAAACTTGAACTGCTTTAGAGTATGCCAAAGAAATATTTATTCAAAACGAGAGAGGAATTTAAAAAAAAATATGGTTGCAATGCCGTCAGCAGCAGAGCATTCTGGGGACCTTTCCCTCCACTAATGGTCTTTTAGTTTAGTTTAATTTTTATAGTTATTTTAGGTTTTAGTTTTTAGTTAGTATTTTTAAGTTTTCGTTAATTGTCTGTTTTTTTAAGTTGTACATAATAAATTAGGTACCTTTTAAAAAAAAATATCACGGTGTTGGTGGTGTTGGTGTTGGGTATTGGTTTTTGAATGGCGACTACAAATTGGATGACGGCCCTCTCCCGCTAGGCGGACTGATGACATTGTGAAAGTCGCGGGCAACCGGTGGATTCAAAGGGCAGATTGTCGTTCAGTGTTCGGCAGTGCAGTGGACGCCTTCTAGCTGATGATGATGTTGATGATGATGTATTATATAAACCTATAATTGATGAGAGAGATGAGGTCCCGGTCCCCACAGACCTAGTGTCTCGACCCCAAATGGCTCAAATATGCAACGAATTTGGCATTTATGAATATAATTATGTTGTACATCAAAATGCTAAAAAATGCTGCTGGTATGTACAGGTGGGATAAATATTAACACTTTTTGATTTAAAAAATATGGATGCGAGTCACGACAGAAAATTATTTAAAAACTACACTACAAAAGTATGCTAGTTGCAAATTTAACTTGAATTTTAGTAAATTTTTGTCCATTATGAACGACGTATTAGAAGCGTTTGTTTGTTTTAGCTGACCCTCTTATAATTAGCAATACGTGAACTCACGGAGAACCCTCACATTATACAGGACAAGTTTTGTAATTTTACTTTCAACATAATAATTATGTCTTAACTAATGCTTTTAGGTCTCTTAATTAAGAACATAATAAACATAAGAGGGTAGAAAAGGACACGGTTTTCTGTTTATAAATTGTGCACATATTGCTAGACCTGGGATGCAGTAGAACAACTCTCTGTAAACAGTAAAATCTTTTTCTTATTTTTATGATTTTGATTACACTTCATTCAGCATGATTGGCAATATTTTTCGAAAGTCGCGAAACTTCGTTCAAACCCATCGCATTGTTTGGAACAGCCGTTTTTTTTTTTTTGGCGATTACAAGGTACATCTTTTCAAAGTTATTCATAATTCATCATGATAAGCTCCTTTCGACTTAGTGGCATTGTTCCGTGTAGCCCTGTAAAATACAAAATGACTTTTCACTTCGTTATCGCTTGGTATATTATTGTGAGTAATAAGGTGAACATTTTCATACAATAGATTAGCGGAATAGCGCTTATGTAAATATTAAATTTCCGCCCGCCAACAGGCCGGTCCAGACCCAACAAGCTCGCCTTGTGAGCCATGTTTCGGGCTCCGTTTGGCTATTTAAACTTAACAAAATTCAGAACGAGATAGAAGCGCGATTTGCGAGGTATGCTCGATCTGGCTGAGCCCGTGCTGAGACATGTTTATTGCGATGATTTTTAGGTTCAGCCGCGAAGGTGCGCGACCGAAAACCTTATTACGCGGACGATAAGATTCGCAGTCGTGCGACTACGTTTGTCTCATTTTTCACGACATGAAGAGTAGAGAAGATTTTGTCGCGGTGCGCATGCTAGCCCTGCTGGACACAGCTACCGAAGCGCGAGAATACCGTGGTTGTGACCATGATATGTGTGTGTGTGACCATATTTGGAACATTGTAAAATTTGCTAATGATTTTTCGAATGTCTACCGGGTAAGATTGGTAGGCGGTGTACAGGACATAAAAATGAGACTTTAATTCGTAAAAACAATTCAGTGATGAAATTAAAATCTTTGATCAATGCTACAATTAAGCAACTTTGGTCATACCTACATTGTTGTAGCAGTATGATGCTACCTACACCGTAAATGATAGAAGATTGCTATGCTAAAGAATGTCAGACCAGGGACATATCATCATCATCATCATAATTATCATTTGTCATATTCGAAGATGAGCATGACAAATCGATGTCGATTTCGAGATTCCAATCTCGACTGTCTCTCGTCTCTATTGCCTACGACCCGTCTGCTTGTTTGCCACCTATGGCATAAAAAAAAAAAAAAAAAAAAAAACGGCCACTCGCACGCTAGCCCTTGTAAATAGCGTTGAGAATAAGAAATCTCGAAGTATGACTTTATTTCGAGACGAGATTGAAAATCAGCTTTTGAGAATAGGGGTCCTGAGATCAAGAAATCAAAACACAATGACAAAAGTTGCAAGTTTCACAAGATACAGAAACTTAGTAACTGTCTGTTACGAGCATTGAAAGCCGTTGGCAGTACCGTTCTAATGAACATCTGGAGTGGATTCCGGGTTCCGTAGAAAGAGATTCATTACTCTTGTAACCGGATACAGTGGAACCCTTGCAGCGGTCGTTCAGTTGAAGAGTAATTGCGAGCTTCTCTGTGATATTTGGCTGTTACTTACTGAAACAAATGGGTCTGCTTATGTTATTGTTTTAGGGTTTAAAATGCAACAGTTAACTACAAAATGAGTAGATACGCGAGAATATATGTGCGCAGGAAAACCATGCGATGAAAGCAAAGGTTTCATTGTATTACCCGATTAAGCGAAGCAAAAAGGAGGGTCATGATTTGACCGGTATGTATGTATGTTTATCTATTCCCTCATAACTTCTAAGCTAGTTATCATAATTTTACAAATGAGGTATCTTAGGAATGTTTTTGATTGTCTGCTGGTTTATAGGCTATGTGACATCACATTCAATTGGCTCCCTTTAGAGGACATAGAGGAAATAACAAAAAAAAAATGTTATGTCGTGTTGGGTTTCAAATGAAAAGCATAGTCAGCACATTTTAAATATATATATATAAAAATATTGTTAGCTGTTTTTTTTAACAAAAACATTAAAAAATAATCATTTTGCGACCAAAACCCGGTACGTAAGGACTATGCCAGGGTTTTACTTTATCAAACCATTTATTTTTTAACTCTTTCAATACAGCGCCCGGCAGCTCTTGACCCTTTTATTTTTTACCTTCTATTAGTACTGTGCAAACACTACTGTATCCAGACTTATTTAATAAAGATAATTCTGTGGCTCCGGATTGACGGGCAATTATTTTCAGAAAAATTACTGAGCATATAAACACAAAGAGATCATCTAATATTTCAAGGTATCTTAAGTGAATTTCTTCGCCGCGAAGGGTTTTAAATTTTTGATGTTCCATATTCTAGGCGGCTCTGTATTATTATAGGCAAGCTCTCGTTAGAGAGTATTATGTTTCTTGTTGTTATTTATGCACACCACCATCGAGCGACTTGTTCATCACTCGATTGCATAAAAATTGTAAAAAAAAAACTTTTTTTTAATGTTTGACATTAGAACTCCCCATCGTCAAAACTGGATTTCGAATAAAATGTGAACAATCTGAACGTATATCCATTTAAATAAAGTAAAAAATTACATATCGGTTCATAAATGACGGAGTACAGAGGTAACAAACATTTTTTTTTTTTTTTATTCGGTTAATAATGGGTGCCAGTGGATGAGCATTGACCATCAGAGCACCGTGTACCATCAGAGTGGTAGGTACCGCTTATTGTTTCGAGAAATTAAACTTACTCGTACTTATTTTGTAATAATCAATGTTTTTAATGTCGGAAGGCTACTCACTACTCACCGTATTCAATTCAATCTTCGATCTACTCATATTTTTATTTTTTAAACCAACTATCTGACAGCTGTAAAAGTATTAATAATCTTTTTCATCCTTTTCATTTTAATATGTGAGACAAAGATAGCTTCAGATTATGACTTAAACACTAACTACACTAAACAAAATAAACGCTAACTATATACAAGTACTTACTACTTAGCCTACTACATAAAAAGTACAGTTGGATTACCCAGAGACCATTGAAGGTCTAAATATAATCCATATGATCAAGCTCACTACCAGTTGGCAGTGCCGAGCGCCAGCTGGCGCCATACACGCCGAACGGCAATGCTTATGCGTTAATTTGAGTTAGGCTTAGAAATGGGACATCCGAATCCGAATAGAATTTTACTAACCGTTCTGAAATCCCATCTAGTTATTTAAAATAGCTTAATGTTCAAATAAGAAAATTGACACAATTGTAAAGAAAAATAAACGAAAAACATTAACATAAATCTATTTGAAAATTCGTTGTAAAAGTTTTCTTCGAAAAAACTCTTGGGATGATGAGTTCTCTCTAAAGTACATACGCGTAAATATTTCGTTTGTAAATTATGTTCGTAACTTTTCAATCTTTAATATAGTTACCGATTGAAGCTTAAATAAAAGTTCTGAATAACTTGCAAATATTATCGATGCTTCGAAATTCAAATTAGCTTTTTCTCGAAAGTACATAAAAGTAAATATTTCGTTTGTAAATTGTGTTCTCGAATTTTCAGTCTATAATACAGTCACCTATTGAAGCATAAATAAAAGTTCCAAATGACCTTCAAATATTATCGATGCTTTGAAATTCTAATTCGCTTTATTAAACTTTAAGCGCCACCAAACACCTATCGGTGTTTGGTGGCGCTTAAAGCTAGCTAGCTACAAATGTTGTGCATCGCACATTTATCGCAGACACATTTATCGCATACCTACATTTCAAAGAGAGTGCGCTAATAGAAAGCACATCACATGCTTCATACAAATGTATCAGGTAAAACATTTGTGTCGCGCGTACAGGACACATTTAGATGGCACATGCATCACACAAATACATCACGCAAGCAAGACACTTATCTGTTGCAGTAGCGCGTAGTATTGTGCCGAGCTAATTAAATGTACCGAATAATAATGAACGAAAGTATATTTTTACCCGACTACGAATACTATTATACGAATAATATTATACTAATATTTATCATACGTTATTATGTAGTAAGTAAATGTATGACCATTTGCAGGCCACAAATGTGCGACGTAATACAAATGTCTTACTGCACACAAATGTGTCTTTGGTGTGTGGTGCGCCTTAAACTAAAAATATAACGAACTAAAAGTATATTTAAACATATGTACTTATTAATAAATTATTATTTAATGTAACTAATTTATGGAATTGTAAACAATAATATAATTAATTAGTAATATAATTATACTCTGCAGTTTTCCAGCACTTTCCGGAATAAAAAACTATTGTTTATATGAAATCATAATGTACTACATTCCTTTAAGTTTAGCCCTATCAGAGCCATCAGCCTATCAAAGTCTCCTGCATCACGTGTACACGTACAGTGTAGTACAACCTATATACTAGAGCGAAGTACAACTTATGGTACTCGAAACGATTTTGGCTCTTGACTTATTTTACTAGATAATAGTGTAAAGGCGCTCCCTCGCCAAGAATATTCACCTGCTCCTGGTGAGGAAACACCTTTAAGTATGATAGTTAGGCGAAGGGTGATAAAACTCATTTCACTGAACTGCATTTCGAATAACCTTTATAGCAAAGCACTGGGTGGCCACCCAGTTCTCTACATTCAATTGTTCGTAGCAATTAAAATTGAACAGGCCATTGCTGTTGGCCATTGGCTATCGAGGCACTGAAGCCAACTGTTTGGCTTTCCAGATAGGGCACTCCAGCTCATTCCTGGTGCAAAGGATGTTCCATTTCAATGCTCCGAGAACAATCAGGGACGCTTCATTTGAATAATATAAAAATTGTAGTCTTCTGTAATTATTTTATAGTTATAAGTTGTAAATAATTATTTAGTATCATCATCATGACCAACAAGAAGACGTCTACTGCTAAAAAGCGTCCCCTTGCCATAATCCCTAAGCTTAGCAGGCGGCGTAGGGATTGCAGATCGCTTTCCGTTATGGTTTATTAAAAGGACGGCGCTGTCTAGCCTTATCCTTTTGTAGAATTATTATAATTTATGTCTCAAATAACTTGATTTAGGTTAACAGTTAAAATACTTGTGGTTTTTGAGGTTGTTGAATTGTAGTACTTACCTGGCCTGACCTTCTCATCTCATTCGAAGCAGTGATCATTAAATTTAATGAAACTAGCCTTAGGTCAATACTATGCACCTATAGCGAGTTTCCACGTTCAGTCTAATCAACACGAATACCTAATTTAGAATTACAGAGAAGCAGAGATTTTAATTCGGGCAGCGATCGGGGAATGATATCTTCGCGTCCAAAATTCCGAAGTATCTTCAGCCAGTGAGTGCTGCCAGTGATGACATCATGGATCTAAGACGAGGTCCTTAACTGCTGGCCTTTTGGAGAAAATTAGAGAGACACAGCGGGCCATGGAGAGAGCTATGCTCGAAGTCTCTTTGCACGATAAAATACAGAACGAAGATATTCGCCGAAGAATCAAAGCAATCGACATAGCTCTCAGGGTTTGCTAGCTGAAGTTGCAAAGGGCAAGCTACATCGATAGGAGAACCAATAGTCGATGGAGGAGAAAAGTTCTTGAGTGGTGACCACGAACCAGGAGCCTTCCTAAGCAGGCCTCCTTCTAGGTCGACTGATGACATTGTGAAAGTCTTGGGCAACCTATGGATGCAAATGGTAAATTGTCGTTCAGTGTGGCGTTCTAAGGGGAGGCCTTTGTTCAGTAGTAGATGTGTCCTGGCTGTTAATGATGATGATGATGAGAGATTTGCAAAGAAGTATTTCGCGCCGAACTGAGACCTCATATGAGATTTCTATAACTTCACAACACGAGGACCAAATTTTGCTAATGTTCAAACTTAAAAATTGTATTGAACAAAATTCATGACGATCAATCAGATCAACGATTCGCAAGTTATCATCGGACACGCACACATAAATATACAAACATACATACAAATACCGACTTCTTCACGTAGATAATGAGACCTTCACTTCGCTCGATCAATTAGGCTGTCATTAATGTGGTTTCGGTGTATAATTTAGTATTGCGGTCAGGAAATTAACAGAATATTCTGTACCACATGTGGTTAGATTAGAATGGGGCAGTGGCGGCGGCTTATGTAATGTGGTTTGGAGTGCTTTGAACCAGATAACAGCTTTTAATCTATTTTATAAAAGAACTAGCGCTTTTCTAGGAACCAATGCACAGACCAAACCGCTTATGATACAGACGTTAAATTTAGACCAAATATTCCTCAGATGGTCTACAGTCTAGGTGAACATAAGAACGGATTTTGCGAAATGCCACCTCTAAAGGGGTAAACTGGACCTCCAAAGTTGGTATGGAAATAAAAACCTTGTTCATGGTACGCCAATGAAACTTAGTTTGTGTACTAAACATAAGACATAAAGAAAAGCACGTTCAGGTTTTTTCGAAAATAAACCCCTGAAGAGGTGAAACGGGGTTGTGTTAGTTGTTAGTGTTTTTCCATGGCATTCCCGTTACAGAGAATCCTACGGCTTCGGGAAACTACGACTGTGAAGCTATTAATTATTGGATGACATGGTTACCATATTATTTGTAAATAGCAATATAGCTATTTACTTAGTCATAATCAATCTTACTGTAGCTTAAGTAAGCATCTTTTTACAGCAGTAACTACTTCACAAAACAAAAAAAATGCTTGTAAAGAAGAAGAAAGAAAAAAGTTTTTTTTTAATTTTTTTAGTAATAAATTTTATTTTATAACAACAGTAACATTAATTATATTAAAGGTTAGGTTTACCCTTGAGCAATATCATATAACTATAGCGAATCAATGTTATGTGTCACAAAAATGGCCTCAACTTGGCAATTATTTTCTGTCGTTATTCATTGCAAGAGATTTTATAATCGCTGGCCATAAAATTTCTCGGAATATTTAGATTTCAAGATATAAATAAGTCAGTTCAAGGTGAGCTTCCAAATTAACATGCCATAACAGAAGGGTGGGTATTTATAGGAACTAGCTTTTCGATCTTTGGCAATGCCCGCAATTTTACTTACTTATAAAATAAAAAAATCCCTTCCGCCACGTTCGAAACCCGTGCTACGTAACCACAGATCACACCCTAGATTCTGCATTCAGGACGCTTGAAGTGCACCGCAGATCAGTCTAAATACACTTATAAGAAATTACTATGATTGGTTGATTGTCAGGCGCGAGTAGGCGTAATCTTGACATAGCCAATGAGAACGCGTGATTGCACTCCCTGCGATCCGCGCCTTACTCAAACTTTGGTGACTTTTTGTAGGAACAACGAATCTCGTAATGCGGTGTCTAGTGTGATCTGTGTACATAACGTACAAAGGCTTTTTTATTTATACGTAACCGGTTTCGTACAAAGACAGTTTTTTTTACAAAATACAAAAAAAAATACGATACGGACAAAAGTAAAAAAATATGGTTATGTACAGGTTTCATTCCAACAATTCGACCTTTTTTTTCAGCAGATGTTACTACCAAAATAAGGGATTTCATCTAAGGCCTCGCTATATTACCTGACCCGACATCGTGTGAAAGGGACAGCTGGACATGAATTTCACGGGAGCGAAAGAAACAAGCTACTAAGGTTATAGCTTCTCTCTTTCGCTCCCCAGAATCTCATATATAGCCATCTCTTTTAGACTGATTCTTGTTTTTTTTTCTAGTCACTGCCTATTACGGTTTTGCACAAATAATTCCTACCGATGTACCTGCACAACAGACTAATTTTAGTAGTGCGGGGAAATTCGATCTACCAAAGCCGTAATTACGGCGAAATTTCTACTAAATACGCTCGCTATAATCGTGCGTTGTTATTGGTCGATCGAATTCGCGGCAAAATCGGCATCTTCATGGTCCGACGATCAGTGTACGAATCGTGTAAGCGGGACGGAGTTAAATATGCATATCAAGCTCTACTCTGCCATTTGAGCTTGTACATAAAGTTCAATATATCGTTTAAATAATAAGTCATACTTTCGGCAAACAAAAACTGCCTATCGGAATAATTTGCTATTTAAAACTGTACCTTTTATCTAATTATAGACACACAGACATATAAAACGTCCTATGCTACGCTACCAATGACATGTCTATGTACTATTAAAACCACACAAATTAATGACAAACCGATAAAGTAAGTAGAATTACTAGCCTTTTAATGATTTTGTGATCCACTTTTAACGGTTATCTCTCTTCGGTTATCTGGTTGTCTTACTTTAATGATCCTCTTGGTTTAAGGTGCATCGTTTCGCTCATCGCGCGAAATTGAAATTTTTCTTGCGTTTTTTGTCAATTACAGCTTAGTTACTCGTCGTGGATTTATTGAAACCAGTTTTGCGTCAATAAATAAGTTGTTTTAAGAAATTACGGGTAAAATGATGACCTAAATAACATTGGTTTAGCTACAAATTTCAATAAGCTGATTTTCATCTTGGTTTTTGGTTTAGTGGGAAATGTACTTATACTAGCTTTCAACTTAAATGTTTGGTTGGTGTAATTTCTTGAAACAATATATTTATTATCGCAAGATTAGTTTTCATGAACCTATGATGAGTGATTAAGCTGTAATTGACATACTCGTAAAACGCAAGAAAATTTGAATTTCGCGCTCTGAGCGAAGTGTTGCACCTTAAGAATAGAGTATACCGTATATCCTCGTGCATACAAAAAGTCTCGTCTGATACCCACTCCTAAACATTATCTGATTTCTATGATTTTTTTAATATTATCTACACTGTGAAAAACTATACCATTGGCAAACAGACTGACAGCTATACAATTCCAAATATCGAATGCACCAAAACCTCGCGGAAGGACTATCCTCTTAATTTGTAGCGATAGGTTCGATTTCCAGCCGGGCATGTGATTGATTGACGAATGTAATTAGCAGCTCTGGATCTAGGCACAGAACACATGTATGTCAGATCTCAGTGTGTTCCATGGCATCCCTGATAAAGGAACCGGTCTGTTCCTTTGTAATGGGTAGTTAAATTGAAATAAATAAATTACTATCAAATCGTTTGAAGTAACTGAACATAGACAGTTAAGAGAAAATAATAATGCTTTTCTGAACAATCAATAAAAAATCTTACAAATTGCTTGCTCAGAGACTCTCGGCTTTGCCCATAATGTGCCCAAAATCTGCGCTCACAATAAAAGCGAGCACACACGAGATAAAAGAGATTAATGGTGTTCCTCTGTCTGAAAGGAAAGCCAGACAGATTGACTCTAGCTTTTGGAACTGACATTGAAAAGAACGAAGCAAGTGCGTAACTAAAAGAAAATAAATGTATTTAAATAAATTTAGGGTGATAAGCATCTAAATAGTTCTATCATTCAGTTTTGAGGCAAACGTAAGGCCGCTGCGAAAAGGCGAATGTTGTCAAAGTTAATGATTACCAATATTCTTTTTTTTATTGGTGTTTTGGAGATACCTGATAATCTCCAAATCACCAATAAAAAAAAAGAACTAGTTGTGGTCAAACGTCCGTCTTTAAAATTGTTTAAAAAGCTTTGCGCTTAAACTTTGACAGCTTTCACAACTTCATTGAAAGTTATTAAAAAACGTAATTATAATAGATTTCCTGATCCAAAGGATGGTAATCAATGTCCGCTATTGCACCAGATTACGTCGCTAGCCGATATTTTGTCGTTTATCGTCATCTGTGCTTAGCGCGTCTGTGTTATGTATTCTGGCTCTTGCTTTTTCATACCGATGACGTTGTCACCCACGTGAGGCAGAGTATTTTATTATACCACGTACCCAAGTACAATATTGTCCTGTTAATTAGGGGCTGTCCAGAATATTGTTTACTGCCGGGCGTGGGTTTAAGATATATCGAATTCCAATATCAAAAGCAACGCCCATTTGGATTCAACAAAAATAATTAATTATAAAATGGGCTTACTAAAATAATGTAAACTCAATTACCTACTGTAAAGCGGTATGAGTCTCGCGAGTTACTCACACAATGACTATGACAATTCCAATATAATATTATAATCATTGGGTTTGCTAATGACGACCTGCTAGGCTCAATGGTAGAATGTCTGCCTTATGAGGAGGTACCGGGTTCGATTCCCGGTAAGATGTTCGAATAATTAATTAAATTTAAATATCTGCTTTGGGTTTGGATGTTAGTTGTCATTGCTTTGTGTGCTTTCCTTGGCAACCCCAGCTTACTAAGACTTCCTAGTAAGCTGGGGAGCTACAGGTGTGACAAATTAAAAAATGTTAAATGAAGTATAAATCTGAATTTAGTTTTATTGCCTAATTTTTTATTATAATTATCACTTAAAACGATTAAATTCTATTTCTATGATTAAAATTGGAAACTTTTTTACTAACTTTGCCCTAGTAAGTCCACAACACAAAAAACGCTACATATTCAATCTACAGAAAATAAATACGCCTCAAAGGAATACGCATTTATAAGGGTTGATAAGCATCAGCAGTTTTTTTCAGAATTCCATTTACAAGTGACAGGTTAAACAAAATCCGAAATTTTCACGAAATTGGTTAGATGTAAAGGTATTTGTGTTATCTTTGGAATATGTATTGGATTCGGTTCTTCGACCTAAACTGAAGGGCAAAACAAATTTAACGTATTTTGAGAGTCAGTTGACCCCAAAAATAAGTTAAAGGCAATTATTTCTGTTGAATGGCGGTTTAACTATATTTAATACCTACGTCTAATACAGAATAGGTTTGTGTTTTGCTTTGTAAATAGAATAGACTTCACACTCATTATATGAAGGCATTTAAACTTATGGGCTTTTATTGCTTGCGAATGTTAAAATAACGAAGTCTGAATAAAGTTTATTAATGATAAGAATACATATTATTTTTTATTTGTTTTTATGGATTTTGGTGACGTGACGAGCAAGTCGCTCACCCGACGTTAAGCTTCACGTTTGCCCATAACAGTTCAGTGCCACCCAGATTTTTGAACATCAACAGTTCAAAACCATGTGCGACAATGCACTGCGCTCGTCACTCTGAGATATTAGATGTTAAATCTCTATGTGCCCAGTAATTAAGCTGCAAACACTGCCCTTCAATCCGAAACACAGTAATGTTTGCACATTACTGCTTGGTGGTTGAATAACTGGCTAAGGTGTGTGGTGTGGTTCCCCATGCGGACTCTGCAGAAGAGCCCTACCACTACCAAAAAGTATATATATGACTGTGTGTGTGTGTGTGTGTGCATGTGTGGGTGTGTGTGTATGTATATGTGCTGTTTAATGTGGTAATAGTGCGAACGAGATTGCTGAATTACAGGAGCTAAACCTTGTATTTGTCCTTTTTCAATTGTTTATTTTAGTCGGTATTAGAATTTCATTTTTACTTAATTGCTTTTACATTATGACAGGAAACAGAAAACTGGGATTTTGAAATAAGTAGGCGCCGTTTTTCATTTCGGCTTTGTTTGCTTAGTGGATATAAAATAGATTGAATGGAACAGTATAAACCTAAAGACGGACCATAAAATAAAAACATCAATTTTACAGTAACGACTTATCCATAAAGAAAACGTCGCTCGGTTCTTAGCTATCTTTGGGTTTGGTTTTTATTTTTAAGAAGGGATTTATCTTATCGCGTAATTTAAGTACACGATATTTAAACAATTCGTGTCTTATCGTGTTAAAATTGACAAAAAAGGTTCCTGAATTGTACCATAAATGTCTAATCTTGGTAGCGTTTAAGTGTGTGTAAATTGTATCATTTTTTTTCCAGGTAAATCAACAAGGAATCAGCTCGAGGAATTTAATAACGGCTTTTATAGGTGCAAATTATTTTATCAATCATAAAATTGTGAGTATTTTGACATTGAGTTACTAAGTGGCTTGAGTGGCTCCCAGACTTTACCGCAATGTTCCATTTAAATTGCGCAACCTTACTTAACTACACTCTTACTACCGCATTTTACGTCTGTGTATTCTGCTAGCTTGTACATTTTGCGTTGAGTGCATTTGCCGTTGGTACTTTCTACACATTGCAAAGTCTAAGCATTGTACATTTAAAATAATGTACGTTTTGCAATTGTACATTCTAAGCATTGCACATTTGCAAAAATTACATTATATTATGTATATTATGCGTTTTTTTTTTTTTTTTTTAATTTATAATATTGCTCCACGGACTCCGGGGTCCGTGCCATTTAAGTTTTACAAATATTTTATCAACTAAAGCGGAATATAAAAACTAAAGACTTTACAAAAGGAATATACCAACGAATACATTATGCGAATATATTATGCGTCTGTAAATTTTACTAGTTTGTTCATTTTGCGTGTGGATACCATTTTGCGTATTGTACATTATAAGCAGGAGGGACTATACTCATTCTATATATATGTCCTTAAAATGCGAACCACCGGAGGATGAGCAACTTTTTTTTTTGAATAATCATTCACCGTAGATTATAATGCATTGAAGCCATTGACACCAAAAATTTAGAAATGACATATAGGGGGTGAAAACAGTTTTCCCCCGAAACGCTAATTTCATCCAAGAGTTTAGGTATTTATTTTAACTCTCTTTTACACACATAAGGTGAGTAGAGAAACATCAATACAATTTTACAAATACCTAATGTGCCAAAACATCGTGGCAGGACCATCCTCTTAAGACCATTCGTCATTACGTCTATCTGCATCCGACGTTTTCCTGTCAAGAATGATTGATGTTCGTCCCTACCGTCTTTTCTCGTTTTTTTTTAACTGGCCAATCTTCCAATTTCCTACCCCAAGCTAAATATGATTTGACTTATTTTGGTTAAGGCGGTACAGGAAACGTAATTTGTGACAAAATTTTATTTAAAATAAAAATAATTATACATAAATTAGACTCACATTTTAGGTACATAACATTTATGTACAGACTCTTATACGCTGCAACTATATATACGACTAGTTTGCCGCCACGGCTAGGCTATAGAAAATGAAACACTACGTTTCACCCCTTTAGGGGTTGATTTTAGAAAAATCCTGAGACATGCCTTACTTTATTTTACATATAATTTGGGGGTCCATTTTACCACTTTATAAGTGGAATTTCGCAAAATCCGTTCTTATTATTCACTAAGGCCATTTGATAAGTACTGTGTTCAAATTTGATGTCTGTATCATAAGCGGTTTGGTCTGTGCGTTGATTCCTAGAAAAGTGCTTGTTACAGTTAAGTGCTATATACATCAATCTTGGTATAATGAAAGATGGTAAGTGTACGGAGATTACAATATTTTATGCATTAAAAATTGTTTAAAAAAAAGATGCTAGTTAAGTAGTTGTCGCCGAACTGAGACCTCGAGTAACTTCACAACCGCTGGACTGATTCTGCTGATGATATTGCTGATATTTGAACAGAAATTAACTACTTGACGGTTCGCAAGTTATCGTCGGACAAATCTATATGTATATAAAAATGCGCCGCGATTTTTCCTGGTCATGCTGTAAATTGAGAAAGGCTGGACCGATTTTGATGATTTCTTTTTGTTGTGTTCGTAATTGTGGGGACAAGGTTAACTCTTAATATTTATCTAATACTGCCTTTGTCTGACACTAAGCAAATGACAAAGGCAGCAATACACTTAATCTGTCATCAAAGCTAACAAACGTATCAGTATTCGGGGGTTAGTTTATCAAATATGTTTACAACACACTTTTGTCATCAGAAGATATATTATACAAGATCTATAAATAAAAATAAAATACAAAGCGCTATGTTTAGACCTCAGCACTCAGCAATAAAATAATAGTACCAAACTACGAGGTTTCCATTATAAGGTAACGGCTGAAACTGAATTATTTATGTTCAGGTATTGTGCCACGTGTGGAGGCAGGGTGGAAAGGTAGAGTACATTAAGGTGTAATTTATGAAATTGTAAATTAGCTCCTTGGTAGTAATATTCGGTTTGTAATGTTGGGGTGACGTCAGATGCAGCGTGTCTTTTTTTTTTTTTTAGGTTAGTTACAGACCGTAAAATCAGATAAGTCATACCTACCACCATACCATCATCCCCTCTCATGAAAATAATACACTCTGATTGGCTGGCTCTGGCCAATCACAGGCGCGGATTGCATAAATGCAGTTTGGACCGACCAATCGTAAGCGCGATTGATTACCTTGTCCCGCGCCCAATGCAGGCAGTTTTATTTTTGAGATGATATTTGTGCATTCTACTGGTTATATTATCTTTGATTATGGCCGAAGATTTTAATCAAGATTTAACAGTATTAATATTTCCATTTATTTTACAGGAAAAAATATTAAGGCAAATTAAACTAAAAAAATATTAATTCTTTTTAAG
Organism: Apocheima hispidaria; assembly: GCA_947579745.1. NCBI lineage: Eukaryota > Metazoa > Arthropoda > Insecta > Lepidoptera > Geometridae > Apocheima > Apocheima hispidaria. The sequence goes on from OX388162.1 coordinate 6,865,625, forward strand.
GCCTTTTTGTCCTAGTAATTTTTCCTTTCATCCTCCTTTTTCTATTCTTGCCTCATATCAGATTTAACTGTGGGCACTATCATGGATTCTGATCCGGAAAAACTCATACAGTTTTTTTCTAAAAGCGAGAGAGAGATTACCTAGCTATCTGTTAATTTTTGCATTACACTTTTATGAGCAGAAATTTACACCTACTACATTTTTTTTTAAATTATTTCCCATAAAGTATTTACACACTAAAGAATGTAATGTAAACAACAAAACACTAGGGAATTGTCAAGTCCTTTCATAAGATATCTGTGTCATAACTCCCAAATTGAAGAAATCATTCATAAGTTAGCAGCATTCAGAGCTCCGACGGAACTGCCGAGCGCCACCAAATTATCTATACAATATAATGAGGGAGACACTATCGGATTTTCGTCACATGACTCCAGGTCTCCTGTGGAAAATTTTAGTGCCATCACTCGACCAGGTCTGCAGATATTGTGGTCGGTCTGTAAGTGTATTTTATGTCTTACGACACTTATTACACGGAATCCTTCGCTAGTCTTGATTTACTGCTTTTTTTTCTTTACCTGAATATTTTTTACGTCAAATTGAGAAATGGGGCCAGTAAATGGAGCGCGAAATAAAGTAATGTTTCCGGAATCTTGTTTATGATTTTCTTCTGAAGGTTAAGGCCGTGAGTAATAACAGCTATTTTGAAGTACTAACCCCCGAATACTGAAACGCTTGTTAACATTGACGACAGATTAAGTCTATTGCTGCCTTTGACATTTGCTTAGTGCCAGACAAAGGCAGTATTAGAATTAACCTGTTGTCAAAGTTAACGAACGTTTCAGTATTCGGGGGTAAATAACTTAATAGTATGTAGGACATTTTAAAAGAATAGTAAGCGAATATCTGAAATATGTTTGTTCTTTGTCTGGGTGTTTCTATGTGTTCTATTTATGTATTTACAAAAAAAAAGGATTTATGTATTGTATCAGTCATCTGGTTCCCATAGTACAAGCTTGCTTAGTTTGGGACTAGATGGCGCTGTGTGTAAAAGCGTCCACCAATATTAAAGGCACTTGCCCGTTAGGAAAAAAAACGAAGTAATATAAGTAAAAGAAAAACAGAATACCTTAACGTTTTGAAATATAATTTATTTTCTATTTGTAATTTTTTTTTTTTTTTTTTTCTGTTTTTTGTTACATTTTTAGTGCAGCTCCACGAAATCCGAGGTCTGTGCTTTTGTCAAGCTATATTTTGACTGACATTTTTTTATTGTTGTATCTATCATAAAATAAAATAAAATTTTCATTCTGATCTTTCTTAATATGAAGGAAGTGATCGAAGAAACATTACTCATAAACCTAATTCAAAAAAAGGAGGAGGTTCTGAGTCGACTGCATTTTTGTTGTCAATCTCCGTCGTCAATTTAGAAGATATATATCAAAGCCAATGTTTTTAAATGATTTATTCTTATAATAAATAATAATACGTTTTTTTAAATGTATCCGAGTGAGACTACCGGGGACGGGACTAATGTTAATAAATAAAACTTTCTTATAAATAAAGAAATCCGCATTCAAATTGAGTTTGCATTCCACCAGTTTGCAAGCTACTATCATATGGCACACACTGCGGAAACGTATGTGATATATGTGGACGGTATTGCGGTATTTCCGAGTAACTACAACATAGGGTTTTTTAACAGGGCTGTTTCTAAACTTTTTTAAGGTCGGAAATGTATCTGTGATGTCCCGGGTATCAGACTTATAGGCAAAGGTGATCGCTTACCATTCAGCGGCCCGTTTGCTTGTTTACCACTTATGGGATAAAAACATTAAATCACTAGGTTATTGCCACTCATATCTTATTACGCCACGATACACGTAAATAGGCTTCAAACTTAAAATACCTTCTTGACAAAAACAAACATAAAATATATCTTAATTTTTATTTGTAAGTGAATGAAGAATGGTTGTATCCTTATGATATAGTACTAAAAGACTTATTCTAAAAAAAAAAACCTACCAAAGAAAAAGATACACCTACGTAATATCCTAGGTAGGTAGGTAGGTGAGGTAAACAAAAATAGGTACATTACAAGTACAAAAGTCTATTATTTTCGTTTTGTGGCAATTATGTGGCTAGTGAGAAACATCGCGTGTTTTCGTAATACAATTAACAAACGCAACACCTTGCGTTACGTCGTTTTAGTGGTACCCTAATAAATTATTAGGGTACCCTAATAAATGATTAGGGTACCTACTTTCAAAATGCAGCAAAGGAAAATTGTCAGTAATAATTACCTTCTACTTGAGTAATGTTCCATGGTTTTGATCGTAAATAGTACACATTACATACATAATTCAGTATAATTCAGCTAGCCATAAATTCAGGGTACTTAGATACTTAATTAGAAGTTGAAAGCAACTTATTGCTGTAGCAACACTGAAATCGGAAAAACATATTAGATTTTCCACATCATATGGATAAATGTAGTGTGTTATCGTTTATAATAATAATAATAATCATTTTATTTCAGGCAATGGGAATTACTTAAAAAAAACAGGCCTAGCACCACCTGAAAACCAGCCCCGCTGGCCAAAAATCCAGTGAGAGGAGCGCGCCCTTGCCCAAGTAGGACTTGAAGTCCGTTTATGGAACAGATAATATTTTTTTGTATTAGGTGACCAATTAAATACTGAAGTATTTAATTGGTCTCCTAATTAAAGTTTAGTAGTAAAAGTTTAGTTTAGTCGTGTGCAAACATTACTGTATTCCGGATTAAAGGAACCATCGTATTTTAATATATTTCATTTACAATAAGCGTCGTTCGTCCCAATTTTCCTACCTTGTTATACAAATAATATTCCGAACAGTATTCAGTGGACAATAATGAACAACCTTTGACGGCCATCTGATTCATTTACTATTCCATTTGGGTTAAAATCAGCCCTGTTCAGAGTAAGCTACTATTCATATATCGCAGCATAGTATTACACACCGCCTGACATCATTATAACAGTTTCCATGGAATTGAGGTACTTAGTATTATATGTAGTATTGTGATTTAATAGTTATTTACTAGGCAAGCAAAAATTGTTTTTTGGCGCTAGTAGTACTTATATTCAAAGGTACGTTCGCAGAATAACTTTACTGCCGAGCGAAATACACAACTTTTCACATCACTATAGCGAGGAAAATGCTAGGACGATGGAAAGTGAATTAAATTATATTAAATAGAAGAACATTTTAAAGAGTTTTTTTTTTCACGCAGTTGTCGTGTTAGCCAGTGCGATTATTCTCAGCACTGACATGAAATAAATAATAATATATTTCAGTGGACTGTGGATGTATATTTAAAATTATTGAATAGAAAGGTACTACATCGAATTAAAAAAAAAAAACTTTCCACGCTAACAGATAAAATGCACTTTTGCACTCAGATTTCGAATGATGAACAGAATCTTTCTGAGCTTTTGGGGTGAAAAAACTACTACTATGCGACCAAAATGAAGATCGCTCAAAAATATAGCTTCTTCTATTTCTATAAAACTAGTTGTTATCAATTTAATAAAGTAACTGACACTCAGCTACATTTTAAGCCTAAGTGTAAAGCCAGGGAATAACCTAGCTCTATACCAAATTTCATCCAAATCCGTTTAGCCGTTACAGAGTTGAAAGTGAACAAACACACTTACATACTTACCTACTTACATACTTACACACAAACTTTCGCATTTATAGTATTAGTGCGATAATCTGAAGAGACAGAAAGGACTACAAAAGGTCCAAATTGGTCGGGGTTCCAATTGTGTCGACTGGACGGCACAGCTGTTACCAGTCCCACACTTTGTATTGGGCTAGGATGGTAACTTCTTGCTTACAAAATAACGTTATGAGTTTTTGGGAAAAGGTAAATTTTTTTCAATGTAAAAAAGATTAGATATGAGAAATGTGTCAAAGTACTTTGCCAATACATTGCGTGGTCCCGAATCACTGCTTGTCTACTTGGATCCCAGTATGTCCTAAAACTGTAATTAGAACCACCGGAAGATGGGCAGCGGCGTCTTCTTAGTTATCTATCCAACCGATTCCTTACTTGGTCAATTAGGCTGCAAGATACTCATCATCATCATCATTATCTCAGCCACAGGACGACCACTGCTGGACGTAGGCCTCCCCCTTAGATTTCCACAAAGAGCGGATGGAAGCGGCTCGCATCCAACGTGTTCCTGCGGCTTTTATCAGGTCGTCTGTCCACCTTGTGGGTGCATGGACGTCCTACGCTGCGCTTGCCGGTACGCGGTCTCCATTCGAGAACCAACTCAACTCAACTCTGCAAGATACTGCGAGGAGCCATTTACTCGCCTACCCTGCACAACTGTATGTGCAGTCTGTATATACCTGACAATCACATCAGACACAGACCCAGTTTTAGACACAAGTTCTTTTCCACTGGCTTTAGCGGCTCTAAGGCTTGAGACTATAGCCCAATGTGCCGCGTCACTTGTGGCCTCAACGCATTCCTTCAAAAGTGCCCTGAATGTGATATTTGTGGTGGCCTGATTCACGAAAATCTGTTGACTTTTTGCGAGCAACATTTTATTTGACTACTGTTTTTAATTGTAATGATATTTTGAATTTGTTGTAATTGACATAAACATTTATTATTGTGACTGACATCAACATTTATTATTATTTAAAAAAAAAATTAAAATAGAACCCGACTGCATTATAATTATAGACACTAAAAGTTGTAAACAAGACGTATTAAAAATGAAATTATGAAATTCACTCTATTGGAGTCCATGACAGAAAATGTAGTGTGCATCTTTTCAGTGTGTACAATTATCATGCAGTCGGGTCTTTTTTTTAAAATAGTTATTTATTTATTTTTTAATTGTATAAGTCTTGTAGTTTTGTACATAATAAAAAAAAAAAGTCCAAAGTCTAGAGTCTAAAAGTCTAAAATCTAAAAATCAATACAACAACGCGTATGAATTCATCAAGCTTAGCTAGCCTCGCTACCAACTCTCCTGTTGGTACCTAGCACGTACCTGGCTATCGGGGATATACAGCGAAATAGCGAGTTGCCAGTTAAAACTGAGCTCTTGTTATAAGGAGCTCTCATACTGACCGCGTTCAACTTAGGCTGGTAAATTAAAAGTATGATTTAAGCTATTGTTAATTGTAGTTCATGTTATTAATAGTGTAAATCTTGTACTAGTGTGTATAGGTTTGGTTTAGTATTATGTTTGCCACAATATTTGCTTCAAGAAAGTTCAATTTATTTTTTGTGAGAAATTTATTATTATTATTATTATTATAAAATGTAGCTTATGACACTTCTGACATAGAGAGGAATCCAACGACACCTTGCTTGTCAAAATCGGTCGAGCCGTTTAGGCTGTAGATCGTCTTATAAGAACACACAAACATACTTACATAGTTACATACACCCCAAAAACATTACCCGCCTTCTTAGGCAGTCGGAAAAAAACAAATTTATTAGACATTCGATTGCTAAAACCAGAACATTGTTCTGATAAACATTATTAAGGCACATGCTCTGTTCTCTCTGGTAGGTCCAATATTTTTGTGAATTATATTCGATTTTTCAGTAGGACCCACCCGAGCTAGTTGGCGCCGTGTTTCCGATAGTCAATTATAGAAGCTGTGATGTTTATGTGATCCCGAATGTGATTGATGCTTCCGATGTCTAGTGAAATTTACAATCGCAATAATGTTTTGGTACCGTAGATTATAAATACCGCATTACGAGATTATTATTCCGACAAAAACTCAGCAAACTTGGAGGAAAATGCGCGTTGCGGGGACTGTGACTAAACGTTCTCATTAGCTATCACAAGGTCGCGTCTAGCAATTAACCAATGAAATTGAGTTATTAAAGGTGTATTTTGATCGTCGTTGGACGTTGGATGGCGGAATCTAGGGGAAATCTTTTATATAAGTACTAGCTTGGCCGCAGCTTGGCTTTGCTCGCATAAGCTACAATACCTGATTTGATCTCTATAGAGGTTGATTTTCAAAAAATGCGTTTCTTTATTATTATGCTTATAAATTAAATATATTATTATTATAATTATTACATCAAAATTTTCACTAGCTTATCATGAAACAATATTTTATTTCGATAAAAACTTTAAGGGTCCATTTTACCTCTTTTTATGTGGAATTTCGCACAAATTTCCCGTCTCTATCATGATAGACATTTGGTATGTGCGTTGATTCCTACAAAAGGGGTTGTTCTTTATATCATCATCATCATCATCCGGAAGACGTCCACTGCTGAACAAAGGCCTTCTCCATTAGAGCGCCACACAGACCGCCACTTGCCACTTGCATCCACCGGTTGCCTGCGACTTTTACAATGTCGTAAACAACTACAACTTACGAGTACTTTTACTATGTTGTGATGTGTTATTTTACATACTTTATTATAATATTATAGATTATGCATTATGACTACATTAGACCTAAACTTCTAGGAAGTAGAAGCTTACCTGATTAAAAGAACAACAAGCGCCCATTCCTAATTATTAATTTTCCCAGAGACGTTTGAATATAGACTCCATTATCTCGACACCAATATCATAAATCAGGGAAGTATACTTGAAAACGAACTTTTTCTCACCACCTAAAAAGTTTCTTACAAAAATGTTTCATATAAATTTAATCCTGACCGTACCTTTCAAAAGTTGAATTCCCGACGGAATAATCAATGGGCAAACTTTCTGAAGGATATATATCGGCCGCATGGTATAATTATGAAAGTTTGAATACTTTTAGAGTCGTAAAAGCGCTATGAAGTTATAAAAACGTTTAATAAGATGAAAGTAGAGAAAAGTGCATCGTGAATAATAAATAAAAAGATATACCAAGTTAGTTAGTTGTGCAAAATTATGTCTGCTTATTTAGAAACCTGTGTTAGGCGGTCAACGTTGTAATCTTGCACAATTATACGATGCATCTTTTTAAAGATTAACATTGTAAAGTATTGCGAAAACATTGTTCAATATCAATAATTTTATATAAATATATATATATATATATTGGTGGAAGTTTTCTCACACCCAGCGCCATCTAGCCCTAGCTACCAAACAGATAACTGATAGAATACATAAATACTTTTTTTTTGTAAATACTTACATAGAATACATAGAAACATCCTCGTTCATCACACAAATTATAAAATTAGCTTTTATAAATTGACAAATTCCTAAATGATAAAAATCTTGATATTTCAAATAAATAATACTGTAATTCTGTAAATGACATTAATGGTTGACTAGGCTTGTGGCTCAGTGGGTGGAATTCCGCCTTCTGATCTATAGGTTGTGGGTTCGATTCCCACCCAGGACAAACATTGTGTGATGAACATGGATGTTTGTTCTTTGTCTGGGTGTTTCTATGTATGTATTATAAAAAAAAAAAGTATTATGTATTCTATCAGTTATCTGGTTCCCATAGTACAAGCTTGCTTAGTTTGGGACTAGATGGCGCTGTGTGAAAAACGTCCACTAATATTTATTTATTTAATCGTATCTTCATATTTAATCTAATGTATTATTGACTGATCTAGCTAATCAATACTTACTCTATTGTATGCCCAAAAGTAAATATTTCGACCAACATGTAAAACACAGCTGACAATAAATAATTTTGATTTTGAAATGTTTTCACTGCCCTGAGTGTTTTCATGCGAAATGACAACTATCGAACGAAATCCCAAAAAGAAAAACTTTTGAATTACTAATTGTGAATTAATATTGCTTATTAAGTTATGATATTTTTGGAATTTTCGGTAGCATTGTATCATTTTACTGTTTTTTGTTTGTAATAAGCCTTTGTTATAATTAAATCTCAATACAAAATAAACACGCCTAACTCCGGCTAAACATTTTACGAGGCAACTTATTTGTAATTAGTCGCGCAGATTTAATGATCCAGAAACCTATAAACAGGAAATTGAGTTGAAAATTTGTTTGGTCGTTAGAATTTTGCGCTCTTTGAATTCGAAATTCTTAGTTTTAGACATTAACTCATACTTAAAGAAATACAAGCGTGATATCCTGACTAATATACGAATTCAACTCTGTCTATCTGTCTGGGTGTTTGTCGCATTATCACGGCTAAAGGGCTGAACAGATCGAGCTGAATTTTTGTAAACATAGCTTATGGGTAGGACACGGATACAGGCTACTTTGTTTTTGTAGGTCCACGTGAACCAAATCGCGGATAACAGCTAGTACTAATTTAAATATCTGCGTAGGTACATTGTAGCTGGTACCTTAGGGTGTGTTCCAGCACCCTCATCTGAGAGCCAGTTCCTACTCCAGCCTAGACATGTATAGTGTATAAACCCTTATCGACCACACCGTCACTTTACATCAGGACTACGTTTGTCATCAAAAGTACTTGCATGCCAAGCAAAAAATAAGTGTTACGGAACTATACATAATTATTTTAATGCTAATTACTTTTTGAGTTAATGTCCGAAGTTGTGGCCTGAAAATTAACATGATATTAGAGTATTTGTAAAATGAAGCAAAGGTATTTTTTATTTCAAGTACTAGGTGTTTTCAGATATTTAGAAGGAACCCAAAATTAATATAATCTAACAAATTGTAACAATACAAAGAGATCAAACTTACCATACGGAGGAATGGTAGCACACCACCAACAGGACCTGGAGAAGTGGAAAAAAAATTATGTAGATAATATGAGAAATTGCAATACATTTCAAACTACCCAGAAAAAAAAAAACTGTTTTTATTTATCAGACAGGCTCGGCGGTTAATCAAAAAAATATGACTAGGAAAACTATAGACATGGTCAACACTTGTGGTAACAAATACATTATCTAAAGCCAGACTCCACTAAAGCTGAAACGAGACGAGAGGATAGGAGATGTGTTAGAAACGACGAATAGGATTTCATGTTTACACTAAGCTTCAGTGATGAATACGGATAATACGATAGTCTGTCGATAATAAGGATGCCTCATATTTCTTTAGCGCAAGCAAAACAGAGATTTGAGCTGCGCCTCGCTTGCTGGCGACGAAGCGCAGCGGAGACGAAAGGAGACGTGCACTGCTATTTCCCCGCATCGCACAACCCGCCAGCACCACTCAACTCTAGCTAGTACAGCGCCGCACGTAGCTCAGCTCCTTTCTAGCCAGTACATATCTCTGCACAGCTTCGGTGTTAGCTGAGCATTTTCTCTCCGATTCGCACATCTCCGCTTCGGTGGAGTTTGGGCCTAAATCTCTTTCCACTTCATACTGTAAAGGGATAAATGTTGAATAGGGTTGATTGAGATATCCAAAGCCATTACTGCGGGCGCGTTATACTATCGAATACAAAAGGAAAACGCGATAACCCTATATTCAGTCTGCCCAAACGGAAAATTGGAAAGGACTCAGGATGTCTCGCCGGAAGTATAGAGACACTGAAAATTTCACATTGAATCAGACTCAGCGACGCGACTATAAGATCTAAATTCGTGTGCATACCCGTAATTAGAAACCCATTATGGTAGTCCACAGAGTCCTAATGAGGTAGAATTATTAATAAGTGTAACTGATTTCTAGTGTTCAGCTATTATCGTAGCGCTTTCCTTTGTAAATGATCGTGAAATATTTATAGAAGGTTAGAAATAGTATTGCGGTTATGGCATAGATAACACCGTAGATTCTGCATTCAGGACGCTTGAAGCACACCACGCATCAGTCTAAATAAACTTATTAGAAATTACTATGATTGGTTGATTGTTAGCCGCGAGTAGGCGTAACCTTAAGATAGCCAATAAGAACGCTTGGTCGTACTCCCCCGACCCGCGCCTTCCTCAAACTGTGGTTACTTTTTGTAGGAACAACGAATCTCGTAATGCAGTATCTATTGTCATTTGTGGGTTATGGAAAAGTATTGATCGACCATTAATGCTCTACTGTAAGGTATAAACCTAGAAAAAATATAAGAGAAGAATGACAATCTCATACAAAAAAGTGTACCCCCGAAAAGACAGCATAAAACTAGATGGAGGATTTCAAGACTTTCCAGTGAATAACGTCATCAGAATCCACAGGAAAATTCAGGCCTAAATTCCGGCCATATTATGTGTGGGTGTGATACGACTTTATCCATGTTATAACGTTTTGGTAAATGTTTTGTTTTCCGAGCTCAGTGCAGTAGCGCTGCAGTTGCGTACAGATCCGCTTCTACTCCACTGCTCAACTAGTTGAGCAGTTGAGCAGAAGGACAAAGTTTGCATTACCGAACATTTTATGCTCTGAAGCTCAAAAATAAGTGATGCGTTAATGTATTTTTTTTCCACTTTTTCCGGCGGATTGCTGGCACGTACACGTCTTTGCACTTCGTTTCGTTTGTTAATTACTTTTATTGTCATACTTTTTTCTGTCTGTTTAATTAAAACTATATTGCATATTATTGTACTTTCTTTTAACTCTTATATTTTAACAACGTTTTGGTTTAAATTTCTCGCCTAAAACCAGGCAGTCAATAACATAATTAAATTGGAAATGTTTAATCGAGTGTTAGTATGCTCGATTGAACACTTTCAATTTATCTTATTCACAAGATTCATCTCTTAACCACTTTTCTATTGTTAGGGTTGGAATCAATCGAACCTATTGTCCCATCAGCATACATTGTGGCTGTGAACTTTGAATTAAACTCGTATAAAGTTTTTCGATTTTAAACTCTATTTCAAATGTCGTAGAGTAAAACCAAACGTTCATTAGTTCAATGAAATATTGAGGCGGAAAAACTTCATTTCCATATTATTGGATGGACGTAGAAAGATAACTGGCACAATCGAAATGCATGAAAATGGTGGAAAGGAAATAAGTTATATTTTCGGCAATTCTGACTATTTGCCTTACGAGTTTGCTTGTAATTTTGCAGTTTTCGTCATTTTTTAAGGTTAAAACCAACCCATCTCCGTCCTTACTACATACACCATTTTCTCGCGAAATGTTTTCAAGATCGGTTTCGCAGTACAGTTGTCTAAAAAAACACAAACGGGCACAATTAGAGTTACTCACAGAATCAGTAGCTGATTTTCAGCTTATTGAGATTCGTAGTTGAACCAATATCATTGGTGCCTCAGGGTTCCATTGTGGGGCCTATTCTCTTCACATTGTACTCTGCTGACGTAACATCGCACATTAAAAACTGCAAGTTTCATATTTACGCGGACGATATACAGTTATACATATCCTGCAAGCCACTCGACATTGATTTAGCTATTACCAAACTCAACGAAGATCTCTCGAGAGTAGCAGCATGGTCAACAAATAATTGTCTGCTACTAAATCCGGTTAAAACAAAGTATATTATTTTTGGGAGTAAACATCAGATTGCTAATATTCGTCCTTCTGTAAGCGTCACGCTCATGGATGAACCTATTGAGCGGGTTTACGAAGCACGTAACTTAGGTTTGCATATGGACTGCGAGTTGCGATACCATAAACACATTGTCAACTGCGTAAAAAACTGTTTTTACAAGCTAAAGGTGCTGTATCGAATGAGACCGTACTTACGAGAAGAGCTTCGTATTCAGCTTGCTGAACAGTTAATTTTGTCGAAATTAAATTTCATGGACACTGTTTTTGGTTCGCGGCTTTTAGTTAAAACTCAAAAGCTTATACAAAGAGTGCAGAATGCCTGTGCCCGTTTTTGCTTTGACATTCCGTTGAGATCGCATGTGACCCCATTTTTGAATAAAAATCTACTTTTAAAAATGAAGCATCGCCGTAAGTTGCACTTGGCATGTCTTTTATTCGGTGTCATAAAACACAAGAAACCAACATATCTATATGATAAGCTGTCGTGGAGAGCGAAGCGTAAGTCTTCTGAGCCTCGCTGCTGTTCGACGCTTCTTTTGACTGAGCGGCACAGATCCGCCGCCTTCAGAGGAAGCTTCCGATATGCAGCGACCAAGTGCTGGAACAATATTCCACCGCCAATAAGGAACCTGCAAAGTTTACATGGATTTAGAATTAAGCTTAAATTATTCATTCTTGAACATCAAAAAAGTGAAGAACTTCTATATACAGACACCAGCGCTATATAGATAGCTACAAACAGTTTTCCCTACTTACTTTCTCCCATTTCCTTATTGCACCTCTGCACTGCGTGTGTATTGTTAAATAGCACTTGCCAATAATATGGTAAATATGTATTTGTTATGTTAATATTTTAGTTGTTTTTGTTTGTTTTTGTGTACAAGTACGGTACCGTACCGTGCGGTATAAGCGGGTGACGTCACCGCCGGTTCCAGCGGAAGACCAGCGCTGGTTGTTCGCAACCAGTATTATGCTGAGTTGGGACCGGTTTGTGGCGAAAAACAATGTTGTGTAAACTAGTATGATAGTACCTTATTGTTTTTTTGCTTTTGTGTACATAATGTGTTTTTTCTCCACAAATAAATATTTGTATATTTGTATATTTGTATATATAGGTGGTAGTTCTTTTTTTTTTCGCTTTTCTCCTAAGAGGATTTTGGCGTCGTACGTCTTACGTTGACGTTGATTTTGGCGTTGTACGCAAGTAAACATAATATATGTATACTTGACACTGGCAAATGCATAATTTGCCAGTGTCAAGTATACATAATATATGTATACTTGACACTGGCAAATGCATAAACAACTCAAACTAAACATAAAAAACTAAACTAAACTTTCAAATTTTGCTAGATATTATCAAACAAGTCATAGTCACGGTCAAGTCCAAGTTATGCCCCAGTGAAGTGGTGAAAGTGGTGAAAACTTTACTAGAGCCTTCTATGGAGTTTTGGAAACAACACGAAAATTCAAGTTTCGCGACATCATACCATTCACCAACAGTCGTGCATATTCACGAACACTTAACGGGTAAAAATTCACCGTTTTTACACACTAACACTCGAAATAACACAAGTTTTGGAAAACAATAAAATGACGCGACATAAATTCTTCACGTTCTCGCCAAAACTCTAGGTGGTAGTTTTAGCCGTAATTTGTTGACACAACCCAATTATTGGCGCAAAGTTTGAGTAATTAAGCTATAATTGACAAAAACAGAAGAAAATTTGAATTTGGCACGCTGTGCGAAACGTAGCTTTCAAGCTAAATAATCTGTCAAACGTCAATCGCATAGCAAAACAGATTCTACATTATCAAATACCTGTCAATGTCAATTATCATTAACGTTGCGGTGAGCCAAATACAATATATTGGTAGATAGTAGTCCGATATCGTGTATCCACTAGCTGTCCACCTGTCTGTTACATCTCTGGTTAGAACGAAGCCGGGCTCGGCCCCATCGTTCCATATTCCAGATAAACATAAAATTAAATTTATGTCCGTTTTCACTAACCACGAACAAGGCGACGCCTAAATAAGGAACTCCTAATTTAAGCAAAGTCCTAAACGTAATCTTCTGTTTCACCAATCTATTTTTAATAGGTGGCTCTTAAGCTAATTATATTTTTGAAACTTATTTATGGTTTTGATTGTTTGTTTTTTTCCCCTCTTATTTTTTTGGCTCCACTCGTTGTGTATTTAGCCAGTGTCAAGTATAGTATATATTTCAAATAAAGTCAAATATTTCACAATTAAAATAGGTCTCAATCATAGTCTAAGAAGCAAAGTAAGTCACGGTCAAGTCCGCGACATGCTCCAATAAAGCGGTGAGGACTTTAATAAAGGTTTCTATGAAGTTTCGGAAACAACACAAAGAGTCACGTTACACAACATTATCCTATTCACCAACACTTGTGGACGTTCAAAAACACTTAATGGATAAAATCCAGCATTTTTACACACTAACACTCGAAATAACAAAATTTTGGTAAATAATACAATGACGCGACATGACTTCTTCACGCTCCCGCCAAAACTCTCAGGCTTTTAAGTTAATTAGACCTTTGAAAGTTCTTTATGGTTTTGATTTTTAAATATCCCATTTTATTAAGTATATTATGGATTTATATCTGAAATAAACATATTTGAATTTGAATTTGAATTAAGATCCGTTGAGCCGTTTAGCCGTGATAACGCGGCAAATATCCAGACAGAGAGACAAGTTTACTTCCAATAGTTAGCTAGATAGCGTTGATTCATTTTTGTGCATTTTTTTGCCGTTTTGTATGGACTGACAGTTGTAATGTTGGAGTTCTGAATCGCGCAAGTGAAGTTTACTCGTCGAGAGGAACGTATTCATTTTTATACCTCGAAACTATATTGGTCCTCATACAACTTTCACTATATTTCTCTGAATTATAATATTAGTTAGAATGACTACAAATGCATTTATCAAAGTCATTCGCCCACACTCGGCAAAACGTTTCCATTTTGTTTCTCGACCATGTCGGTATGCGCTTGGCTCCGTCACGTAACACATTAACCAACATGTAGACTGTACCACTATGTCGATCTATAGATCACTAGATCGATAGAACGCCGTGTAATAATTTGCCTACGGGCGCGTTTGCTGAGGTTCGGCGAGCTATGGACAACATGACGTATTGGCGGCTCTATTGTGTTTCTTCCATTTTTCATAGTCAGTGCCATCCACGACCAAAAGTCCGAAATAAAAAATCCTGCCCAGATTGAACCCCCTATCTTTACTCCACAACAGAAAACAGAGTCACAAGTTGCTTTATTATCAGATCTAAGAATTTTAAAAGGATAACTTTAACGATCCTAACTAATATCATAAATTCAAATGTAACTCTGTCTCTCTCTCTGTCTGCGTGCTTGTCGCATTATCGCGGCTAAGCGGCTGAACGGATCAAGCTGAATCTTTGCTTAGATATAGCGTAAGGGTCGGAGACGGACATAGGCTACTTTTTTTTGGAGGTCCACGCGAACGAAGTCGCTGGTAACAACTAGTAATCCATAAATTCGAAACTGGAACCAAACGTTTGACTTTCTACTAAGATACGACTAAGTTTTGACATAAGAATTTTTGTCTGGATACTCACGGAAAAAATATATTTCTTATAGGTTTTCTTATGCTACAATTAAATTAAAAAACCGTCTTCGACAAAATACTCTGAAAAAAATATGCTATCAATGCTTGGCGCCTCCCGCAAAGTACTTATCGTTAAGGAGTCCGGTGGCCATCTGTGGTTTTCTTCATTAATTCCACTTCACCAAATGATACATTAGGAATGGGATTGCTCGACTTGTTGATTAAAATACCAAAAAATATATATATGCCTATAATATTTGAGGAGTTCCCTCAATTCCCGATAAAAATGGGACCATTCTGGTCGTAACTATCCTTTCAAATAAAAAAGTCATTCTCCAAGTTGGTTAATAAACAACAGAGCTTTTTTTTGGAAGTTGGTTAAAAAGAAAAACAAACCAAAAGAACCAATTCTAAAATGTAGCCTATGACACTTTACATAAAGGAATCTAACGACACCACGCGTCAAAATCGGTCAAAGCTTAAGCTACAGAAAATAATATAGGTAAAGCTAAACATACATATACATCAAAAAACATTACCCTCCTTGAGTCAGCACTGTCAGGTAATTATTTCGGCTAATGTTTTAAAAATAGCAAAAGACAACTTCTTACCGATACACCGCTTATCGAAAGTGGTTTTACGTAAATCACGTTGGAAGGCTTACTTTACCGAAGTAAAGATAAAAAGCCAATTTTAAACAGCCAAACTCTCCATTTACGAACCTGTCAATTATTCGTCGAGCCGACGAATCTTTGTCTGATAGCCAATTTCCGAAGATCTTCGATATATTTAATCAGGCCACTGGGTGTAATCAGGAGAGGGGCTAGTGGCTAAAAATAACTTAAATAAGAGTATTTTTTTTTACATTTCACTTTTTTCACAATTTTACTACTCGCGTAATGCTAAGTGACAGTGTGGTCGAGGATGGTAAACACCCCTAGCCGTAAATGGGAACTGGCTCCGAAGCGAGGCTGACGAAACTATCTGTTATGTGCTAGGCGACAGATTTTCAACATGAGGGGGGTCAAGCCAAGCGAAGTATCACAAAGTATTCTACCGCCATGCTTTCTTCAAGATAATTATTTTCTTTCACCTAGAGCTCAACTTCATTGTTGGGATTTGAACCAACACCCTACGAAGTGCGATCCAAACGTGCGAACCACTATATTATCATAGCGAAAAAGGTACGAAAAGCTACATGACTTTAGGTCAAATGCTGTGTTTGTAACCTTAGAGCAACACAACAGGCATCCGGCGGACCGCCGTCAGGGCCAGTACTGAGTTGCTCAATGGTTGTAACTGAAAAATAATAATAATAATATTTGCCTAATGTGTGTGATTATACCGTTTTATAAGCCACTCTTCTATTATTATAATTTCTTACTTCTCATACGTCTTAGTCAAAATTTTATTCACTGATTATCTTAAATAATTCGTTGTAAACCCATAACGTTAAACCTAATTACGGAGTTTTGGCGGGAACGCGAAGAAATCATGCCGCGTCATTATATTATTTTCCATTACTTGTGTTATTTCGAGTGTTAATGTGTAAAAACTGTGAATTTTTACCCGTTAAGTGTTCGTGAACATGCACGAGTGTTGGTGAATGGTATAATGTCGTGAAACGTGAATTTTCGAGTTGTTTCCAAAACTCCATAGAAGGCTCTAGTAAAGTTTTCACCACTTTACTGGGGCATGACTAGGACTTGACCATGACTTGCTTTGCTCTACTTTGACAGTGACTATGACTTGTTTGATTATATCTAACTAAACTTGAGAATAAATATGTATACTTGACACTGGCAAATGCATAAGACGTGCGACGCCAAAACCCTCTTAGGAGGAAAAAGAAAAAAAAAAAAAAACCTAATTACGTCCACTATTAAGGCTGTGGGAAGGGAATCGAAAATTTAAATTATCTGCTCATTCGCGATACTCAAGTTTCTTGCGAAGTTGGACTGGAAAGCAATTGTCAGACAATTTGAAGTTACGGAGTTGCTATACATTTCAGTGTCCGCCAAAAATAAAAAAATAGGCTCAAAAATCTTTTGTTAAAGAAAAGAGAGAGTAGAGTTCCGTCATTACATTATTTCTTGGTTACTCCGTTTATCCACCCTTAAAACACCAGCCCTAACATAGAATGACTACAACAGCCACCTTATGGTGGATACTCGGAAACGCATGTGCATGCTGTCCACCTCGAACGGGGGGGATAGTCGGAATTCTCTTCTGATTGTTCTTCCGACTTTATACCCCAGATACAGTTCCGCAGTAGTTCTTTTGATCGAGGAGCCGCCAGCGCACCGTGTCTCTGACGAATCGCTATTCATCGCGCCAATTACAGTGACTTTACAACAAATAAGACTTTAATTTAGAACAGAAGACAATTAAACAACTGATAGACCATTTATTTTATGTTACGAAGAATTATAATAATTTGAGAGCACAAAATTTCGTTTTGTTTCACCGCATCACGTCCACGCCCAAGGATGAATATTCTGATGAACGGCCGCCTACTATACACCTGCGCCTTAATAGAATAATGTGTAATCATACACATTATAAACTATTATAACTATTATACTAACTGTTATACTCACTACTTATATCACTTTTAAGCTATTTCAGCTTTGACCTTTCAAACAAGAAGTATGAATCGGTTTTTATAGGTATGCTAATGTCTGTTAAATATCTTGGGCCAGTATCTATCATGTTTCTATAAATGACTATAGATAGCCGAGGGAGAAAATCGGAAGTAAAATAATATACCAATTCCGACTATCCTCACAGGGTGGCTGTTTTAGGGTGGATAAACAGAATAACGCTATTTCTTCGCAGAAAGCAGCTCATTGTTAGGATTCAAATCCACACGTGGCTTCTGAATTTTCATCTATAAATTGTATAAGAAAAGTCGTAGATTTTGTAGACTGTGGCGAAGACTTCTCACTGGTTGGGACTTTCAGTCGTCAAGTCTGGTTCTGTTGCAGACACTTTGTGTACTTTATTTAATTTAGGCACATTTGTAGTGTTAATGATACAATTCCGGTTTTTTATTTTTCTTTTAATAACCACTACCATTCATCATTTTCAAGTTTTAAAGCTTTTGGGGTTTTAGGGTTTGCATGCCAGGGTGGCAATGGACAGGCTACATCGCTCGAAGAACCTATAACCGATGGGGAAGAAACGTTTTTGAGTGGTGACCAAGAACCGGAAGACGCAGAGTAGGCAGGCATCCCAGAAGGTGGATCGACGACATTGTGAAAGTCGCGGGGGATGCAAGTGGCAAGTTGTCGGTCGGTGTGGCGATCTAAGTGAGAGCCCTACGTCCAACCAGCAGTGGACGTGGACACGTCTACTGCTGAACATAGGGCTTCGAGCGCCGCACTGAACGACTGGCCATTTGCATCCACCGGTTGCCCGTGACTTTCACAGTGTTGGCAGTACACCTAGTGGGAGGCCTGCCTATGCTGCGTCTTCCAGTTCGTGGTTGCCACTCAAGAACCTTTCTACCCAATAGGTATCCAGTATACATAATTATATTTCCTTCTATATTATTATTAAAAAACTAAATCTGTTACTTAGTTTGTTACCGAGGTTCATAAGTATTTAATACCTCACGAGGATGTTGCTAAGCATTTAGGGAAATGTCTAGATGCAGATGCCCCACTGCCGCGGCAGTGGAACAAGCCCCTCGGGGCCTTAAGCTACGTGCGGGAGTCAGGGCTGCAGGGTGAGGAAACTCGTAAAAATACAAGCTGTATCCAAGATAACTATCTTCTGCATCTGGCCCTTGACCCAACCCTACCCTACCCTTGGCTTGTACAGCCTCTTGTGGTGTGAGTTCGCTTTTCGCTATAAGACCGTTCACTGACACGACTTATCTGTATTGTTATACTAGTTGATATCTGCGACTTCGTTTGCGTGGACATAAAAAAAGTATCCTATGTCCATCTTCGTGATATACAGCAAATCCTTATCAAATTGTATCATGATCCGTTCAGCGGTTTAGCCGTGACTACAGATCTGTTTAGCCGTTTAGCCGTCATAACGCGAAAAACATCTAGAAGGAGAGACAAAGTTACTTCCTATATCTCGCTAGATGGCGTTGATCCATCTTTGTGCATTTTTTGACGTTTTGTATGAACTGACAGTTGTAATGTAGGGAGTTCTGAAGTTTTTCCCTCGAGATGAACTTATTCGTTTTTATACCTCGAAGCTTTATTAGCCCTGATACGACTGCGGCTATATTACTCTGAATTATAATATTAGTTAGAATATCATTAAGCAGCTCTTTTTTTAATCAATTTGAAGTAAAATTAAATTGATTAAATGGAGTAGCAAAACTACTAAAACGTCCAACAATGTAAAACAATGAAACATCTACTGTGACCTTACGTCCCTCAAAGGGGCATAACGTTACAGTTTAGTGATTTTCCTACACTACGTCTCCGTATGTAGGGCGGTATTGACGCGCTAAGCTTTTTAATTTACTTAGCTGACGTTGTAAGGGAGTAATTTAATTAAAGTCACGGCCTTCTAAGCGCCGGCGCCATGTATTTTCGCCTGGTTAGTGACAGAGTATGTTTGGCGAATGTGGCTTCACATTACATGTGTTTTGGGGCGAGTAATTGTGGTGGATCCTGCTAGAACAGTGAAACATTTTTGTATTTCGATAGATTATCTCTTTATTAAATAGAACTCTTTATTAAAAACCAGAATAGGTTCTTAAATGGCTTACTTATCGCTTATAGCGACCTCTTCCAGACAATTATGAAAGGACAGGAAATGGTTCATTATCAGCCGTAAGGCTAATGATAATGATGACAGTACTATTTTCGTGCAAGACATACTGACAATTTCATTATCATGGCTCAATACCACGTAATGCTTTTAGGTAAAGCGGAAAGTATAAAAAAGTCAGATCGAGTTACGACAAATTGAAAAGTTTTCATGTCGTCTTTATTTGGTTTCGAAGCAGGAAATCTCGGGAAGAGTTGGCTGATAAAATATACAAGAGAATAAAATGTGTGGGCTTTATAAAAAAAGTACCTATTTACTAGAATATTCAGTAGGTGCTCGTAAATAAAGCTTTTTTCGGTATTGATCTTTCAGATCAAAACATTTATTTGCTAGAATACAAGTGTACATAGTTTTTTTTGTAATATAATTAAACTAGAATCTTATAGTGACTATAATATAAGGATATTTTTTCACCTGAAACCAAAGATAATAAAACCAGTTTGTAACGTACGCAGACAAATTATCACTTAACTTAAGGACCAGGTAATTACGATGACTAAATAGCATTCATTCGTGCTATTTGCACTACGAACCTACGCCCTACTATATACGGCAAGCACAAAACCCGGCCAATCTTAAGTAATCCAATTGGCAAGAGCATGCCATTTTGCGCCTGATTTTTTTAATTTTGGGAGTTAAGTTACCATATGTCACATGATTATAATATGTATAAAACCATCTATCTTAAATAAGTTATTTATCGATGTCTTAAACTTCAAAATCAACGAAAAGAATGAATGGTTCAAGTTATTAAAATAGAACATTGACTACGCGGTGATAAAAAGCAGAAAGTGCAGAAAAAAGAAAAGAACGGAACCTAAATTATATCGTACAGTACAGTATATTATGATACAGGTGTGCTTTTTTGGTAATTACACTCGAGGTGGTGTTATTAAGGGAGTTATAAGATACATATAGGTTATAAGGGAGCATAGATTGTAATGATCAATGCACACGATAAACAAGCTAAACTTGAAACTTAACTTTGAAAATTTCTTAGGCCGCTAGGTTTTCTCTCTAGATCTCTAGTTCGCACCACATAATTCATGATTCATACCCATCATAAAGTCGATACACTTACCCCCGAATACTGAAACGTTCGTTAACTTTGACAACAGATTAATTCTAATGCTGCCTTTGTCTGGCACTAAGCAAATGACAAAGACAGCAATAGACAAAGTTAAGAAGCGTTTCAGTATTCGGGGGTTATACTTACTCTTTTGTTATTTTGAATTTGTTTATAATACAATTGCCCCTTTACAGCATAGCATTATTTTTTGTATGTGACGAGACATATTGTGAACGGTATTGAGTATTACGATACAATAATGGTTTTACCTAATTTTGGTATGGTGTTTCTTTATGTCAATTAAAAAATGTGATTCTGATTCTGATAGCAAGATTGTAAGAATGGATTCGGGGGGATAGATCTAGATGTTTCCGCGAGGGTTTGCAGGATGCAACTGTGGACCGTGATTTGTTGAAAGTGGGTGAGTCCTTGGCCCAGCAGATCCAGAACCATTATAAGTTACAAAAAATGAAATAAAAATTTAGATATCTCCTGTTGCACAAGATGCTTAACTGTTTCATTCATTTATTATATTCATATTTTAAGTAGAGTAGCATATCGTAAAACTTTAAAATCTAAGAATTTTTGTAGCTTGTCCAAAGTCCCCCGACCTTCTCATGGCAATCTACGAGACATGTTCAATCTTACATCTACGAACTTCATACATGAGTTAATTAAAGAAACTTCTCCAATGGAATTGTCAAATCTAGTGAATCGTTTGCGTTAGTAATTGCATACCTTGTTTGCGCATTTTATTACCTTTGGGGATTAAATTAGGTTTAGTGGGCGTCTCCACGGATCTTGTAACGACAGACAGTTAGGTATCTATCGCGGAAACTCGTCAAAATATAACATCAAACGGGACATCGCTAAATGTTTTTTTTTTTTTAAGTTACTCGGTGACGAGACGAGCAAGTCGCTCACCTGATGTTAAGCGTCACGCTTGCGCTTGCCCATAACAGTTCAGGACCACCCAGAATTTTGAACTTCAACAGTTCAAAACTATGCGCGGCAATGCACTGCGCTCGTCACCCTGAGATATTAGATGTTAAATCTCTGTATGCCCAGTAATATCGCTGGAAACATTACACTTCAATCAGGAATACAGTAATGCTTGCAAGAGAGCCCTACCACTACAATACAAAAACACGAACACGATAACAACTACGCAGGTAATGTCATATCGAAGATCATCATCACCAACCGGAAGAGGTCCACTGCTGAAGGCCTTCCCTTTTAAATTTTCGCGATTTGAACACATAGTTTTATTAGTTTTTTAATAAATGAGGGTAAATCTGAACACCCTCATTTCGCACCGAGGCGACCCGCATTCTTCAGTCAGCTCGTAACCACGGCTACTGCAACAAAGACGAAAAGTCGAGGTAAATAAATTAAATAGTTTTTAGCGTGGTTTAGTCCTGGCAACAAACATTAAATTATATGCCTTCCCCTTAGAGGACCACACTGAAAGATAATCTGCTATTTGCATCCTCCGGTTGCCCGTGACTTTCATAATTTCGTCGGTCCAACCAGTGGGGGGCCTACTTACGCTGCGTCTTCTGGTTCGTGGTCGCTTCTCAAGAACCTTTCTTTCCAATTCCCTATTCGCATTATACCTGTAAATAATTACTGGGCATAAAGAAATTTAAGATCTATAATTATTAGCTGTTAAATTTATTTATGAAAAAATAATATAAATCTTCTCATCGCGTATGTCACATTATCATATGATATCTCTCGTTGAAAGTACTGCTGTTTTTGAAAACAAGCTAATCTATTACTATGAAAATAATATCTTGATAATAAGTAAGAATTTAAAAAAAAATTATTACAAATTGTTATGATTATCGTCCATAGAGACGCTTACTTAGCCATTGTGCTACGTGACTGTATACAAATATGGCAACGCGACACGACACAGTGCGACAATAAATAATTAAGCAATCATTACTGTATCTACACCACCCTTAAAATTCTTTGTCGACTAGATAAAGACTTCAACACACGAACCTAAACTGATTTCCGCAAAAGGGATAGATAGTTGGACTTCAATTTCATTGGAGTAAAAGAAACAAATTTATAAGGACATAAATACTTTGTCTCTTTTGCGCCAATGAAATTAATAATTAGCTATCTCAACCGCATGATAGAGGACCATATACAGAGACGTCATTATCGCGATGATTATTACGTTCAGCTTAGACGAAGCATACGATCCATGACGTTCAGCCACCGATGCTACACGACAGCGAATCGTATCGCCGCACGATAAGGTACAAGGTCACGAAGCGTTGGCAACTGACCTAACAATTATCCCAAATATGTGACGGTACGGGCTCAAAAGGCCTATCATTTCCAAAGTGTTATAATTTTCTCTGCTTTTTGTGTCGTGCAAAAACCGAACACGAACAGAACACAATTTTATTTATAAATTTGTCTCATTTTAACATAATATAAAGGTCTGTACAGAAAGAGAAGTGTCGTAGAATAGAGAGCACGCATGTGGTAATTGCTCCGTTGACAAAACTGCTCTGCCATTGCCAGCACGATTAAAAATGTTAGAAACTTGGTACCGAGTTCTCACAAGTACTCGGGTGCTAATAGGTAGGTAGGTATTCATATAAAAATGTTAGTTCACCGTTTCGCCACGACGTACGTTGCGTTAGATCATTTGGTGAGTTTTTGCACAGACTTTAGAGAATATTATATTACGGTATGCGCGCTACGCCATGTATACTGTATAGTCATGTTCACTTTTAATTATTTAGTAGAATCGCATCGCGTTGTGACGTGTCGCATTCCTTCGTTCAACTAAGACTATAGTTAGTAAAGACCCGTTACGAGTTTTCGCACCGTGAATATCAAACTCGTTCAAGTGACAGAATTAGGGTAATTTTGTTTTTACTGCATCTGTAGTTATCTCTCCTTGGTTTACGTTAGCGGTGATTTCAAGGCGCTTTTAAGGGTTTGAAGAGGAAAATGGTAGATAATGGTCTAATCAAGGTTTACGTAAACCTTTTGACTCTAAATGAGGTATTTGCCTTTAAAATGAGGCGTTATAAAACGTCTTTAAGTGAGAGCTTGGGATTTATTTGATAGGAAGTAAATGGTTGAAAGCTTTTTTGTCTGTCCGGAAATGAGACGGACTTGATATTATTTGTTTACGTGTCTTTTTTTGAATACAGCTGCTGTGCTTATTTAACCTTAACATATACTTTTATAAGTTTCGTTACTAATTTTGAATAAGTTTGTCAAGAAACCCACAGCAAAAATTAAAATAAATCGTATACTTTAAAATGATGTAATTCCATTATGTACCTACCAATGAAATACGATATCAAAACTATTTAGCGCTCGTAGAGTTCTTAACCTATTTGAAGAGATCTGATAGATACGCTCAGTTGTCTATTTTTTCGGCAGAGTGACGACACGAGTAAGTCGTTAGCCTGAAGATGAGCGTCACTATTGCCCACAATAGTACTTACAGGTAAACGTGGATGGCATTTACAGCTTAACGCTATCGTGTTTTAGATAGACTCTGATATTTAATGCAACCTGCAACCAGAGATTTACATGCATATATTAGTTAGCATATTTCAAGTGGGCGATACATAACCCTGATTAGGTAAATAAATATTGGTAGACGTTTTTTACACAGCGCCATCTAACCCCAAACTAAGCATGCTTGTTCCTTTGGGAACTTTTAGAACTTTAATAAATTTTAATTCATATTCGATCTGTTTTAATTGGTGTGGTAATTAAATAAAAATACATTGTTCAGTATTTTCTCACAGTAATTTAGGAGCAGGAAACCGATTTTCATTTTTTGGCGCTCGTATGTTAAATTAAATTAAACACTTTAATAACACTATTTAAATCTACATGTATAAATAAAAATAAAAAACAAAGTAAATAACACAAGAACAGCTGAACTAGTTTTTATAATCTTTGATTTGTTGGATTTGTCTCTGCCCCGATTCACAAGGTTTGTATGAAGAGTTTAGCGAAGCCGAAGGCCAAGCTTTCATCGCATACGAAGTCGCAGGCATCAGCTAGTATAGTTATAAAAAATGTCGTAAAAACATTCTTGATTACCCTCAGTAATTTTACATAATTTACAATGTTGAGAAGCGCGTAATACGTAAAAGCAGCCATAATACAGACACATTTCAACAGAATGGCTTAAAGTAGACGATCATGATTTCTTTCGGGGCATATTTTAGTTATGACAGTGTTATAAAAGAATTTTCCTACATACGAGCTTTTACGATGACGTAGTGTACTAAGTTATGAGCTGTAAAATAGCCATCTGTCCTTATTTCCCTTGGGAAAATGTACACTGTACGCCCGAAAACTGAAAGAGTAAATGATACGTAAATATTATCATTTATTTCATGTTTATCGTAGATAACGTCTCATAAATTGTGTGACCTAAAGATATGTATTGAGTATGATTCAAAATGTCTGGAAGTGAAATTAAACTGCAAGGGTATGTAGACAGATGAAAACAACATTAAACATATTAGTCTTGAATTTATTTCAAATATTTTAAATTGACATTATCTTGAGACCTTCGATGGTCTCTGGGAATTCCAACTGTTTTTATGTAGCAGGATAAGTAGTTTGGGTAGTTTCTTTTAGTTTATATGATATTGTTCAGTTAAAAAAGAAACTGGCACAGCTAAATTGTTGATTTGATTCTCAGTAATTTCATTTCATTTATTCAGATGCAATTCTATATAAATACACAAGTTACAAAAGTATAGATGAGTGACACATATATATATATATATATATATATATATATATAATATATTATATACATATATATATATATATTATATACATATATTTTTTTAACTTGCTTCGGAACCCTAAAAATGTGTCGTAAATTGACTCTAAGAGTGTATTATTTTATTTAACGAGTTTTTTTTATGGGATGAATTATGAAGTGCGCTAAAAGTTTTTTGAATTATTAGCTCGAATCGCAAAACTAATCTTTATCATGATCCTCAAAAGTAGGTAACCAGCTGCCGTATTCTCAGCTCAAACGGAAAAGTTTCGATTCGAGATCTAACACTCTCTGTCTGCGTCAACTACAAGCAGGATAATAGAGACAGAAACTGTACATTTCGAATCGAATCCTTTCCGAGTGGCTTCAGAATACGATCGCTGGAGTGGTCCAAAAATAGGAAGCTAGAAGACTACTGGGCGCCGCCAATTCAGCTTCAAACAATTCTATTAACAATACGAGATAAGAACACTTTACTCAAAAAAAAATTGCCCACGAAAAATCCCAGCAACTAATACATATAAAAAGCCCATCTTCCACTTCATCTCAACTCCTCGTCATAGTTTTTATAGAGACGGTAAAATCGAAAAAGTTTTTACGAGAACCCTCAATCCTTCCAAGTAATCAGCTGTATTTGTATTCAAAACGGAAGGATCTTTTGTAAGGATACGGATATAGTCATGGTAAATTGCAAAAGGTCTGAAAAGGTCAAATAGAAAATTTAACACTCTCTAAGGGTGTAAAAGTTTTCGATTACAATATAATGCAGGAGTGGATTGAATGTGTTGCCGCTAACGAGAAAATATTAAAGTCACGGCAATAAATGATTGTGCTAAATAAAAAAACATCTTAACTAAATTAAAATTTTGACAGGTTTCAATTGTTGCCATGCTTTTATCAGATATTAAAATAAAAAGAGACGCAGATAATTTTACTTCTGTCAAATTGGTTTATTTTACGTTGTCTTGTATATTTTGAATGCCTCTAAAAAGTATTGTAAAGATTCAAATCGAGACAATTTTCATCACGAAAAAGAATACACGGGAAAAACGCTTTCTAAATCCAACAGAATAATAATGTGCCACATCCGCTATTATTTAAGATATTATTATAGCCACACTGTTTATTGCACGTGTAGGTGTTTTCGTTCTGCTCACAAGGCTATAATTATCATAGCATAAAAAAAGTAGTAGTTCTGCAAGCAGTAGACCTCGCTAGCAAACACTTTTTTTCGCAATTCTACATTCTACAATCCCACAGTCCTAACTAATATTATAATAATTCAGAGGAATACAGCCGCAGTCGTATCGTGACTAATAAAGCTTTGAGGCATGAAAATGAACGTCTCGAGGAAAAAACTTCGCTAACGCGATTCAGAACTGCCTACACAGTCCATACAAAACGTCAAAAAAATGCACAAAAATGGATCAGCGCCATCTAGCGAACTATAATAGGTAACTTTGTCTCTCTTTCTGGATGTTTGTCATGTTATCACGGCTATACGACGGAACGGATCTTGATAGAATTTGATAAGGAGTTACTGTATATCACAAAGACTAGGATAGGATACTTTTTTATGTCCACGTGAACGATTTCGCGGGGAACAACTAGTTTCACATAGTTTTTTAGTCATCAATACGACTACGTCATCAATACGAGTTGGTCGTCTAATAGGAAGCGTTACGTTTGCCGCCAGTGCAGTGCCACCAACAATTTTAAACGTCAACATTTCAAAAACTTGCGCGACAATGCACTGCGCTCGTCACATAAAACTTTATGCCCAGTAATTTCGCTGGAAATATTGTCCTTTACAGTAACGTTTGCACACTACTCCAAGTTGAATAACGGCTGATGCTTCCCTTGGCAGACTTTGCAAAATAGTTTTACCACTACAGATAAAAAACTGTGTCTAAAATAACCAATCTGTTGGTTCAGATCACTCACTAAAATAAGCAATGGTGAATCGTAAAAACTGTTTATTCTTGGAATAACGGCTGATTTACTCTGGAGTAAAACTTATTTTGTCCTGGTGAAATGGAGTCTAAAGTTGCTAAGTATTTCCCTGGTATTAGAAACTGTGCTGCATTATGCTGTATTGACCAGTTATTACCACTGGTCGTTTGAAATGCAAATCTTAGCACTTTATAATCTACTCGAGTGGAAGCGGAAGTTCCTAATCCTAACTAATATTATAAATGCGAAAATAACTCTGTCTCTCTTCTATCTATCTCTCTGTCTATCTGTCTCTCTGTCTAAGTGTTTGTCGCTTTATCACGGCTATACGGCTGAACGGATCGACCTGAATTTTTACATAGCTTAAAGGCCTGAGACAGTCTTATCTGCTTTTTTTTGTAGGACCATGCAAACGAAGTCACGCGTAACAGCTAGTAGTGTATAAGTTTATTTTCACTTGCTTATTATAGACGAAGAGATGACCGTTATATCTACGTTGATTGGTTACTCGTTTACAAATTTTCTGGATATTTTTAATAATAATAATAATATTTTTTTATTGTACATTTTATTTATTTTATTTTATGTATTTGGACATTATGGTATATGCAAGTCGGGGACGTTGTCAAACTGAATATCTAGACCAATGCTTTCTGTTTTGATTTTTTAAAAAAAGCAGTGAGTAAAGATCGCCTTTTGCAAATTAAATCCAATGTTAATAAACAATAATATTAACTAGAGCAATTTAGATAAGTAATTATATTTAAAATATGTAAATCCTAACTAATATTATTGAACGGATTAACCTGAATTTTTGCATAGATACAGCTTAAGGATAGGCTACTTTTTTTGTAGGTCCACGTGAACGAAGTCGCGGGTTACAGTTAGCAATGTATAAATAAGCGTACAAGTCGTTTTTATTTTGGTATGGTTATGTAAACTACAAAACGTCTGTCCAATAAATTGACGTTTTTACATAATATATTATTTCTCATACGCAAATCAAATATTAGTATTCCCTTTATTATTAGTAGAATATCAATTGAAATCCCCATTATATATATATATATATAATATGTCGGCATGGCCGTCATCAAACGCTTCAGAACGCAAGCGACACCTTCGTGACGCTTCAGCAGAGTCTCGGCGACGGCGCAGCATTGTGTGTTAAGAAAATGTTAAGTTTTGAGAGTAGCCATTTAATTTTAATTTGTTGCGGTTTAATTTAGTGACTAAGGATTTATTTATTTCTAAATAAGTTTTTGATTAGTGAGTGAAAGAACACAAATTAATAATAAGATAACTTTTGCAAAGAACAATAAACAGTGATTTGTGGTTTTACTTTAATTGACGTCCCGAAAGAAACATAAGATGTCGGATCAGGATCACAATCGGCCTCCCCTGACGACATATAATGTATAAACATATAAATAAAAATGCAAATGTGTGCTTGTTGATTTGTTTGTTTCTCTCTCATGCAGTAACAGACGTAACGTATCGACCTGATTTTTTGCATGGATATTGTTTAAGGGTCGGAGAGTGATACTAATAGGTTACTTTCCCGTAAAATTGACGGTTCCTACTGATTTTTCGCGCGGGTTAAGCCGTGGGGGGCAGCTAGTTAGAAATAAGCAAAAAAGCGTATTGTAAGTTACCTTCGCTCTTGGACTAGGCTAGAATACAGTTATTCTAATTGGTTTTCTAGGAATCTCGACTGTTGAGTATCAATGAGTGTTTGAAAAACCCATCTAAGATTAATGGATTAACACTTAGTTAACGGAAATAACAATATTGAGATCATAGCGATATCCATCACAGTTAAATTTAGATACTAATATATAAGCCACAGATTACGCTAGATTCCGCACACGAGATGTTCGAAGCGCTCCACGCATCGGTCTAAATAAACCTATACAAATTTACTCTCACTGGTTAATTGCTAGGCGTAACCTTGAGATAGCTAATGAGAATGGTTGGTCGCAGTCCCCGCAAACCGCGCTTGCGTTCAACATTTGTGAGTTTTTGTTGGAACGATGATCTCGTAATACGGTATCTGGTGTGGTCTGTGGTATAAACGTAATACTTAAAGCCTCTACTACTGTTTCAAGAAGGTCGTGCGCTTCCTAAGTGCAGAGGTTATTGTGCTAATATACGCTAAAAAGGAATTCGAAAAAAAAAAAAACCGTAAAAGCTTTTATAAAATCCGTTATTGGTACTGTAAGCTGATCGAAATGAGTCCAAACTACTGTAACTGTACTACAAACATCAATCTACTGTTAGTTACTGAGGTGTTCCGTTTTCCATCTTCCGTCTCCATCATGGGATCAGTTCACTCTCATAATATTGTTTTGCCATCGGAACTTGAGAAGCATGCACAATTTAAACTCAATTGAACAAGGGGGACTGTGGGCTTATTTCGTAACTCTGAAAACGATAGCGAGTTGCGCGAGCGGGACCACGCATAGTGCGACTAAGTTGGTACTAGCGAGAAAGCATGCTCTCGCAATCAGAATTACAAACGTTTCAAAGGATAAGAGGATAAGCCCCCTGGTCTAAAATTCAGTTGCAAGATTTGACCCGAACATACAAACATTGCAAGTTAAATAAAATCTTGTAAAAAGGACCAAATACGAACAAAATTTAGAATATCAAAATGCCTAATGTAAATGTTGGTTTATAGCAAATTTAGTAAACGCTTTCTCGTAAATAAATCCGCACATCCCATAACGTTTTGAACGTAAAATTGTAAAAGCGTAGTAAATCTGAAAAATTTTAGGTAATTTCGTACATTTCACTACATAACCCATTACATCGAGCATTAAAAGCGAGTGTTCTCGTAAAATGCACTCACTTTACGAGTAACAGGAGCAAAATAATAGCAAATGCCGTAAAACACATCTGAATGGGATACTGGTATAACGTTTTCACGACTATCTCGTTTCGAGCAACACTTTAAAGTTTCAATGTAATTGTTGCATAAAAACTACAATGACCACTTTAAATAATTTGCTTGTAATACTTGAGATTTTTATTTTTATTATTTTTATTATTTATAGGCTTGCGTTTGACAGCCATCACGTCTGATGGTAAACGAGGATGCAGCCTACGATGGAGCACGCTTGCCTAGAAGAAACCGATTCACTCGCGATTTGAAGACAACCAGATTATAATTATCAGGAAAAACCCACTCGGGCAGCGCATTACATACAGCACATAGTGGACAAATCATAATAATATCATCATAACTTATCATAATAATATCATAATCATATCATCATAACTTCATCATATAAATAAACTATGATTACTCATATTACTCCATAATATTTGCCGAAGAACTAGTCACCGGTATAGCTATCAGAGTTTGCACGCTGAAGTGGCAATGGGCAGGCCACATCACTCGAAGAACTGATGGGGACAGCCGATGGGGAGGTAAAGTTCTTCAGTGACGACCACGAACTGGAAGATTCAGCTTAGGCAGGCCTCCCACTAGGTAGACCGACGATATTATGACAGTCGCAGACATCCGCTGGATGCCAGTGGTACGTTGTCGTTCGGTGTGGTGCTCTAGGGGCCTATGTTCAGCAGTGGATGAACAGTGACTGATGGTGATGATGATAATGATTATTACTCATACTGAAATATCTAGTTCCTACGGTCAATACACAAATTACTTGATTTCGAAGAATTTTGACATCAAGCGTAAGGCTGCCTTTCCACCAGAGTTTTGCTATGCAGCTAAGCTATGAACAAGGTTAAGCTAAGCTACGAAACTCTGTGAGCGTTTTCAGTAATTCTGAGAGGTATAGCGGACTGGGTGCGATGTGCTATGAAGATGCGCTGTGTGGAGTTAACTCTGCTATAAAGAACAGTCAGTATTTAACCATGTTTTAGTAGGTATGTAGTCTATACTTTTTTTTATGCGTGTAGCATAATCTCTTGTTAATAGCATAATCTCTTATTACCCCATCCCTTACCTCTTCCATACAAATCCTCTCCAGCATGGAGAGGATTTAGGTTGCCTGGAAAAGATCGCTTTAAGCGATAATGCCGCCAGTTCTTACACTAGTTTTAAGTTGTTTTTTTGTCTTATGTATGTCATTTCTGGTGAGAACAATAAAGAGTTTTCTATCTATCTTTCTTACCTATCTATGAAGATGCGCAAATCGAGCTAATGGCTGCATCAAATGCTACACCTAACACCACTCGCGCAACCATAACTTACATCCGCAGTTTCCATCCTTAGAACGCATCTCGTTACATAAAAAAACATAGCTTATTCAAACCCGTTTCCACCGGTGTTAAGCTAAGCTAAGCTATAAAAATAAAGGTTTCTTATTGGTGAATGTCAAACAGATCCGATTGGGACGTTGTAAACTTGACTACGAGACAAGACTGGCAAGATAAAGCTTGAAACGCGTCGAAAACGTTTCGACTTTGTTTATCTTTATAAAATTATTATATAATATAATTCACTCTATAGTGGACACCCCCGAATTGCTTTCTCAAATAAACTTTAATATTAAGTACTAGTTGGTGCCCGCGACTTCGTTCGCGTGGGCCTACAAAAAAACGAGTAGCCTATATCCGTCTCCGACCCTTAAGCTAAACTGCAAAAAATATTATTATTAAATTAAATTATAATTAAATTAATTAATTATAATTATATTATTATTAATTATTACTATGCAAAAATTCAAGTCGTCCGTTCCGATCCGTTTTGTAAGTAATAAATGCGAAAGCAACACTGTCTCCCCGTCCCTCTCTCTCTGTCTGGGTGTTTCTCGCGTTATCACAGCTAAACGGCTCAACAGATCGACCTGAACTTTTGCATATATATAGCTTAAGAGTCGGAGACGGACATAGGCTACTTTTATTTTTAGTAGGTCCATGCGAACGAAGTCGCGGGTAGCAGCTAGTATGTTATATGTATGTTTATATTGAGCATTAACCTCGTTCAACGTCTATTCAGTTGGGTTTTCTGTGTACCCAAGTTTTGAACTACAATCTAGAACTGTTCTCGTCTAAGATAATTATTATGCTTTGTACAGATTGTAATTTGTGTTGTGTGTAAATAAATACATAAAAACATCCGTAATAGCTTAGCATTAGCACGTCTCTAGTGGAATGGCAGCGTTATCCATCACGTTATCGTTTTCGTGGAATCCTGTCGGAATGTTATTGCTATGAATGGAGGAATATGAATATATTAAAAGCTTTTTTGAAATAAGCTTTTGGGAATTTTAATATCGCGTGCTGTCATTTCAAAAATTGTCGCGGTGCTAGTGATATTATTTACGTAATGTGAGGAGAAAATGTTTTTTAGTACCTGATATTTCTGTGGGAGGACTGATTGTATCAAATAGCAATCGTCCTCCCACAGATCCGTGAACCATTGTATATTGAAACAACTGTTTAACATTTTTTTTTAAATCTTGCAGTGTACTAAAAATTAAAAAATACGTTAATAAATTAAAATTGAAAAAAAAAAAAAAATTTACCTGATATTTACTGGAATATCTGTAGGTGAGTTATTAGTTTGGTCTTGTAAGGCCACAGATTATATATAGGCAAGCGTGACGCTTAACATCCGTTTTTCTTCACTTTCTTCAGTTTCGTGAGTTTCGGTCGGAACAAAGATCTTGTCTTGGTTTTGAATAGTAATTATTCAATACTGGACAAAAACTCACCTCAAATTGTACCGAAAAAAACTTGCTGAAATTGGAGTAAAGCGCAGCTTGTGGGGACTGCGACCAAGCAGTCTCATTGGCTATCTCAAGATTACACCTACTCTCGCCTATTAATGAACCAATCAAAAGTACGTTTTTATAGGTTATTTTATATATTAAAATATGTTGGTATCATGATAGACAACACTTTCAGTTGGTTAAGCTATATGATTATATATATATAATATACATATATGCAAAAATTAAGCGCGATCCGTTCAGCCGTTTAGCCGTGATAATGCGACAAACAACCAGACAGAGAGACAGAGCTACTTTCGCATATATAATTGATGATTAAACGAACTTACTAAGTGAAGTTCTATCATAATTATACGAAGCACCTCGTACGAAGAGATAAGTATCCTGAAATAAATGTATTATTTACACATGTAGTACCGCATAGGTGCCACCGCTCATGCACTGTTGTTGATAGTAAGTAAATTAAAAAGTATTGTCTATGTTCACCACCACCGGTCCGCCATCTTGCCTGTCCTGTCATAGCCGTCATTTAGTTTAGAGTTTTGTGGGATATTGCCGAATGTTTACTTGGGCAACATAGCTAGCTATGGGGGATGGGCGGGTGGTTGATACTTATCTCTTCGTACGAGGTGCTTCGTATAATTATGATAGAACTTCACTTAGTAAGTTCGTTTAATCATCAATTATACTTGCACCTCGTACTCGAGATAAGTATCCTGAAATAAATGTATTATTTACACATGTAGAGGTTGAGAGATATTTTCGGTAATATCCCTGGTAATAAGAGGTTGGGTCAGTTATTAAAAGCATTATGCCTATTTTCCTCATAATTATAATCATTTATAATAGTTATATATGTAAATTACATAGATTAACATAAATTATGATTATATCCAACATTACCTGCTAAGTGTAGGTATTTATAGTAATGAAGTAAACAAACCTTAGTAATCCTTATGATTAGATGTAAACTAGTAAGTGGACTTATTTAGTCATAATCAATAACTGCTCTGGCTAGGGTAGTTTGATCGTTATCTGTAATGATTGGTCTCTGATAGAAACGACCGAACGTGGCCGAAGTACCACTCCACCCCGCTGCCTTTCTTATGGCATCGATGTTAACACCCAATTGATGGGCTCTGGAGGTTGAAGCGTGACGGGTGCTGTGTGCCGTGAATATGCTGACATCAATACCACAGTCTTTAAGTGTTGCCTTGATCCATCGGCTAACGGTTTGTGTTGTCACTAAGTTGTGAGGTTTTTTAAAAGCAATAAACAAGTTATTATTTTTTCGAATAGAAGCTGTTTGTTTAATATAGGATAGCAAAGTTGTAGCGGGGCATATCTGAGGTTTTTCGCTGAAGAAAGGTATGCAAAGAATGGGTTGATTACTGCCTGCCTTTGAAGTTTTTATTAGATCGGGTATTTTAATATTTATTTGTGATGAGTTAGATTCGATGTTATCGATTTTAATTTTATGTAAAGTTTGTACTCTTTGTGCTGTTGTGAGGGCTAACAAAGTGGCACATTTCTTTGTAAGTCTCTCTAATGATAGCGTTTCATTGGGATACCACGCGCTTAGAAAATCTAGCACTTTAGACGTATCCCAGGTCACATTATATTTAGGTGTAGGAGGACGTATCCTAAAGACTCCTTTATAAAATCTCTTTATTCGGTCGTCTGTCGATATTTGTGGTCCTATCAAAAGAGACAAGGCACCTCGATAGCTATTGAGCGTCCCGTATTGGACGCCCGACTGAAAGATTTTTGTTAGAAAGTACATAACTGTCGGCACTGAAGCTTCAAGTACATTACGGCCGTTTTGGCAGCAGAAACTATACCATCGTTTAAGGCATACGTCATATTGTCTGATGGAGTTAGTACTCAGAGATGCCAGCATAATTTCTATTGATGATGGAGGCACACTTCGCCTCAGTAGCGCTTCCCGCACAAGACTCCGGCAGCCAGGGTAAGGTTTTCGTGAATCTTGCTTCTGCTGGAATGTGAGATAAGGACGTTTTCGTTAGGTTTGAAAAATATTAAGTCAGATACGAGAAGTTGTCTGAATATAGGATACCAAGGCTGTGTCGGCCACATTGGAATCACTACAATGCCTTTTGCCTGATCTGAGATAATTTTCCGAAGAGTTTTTAAGATAACTGAGAACGGAGGGAATGCATAAAAGAACCATGAGGACCAGCTTATTGTAAGGGCATCAATGGTGAACGCGTCTGGGTCTTTTTGCCAAGAAACATATAAGTCACATTTTTTATTGATGCGACTAGCAAATAGGTCAATTTCGGGAGGTCCAAACTTAGTTATGATGTTTCTGAACGCTTCATCTCTCAATTCCCATTCGATATCAGGATGAGAGCGCCGTGACTCCAAGTCAGCTACCTTGTTATCGGCTGACTTTATATATGACGCAACTACAATGATCCTTCGTTGTTCGCACCATTGCCAAAGGGCTTTTGCTATTTTGGTTAGGTGGGGAAATTGGATACCACCCATTCGGTTGATATAGCTAATGGCAGTGGAGTTATCTACCCGCATTAAAATTTGGCAATCTGTATAATTTTTGACGAAAATTTTAAGTGCGATGAATGCAGCTGTAAGTTCAAGTTGGTTGATGTGAAGTTTTCGTTCTTCGTTAGACCATGGCCCGTTGGCAGTTTGGTCTCCACAGGCAGCCCCCCAACCCGTTGTTGAGGCGTCAGAAAACAACTCTAATTTAAACTGGTCATCTCTTATCTTTTTTACTGCGTGAGGGATGACCTGAAGCCACCATTCGAGGTCTGAGTGCAATGAGTTAGGGATTTGCATAACCTTATCGTAGTTATCGTGACCTTGTAGATTTAAAAATTTACAACGTTCTAATTGCTTAGTGTACAGCCATCCATATTCGACGGCGGGGCAAGCTGATACCAAAAGTCCTACGATCTGCGCGAATTGCCTGATTTTGCACGATTTTAGTTTCATAAATTTTTTGATTTCTGATAATATTCTTTCTCGTTTTTCGCTAGGTAATTGGACATTGAACTCGTGCGTGTCGATAATGTAGCCGAGATATCTACATCTAGAAGAGGGAGTCAAGACGCTCTTATTTAAATTGATTACGAATCCTAGACTTGAAAGAAATTTCTGGGTAGTTTCTACGTTAATCAGGCAGTTCTTGTAAGAATGAGACATTAAACATATGTCGTCGAGATATATGCTAGAACAGTAGCCAGCTGACCTTAGTAATCTTACCACAGGTTTCATAATTTTTGTGAATATGTATGGAGCTGTGTTTAGGCCAAAAGGTAATGCGTTAAATTCATACAGGGTGCCATAGAAAATGAACCTTAAGTATTTTCTGGACTGCTCATGTATTTTTACTAAGAAATATGCGTCCTTGAGGTCTATGGTTGCCATTAGACAATCTTTAGAAACCATTTTAAGAACTGTACGTAAATCTTCGAGTTTAAAATGATTAGTTTCAATAAATTTGTTAAGATTTTTTAAATTCAGGATGAATCGCATCTTTCCGTTTGGTTTTGGTCGTAAGAAAATGTTGGACAAAAATTGATCATTGCAAGGTTCACATTTTGATATCGCTCCAATCTCTAAGAGATCAGATATAGCTTCATTGTATTGTGACAGTTCTTTAGATGTGTAGATAGGTATTGTAGGTAAAGAAGTTTGTACTACAGGACTAGAGAAAATAAGTTTATAGCCAGAGATCCAAGATAGGATTGTTTTATCGTTGGTGATTTGCGACCACTCATTGTAAAATAAGGATAAGCGTCCTGCATGTTTTACCTCTTCTATTTCTATTTCTATTCGTTGATATAGCTGAGCCAAGAAGTTTTTGTTTAGCCTCAATGGCTTTGTCACGGTTGACTAGAGTCTCCGGCAGAGCAGCCTTTATCTCGGGATTCATCAAAGGTGCACCTAGCAGTGTAGCATTGGATGGAAGCAAGTATTTTTGTTGGAGCTCCTTTTTTGCCTCTTTAGTAAGACCGTTAGATGCGACGTGTTGCAATCTACTTGCTAGTTCTTTATGAATCTCAGGTCCGTTTTGGACATTGTTTTGGGGATCGTCCCCTAAGATCTCCAGTATATCTTTATCCAGACTGACGTCTTCCGTCTCCGTGATCGGACCCTCATTTGAGGTTTGGTCTGCGTTAGTCGAAGTTGTGATTGTGAGTGATGCAGAGGGTATCTCTGTATTCAACTCTGTGTTTGTTAGATTTTGTTCCGATGACACGAGAGCGTCGTTATCTATTATTTCTGGTTCATCTAATAGCCCCAGTAGATCGTTATCTGAAAAATTTTCATTGAATAAGTATGCTGGGTATTTTTGTTACACAATGGAAAAACCCAAAGGTAGATCCGATAGTGGGCAGAATGTGGCAACACAGTCCAAAGAGCAGTGTGAATACATTCATTAAAGGCAAGCGTTATATCAAATGCGGTGAGGCAGTCCAAAGATCAGCTCGAATGCATTAGATTTTGCAAGCCAAACATAAAGGAAAGATATAAATGAATAAATAATGTAAGAGTCCCAAATAATATATTTTATTTATATTGAGGGTAGATACAATGCGGTGAGACAGTCCAAAGATCAGCTCGAATGCATTTTATCGTATGAAGGATAAGTAGTAGGTACATACCTTCGACACTATTTTTGGAATCCGTTTCGCTCGAAGACGATGAATCATTTTGTTTACGCGCCCGTTTTAGTTTCTTTTTTAGCTTTTTTATTTGATCGCTGATATGGTCAAGATCACTATTACGCTTGCGTTTCGGCATGTTAACTTTTTTATTTTTATTTTTTCTTAAATGATAAGTTTATGTGCGAAATATTCGTGTTGAACGGTTGAGCACTAAACTGCGAATGACGGCTATGACAGGACAGGCAAGATGGCGGACCGGTGGTGGTGAACATAGACAATACTTTTTAATTTACTTACTATCAACAACAGTGCATGAGCGGTGGCACCTATGCGGTACTACATGTGTAAATAATACATTTATTTCAGGATACTTATCTCGAGTACGAGGTGCAAGTATAATGTTAGTTAGGATTTGTCCGCTTTTTTTTTTATTCGATGTGTTTTTTCATACTGATTTATACTTCACAATGGGCTTAAAATTGTCATCGGATGTATATTTTTCCATTTACCTCGTATCTGGGTCACGAAGCTTCAACGTAAGAGGTCCGACCACAAAGAATGTGGCTTTCGTTGATTAGAAATCCACGTTATGGTTGGTGGCTTTAACCTAGATGTCAATATTCATCAAGACTGTGAAAAATTTATAAAATTTACTATGAAAACTGACGTGGTTTTGACACATTTTATTTTGATAAAACGGGAATACTCACGTTAAATTGAGTCAGTTATTCCGACTATAGTTTCGATCACATATAATCGACTCAATTTAACGTGAGTATTACAGTTTTATTAAAGCAAAAAATATATATACAGTGTGCATAAAAAATACACAGGAATTTTATATATAAAAAAAAAAAACCGTTGAAAAGGTGCCAACGAAAAAGCTGAATTATTGGAGCCTTATTGTACCCTTATTGTTCTTCGATTGTTTAGTAGAATTGTGTCGTTTTAATGTCAGTGTTGTTGAGGGACTATTTCCATCATTTATTAAATTCATTAACAAAAATACACTTTTTGAAGACTTTCCATTTCGTCCATAGAACGGGTATAGACACGATGTGTAGAAATTTGTGTAGGAAAATCAATAACTATTAAAAGTAAATGTGTGGTAAGCAGTTCATCAATAGAGCATTAAATATTCTTAATCACATATTAAAAGACAAGTTTTAAAGTTGTTGTCATTAAAGTTCACATATAGTCAGGGTTATAGTCAGATCGCGTGAAAACCTTGACATGGTTTTCAAGAATTAAGCACGGGTCAAACCTGTGCCATGTCTACAACCGCAATTTGAAGGGGAGCTTCAACATTTGATCAATGACTGTTTTCCTTTTTGACACCATGTTTCACAATTCCTCCATTCAAATAGATGGCGTAGCAATCCATCACACAAATTATATCTAATGTCTAAGTATGTAAGAATGTAATTATGTAAGTGTGTGAGTATGTAAGTATTTAAGTATGTAAGTGTGTTTGTTCAACTCTGTAACAGCTAAACAAAATTAAATGAAAAAATTGGATTGTAAATTGAATTTGGTACGGAGGTAGCTTATTCCATTAATAAGCAGGATAAGCACATGGGTACTTTATCCCGAAAATTTTAACCGTTCCTGTAGAACAGCGGGGCGCAGCTAGTATGCAATATAATTATGTATCAACTTTGACAAACATAGTTCACAAACTGCCATCGTCACCTATTTTGGATAGAAGAAAGTGAATTTGTCTAATGTGTATTAAATTTGGTTTTAATACAAAATTGTGTAAATTGACTTTAGAAGTAATCAGTCCTAAATAAAAACAGAGGAAGTTTTTAATGAGCTGTATTTTGCCCAATAAAGCGAGCTACGTAACATTAGTATTAATAAACAACATGATGTGTATCAACACTAATGTTACGTCGATGATATAATTTTTCAGTATGTCACACTGGTGTAATTGAAGTAAACTTAACCAAATTCAATCGCTACCATGTCAATCCGATTGCAGGACGAAAGCACGAAACCAATCCAATTGCAGAAAGACGTCAGACAGGAAAACGTTATTTCTCCAAAACTCTCACGAACACATTGGATGACGTTTTCGAGCTCTTGGAGGGAAATTGCATGATATCTTCTCCCCCAAAGTCCTGAAGTGCCTGAAGACAAGGTTCTAGTCACCGATATAGTTATCAGAGTTTGCAAGCTGAAGTGGCAATGAGTAGGCACCATCACTCGAAGAACCGATAGCCGATGGGTAATAAAGGTTCCTAGGCGGTAACCTCGAACCGGAAGACGCAGCGTAGGCAGGCCACTCGCACTAAGTGGACCAACGACATTGTGAAAATCACGGACAACTGGTGGAACGTTGTCAGTCGGTGTAGCGCTGTAAGGGGGAGCCCTAGTTTCAGCAGTGGACGTCTTCCAGTTGATGATGTTGATGAAATGAAATTCAAAGCCTTAAATAAAACAATCCATAATGATGTGGCACTAGTCGTGTAGGTGTGCTTAGCTTCATATGTGCTTATTGATTGATGTGACAATGTGTCTTTTGTTACTTTCTATCTGCAGGCGCAGAAAATCGAACTTAAAATGTAAATTTGTAGAGGTTAGCTGGTTATTGCGCTTGCCTAGTGCCAAAATATAGGCTAGGGTGGCTATATTAACGACTCCATTAGAAATAACTAGGGATAAACAAAATAATATTCACAGGCTGGTAAACACTGGTGTTGGCGGTGTTCATAGGCGGCGGTATGCTTACTATCCGGCGGGCCGTCTCTTTTTTACCCGCCTGACCAAGAAGGAGGGTAATGTTATTGGGATGTATGTTTATGTGTGACTATGTAGGTGTGTATGTAAGTATGTATGTTGTGTATCCTCCTCCTTTTTTTTTTTTTTTTTTTTTTTTTTTTAATATTAATTACTCCACGGACTCCGAGGTCCATGCCCTTTGTCAACTTTTACATATTTTGTTAACTATTACTGATAATATAAGACTAACAACATAACAAGAGGAAAATCTACTATACTTAATACTATGTTGCGTGTATACACCGAGCAGTCCAGCTCCCGCGAGCAGCACCCGTTCACGAGTTGACGCATGTGCCAGCCATCGCTCTCCTCAACCATATTTCCTCCTCCTTTTGTATAATCTGCTTTAGCCTAAACGGCTTGACCGATTTTGACGAGTAAAATGTCGTTGTACTTCTCTTTCTGTCTGGAGATAAATACGAAAATTGGTTTACATAAGCAATAAATAACTTCTGAAACCATTGCTTGTCCGCTTAAATTGTAATATTTTTGTTAAAGCGTTTTTGTTATTTAGGTATACATACTATTATGTTGCAACTTGCATGAATAATCAAGTATAGAAACTGCAGCTTTCAAAAAATGTTAAACTCAACCCCAGAACTTCAAAAAACCTGTGTAGAATCGAACTAAGTCTTTGTTCTCGAACAAGATGTTTGAAACTAACTCAATGTGAGTTCGTCGCAATTTCAAAGTTTAGGTGTGCCTAGGATCTTTATCTTTCAAAAATATGAAGAAATTACAACTATTATTTAATTCTATGGATTTATACAAACAATTTACAGAAAAAAATAAGTTCATCTGATGCTCTCATTAGTTTAAATTCTGCTATATATTGATTGTGATCATTGACTACTGGCCTTTTGGAGAAACTCAGAGTTGCACAGCGTGCAAGGAGAGTGCTATGCCGACCATAGCTCTCTCCAAGTAGTAGTTTGCAAACATTGCACTGTTGACAAAGTACAGCACACTACAGTGATGACATATGGAACTGAAACGTGGTCCTTGACCACTGGCTTTTTGGAGAAACTCGGAGTCGCACAGCAGGCAAACTTTTTCAACGGTTTTTCAGCCCAGGTCAGCTGAATTAACCCCAGTAGATAATGGGGTTACCTGAAATCCAGAGTTTTTGGTACTTGTCTTATGAATTTCGGAGGCGCTGAAAGCCAAAATTACGGTGAGAGCCATATCAGTTGACGTTGTACCGCGTGTGATAGCAAATTCGATGAGATGTTTGAAGTCCGCATCCGCCGGGATGGTAAACATCTCTCTTGACCAAATAATATTCCATGCATAAAATCCGCATCATTTTCTATAATGATCTGTAATTAAAACCATTCTAAGTACTTTAAAAAAAAAGTCCAATCTGAAAGTCGTGGGCAACCGGTAGATGCAAGTGGCACATTGTCGGTCGGTGTGGCGGTCTAAGGAGGAGGCATATGTTCAGCAGTGGACGTCTTCTGGCTGATAATGTAATGTAAGTATTAGTAATTAATGTATGTAATGTAATAGTTTTTATTAATATATTTTTTAAGTTTAAATTCCACGTCACCCTTTATATTTAAGAGCTTCTGTGACATTCATAATCAGCTCATTTATATTTCGAAACGAAACCTGTGAACAAAAAATATAGAAAAAATATTCGCGTATGGTTGTTTCCTCACATTTCCATATAACGTTCAATGCTATACAAGTATTCAAAAATATATGCTTGGATGGAAGTTGGAAGCTCCTCAACGCTATGTTATATTGTCAGAATGTCGATATTCTCAAGCAAAAGTGTCAATTCAAAATGCAGACGTGACAAGTATTTCCCAAAGGCTTTCACGTTCGATGCTCTTAATATGTGACCTCCTTGCATTTATAGTGTGCTCATTGAAGATGAGTGCTCGTTTCTGCACTATTGGAACTAAACGGATTAGTTGGCATTAAATACCAAGGAAAAGAAAAAAATAAAATATCTTTCACACACAATTACACAAACCACATACACAAACCTTTAAGTACTCTAATATTAACACTTATATTATTATACTTATGTTGATATTGTAATCATGGTGTAATAATCAGGTCGCCTAATGCTCTCCTTTCACCTTTTGAGCATAGGTGTACGCTGAAAATCAGCCCTGCCTGACCCTTCGGGAGCACACAGCATAGCGCTGAGCGTATCCCTATTGCCTATCTAGTTTTTGCTTATGCTGCCCTGTCCATTTTTGTTATTTTTTGTTTTGTTTTTGGAAAAAAATATACACTCTACATATAAATATATAAATATAATAATATAATATAAATGTATAAATATACAATATTATATTTCTGACAGTAGATCTTGTATGTCTTATAACTTGTTCTTCTGCGAA
Organism: Apocheima hispidaria; assembly: GCA_947579745.1. Classification (NCBI taxonomy): domain Eukaryota; kingdom Metazoa; phylum Arthropoda; class Insecta; order Lepidoptera; family Geometridae; genus Apocheima; species Apocheima hispidaria. The sequence continues at coordinate 6,908,749 of OX388162.1, forward strand.
CAGTTGACCTCGCGAGCACAACCTTAATTCTATAATTTCATAGTTTTTTTTTTTTTGCGTCGGCGATTTTATATTCGACGGGTATTTCTCAAAAATAGAGGGGTAAGTTTGCGGCGCGGCTTTGACTGATCTAAAAAGTTTAGAAATGTGAAATATAAAGACATTATAAGGATTTATAGCCCGCTTTATTTTCTTAACGAAAGTAACGTATTATTTCTCGTCTTTATTTGGATTTTTCCCCCCTCTTTTATGGGAATATAAATATAATATAAAATGGATGTAATCCATTTTAATTCTGTCCTCTTTCCTAAGATTTCTTGGTTACATGAGCCATGTGAAAAGAATTTGTCACGCGATAAATATTACTCCTAGCACAAACCTTTTTTTTAATTTTATATTTTGCCATTTCTAGGGTTCCGTACTGCTACAAAGAACCTTTATAAGTTCGCCATGTCCGTCTATCTGTCTGAATAATACAGCTTTATAAGTTCCATAGTTATAAACATACATGAAATTTTGCACACCGAAAGTCTAAGTATAGAACTCAAGTTTCGAAAAAATACTTTTTTTTTGTCTTTTGTTAGTATACAAAAGACAAAAAAAAAAGTATTTTTATCATGTTTATATTATCATGTAAAAAGGGGATGAAAAAATAATTACATGTGCCCTATTATGTAGAGTGTCATAGAACAAGTCTTTCAAAATTAACAATATTGAAAGAATAAAAAAATCATAATTTTATATTCATAAATATAAAATTTAATAGTGAAGTGAAGTGGGGATTTAAAAAAAATCGCCTGTCCCCCACTTGTGGGATATCATTGAATAGGTCTTTTAAAATGAAGATAAGGTTTTACACCATTTTTTTTATCAGACATACCGCTTGCGAAATATGAGCCGACAAAGTTGCTTGCAATGCCATTTCTAAACTATGAGAATTAAAAACTTGTTATCTTACATATTGATAGATCGTAGTGAAAACTTTCTTTACTTATTTTTTTTTGGGAACATTGAGTTTTTGATATAAGCGGAAAAAACTGATAAATACTTCAAACTTCCTACGCACCTACGGAACCTTTAAGCATGGCCAGACATACTCTTAATAAGTTATTGACTTGATGATTAGAAATCATATTACGAAATCGAAATACTTATTTAATTTAACTTATACAATATTATTTGATGTTTTCAAGAGTAGGGTAGGGTAGTAAAATTCCTGTCATCAAGTCTCTTGTAATTATTCCGCTATTATGTCAATTTTGTTTGCGTAGTGCTCACTTTGTATCAAAATGTACTTAATTACATTTGACGGCGAATGGAATTATTATGCCTGTCAGTAGAGCACCGACTATTGAGTTTAATATTCCATCTGTAACTAACAAGCTGGGTTCCTAAGCCTATTGTGTATTGTGCGCTCCAGGTCCTAGTGATTAGGTAATACCTACTATGTATAATGTGCTTTATGCTGAGAATATGGGATTAATAATAATCCACTGTTCATTAGCTAAGTACTTCAATTTACAAGATTATAACCTAACCTTTTCTACTTTACAACAATTGTAATAATTGTTATTACTATGAAAACTGGCGTGGTTTTGATACATTTTGTTTTAATAACTATACTATAGTATAGTCAACAATACAATATAACAATACTATAGTCGGAATAACCGACTCAATTTAACGTGAGTATTCCCGATTTATTAAAACAAAAATAATTGTTATATTAATTTACTTCTCTTACTCAACTCGTGGTCTGAACCTCAAAACTCTCCATTACCATTACATACATTACCATTACGGCTGTAATTGTAATTCCCGCCTAGTTGCTAATATGTGAATGCATAATATAAGTTTTCAGGCAATAAATATTACTATAATACCATTACGTTACCTTTTTAACCAACTACAAAAAAGATAATTCTCAATTCGACTATTTTTTTTGTACGTTTTTTACGCGATTACTCCGCCAATATAATTATGATTTGATTTTGATGACTCTTTTTTTAGTAGGTCATACTTAAGAGGTGGTCATATATGTATAATTATACGTTATACATTTTATCGATTTAAAATAAATATCATTTTATGTATGTTCCCCGGTTACTGAAACGGAAAATTATTTTTTTGTTTGCAAGGGTATATACTTCCCAGGTCCAACATCAGATTCTGACATGGTCACAATGGGACCCATGACCCAATGGAACCCATGTCAGAACCTGATGTTGGGATCCTGGAGACATCGAGGGAAACCCTAAAAAATTAGGACGACTAAGTTCAAACCAAGGCGATTGACTGATTGCAAATGTTATATAAACTTAATTTTTGTATAAAAATAATTATCTTCGGTACAAAATTACTATTAGTAGCGCAATGAAAAAGTTAGTCGTATTTATTGAAATACTAGCTGTTACCCGCGACTTTGATCGCGTGGACGTACAAATGTATCGAACCCGCCAAATGTATTGCCCAGTATTGTATTACCAAGTCCCTAAAAGTGATTAAATCCGTGAGCAAATAAGATAATATAAGATACAAATAAGAATAATAAAAAAAGATTGCAAGCGCAGTCAAAGCTCCAAAAGTAACTTTTCTGCGTGTCTTGAGAAAATTATCCACTTTTACGATTGAATTTTTTTGTAAATTACAGTTGTGTAACTGTTTTTCTTGCGTTAAAAGTTTAACAGGAAGAAATACGTACGCATTTTGGGGGAACAAACATTTAGAAATTGATTTGATGGAAACGAATGAGAAAAGTTTGTGGTTAGCAATAAATTTTCTTGTTATTAGTCACTAGCTGTTACCCGCAGCTTCGTTCGCATGGAACTAAAAAAAAAGTAGCCTATGGCCGTCTCCTACCCTTAAGCTATATCTGTGCTAAAATTTCAAATATTATGGGCAGGCGTGACACTTAACATCAGGTGAGCGACATGATTGTCTCATCAATCAGTACAATAAAAAAAAGAAAAAAAAAAAAAAAAAACTGGTAAATGACGTCTTTAGGTTAGACGATTAGACATAGTTTTGGTGTTGTTCCCAAAACGAAAAAGTTTCGAGTAAATCAACCACTTTAGTGAAGCGTGAAAGTTCTTTGGATTATTAAATTATAATGTTTCATCCTAACTAACATTCCAGACAAGCTTTCATAAAATTCGTTATTGGTACTGTCCGCTGATCAAAATAATTCCAAACTCCACCAATATACTGTTAGTTACTGAGGAGTTCCGTTTTCCACCTTCCGTATCCATCATCAGGTTAGCTCGCTGTCATAATATTGTATTGTTATCGGAGCTTGACAGGCATGCAAAATTTCAACTTAATTGAACAAGGGGGGGACTGGTCTAAATATCAGTTGCAAGATTTGACCTTCAGATATATAAATACATACAAACATTGTTTTTTTTTGGCGGCAACGTGAAGAATTCATGTCGCGTCATTTTATTATTTTCCAAAACTTGTGTTATTTCGAGTAATTTGTATAAAAACGGTGGATTTTTATTCGTTAAGTGTTAGTGAACATGCACGAGTGTTGGTGGTTTTTCCAAAACTCCATAGAAGGCTCTAGTAAAGTTTTCACCACCTTACTGGGGCATGACTTGGACTAGACCGTGACTTGCTTTGCTTGCCTTTGACTGTGACTTGTTCGATAATATTTAATAAAACTTGAAAATATTTAAGTATCCTTGACACTGGCAAATGCATAAGACATGCGACGCCAAAATCCTATTAGGAGGAGAAAAAAGAAAAAACAACATTGCAAGTAAAATAAAAGCTTGTAAAATAGCTCACTTCTTACGATACTTAGCGAAATACAGTTACTAAATCCAAAATAATTAAAGCAATAAGGCTCTAGCGCTGGAATTTCTTGCTTAGAGCATTAATTTTCCGTCTACTAGCTCTGGTGTAGGCATATACCGTTTAAATGGCTGCCGTCAGAGACAAATGTGGCAAAAGTACTGGGAGCGTTGGTATTTCTCTTCATAGCTAGTATTTTTGCTATTTCGGCTTACGTGCCTACTGTATTTGGGCTTATTATTATTTTAGTTGCCTTGCAAGCAGGGTTGCCATATCAATTTTACGAAATTGCCGAACATAGCCTGGCGGTTTGTGGTTGTAAGCTAATGGGTTAAGTTCTAAAATTAGGACCTAATTTTAAGTAAACATTGGCCGTTTTACCGCAATAGATTAGATAAGCAGGCTTTAGACTTGTGTTGAACAGATTTTTCACAAATTTAATTTCAAAGGTTAATCACGCCGCTTAGCCATTGCTTAAATTTAAACAGCGCCAAATCCTTGTTTGAAAAGAGAAATAAAACGTTGGTTAAAAGGATATTTAACTTCTAGACACTGTCCAGATAAACATCTGTCTAACCGTTGTGACGAATTATTTTTGTGGTAAGACCTTTTGAAGGTGAGCCTCTTACACTACCTTATATTATTATTTGCTTAGCTTCACAGACTCCGGGTTCGCTCCTTTTGACAAGTTTAACATTTTTTGTCTACTAACACTTCATATAAATAACCAAAGACTTTTTGTTTTAATAAAACGGGAATACTCACGTTAAATTGAGTCGGTTATTCCGACTATAGTTTCGATCACATTCATCATTCATTCATTTCGAGACACGCGCGCGACCTCGTCTTGCCTTGCACTGAGGCAAGGCAAGACGAGGTCGCGCGCGTGTCTCGCTAAGCATTCCTTGATAAAGGTCACCGAATGTGATCGAAACTATAGTCGGAATAACCGACTCAATTTAACGTGAGTATTCCCGTTTTATTAAAACAAAATGTATCAAAACCACGTCAGTTTTCATAGTAAAACCAAAGACTTTACTAAACAAATGTACCTACCTACCAAAGAAAGCTTATATCATTACATTACTAGATTTTCGTATATACTCCGAGCAGTCCATGCCTCACACTTGAAAAGTATATTCTTTTTGTTTATTTTGTTATTCTATTAATTTTAATTAAAATAGTTGACATTCCGTAAACAGAATGAGAATAAAAAAATCGCATATAAATTGCGGAACATAAAACTAATTAAAAAAAACAGTATACGAAATGCGTTTGGCTATAAAAATAAAATAAAATATTATGTTAAAACCGGTCCATCGTCGTGGGTATATATATTATAAAAACAAGTCTAAAATCTTTTTTTTTTTTATTATTTATAAGTTTGCGTTTGACTGCCATTACGTCTGATGTTAAACGAGGATGCAGCCTACGATGGAGCACGCTTGCCTAGAAGAAACCGATTCACTCAAGACTTGAAGACACCCAGATTATAATTATTAGGAAAAACCCACTCGGGCAGCGCATTCCACTGTTTAGCAGTTCGAATAAAGAAAGTGGAACCAAACCGTTTCGTACGAATTACTAACAACTTTCTATTGCGATGAATACAGAATTGTTCAGAATGTAATATTACGTTGCAATAGCAACTAGAAATTTGTGGCGAAGCTATTCGAATATCAGATATTGTCGTACTAACTATTCGGTATTCTGAATCTCAAATACAATCTAGGCTATTACCAAGGAAGCTATTGTTGGTGTAACTTTACGTGTTATGAAATTCCATTTCAACAATGCTTCTGAGAGCTAGATATTGAGTTCCTATGCGAATTTGCGTAGGATAAACATTTTCCCAAACAGTTTGTTACTATGGCAGTATTATATAGTAAAACTATTTCTGGTAGTAATGTAACAGTTTGTAACATTACTGCCAGAAATACTATGGATACTATGGATACGATGATGATGAATTTGTTTCATAAAAGATTTTTTATTCTAACATTCTGTAATTTTTTACAGAACAGAACAGAAACAGCTAACCCTTGTAACTGCCTATTTGTATTTGAAGCGTAAATCCAATCTATCTCTTTATATGAAGAGTTGACGTACATAAAGGCGAAGGATTAAGGTTCCAAGCAATTTCACGCCAGACTCCTGAAATCGTTGTACAACAATTTGATTAAACGGGACATGGGAATGGACACACGTCTTTTCATTTAAAATTGTATCTAGTAAGAATTCCTTGTATGTAAATGGATAGTATTTATGAGATGAAAATAAAAATAGCTTCAACACTGCGTGTGATAAATGATTTTGTATTATTTATTAACTACACAAATACAAACCAAAACTACCTAAACTACTTAGCCTTTTACATACAATATACAGATGATTACCAAGAAACCATTGAAGGTCTATAAAGATAATCGAAATGCTTACGTCTACTACCAGTTGCACGAAAACGCGTAAAACACATCTTGCTATCAATTTACAAATAATTACACGTAAGAAAAACTGTAACGATTTAATTAGTTCCATTATTATTATTGAAATAAAGTTATTATTAATTTAACAGGTCGCAAAATGTCTCTTCTGAAAAAAAAAAACTTCACTCATTTCCAAAAGCAACAGAGCTATTTCAAGACAATATCCAAAACTCTTGTTTCTTTTCTGTATCTGCTAATGCACTGCTAAGATTACAATTCCCTAATACTGTCATTCTCCAAGGGTCTTTTCGTAGTGAAGTTTGTCGTGCTCTATGGCTATTTCATTTTCTTTGTAGACTAGGAGTCGAGGTGTCATAGCCCTGACAGTATTTTTTAGTTTTATCCTGACTAATCCTAACTAATATTATAATTTATAGGAATATAGTCGCAATCGTATCTGCAGGTCGTAAAGCTTCGAGGTATACAAAGAATAATGTCGACTCGAGGATACAACAACGCTTGCGCGATTCAGAACATTACAACTGTCAGTCCATACAAAAAGGCACAAAATTCACAAAAATGGATCAACGTCATCTAGCAAGCTATATTAAGATATATAGAGCAACATATTATATTACATGGGGCAACTGGCCTCCGACCGTCTGGGCCGTTCGGGCCTGTACCATGTTGCTAAATGATCTATTGTAACGCCACCAGTCGTTCAGAGTTGACGCTGTTGTGTATGGTAGGCGCGTGTTCGTAGAAATAAATCAAACTAGGAGGATCATCATCATCATCATCATCATCAGCCATAAAGACGTCCACTGCTGAACATACCCCTCCACCTAAAAGCGTCACACCGACCTACAACGTGCCACTTGCATCCACCGGCTGCCCGCGACTTTCACAATGTCGTTGGTCCACCTAGTGGGAGGCCTACCTACGCTGCGTCTTCCGGTTCGTGGTTGCCACTCAAGAACCTTTCTTACCCATCGGCTATCGATTCCTCGAGTGATGTGGCCTGCTCATTGTCACTTCAGCTTGCACACTCTGAAAGCTATGTCAGCAACTTTAGTTCTTCGACGAATATCCTCGTTCCGGATTTTATCGCGCAAATAAACTCCGAGCATAGCTCTCTCCGCTGCCCGCTGTGCGACTCTGAGTTTTTCCAAAAGGCCAGTGATCAAGGAACACGTTTCAGTTCCATATGTCATCACTGGCAACACACATTGATTGAAGACTACTAGGAAAACTAGGAGGATGGCTGGGTTTAACCGGCGACTACTTATACTTATAAAGGTATTACCTTTTGATTAATTCTAGTAATTGCTTCCAAACGTCTTTGTTTACTGTACATACATTGTTACCAACGCTAGAGTGGAAGTTTCATCGCGAGATGTCAGTCACGAGATTGTGAAAAGCTCTAGTGCCGCCCTACTCCGGTACCTCTGGCTTATGAATTGTTTGGTGCATTCAAACTTTGTGAATGCAGTTTGTTTGCGTTTCGCGAATTCCAATTTATTTTAACTAGCGAACACGGGGGAATAGTTTACACGACTGCCCGAAACAGGAGTACTATGTTTTTAGGCTTCAGGTATGTAGATAATATATAATTATGATTTGTGGATCCGGGTATGTCCTATAACTGCGAGCAGAACCACCAGACGACAGGCAGCAGGGTCCTCTTGGTAAACTGTGAACATCCAAGCCGCCTGGTAAGCCTAAGGATTATGGCAAACACCCCCAATAGGCGAGGTTGCATTCAGTAGTGGAGCTTTAGAGCAGATAAGAAGAGTGAGAGTAGTGGTAAGAGAAAACTTTATATATTACTAGCTGCGCCCCGCGGTTTTAGCCGCTATTCTACAGAATCTGAATAGTTTTCCGGGATGAAAAGTAGCCTTTGTGTTAATCCAGGGTATAAGCTACCTTCAATGCTGTGTACAATGTTTGGATTGGCAAATTTAAAATGTATTTTCTGTATTGCTTATTTAAGTGTCACAGTTTGCTAATTATTTTTATACCTTATAAAAATAAAATAAAATAAAAAATACCAAATTTCATTCATATCCGTTCAGCCGTTACAGAGTTGAACGGGAACAAACACATTTACATACTTAAATACACACCTACATACAAACCTTCGTATTCATAATATTAGCGTCATGTGGGGCCAGAAACACAGTAACCGGTTGACGTCTTGAACATATTTTCGTCTCTAGAAAAGATTACATGCAAAATAACACTACACTCGCCTATGATTATAGGATCGCTTATGATTTGCTAGCTTAAAGAAATGTAGAAAAGATATAGTTAAGTAATTTTATGCCGCCCAATTTGACACTTAGAATATAATAATACTAAAGTAGAAGGTATGGTAATAAGTCGTGGTAGCTCAGTGGGAGAACGCTCGCCTCACATTCCTGAGGTAGCGGGTTCGAACCCGGGCGGGCCCGTACCAATGAGTTCTTTGAAACTTACGTACTGATATACCACTGGCTTTACGGTGAAGGAAAACATCGTGAGGAAACCTGCATATCTCCGGAGAAGAAATTCGATGGCGTATGTGAATCCGCCAACCCGCACTGGGCCAGCGTGGTGTATATGGCCTAATCACCCTTAGAGGGTAGGCTGATATCCCAGCAGTGGGATGTTAAAGGCTGATATAGTAGTAGTAGAAGGTATGTAGTTATAATTATTTTTTATTATCGATGAGATAATTTTAATTAAAAACATTATCGTTTGTCTAATATCGTATCAAAACTTTCTTCCCTATACAGTTACCGCCTTAGCAATGTAATTAAGTCTGGAAGAGCTTATTACGTACAATGCAAACAGTGTTTAAGTTTTCTACGATTTCTCGACCTCGTGTTGCAAAGTACTTACTAAACATTATTTTTTTTAAATGCCAAAAAGTGTGTCACTTTTTATCACAAGTTGTTTTTTTTCTCTTATGTTTTGGCTCCACATTTTGTGTATTTAGCCAGTGTCGTCTCAAGCTATTATGAATAGGCGTTTTGCAGTATTTGGTGTTTAAATATGTTTATGTTAAAATTATCAAAAACTGTCAACTTGAATAAATAAAATATCCTCCCATTACTTTTGAAGCTAAGAAGGAATAAAATGCACCTTCTGAGCGCTATATAATCATTGTAAACTGCTGTTTAAGGAATGTAAAAAAATAAAATACATTGCCACGCCAGATTTTGAATTGTTGGAGTTCAAAATTCTGAGTAACACTTACCAAAAAATAAAATAAAACTTTGCTCGTGATTCTCGCACGGATTTCTTTAACCGACTCAGTAAGATGCGTAAAGAAATTACGGTTCGTGAAATTTTTGCAAGCTCAGATACTGTTTCCATTATACTCCGTTCCTTTATTGCTTCTGCCATTAATCCACAGTTAACTGGAGGATTAGTTAAATCTACGCTCTATCTTCTCCTTAAAATGTAATCGTGATTAAGGCTAAATCTCTGATTTCTGGCTTCAATTAGGAAAACATGACCAAAATTAGACTTTAAGAAAATATATTGAATGTGGCGGATGCTTCCGTACATATTTTTTTTAATTTGAAAAAAATATATTCAAGAGTTTTTTTGAGATTCAGATTTGATAATTGTCCATTTTTTTTTTGCTAACCAGAAAATTTGGCAGAGCGATATCGATGTTCTTCCCTAATTTTCAATCTACAAGTCACCTGGCAGGCGTTGGAATCATGGTAACTCACCCGTTTTCTGAGGCCTTTGTTTAGCAATGGTCATGTTCTGGCTGATGGTGATTACCGGAACCGCGATCCGGAAACCGTTCTGCTCCAGCCTTTAAGCATCCTACTGCTGAGATATCAGCCTACCCACGAAGGATAATTGGGCCCATATCCACCAACCTGGCCCAGTGCGGTTTGGCGGATTCACATACGCCATCGAATTTCTTCTCCGGAAATATGCAGGTTTCCTAACGATGTTTTCCTTCACCGAAATGCCAGTGGTATATATATATCCGTGCATAAGTTCCAAAGAACTCATTGGTACGGGCCTGCCTGGGTTCGAACCCACGACCCCACGAATGTGAAGCGAGAGCTACCACTGAGATACCACGGCTATTTTACCGGAAACCGCTCAGGAACAGCTTTTTTTTTTTTCATGTTACTCGGTGAAGAGATGAGCAAGTCGCTCACCTGATGTTAAGCGTCACGCTGGCCCATAACATTTCAGTGCTACCCAGAATTTTGAACTTCAACAGTTCAAAACTATAGTATATTTCACGGGATACAAAGCAGCCTATATCATGCAACCTATATCCATGTAAAAATTCAGGTCGATTGCTCTATTGTTCCGTAGAAGAGGAACAAACAAACCAACAAACACATTTTTCGCATTTATTAGTAGTATTATTAGTAGGGATTACTACTACTACTATATCAGCCTTTAAACATCCCACTGCTGGGATATCAGGCTACCCTCGAAGGGCGATTAGGCCACATCCACCACGCTGGCCCAATGCGGGTTGGCGGATTCATATACGCCATCGAATTTCTTCTCCGGAAATAGGCAGGTTTCCTCTCGATGTTTTCCTTTACCGTAAAGCCAGTGGTATATCCGTACGTAAGTTCCAAAGAACTCATTGGTACGGGCCCGCCCGGGTTCGAACCCGCTACCTCACGAATGTGAGGCGAGCGTTCTCCCTCTGAGCTACCACGACTTTTTAGGGATTACCGCAGATTAATTATTACCTACTAGATATTACAAGCCACCCCTCGAGGGTAGACCGAAGCAGTATGCAGAGATAAATTATAACAAGAGGCATCCCTAGTGGTTCTTAAGATAATTAAGTATGTAAATTAGTAAGCACCGTAGTGATTTTCACTCTTATAAGTGATCTTTAATGTAACTTCGCCATTCAAGCAAATTACTTAAATTGCAATACTACTAATATTACAGCGACGAGCGCCCAAAACTTTACTTACCTCTGTCACAGAATAAATAAGAGTACAAGGACAAAAAAGAACTCGATGACAATTAAATGAATAAAAAGTAAAAGTTTTTCTCTTTTCTGTGGTCGCAATACGTCGCTCATAAACCAATCTTAACTTTAATTGCTGGCCTTTTGGAGAAACTCAGAGCCGTACAGCGGGCAATGGATAGCGCTCAGCTCGGAGTTTCTTTGCGCGATGACATCCGGAAAAAGCATATTCGCCGAAGAACCAAAGTCACTGACAGCTTTTAGGGTTTGCAAGCTAAAGTGGCAATAGGCAGGCCACATTGCTCGAAAAACCGATACCCGATACCCGATGGGGAAAAAAAATTCTTGATGGAAGATGCAGCGCTAGCCTCCCATTAAGGCGGACCACATTGAAAAAATCACGGGCAACAGATGGATACAAATGGCAAGTTGTCGGTCGGTGTGGTGGTCTAAGGGGGAGGCCTATGTTCAGCAGTGGACGTCTTCCGGCTGATGATAATGACACACAGAAAAGCGTATCTCCCCGCAATAAATACCCACAGGCAGTCAATGCGTGCGAGAAGGTAAGAGAAATCGCGTCATTTTTGGACTCTTAATATTATGTATAAATGGCCTGTCTGCGTAAGACGAAACGTTTAGCACTCGCGGAGAGATAATTATGCCTGCCTCCATGTACGAGAACTATTCTAATTTCTAATAATCTAATTTTTTTATTATTTATAGGCTTGCGTTTGACTGCCATCACGTCTGATGTTAAACGAGGATGCAGCCTACAATGGAGCACGCTCGCCTAGAAGAAACCGATTCACTCGCGACTTGATGACAACCAGATTATAATTATCAGGAAAAACCCACTCGGGCGGCTCGTAGCTTAGCACTAGGCTGTTTACTCAGTAATCAATAACAAAGGGTGAACCCCGTACAAACGTTGTATATAGTTATCTGCTTACACACATAGTAGATACGTATATTTGTTAAACAAACACAATTTGAGCGAGAACAAACACAAAGAACTCTTCTCCCGATCAATTAAGCCACAACAAAGAAAAACACACGCAACATGAGTATCTTCCCGTATTCGTATCTTTTTCACCAGAAAACACGTTTTAACTTCATTTCACAAACCGTTAAACCCAAAGTTAGTCACATAAACGCACTTATTTCAATAGTACAAAAATTATCGCACAGATAAACATAAAATTTGTAGAACGCATTGAACTGTCAAAATACAAAACGTGCGAAAAATTTAACACAATAAATGAGACTTTTTTTTTTCTTGTGTTTTGGCTCCACACGTTGTGTATTTAGCCAGTGTCAAGTATTGTAATATTTCAAGTGAAGTCAAATTTTTCACAATTAAAATTAGTCTCGGTCATTAAGTCAACAAAGTAAATCACGGTCAAGTCCACGTCATTCCTCAGTAAAGAGGTGGAGACTTTACTAGAGGCTTCTTGGAGTTTTAGAAACAACACCAAGAGTCACGTTTCATAATATTATACTATTCACCAACACTCGTGCACGTACACAAATACCTAATGAATAGAAATCCACCATTTTTACACATTAACACTCGAAACAGCACAAGTTTTGGAAAATAATACAATGACACGACATGACTTCTTCACGTTTCCGCCAAAACTCCAATGAGACTTTATGGCCGATTGAAATAAGGATTACACAAAAATAAATTCAATATAATAAACGCAAAGTAAAAAATTGTAAAGTCTTTAGTTTTTATATTCAGTTTTAGTTGATAAGAATTGTTAAATTTGATAAAAGGCACTTGTAGGTAGAAAACAGCTACTTTACTGATCTATTGATAACGGCAAAAATGCTAGTTACTATACTTAATTATTTGTATTTGTTTTAATTTTTTTCTGAAATGGTTTTAATTTGTAGAGCAGCTGAATGTCAAATTTTAATTTAATCAAACGATTAATTAACTAAATTCAACTTCGTAAAACTAATTTACAGAATTACCAGAGTGCTGAAAGTCATCACTTTATGATTGTAATTTGCCTGAAACGCTTCCTCGATGTTATTCTTCTAATTATATTAATTAAAGTAATGGCCGGTTTGTAAATATAATTTATGGTTTCAATAGAGATATATTACGCTGGAAGGAAAGTATATATTTTTACATTGAAATTAGTACTCACGGGATAAGTCAGAAAAAATATTTATATCTTAGTATAGATCGTCGGTTAGCGTGGCCGCACATGAGACAAAACATCATAAGTAATTATAAAAGTTGATATTTTAACAGTGATAGTATGGGCATATCCGAATCCTTATGAGATACGGGAAAATATTCTTATGAACATTATACTCATTTTGTATAAAAACGATTTAGGCATTTTATTATGAAAACTGACGTGGTTTTGATACATTTTGTTTTAATAAAACGGGAATACTCACGTTAAATTGAGTCGGTTATTCCGACTATATTATTATTGTTATTCACCGAATGTGATCGAAACTATAGTCGGAATAACCGACTCAATTTAACGTGAGTATTCCCGTTTTATTAAAACAAGATTTAGGCATTGTTATTTTTTTTTTGTTTTTGTTTATTTGCCCGTTTTGGGCCGGCTAAAGCCTTTAAGGCCATACCGCCTCGTCTTACGTATTTTAGGCATTGTTATTTTTTTTGGTCAAGCGTGAGTTCTTAAAATGGGTAGTATTTTTTTTTATGTGTGTCGACTCAGTTTCATTTAAGGATCGTTTGATATTATTGGAAAAAAAAAACGGAGCAGTAGAAGTTAGTCAAATTTAATAAACTACTAACGTTAATTGAAAGTTTACTAAATTTGCCAGTTAAACTATTAACTAACTAATTAATAACTATAACTTCCTCTACTGATCCGATTTTTCTCTTCTGATATATTGAAATGATTCTCACGTGAAATTGAGTCAAAATGCATTTTAAAGGAAAGATGTATATATAACTAATTTGTATAGGAAACTCACGCATGACCAAAAAAAATATTATGCCAAAATGGGTTTTACAAAAATAGACTCAATGGATCCTAAGATTCCTTGTATCTCATATGGTTACGGATTTATTCACACTGTCTTAGTAAAAAAAATCAACTTGTATATCAAACAACCACGATTACTAATTTTCGACCAATCAGGATTCAGTAACAATAGTCGGTACCATATTCGACCAATCAGGATACAGTAATAAAACCCTGCTCTTGATAAAAACTTAACATATGCTACGGGACAGAAATATTCTAACTTCGTCCTTTTTCTTCATGGTATAGTTTTTCTTAATTTTCCATCCTTTTTTTCCTCTGGAAAGATACATGTATCCAGCCGTCTATTGCTTTCTCTGTCTACGGGATAAGTAGATATTTACCGCGATATTGATTACTTTTCTACCCGCGAATGCAACTGCGCCGAAACATCGGGAACGGATAACCGCAAAGTCTAATTAGTTTTTTTTTTAAACGTAACATTGCAGTGATGTCCAGTAAAGTTTTAAGTTTCGTGCTCTGTAACAAACTAAACTAATATAAACACTTATTTTGTTCTTGACAACGGTTCTCAAACATTTTCTATTTCACTGACCTGGGGCTATGGCGGGCGATATGAATTTTATACGAACTATCGGCCCGTTATTGGCCTGAAACTCGTAAACTATGCTTTATTTTCTCACTATTCTTGGTGCATGCTTCTAAGAATGATTATATTTTTATGTGTTGGTCATAAAATCGTCGGGTATTATACGTAAATTCGCAAATGTTTATTTTATGGTGGACATGCCTTATTACAGGGCTATTGTTAGAATTAATATGATGAAACAGGTCACGTTCAGTACTTTGATAAAAAGACAAATTATTAAGAATTTTATATAATTAGCAGCGCTATGCGGTTTCACCCACTATTTTACAAAAACAGAAAATTTTTCCGGGATAAAAACTAGCCTTATTTTGATTTTTAACGTGGACGTTTTTCACATGGCGCAGCGCCATCTAGCTCCAAACTAAGCAAGCTTGTACTATGGTCACCAGGTGACTGATATAAAACTTTTTTTTTTTGTGTAAATACATACAGAGTACATAAAAACACCCAGACAAAGAACAAACATCCATGCACATCATACAAATGTTTGTTCTGGGTGGGAATCGAACCCACAATTAGCAGCGACCCGCGGCTTCACCCACTATTTTACAAAAACAGATATTTTTTTCGGGATAAAAAGTAGGTTTAAGCTACATCCATACCAAATTTCATCCAAACCCGATCTGATGTTACAGCGTTGAACGGGAATAAACATACTTACATACTTACATATAGGTACACTTACGCACAAACTTTCGCATTTTTAATATTAGTGCGATCATACCCCTAGCATAAGTGCTATCGAAAAAATATTTCAAAGTACATGCAAGAAAAAAAAAAGCGAAAGAAACTGGGTGTAATTACATATGTAATGAAAAATTAATTTTCAAAAAGGAAAATAGCTCATTGCCGAACTATTCCGTTATACAAACAAATAATTTGACGATTCAATCAAAACTTCAATTAACTCTCTCTATTCGGCTAGTTGCTGGTCAAATTATTCTAATGAGAAAACTTATACATATAGAATTCAAACAGAACAAAATAATCAAATGCCTGCCAGATTTCACAAAGCTTTCATTTCGAAAGGTCATCCTTTTATTCGGGACGGCGAGCATAATGTTAACAAATGTTTCCCTTGTGGTCAGATATGTATAACGTTGTTTGTATTTAAGGTTAGAGCGTACCTAAGTTAAGATACATTTATTATTATTTTGTGCACAAAGACACAAGTCGTAGTAGCTCAGCTCGTACCAATGAGTTCGTTGGAACTTACGTACGGATTATATAGGATTCCGTAATTCGTACCGAAGTTACTTTAAAAAAATGTGTTTTCCTGCATTCAGTTCGGGATCTTAAGAGCGAGCCGGCTCCATTTGACTGATTTTAATATGTAATACTACCTATAGAGTTAGCATTATCATACCAAGTTTGACGCTTGTACGCTTCTTTTTACGTTATATAAGAAACAAGAATCGTCGAAAAAAAAAAGGTTTCTCGTATGTATATTCGTTTCCTTTAATATTCTATTGTAAATATACAGTAATAAATAAAATAAAAAACAGGAAATCCTCTGTAATGCAACATTTTCTTTGAAAGTTTCAAGCGGCTACCTATTACGGTTCAATAGTTAAAGCCTTGTAAAGGTAGGACAGACGGACAGACAGACGGCGCAGGCTTAGTAATACCCGTTGATACCCTAAAATATGCATGATGGCAGCTTCAAGCTATCGAGCTAGAAGCAGTTTTTTTCGATAAATGAAGCAAATCTTTGAAAATAACAATTTAATGTTCAATGTGCATCAATTTCTTCGAAATCAATGTGCATCAACATTTAAGCAAAGCATATTTTATTCACTACGATTTCAAAGCAGTTTTCTATTCGCTGGGGGATGATAAAAAATTCAATTTCAAGCTCGTGCAAGCCACATTTGAGGGTTTTGTTGTCAGATTACAGTGTAGTGTGGCGTTTATTGAGAAGTGTTTGAGGTTCATACAAAAATATTAGTAATTATAGATGTTGGTATATTAAAGATGCTGTGATCTAGTCCTTTTAAAATACGATGACGTTTTTACCCCTCCGGCTTTTTGTTGTACATAACAAAAACAACAAACATGGAAATTTCTGAAATAAATTATAAAATAAATAAATAAATATAATAATAATCCGGAGGCATAACCACAACCCATCCATCACAGTTAAGTTTAGGCGCTTACTAACTTTTAAGTGATTGTCATACAATTAGGGTTAATTAAATAAATATCTCGGACATTTTTGCACACATCGTCACCTGACCCCAAACTAAGCAAAGCTTGTAATATGGCTGCCAGAGACTGATATACGTACATAGATACTTATATAGATAATAACACCCAGACATAGAACAAACACAAATATTCATCACATGAATGTTTGTCCTAGATGGGAATCGAACCCACGCCCCCAAGCACAGTAGGTAGGTTCACTACCAACTGAGCCACCGGGGCAGTCATAATTATAAGAATAGCTTATTTGATTGCTAATTCTGTCCATAAAGATATTGATAGATAATAGTTTCTGGTACATGCATCGCAGTCCTTCACAGAAAAATGATCTCTCATGACCAAAACAAAGAAAAAAAATAAGTTTTTAAAATAAAATAATATCACTGTATATTATCTCCGGTTGATGCAGTTTTTGAGCCGTGTTTAAAATTTCTATCTGTTCAAGAAGTTATATGTATAATTAACCGAGTGACTGAAGCAAACGAAGTTCTGCTTCAATTGGCAAAATTAGCTTTAGTCTGTTCGTATGTTAGTACTCGCGTACAACTCGTATTTTTCAACTTATCTTTATAAAAGTTGGTATACAGATTCTACAATTTTATAAAAAAATTGTCTTCGGCGCTTTTTGATTGGAGGGATATTTCTGCCGAAAAAGGGGGAAGTTTGATGCGGAGCCATTTACCGGGCGATTTTGATAATATTTGGCAGAAACATTAAGTCTAACAAGATTTTAGAATATGAGCAAAGTCGATCAAGAGGTTATCAAGATATAAGTCGTCTATAAGTATCATGAATACATCAAGACCGATTTTGCTTTTATGATTGTGATTTTAGAATTGAGGTTAAGCAAACAAGCTTGTGCTCGCGAGATCTATTGTTCGCAGAACAACTACACCATAGTTATATTATATCTATACTAGTTATATATATTATATATTATAACATTTTGTATATTCAGATAAAACAGCAATAATTAATAAACACGTCACTGTTCAATGCAAACAAGCAACGATTTGATCTTTATATTTTACACTTGAATACAAATAATACATGCAACTTTATAGGACTAAACATATGTTAAAATTATTCAGTTTCAAAGTAACAAGCAGAAGAAAAAGTAGCAAAAAATCTAACTATGAATACGATCAGGAAACGTTATCCTAAGAATTAAATAAATTATACCTGTTTTTTTTTAGCCCAGTGCTAGTTATTTCGAACGACAAATAATAAATTACGCTTAATGTACACGATGCGGTGTTTGAAAATCCGAAAATCCCCCAGGTCTCCCTAAAACCTAACCGAAACCGTGGGTTCTCCCGGCGGACAGCGGGAAATACAAGTAATGCGATAAGCATGAAGCAGATTACGTAGAAATTCCCGTGTCGCGTTCTAGGTGTTAACACTTTTCAGGTTCGTGTTTCTTATTTGGTGATTATTGGTACATTATGATCAATGTGGATAAAACGTCTATTATATTGTGTGTGCCTAGTACCAGTAGTTATTATTTTACGTAAGACTATTTACCTTTTCTTTAATTTATCATATAAATCACTTTATGTTTAACCTACAGTATTTGTTAGACTGGGGGGCTATTTGACTTATGTTTGTCCTTAATTTTAAAATCCACTAAACTCGAAAATAACTCTATTTGTCTATCTATCTGTCTCTCTGTTTTTCTGTCTCTCTGTGTGGGTATTTGTTGCGTTAAACGGCGCAAAACGGTTGAACGGGTCGAGTTGATTTTTTGCGTAGATATAGCTTAAGGGTCGGAGACGGACATAGGATACTTTTTTTTGTAGGTCCACGCGAACGAAGTCGCGGGTAACAGCTTGTACTTAATAAGTTTCCGTCTATGACGTCGATTCTGTTCTGCCAATTTCTAAAACAAACTAAGGAAAGCTGAATGCTTATGACAAATTATATCGCGTGGCAAGTTTGAAACTGACGCTTGTGAAATGCGACTTATAATTTATAAGAAAATAAATAAGAATCACGTAGGTATAGATTTGTTTTTCTTTGATAATTTTTTTAAAGCTATTGGTTTTTGTTTCAGATAAAACCATATCAAGGAACAAAGATGTCAGTTCCAACAACCGACAGTACTGAAGCGATCACAAATAACTCTGGCTACGGAAGCAGTGATGAGACTGCGAGCCTTCTCGTCACAACTGGGCCGGCTGTCACCGTCATCGTACCAGTGGAGAACCGATCTGTCAAGCCGGTTCTACAGCGACAAGATTGCACCACTCATCTGAGGCCTCAGTTATCGGGCGGCCCTGGAAGCGAAGAAAGCGCTGCCTCGGTACGAATCGAAGACTCTGCCGCGGCCACTAGAAGCGTCCCCGATATAGAATTACAATGCCGCGATCAACCGGCGGCAGACCGCCCTCAGACGCTCGTATCTCCCATAGCGACCTGCTCCCACCGAGGGTCAGTGACCACCTGCCAGCTAGTTCCACACTCGTACTCCAGATGTCGTGTTTGCGAGCGGAGGCAATCCACGGCGCCAATGTCGGCACTACAACTAGCGCGCTCTGTTTCGCGGGAAAGTGTACGATCTGCTTTGCACTACCCTTGCGGTTGTAGTAGTTCACTCCATGCTGTCAGTACGTGTCCCGTCATCCAACCACCTGCCTTGTTGCTGCCGACAACAAGTAACAGAATCATCCGTCAGAGTTCACAACCGGAGTCTAGCGCATGCGCGACGCACTGCCCGCACCATGCCCATCAACACCCTAGCGCCTCACTGCGGCAACTCAGGGAACCCGGCGACGGCATTGCAGGCATCGCCGCAGACTCGTTGCGTATCAACGGAGGGATGCGACCCTTCAAACAGGTAAGTTTCCCAACCGGTAGGTGGCACCACCAGTCTAAACACTTTTAATCAATTCAGTTTCATCTTATTTCATTAATCAACAATGCGGCCTCTCAAAGGGCATAGGGTGAAAGGCTTGGGGTATTTAATATGATTAAGATTTATTGTAAGCTACATTAGATGCTCAAGAAAATTAATGATTCGGCTGAAAATCTTGTCCGATTAATTTATTTTTGATCTAAAACGCAGCTGGGGCGGAATTTTAATCTCGTTAGACGGACTAATAGCAAAAAGTGTGGTAAAAAGCTTTGGCAAAAATATAAATAAAAATGGAAACACTGAGCACCGCCCTTGGAAAACTTAGAAACGGCTATCTAATTAAAGAGGCATGGGAATAGCCAAAAGCAAATTGGTTAATTGCCGAAATAGCTTTTTGTACAAAAAGCTGCCGCAACGGTTTATATCAACTCACTCACACATACAAACACGAGTACATGAAACATTCGGTACAATTTTTGCTTTATCTCATACTGTGTATATATTTCATTTACAATGCACAAATTTACTTAACAATAAAATTATGTGTGTGGTTTCTAGATTTATTTTAAGCCTAGAGTGTGAAAAGTAGTGTTCATTTGTTTATCTGACTTTGTTATGGTCATAGTGAAAAATCGTTTCTGTCTTCATGAAAATATATTTTCCTTACAAATGCTGTCAATATTTCACCAACTGTATCTTTAGTAAATAGCTTCACTTGACTGTTAGTTAATAACAGAGTTCATTTTGTACAGCAGCTTTTGTTGTTGTATGCGAAGATAATTAACTCATCTCTCAAAATCTTATCTAATGTTAAACATTAGGGATAGTAGCGTAAGTGCTGTGTTAGTCTAGAGACGGGTCCATAATGAAATCAAATCAAATGATCATTGAATGATAAGCAGCCTGGTTTCGTTAGCTGTCACTTGCAAAGCAATTGCGTCGTTCCATTCGCATCAGTCGTTCACGTCATGCATGTGAGCGGGATGGCATAATTGGGAATTCGAGTGATGGTAAAAGTGATCAGGCTGCAGAGTTTGATTTGATTTGTGTTTTTCTTCAGGGCCTGCTCCTATGTCCACAAACCCTGTCGCAGTCGCGCCGAGCCCGGTTGAGGCGAGCATTCACTGAGGCCACGGGGGATACTGTTACCTACGTTAAAACGGTGGGCTTCAAAATTGGATTATGCACCACCAATAACGCACCCGACTGTACAACCTTTGTAAAAAATAATTTGAATAAAACATTATATGAAATCTATTTTATTGATTCATCAAAATTATACAGTTGAAATATCATACCACCATCTTTTAATCGAGTGCTAATCAAACTTTAAACGCAAACTTTATGAACGCTATGAACGCCAAGGACCACGCATTGTGAGTGTGAGAATTATTATGAGATACGGGAAAACTGTCTTAGGGGCCATTTACTCATTTTGTAAGAAAACGATTTTGGTTTAGATTTTTTTTTGGTCAAGAGTGAGTTATACATGAAAATTAGTTGCTTAAATCATTTTTTTCTTTGCGAATCGACTCAGTTTCTTGTACTGATCGTTTCATTGTTGGAAGAAAAAAAAAACAGTAGAAGTAAGTCAAATTTAGTATTAAATATAATTAACTAGTCGTTAGTGTTGAGGAGACTGATTTTTTGTCGCTTGTAAGCGAAATCGGCGTAGGAACGGAAAGGGTGTTGAGTTTAGTTAGTGGATGGTTAAAAGATGGTAAACAGTTCAAAAAACTCAGCATGTTAGCAATAGAATTAGCAGATAGCATTTAATTTATCACACACTCACCTAACCTATGTCAGGTTGTACAGTCGACGAGATGGTATCTTTGGATCACCAAAGTAAAATATTAGTTGGCGAATGTGTCGTCCCTATAGCTTCGTTTAATGACCACTGATAGCTTCCCTCCACGCCCCTGACATTTACCCTGGCACCAAAAACGCTTGTCACGAACAAATCGTTTTCTACATATCACGGAACGTTCATCATGATCATACGCAGTTACGCACTAAGAGATTGGCTTTGAACGTCAATATGACATTCGCATCCAGGACCAATCTGCAACTTGGAGCAGGAAACTTGCATCGCTTTGGGAACCCCACTCAGGCAACACAGCACCTACACTATCATCGGCTATCCATCCATTCACTCGAATAGAGGTAAATCAATGCACTTTAGATCGACGATTAGATTGCACTATGCTGTTTGTTTATCAATGTAGAGGTCAATGTTTGCTAGAACTAGAACTCCAATAGAATTGAAACTAGTTGAGTTTCAGTATTACATAAAATATAGTGTTATCATATTCACGAAATCATAAACCATCTGACGTAGGTATGAGAAATATTACAGCAAAATAATGCTACTTCAAAGTGATATTCTACATTTTCAGGTCACGTAATTTTATAAAACATGTAAGCTAGCACTCGGAATTCTAAATTGGTTAAACACAGCATAACACTTACTGAGATTTTCTGGCAACGAATTTGCACAAAGAGATTTAAAGCCGGCGGTTATCCTTTAATGTATTAGCCTATAAATACCCTTGCACGTATAAGAGCTTATTTTAATCTTGCTCATTAATAATGAGAGGGAAGCGAGGTAAGATTTGGGAAAACAAACACTTTTTTGCGAAAAATTCGCGTAAAATAGCTGCTTCTTTTATACGCCCTAGTAAAAATAAACTACGCTACACTCTTCCTACCGAGAAATTATGTGTGATATATTTTGAGGAAGTGACTTCTATGCAAAGTTATCAACCGTGATATTGGAGATTATGCCGCGTCAAGGCATCTCATCAATTTTATTGTCGTCATGTGATAAAGCTTCGCATCTGATCGCGCGAACTTCGTTCATCGCGGGGTGTTTTATGTAAAAATACGAGTTTTTTTTTAGAGTTTTCATGAGACCATCAGGAGTTCAAGGTTAATGCGATGTTTTGCTAGATTTCCTGGTAACATGTCGCGTACTCTGATATTTTTTTGGGTCCAGACGCAACGGTTATGTCTCTCGTATTTGGCAGCCAACCAGCAGTTGCTGTGAGATTCATCGTAATTTATCGGTGTTACATTTTATCTGGATAGAAAATTAGCGTTATTCCCCTTTTTTACTACCAACAATTTACGATAAGTATTTATTTTCTTCATGATTAGCAAAGGTACCGTTTACGTAACATAACGGTAGGTTTTGGAATTTTTAAATATAAACAATAATTTAATTAATAATATAATTAGTAATTTTATAACAGAAACAGAAAGTGTTTAACTAAAGTTTTGTCAAAGATTTTCTAAGCTAATACTGAGCGTCTTTCCATAGCATCTAAATAAGTATATTAAAATGTTGTTAAAGGGATGTATCATCCTACTAATATTATAAATGCGAAAGTTTTTGCATAAGTGTCCAAGTAAATATGTAAGTATGTGTGTTTGTTCCTAGCCAACTTCGTAACGGCTGAACGGAGTTGGATGAAATTTGGTATGGAGGTAGCTTATACCCTGGATTACCACATGCTATTTTCTACCTCAAAAATATAATATTTCTATGGTATAGCGGGTTACGTATGTGAAGCGCATGTTTCTTGTTTAGTGGTGAGGAAAGCTCAGGGATTAACGCTTTCGGATCACACGCTTCAGGGTATAGTTCAAATCCCCACGACGAGCTTGAGCCCAGTAAAGGAAAACATCGTCAGATAACCTTAACAAGGTAGTAGAGTACTTTCTAGAACTTATCTAGTTATCTCCCTCGAGTTAAAAATATGCCGTTAAACACAAGACTGTTGGTTCTGGCACACTCTTGTAAAAAAAATAAACATTAATTCTTAAGCTATTTATTATTGTATTAAATATTTATACTCCATAACTTTGACAGCATTCAATTAAATTATAACTAACATGAATATAATTATGACGAAAACTGACGTAGCTAGGTAGTTGCTTATTTATTATTCTGATTATTACAATTTCCAATTTCTCAATCTCAACGTCCGAATTTTAGATTCCTCTAGAGACCTCCCGTAGCCCCAATATGTCTTCCCAGATCTCAGCTAACCTTACCTTAAGGAACATTCGTGAAGGCTTCTTACAATAAATTATACACGAACTAATTTCCCATCTCTTCCAGAATGACAACACGCTGTCCTTAATCAATGATTAAGCATGTAGGAATAAGTAGTATGATCTGTATTACATAATGTTCTATTTTAAATTTATTGTTACTATTTATTATTTAGTCCCGGTTCTGATTTTGTTTTCAGGCTACTACCCCAGCAAAGATTATTTTTAGTATTTGGTGGATAGTGCTATGGGTGGCATAGTTAATAATTAATCTTTAGTTCTTTAGTTTTAGTTAATATACACTATGTTACTGTTTATTGTCCCAAATAAATAAAATGAAATAAAATTATTTTTAAGTACTTAAATTACCGTTTACGTTAAATAAACGGAATCGAAATTATTTCCTTTGTTTATCGTGACAATTATAGCATACCATTAAAAGCAAAGAATATATTCTGTATCTTATCTATGGTAAGAGGGTATTTGTGTATTTCACATTGAAGGTACTGGTTGTATTCAGTTACTTTTCTTATTCTTTAATTTATCTCATTCTGTTATACCGCATTTTGATTCATTTTTATAAACAACTCATTCAATTATATTGCTTGAGTAACTACAGCTCTCTATGATTTTTCCTCTAGGTATTTATTGATTTTTTTTAATGGAATACGACGAGGTGACTACTTTGGAAGCAGTGAAGCAGTAGAATGGTTAAATAAATTACGTGTTTTGTAACGAATTTTGTAGAACATAATATTATTCATAACTAACACGTATTTCAAGGTCTGTTACGGCGTATAATTTTATTGACGAAAAATTAACACATTTACAAAATAAGAATCTGTAAATATAACAAGACTGCGCTATTATTTACTAAAAAAATCAAAATATATTATTTAAAAAATGCGCCATCTCTTGCCGCTTTAACCAGACAGTCGCTGGAAAAATCCTCATTTCATTTTATTGAATCTCTGTCGCTGTAACTGTTACTGTTCTACTCGTATGTCTTGAGTATCGTTACTCCCAAAGGAACCATATCCAGATCAGACGAAGAAACTATACTTACACGATGTTTCATAGTTTATTGTTTTTGTTGTTTTCTTGTTGCTTATTGACAGCCAGGAGTGCTGCTAATTCAGTACAACTTATTTTTTAATAAGAATGCAGTAATTATTTTATTATTATTAGTAAATTATTTTATTAAAATAAAACTTTTTTTTTTTTTTGTAAGCCTAGGTACCTATCTAGAGACGAAAAGAGCAATACCTAATAAATTTCCGCATAATTATTTCGGCTTCTGCCCCGAACTTTTTCAATTTCGCGTCATTATCCAATTTGACATTTACCACCGGCAACCACATTGAAAATGGGAAATTAATTAAATTTTGCGCATACAAACACCGAATTGCGAAAACACAAATTTAACCTATTATTCCCTGTTTTATTTAACATATTATAATTATTAAATAATTTATGATTTACGGTTTATATTATGATACTTAATTGCGATATTGCAGATAACTAAAGACCAAAGTGTCTTGCAACAAAAAATAAAAATTACGAGTGAAACTAAAAATATGTCAAGTGGGTGTCGTGACACAATCATGGTAAAGTCTCGTGCTATGTTAAAATCACAAGATCACTAGTTGATATCAAAACCATAGACCGACTCAATTTAACGTGAGTATCCCGCTTTATTCTAATAAAAGTTATTTTAAATGTCATTATTTAAGAATAGAGTATCGCGCGGGCCACACGCGCGCTATCAATGCGGGACGTGCAAGGGCGGCGCGGTGCTCATGCAATGTTAGATGCAATGTTTAGTGTAAAATGCAGTAGGGCGTGAGGATGACGAGTTGACGTCGCAAGGGCGCCTTGTGAACAGCGCGCGGGCACCGTGTTGATGACTAACATTTAAGACTGTGCTGATCTGGAGATGGTCGGACGATGGTCTGGTGCGGAGTAGACAAGTGGACTGCAACCATTATACTCTGAGAAGTGTGACGAACTCACACTGGTAGCGCAGGTTTCACAGCTCTTTCTCTGACCGCATCGTACTTTACCCGCTAAAACATTCAGCAATATTTGACACTTGAGATCCTCTATGTGCTTATTTAGGAAGCTGAGTGGATAATTAGATTGAGGAGTTTCAGTGTCGGATTTGCAGAATGTTATTTTAGGCTGATTAACGTTTTTGTTTGGTATATTTTCGAAAATTTGCTAATGGTATTAGCTTCGGTTGTTTTGCGCCTACACAAACGAGGCACAAACAATGCTGTTACATGCATAATGAGCCACACATAATGCTGTTAATGTTTGCTCAATGTTGTTCCGCATATCTGGCAATATTTCTAATGGTAAATGTTATTGGACATAAAAAGTTATGCACAATTTTTTTTTTCCATTTCTTGCTCGAAAGGTTGCTTCTAGTGCGTAAAACTACTGAACAAAACTATTTTGTTCAGTAGTTTTTCAAAGAAGAGAAAGAATCTCTTCTTTTTTTTGAAGAATTTCTTTTTTTTTGTTTTGCTATAGTGAGAAAGGTGTTTAGAATTTAGAATGCTGCGTTGTAATGGCATTTAAAAATGGAACCTCCACAGCCTCCAAAGCAATTCTCCATACAATCTCGTTTTTTTTTTTTTTTTTTTTAAATTTGGCACACTTTTAACCATTGAGGTGAAAAATTGTATTTGTCACGCGAGAGTTAACTACTTAGTACTTAGTTACTTGTTATTAGTTATTTGTTTCTTCAACCCTCGTTATACTTTAGTTCGTTATATGTTACTACATTAGTAACATACTATGCCTATGCTTATGCATGGCTTAGCTATGGAACTATGCTGTGGGGAAACAGCACAGACGCCAATACCCTCTTCACCGCGCAAAAGAAATTAATACGTATTCTTGTTAACATCGAGCAGACCGACACCTGTAGGCCATTTTTTCACAAACACAAAATACTCACCTTACCATCTATATATATCTTCGAAATATGTAAATTCGTCAAGAACCATCCGGACCTTTTCACAAAACGATCAGCTAAGCAATTTAATCTAAGATACAAAAACAGATTCATGTTACCAGCTTCACGTCTCACACTTCACTCAACCAGCCCCTTTGTAATGGGCATCAAAATATATAACAAATTACCGAACTCAATAAAACATGAATCGCGAGATAAACATTTTTTTAAATTACTGAAACAATTTTTAATAAATAAAGTATATTACTCCATAGATGAGTATCTAACAGATAAAAACATATAGCACTGTTACATAACTAAAGTTACGGTTACTGCTGTCCCTCTCTCTACTCTTCTACTTCTTTAGCTGGTACCCGACGGGGTCCACAATTGTGACCAAAATGTAAAACTACTAAGTACCAACATACATTGTGGAATGCTAAAATAAATATGAATATGAATATGAATATGAATACTTAAGATTCCAACTAAGATCATAGAATCATTCGCTTGTTACGAATTTGACATTGGTTTGACTCGGCACTCAAACATAATAAACGAACTTCTCTATATTTTGAACAGTTTACTATTATAGGATGACCAGTATCAAAAATGATGAAATCAAAGACAACCGATCAAACAATTATTAGTTAAGTGGTGCTAGGCAGGTGAACCATTTATTCAATTCTAAGTACGGCTTTTTTATGGCCCGCATTAGAAACAGTTGCAAAACCAAAGGCAAAAAGACTTCTACAAACCAAACGCGTGTCAATAGCATGAACACTCGTCGCGGCATCTGTGGTAAAATTTTGTATGTAATTATTCATTTTATCATATATTTATCATTTTTTTTGTATTTTGTATGTTATTTTTGTTTTGTTTTTTGTATGTTTTGTTTGTATGTTTAATTTCTAAGGTAGTTGATTGACTCGGACGTTATTTTGCGGTAGTAAATTATCAAAATAAGTCTAAAGTAATCTCAAAAAACGCGCGCGATTGCGTTCTAGCTGCGTTACTACTGGCACGCTCTGGTCGGCGCCTGATACGCGTTTTTCATGCCCTTCGCCGCTACTCACACTGACTCACTCACTCGCTATTGACTCCCTGGCTCGGGCCAAGCTACAAAGTCCTGGTCATCGACGAAAGGTAGCTAGCCTCTCGGTATTTTATAGGATACATTTCGGGGAGTGTGCTTCGGATTTGCATGATCTAATTCCCCCCTGCCCATTCTTCTATTGGACAGCCAGGACCTCGAAAAAGCGACACCGTTTTGTGTCTGCAGTGAGACCTTTGGAAGAAGGGAATTCTACAACTTGCAATGATAAATGGAGTGGTTGAGAATGTTAAAGAGGACGCGTGACATGAATATCATTTTCATCCAAAAATTACTTTGTCGTAGGTATCGAAATTTGCAATATGTCTAAGTGCGACTCTACCTTTATTTTACCAATAAAAACATGTTTAAAACCGTGGCTATGCAACCGACCGCTGCTTTAGACGGCCATGGTCTCGCTACGTCCATATTTAGATAAATCCTCTAAAACGGAGCGCGAGAAATCGCACCCAAGAGATCAATTGAGCATTTGTATTACCACAGTTGTTTTACAAGGATTTCGTAATTGCTGCATTATGAAACGATTCTGGCTTGTAATTAGTAAAAGATGTTAGAGAATGTTCTGATAAAAAAAATATAATAAAATATTAGAATATTTATTTATGTGAGGTTGAACTTTATATATATAAGCGACACCAATTAAAATAAATAAGTCACGGTACTTTTTTGCCTGTTATTCTACTTAGACGTCCACTATTGGAAGAAGCCTGCGCCCTTTATTGGGTTGTTGGTTGCCATAATCCCCACGCTTGGCAGGTGGCTTGTAGATCTCAGAATTTTTACTTGGAGGACGCTGTTCTTTGGTGGTTTGACCACCAAAGTTGGCTGTTCTTTGGTGGTTCAGGTCGCAGTTTTAGATGATACCCGGGCTTTTGTCAGATAATCGACCGCCAAAAATACTGCTTTCCGGATCGAACGGCAATCTTTTTGAAAATACTGGGTATAAGGAGATTTGGGTTGGAATATCTTATCTTATCAGGCGAGTGACACGCCAAATCTTGAAACTTAGAACTTTATTGCAGTTGTATAAAAAAACGTGCACAGGCATCATGCAGTCAAGTCACCATGGAATACTATACAACCACGTCAAGTTGCTGATGAGCCAAGCGCGGCAGGAGACGCGTAACTGACGTGTCGGATCCATGTTAAACGACTTGTACTTACTTGTACAGTTATTTTTTGGAACGACTGATGGATAAATTGACTGTGTGTGAGTGTACCAGAAAATTTTATTCTAATAATAATATTGTTCCATAGTATTAGGTGGACCGCCGACATTGTGAAAGTCGCGGGCAATCGTTGGATGCAAGTGGCAAGTTGTCGGTCGGTGTGGCGGTCTAAGGGGGAGGCCTATCTTCAGCAGTGAACATTTTCTGGCTGATGATGATGATTATGATAGCTTTATGAATGCTATTTACATATTTTAAAAAAAAATCTTTCCAGTTTGATAAAAAGCGCCGAGGACGAGCAACGAGCATAATGTTTCCTCGCCATGTGCACCGGTAAATCTGTATTACGTTTTTATTCGCGCCACTTTACTGCAATAGCACAGTGTTGCCAGATGCTTTAGATGAAATTCTTTTGCAGTTGTCCCGGATTCAAAACAAACTCGCAATTAAAATAAATTAGAGCTTTGTTCCTTTATTTTTATAAAAGGCGTTTGCTAGTTTTTAACCGACTTCCAAAAAAAGATATTCACATTATTATTTTTTATAATTATTGCTTCGGAACTTCGTCGTTTATAAACCAATTTGGAAAAAATCTACTTTTGTATTTGAAAAGCTTCCAGTTTGGTCTCATACTTATCAAAATACAGTTCCGATATTAGGATCCATGAAGAATTGAGAGAGCTCCTCAAATATTATAGACATACACATAACGATTTTGGTATTTTCATCAACCAGTCAAGCATTTGCATCCAGAAAGTATCATTGGTGAAGTGGAACTGATGAAGAAGACTCGAAGAAGATGGCCATCAGAACTCCTCAAAATACGTATTTCAAGGGTGGCGCCAGGATAACTTCGATTATGATAGTTAAGCAACTATGGCTAAGCAAATTTAAATAAATGTTTCTGATGTAGTCGGTTTTTTTTATTCGAATTTTTTATTCGAATTAATACTTACACAGATAAAAAAATAAATATAAAAATATTTACAGGTTTTTTTTCAATACACATATCACAATTTTTGCCATAAGCTTAGGTCAAAAAATGTGAATCTAGCTATTTTGAAAAAATACAATTACTTCCTGGATTTAAAATTATTCTCCATCATTTAATATAAGATAATCACGTCACAGTGGCAAAGACTGTAATTATATAGGCTGATACATAAAAGCTTAAGTTTTATGCCAAATTTTCCATCACTGAGGGCGGAGAGCAATAGAGCTGCAAATAAATGGCTCCATATATGGAGCCACACTGCTACCACCTCTATTAGCAAGTTGTTGAGAGCAGACTCTGAAAAATGATTGGCCGAAGATCTCAAAATTAAGTATGATTTATGTTTTTGGATCACTGCGCCAGTCTTTCCACCACCTCGCCGAGCCAATCATTGCTCTCTTCCACCAGTTCTCGTTGTTCTTCTTCTCGTTGTTCTTTCTTTTTCTTTCTAAGGTGAAGAACGCGGCCTCAAAAGTTAGCAACCATAAGCTGTAACTAATTTACAAAAAAAAATATCCCATTCTTGCAACACTGAACTGACCAGAATACTCATGTTTACCTTTACGCGACCAACCATAACTTTAATGCCGCACTGGAATGGAGGATGGACTCCATCCATTTAGATTAGGAACGTAATATGCCGTAAAATTTACAACTTCTGCTCATTTCCTTCTGCGTTCATCGCGATTTGGTACCAAAAAGATTTGGCCTTGTTTTGCATCAAATGAACTTCTTATGTAATTGTTGTCGAGTCCTTTAATACATTTCTTACAAGACCAGTGTGATGTGGCTTATTAGTAAAATCGTTGCAATTTGTACGTAAAGTAAGCCTTTTCGAGTGTTTGTGGGCGCAATCACAGATTACAAATGTTCCGAGCAAAACGCATAAAAGGTGGAGGAAAGCGCTAGTTGCGGGGACTGAGACAAAGAGTTCCCATTTGCTATCTCAGGCTACGTCAAGCCACACTAAGCAATACACCAATAAGAGTGTATTTTAATGTACTCTGACCGAATACGCGTGGTGTCCTTCGACCGTCCTGAGTGCGGATTATATAAAAGTCATCTACCTTATCATTATCATTATTATGAACAACTTTTATTATGGGACCAAAACTGAAATCGCGAAAAAAAAACAGCTCCTTACATTTTGTCGAGGGTCATTGATATTTTTTTAAAGAACAGCAAATTTTTTTCGCGACTTCATTGTTTGTCCCATAGTAAAAGTTGTTCAGAAGAATGAGTACATACATACACCTTTCAATGATGTTGCACCTTTCAGTAACATACGGAGGCATAGTAAGGCATACGGATAGATTTTTATATACAAGATATAAAAGTTTATCCGTATGCCTATCTAATATATGATATACAGTAGTCAATGCTATGTAGGTATGCTAGGTAATCTGAGTGGCCAGTCCATGAACCAAACAAAAAAAAAACAAAATGTGGCATTACATCAGCTTTCGTCACTATCCGCCATTTTGTCGTGTATCGTCGTCATTATCTATTTGATTGATTACGTATATCACTCTTGCTTATTCACGCTAATGATGTAGCCCTTTAGTGCCATACTTGGCGGAGTATTTTATCATTTTATTATACCTACCAGCCAGTCAAATACATGTCAAAGAAAACGCCAGTCTACAGTATGAATTTGTAAAAACAAGATGTGGCATTACATCAGCTTTCGTCACTATCCGCCATTTTGTCGTGTATCGTCATCATTATCTATTTGATTACGTATATCACTCTTGCTTATTCACGCTAATGATGTAGCCCTTTAGTGCCATACTTGGCGGAGTATTTTATCATTTTATTATACCTACCAGCCAGTCAAACACATGTCAAAGAAAACGACGGTCTACAGTATGAATTTGTAAAAACAAGATGTGGCATTACATCAGCTTTCGTCACTATCCGCCATTTTGTCGTGTATCGTCATCATTATCTATTTGATTACGTATATCACTCTTGCTTATTCACGCTAATGATGTAGCCCTTTAGTGCCATACTTGGCGGAGTATTTTATCATTTTATTATACCTACCAGCCAGTCAAACACATGTCAAAGAAAACGCCAGTCTACAGTATGAATTTGTTGTAGCTGTGAACGAAACATTTTCCAATAATACATTTTTGAGTTACTATATTTTCTCAAAATCTTTCTGGTATTGTACATGAATTGTAGTGAAAGTTTGTAAGATTATTTATTATTTATTTATTTCCTACGCAATCTCAATATTTTCTAACAAAATAAGTATACAAAATCTCGAGCGTTATGTATGCAAAAAGCTTAACAGGTTTAGTGTAACGCAGAGACCTTTTCGCAGAAGAGTTTTTGCCTCACAGTAAGTAAGTTCAAAGTCAAGATTTTATCGAAATAAAATTATTATCATAAACCTTAGCGAAGTGCTCCGAAACTTTTCCAAAAAGTCTTGAAAAGCAAAAACTTTCTGCTCTGAAAATAAATCATTATAGAACCTTTATCTGCATCAGCATTTACATTATATTTTATATTTGGGATGTATAACTTTGTAAGTGTGAAAAAAATTTCATAATTGTTGTAGGTGATATTAGAAAAATATTATATTTCATATCAAGAGTTCAGACGCTGACTTGCACATTTACCTTTTCCAAGGGGTTTGCAAATTGCTTACTTATGCTTCGGGAGCAGTATCGTTGGTTGGTCTCTCCTTTACACAAATATATTTTTGTTTTCCCTGTTAATACATTAGGTTAGGCAGGCAAGCTTCTTTAAATGAGCATGCCATAAAGCGTTTTGTAAAGTATATTTTGCTAGAAAAAACTAGCTATATTGTTCCGTTTCCCTCGGATACTACTCAATCTTGCAACAGGAGCAGAACTTCTAGGTTTTTTTTTTAATTTTAATTTATTCGCATTTTTTTTTTTTTTTTAGTACACTGCAAGATTAAATGATGTAAAACAGATATTTCAATATACAATGGTTCACGGATCTGTGGGAGGACTATTGCTATTTGATTACAATCAGTCCTCCCACAGATCCAACTAACTAACTATCTAGAACTTCTAGGTTAACAACGTTTGTTTTGTTTGAAATGCTAAAAAAAAAGACAATAAACAAAAATCTCGTTATTCCGAGTTTTATTCGTTTTGATATTAATCTCGTCATCCAGCATATCATCGATATCGCTTTTATCAAATTAAATGCAATTTGGAATTCTTAGATTATATTGTGTTGTGAGATCTTGTCAGTTATAGATCTTATCATTCTGAAAACTTCTGTTTTTGAGACACCTTTGCAATCTTAGACGAAGCATCATACTGGACAGACCCATGAGACGTTGCCGCTCCGACGTTCACATTGTCATGTTTCTCTTTTTATTTCACGGGTCGTCGCATAGAGTAAGCGAGAGAGCTATTGTAAGATTGGCAACCTCGCACTCTGTGTCCATTTTATGACCGACTAGTCGGTCACAACATTGCGACCCGTCTTACTAAAAAAGCAAATTGGATCAAAATATCGCTGTGAATACTTAATATTGTTATACATAGTGGCATTATGGCGTGTTGTGCTGTGTATTGTGCATCGAGAACAACGAAAGGGGGAGTAAAAGATCCAGAATTATCATTTCACACGTAAGTCTTTTGTAGCGTTTTTTACCTAAAATAACCAGAATCAAAGCTAAATATTCGTTTCACTTAAAGAATATACATGTTTGAAGTCATACAACTATCACGCAGTGTTATTTAGTAATGAATTTAAGCATTAATTTAAGATAAATAAATGCATTGTTTTACGTGTTCCTGCTAGTGAAGTACCACTGCACGTTTCAAACTTTGTCGATATTTGGTCGATATTTATCTAATAATATTCTTGTAATATCCTACATATACTACATTAAGTGAAACATGAACCGTTAATTCCTTTCCGCGTTTAATCGGCTTGATACGTATTCTATCGATAATTAATTTTAATCTTTTTGAAGCTTTCGCGGCTTGAAATGTATGATAATTTGTACCAATGTTGTGTCATGGTTAAACAATTAATTAAAATAAAACATTTTGTTATAGGTTTCCAAAATGTCCGGAAATCAGAAATCAGTGGATAAAGGCTGTGAGGCGCGAAAACTGGGAGCCACCTAAATACTCTCGACTTTGTTGAAAACGTTTTGAAAAATCTTGTTTTATGACTGGGCTGTCAATTAAAAAACTAGGAAGAATTAAAGAAACTAGGAGACGGTGTAGATACTTATTAACTTTCATAGTTACTATATATATACTATATATATTCGTACTATTTACATGGCAATTACGAGTTTCGATGTTCAATAAAGTACATATTTTTGCAAACATTGTGTTCTTAATTTACAAATTCTTAGTTTTGTACACTGTGTACATTTTTATCGATAGATTCTGCACTAGTTTTCACTTCCCTACTCACTAAACGTCACAACAGAAAGTGGACACGCTGCCAAAGCAATCACTCTATCCAGTGTGATACAAGATCCTTGTTTGCAATTCTGAGAACTTGACATTTTTAGATCTATTCTTTCTGAATACGACACCCATATTTGCCAATCTGCAATCTTGTCATTTTTAGATTTTGTCCACTTGACTTTAAAATGTCAAGTACGCAAAATTACAAAGGTGTCTCAAAAACAGAAGTTTTCAGAACCTCTGTCTTTCTGACTTATGATTTCGCCTTTGCCAATCTGTGCGATCTTGTCATTCTAATACCTCTTCGTTCTAAAAAAATTGCTTTTTTTTCCCAGGTCTTAGCATTACAACAATAACATAATTTTAAATGCAACTTTTTAAACTGTTACAAAGAGTCGACTAATCATTTGGTTATACTAATTATGCGCCTTTTTACGCTTTTTAACATTTTTAACCGAAATTGATTCGATTGGTACTATTACCCCAGATTACAAATTTCCTTTTCAAGATCTAACTGTACAATTTAAATTGGCGTGGCTTGGATTTATCTAAGCATGTCGCCGTTTGCTAAGCTTTAGTGATTCCAAGCGTGCCGTCTAGACTATTCACTTGTCCTGCTATTGCATTCGTCTGGTCATAAAATATGTTGGTAAGTTCCGATATCACGGTCAGACAATTTCTAAATACAATTCACTAGGATTTATTAACGTATTTCGTGATGAAATAATAGTTTGGTGGTAGAGTATTTTCTAGTACTTAGCTGGCCTCAATTTAAAGTGGACCCCCTTTAAGTTCAATATTATCGCCAAGCACCTAGTCGTGTATTCTGGTAGCCTGCATTGAGAGCCAGTTTTCAGTGCAGGCTAAATGAGTATACCAACCTCGACCACACCGTCAGCTACCATCAGTTGAGTTCGTGTTCGAAAGCCTAGGCTGTCATTAAAAAAAAAAACAAAAAAAAAAATTGTACAAGAATTCGTTTATCTTGTTATAAAACTTCTGTTGCAAGTCGTTATAAGATTAAGGTCTTGAAGTAAAAAAAGTCCATTGAAGATTAAATGATCTACTCAGAGAAGCCCTCTTAAAAATAATTGTCTTGTTTCGACTATTTGAAGATTAGTTGAAGATCGCCTGTCTCAGGCGATCTTCAACATCTTCCATGAGAATCATTTATTGGACAACTTATTATTAAAAGCTCTGTGTTGCAAATGTAAATTGTTGTACAACACATATTCGTCTACTTTAAACGGGCACTGTAAATTTACAGTAAACAAAATAAAAGCGACAGTGTGTAAAATGTATAAACTAAGTCAAGGTTTTGTAGTAGTGCAACCAACTTACCGGTAAATTTTATTGGGAGCCACTAACGAATTTTCTTAACAAAACAGATGGATTCATATAACAAATTTTAGTACCAGCATTTTCCCAACCGTAAAGGTAATTTGGTTGTATTACGAAGGCCACCAGTTTATGCGTAATATGAACCAAGGTTGCGAGTTCATTCCGCCAAAAGGGTTCAACGTTGTGACTATTTTGTGCTATTTTGGTTTTATTTCCGTATATTAAAATTATGGATGTAAATCGATCATCTAACTAAATCAATTATTCGTTGTTTTTAAATGTCATGTTAGCAGACTTTACCTTCCGCAGTTACCACCTCGTTGATAGAGTTACCACTGATATCTTTATGTATTCATAATATATATTTATTAGTTTATATAATATAATTATTATTGCTGTTATTTATTAGTTAATTATCTTTATCATAAGTGATTGAAGTATTTTTAGTTTGTATGTTTAAATTTATATTTAATTTATTTATTGGGTTATTTGAGTTTAAGTATCATGAATCCTCTCCTTCCTAAGATTACCTAGAAGAGATCGCTTGCAGCGATAAGGTTGCTAGTTCTTACACTACGTAGTTTTCAAGACTTTTTTTCAATTGTTTGTAAAATTTGGTGTGAACAATAAAGAGTATATTTATATATATATCTAAAGTGTAGTTTCACGTTTACAACGTTTAAAAATAAACCGAGTTGCTGCTGTACGCGTTTTCCCACAAGACAGTGCTGTGCAGATTTTATACTTGCTATAACTTAAATTACACAAAGGGTAGTTTTTTAAAAAGATATCTTTCTCTTTTATCCACCCATAGTGCATCTGGGGAAATTCAGTTCGTAAATTTTGCTTGGAATAGGTCATATCTCGTTTGCAGAATTTTCCTGCATACAAGCTCATACAATTGGGTTACTTTATAATTAGCCTTTTTATTTTAATACGAAGTTCCCAATAAGTAAATCTATTATAACAAAATGTAACAAAAATTGCAAAACTGATAAAAAAAGGACAATATTTATTCAAGAACCGAGTGTCTAATACTCGAATACAACAATAGCAGCATACAATATAGCACAGTATTTTTGATTTAACACGAAAAGAGATTAATTAAAAAACTAAGCTTTATTCCTATTTAACGATAAGAGTAATATTATAATATCAAATGAAAAAGTACACCCGTTAACCGCCGATGCTTAACATCAGACGTGACGGCAGTCAAACACAAGCCTATAAACAATTAAAAAAAAATGTTGAGCCGATGACTATACCCTAGAAATAAAAAAAAAATACTTCTGTGACTATATCAAAACACGCTGTTATTATCAAAACCACCGTCATGAAAGTAAATTAGTGTTATTGTAGTCAAATTACATAGTCATTGTTCAAGAGAAGCGAAAAGGAAAAAGGATCAAGTACCTGCTTTCTCTTATAGGCATCATAATCCAAAATTTTACGGCTCTGAGAATCGCTGCTCGGGAAAACATCGTGCTAAAATTATCCTTTTAAAATATGCAACGTTGAAAATTAGAAACATCGACCGTGCACCCGCGAATTCTTTTTAGTTCCTCGGTTGAATAAATAGTAAGATTCTTCATAAACTTGTTTGAAAATATCAGATTTACACTTCAAGAACGTAAAAGAATATGCACAGAATACTTGAAGCAAAATTGGAAATTACTGTATTGTACAAACTTTTATTCTCGTATAATAAAAGCCTAAGCACTCATTGTTCTAGCCAATAGAAGAACTAGTTTAATCCCAAAACCACAGGCTCCAG
Organism: Apocheima hispidaria; assembly: GCA_947579745.1. NCBI lineage: Eukaryota > Metazoa > Arthropoda > Insecta > Lepidoptera > Geometridae > Apocheima > Apocheima hispidaria. The sequence continues at coordinate 6,946,444 of OX388162.1, forward strand.
GATAGAGAGTGTGTATAAAAAAATACCGACTCTATAGATTCTACCGAGGTTATATTGTAATCTAAATAGTAGTATTAGTTCAAAAAATGGGTAGAAATCACTGTCACCGATGCACTGCCTGTTTTATATCCTTTTGATTACGTGTAGTCAGTCTGAGACCTGCAACAGATCTGAAAGTGCTTATAGACCTGCATATAAATATGGTAGGGCGTACGTACAACAAACACGCAGTGCACGAAGTTATGTGTATCGTTTTATTAAGTTATGGTCAGTCAGCTGTAACTTGTTCGCAGAAATGTTTGGGCTATAAAAATCACGCTGCGAAAATGTTTTGTCGCATCGAGACAGAGAGACAAAGTTACTTCCTATTGTTCACTACATGGACTGACAGTTCTAAATCGCGCAAGTCAAGTTTTTTCCCCGAGACGAACGTCATACCTCGAAACTTTATTAGTCCTTATACGACTGTGGAAATTTTCCTCTGAATTATAATATTAGTTATGATTAAATTTATACAAAATAATAAGATAAGAAAAAGCAAGCGTAAACAACCAGTGCTGTTTTTCTGTTGACAAACAAATCTTAGTCATATTATTTTAATACAAGGCAGTCAAGACCGATTAGAAGCATCAAAATACATCAAAGTGACATTACTGCCATCCTAATAAAGCAATTAGTTATGTGACTAGCATTACAATTGCTAATGCCTGCCGTCAAATTCCAAAAGCGAATACGATTCGGCACACAATTCATTGGGACATACCAAATGAATTGTATGCTAATTTGAATAAACTGTATTAGTAAATCTAGGATAATTTATTGTGATAAGGTTTTAGTGAAGTGTATTTCTGAAAACCCCGTATGTGTACTTAAATTTTTTAATAAAAGACACCTTAAGACTGGGCAAGAACGTGCTTGTATTATACGCTCACGTTGTCTCTCGGACGCTGTGCTTGCCTGAAGTGGTGTCAGCCGTGTAGCTTACAAGTTTGTGTGGCACAACAAAGAAGCAGAAAGCCTGAAAATGGGGATAGGGAAATAGGGAAAATGGGGATTATGGATAGCCCCCCCCACTCTTCTCAAGGGGAGACCTTTGTTGAGCAGTGGGCAGTGGGCAGCGTATGATGATAATACTCACAGTTATAAATAGCTGGACAGCTGTACATATAATTGCCTGAGCTTAAATCAATGTTTTCAATGTAACAGCTGATATACTTTCGCGATTTCTGATTTGGTCCCTTAGTAAAAATTATTAATAATGATGACTACCGTAAAAGATATCCTTGAATATGTCCAGAATTTAACTGAACACTGAGAAAAACTTTCTATTGTTAACTGTCACTTGCTACCTGTGTACTTCTTTGTTTGTGATTGAAAGAAACAGAAACAATAATATTTATTAGTTTTTTTTAAAGCGATGATATATTTATTCAAAAAAATATTATGTCCACAACTTGTTACCAAGTAAAATAAAAATCAAATCAATGAAATCAGAAATCAGAAATATTTATTGGCCATAAATAACATTAAATATTACAGGCAAGTCACTATTATAAAAAAAATACTTAAGTTTAGAATTAAATTTAACTAGGCAAACTAAGTTATTAATTATTTGAATAATTTAATAATATATCATGACAGGTGGGTACTTATTATGCTTTACTCCGTTTGTTGTCCGTACAAAAATGAGGATTCTGAGAGGTCCATTGACATGTATTCACTAACATTGTAGAACGGATTGCTTTCAAAAAAATGTTTAAGAGCCTTTTAAAATCTGATTTGATTTAGTTCGGTTATAGAATCAGGTAATTTATTGTACATTAATATTTTGGCGTGACGGCCCTGTTTCTCAACTTTAACTAACCTAACCTAACCTAATGACTTCTGAAAGTCGAAGATCAATACACGTGAACTACCAAGCACTTCGCTCTACTTCAAAAATAGCCAGATCCAGTGACAAACAAGATAAAACTTTCAATGTTTTGATAATATTCTTCCAACCACAAATATCAGCTGATAGAACGTTAAGCTTTCAAGTCGCTTGTTCAAAACTAAAATTTACTACAAAACTAGTAGTCTTACTTCAGTCGTTATATTCTGCAAGTTAAGTGAACGCGCAAGTGAAGGGATAAGCTAAGTGAATGTAACCTACTACTGTAGAGAAATGTCAGTAAGGAACAAGGAAAAATGTCAGTATTTTGTCATTTCGGTAGTGTAATCGGCAAGAAAAATATAAGTTTACATTGACATAAAGTAACATAAAATTAACGTATCATCTTACTTGGCCGTTTACTTAACTTGCAGAACATACAATTATTTCCTTTCAAATGTATACTGTGTGAATTGATAAATATCACAAATAAAGCTCATAAAGATATTTAAACTGGTTTTAGCACTTGCTGCAAGTAACAAGGGCAAAACTGTAACTTGAAGTTCTTCGTGACTTATATATTTGGTAGTGCATCTGGCTTAGAATAGGTTCCGAGTTCGATTCCTTGACAAGAAAATATTTGAATGATGAATTTAAATATCTGCCGGTTCATTCTGGCAGCTGAGTGAAGCCGCAATTGGGGTTATAATTTGCATTTTTCTCCCTATCTCTGCAGACAAAAGTTAAAAATATATGAAAAGCTAGAGGAACTGCAGCCTATTGTAATCACTCGATATTTTGATATTTCTGTCAGTAATCGTCAAGAAAAATACAAATTCACTTGGCGTAGCACCTCACTTACGCGGTCACTGAGCTTGCTGTATACAGGGACTGCTTTTTGGGTCAGGGTGTGGTCTGTCTTTGTAAGTGTTCATGGCATCCCCAACACCAATTGTTATTCATAAAAAGTTATTTGAAGCAAGAAAAGTGCTTAATTTTTATCTTTTACCAGTTAGAAAAATATACGTAACACTGGAATGAAAACGTATAATTAAATACTTAACCCCCGAATACTGAACAATTTTTAACTTTGACAACTGATTAATTCTAATGCTGCCTTTGTCTGGCACTAAACAAATGCAGCAATAGACTTAATCTGTCGTCAAAGTTAACAAAAGTTTCAGTATTCGGGGGTTAGTTGTTTCCGACCTAATACGTAGAAATATTGTTATTCAGTCTTGCAATTAATTGCCTATTTTCGTAGTCAGTGACATTTCCATCGACGATTTTCACTGGCGTTAATTATTTTTGTCTGTATGCGGCAAAGGGAGGATAACGATTTTTGGCAGTCTCTGGTGTTGGTTCATAAAAAAAACATATTTCAGTTCAGCGAATATCTTGACACGTAAGTAAGTATGTTTTGCAAGTTTAATGGAAATAAAACTAATTAACGAATTTTGAAGTTAAATAAATCTATCGCGTTAGACACGCACGTGGACACGCTCACTTAAATACTTAATATTATTACTTTGATATTGCATTCCGTGATACGAGGAACTGATGGGATAATGCGGATACGGACGTCTGTTGCTATCGTTACAGTATGGTAACGACCTGTAACAGATTATAGTAAAGTGGCTGCTAATGTTACGACGCCAAAATAAGAAATTATTTTCACGGATCGCTAACTAAAATCGATCAAAGTCGCTGCTGTTGTGCGGTGGTTACATTATTCCAGTAGCATTCCAGTCTAGCGTTTGAATCCAGCGCTAGAATTCTACTTGAATAATGTAAGCCAGGCTTAGACCGCCAATGCAGTTACTAGGTTGGATCGCTTACTGGATCCAGTGCATTCCAGTGCCTGTTCACATTATTCCTGTAGAATTCCAGCATTGGATTCAAACGCTGGACTGGAATGCTACTGGAATAATGTAAATTGGGCTTAACAAGTCGTAAGTCCCAGTCCTTCTCATTGACAGAGATTTCAGACTGACCTTAGGCCTTCGATATTAAGCCCTGGAGCTGGGTTCTTACAACAGCTTCAGTGTCCCCGCCTAAAAAGATAGCCGACTATATAATAGGGGGCATTGGGCAACGTGCTATGGCGGAACCACATTAGTGCTTTCTTATAGAGATCCCGAGGCGCTCTATTCGGTTACAGAGGCTGACCACCAAAGGACTGAATTAAATTACTATAGGTACTCTATTTTACATAGCATGGTGCTGGTGACACAGCACAATAAAGTATCTAAATATTTTGTATGTTTTTATTTTATTGGTTGAAAATATTCACACGCGTCATCGTGCTGGTATGGCCACAATTCTCAACCACTGAACTGATATGATGGCGCTGTGCTTTTGACAACCCTTCTATCTTACTATGATAACAGACGTAAGAATTTGGTACGCGCCGATCACCGCGACTAACAAACGAGAGATAAGTATATTTTCCTCTTATTTTCTTTCGCTGGTCTGCGGTCCGCGGTTGTCGGATATAATAGCCATCAAACTCAGCAGCGCGTTCACTTTATGAGCGGGACAGCTGCTTTCCACTATAAATGTGCTATGCAGGTATGCAGCAAAGCTATGAACGAGATAAAGCTAACCTACGAAACTGTGGTCGTTTCCACTAATGCTAAGAGATATAGAGGACCTGGTGAGATGTACTATGAAGTTGCGCTGCGTGAGTTAGCTGCGTGCTATGAAGTTGTGCGACTCGAGCAATGGATGCATCGGTAGTAGGAGAGCGGGGCGAGGAGGTCGCTCTGTGCATCCCTAGCTCACATCCGTAGCTTCCATCCGTATCTCCCATTTGCAGCGCTCATCCTTAGTACGCATCCTTATATAATTATGTATATCAAAAAATATAGCTTTGTTGAACCCGTTTCCATCAGTACTAAGCTAAGCTATGAAAATTAAAGCTAAGTTAATAAAGGCTCCTTATTGGTGGATATCAAACACATCACTTCAAAGCGCAGCACGTCTATGCTGGAAAATCAGCCATAGGTTTCGAGTCCCGGCCGGAATAATGTTCAAATAATTATTATTTTTTGTCTGCACTGTGTAGTGTGTAGTGTAGTGTAGTATCCGTTTATTTTTTGTGTTCTACGCCATCTCTGATACAGTCATGGAAACCTACTGGGGAGCCATTAGTGTGAAACGTGACTTCACATAACTTTACATTCAAATAGGCGCTCATCAATCTTTTAATTTAATGATCATCATTTTCGAAACAGCATAATTCGTCATCATTAAATCAACAAAAGTGAATTTCCGAAAGTAAAACAAAGTGTTCGTTAATCCATTCTGTTGATTTCAAAGCCCTCACTTGTTCGTTGCATAAAGCTCTCGGTAGACCATTAACGAACTATTAGCGCAGATTAGTGATGGTCAGATTGACAACTGTCACTTGAAAAGCGGTAGAGATGATAATGACGGATTTTTCCAATACACCATCCGCTACAACACTTATCAGGTAAGTAATTCAGTTCAGGCCGAGTTCATACCTTTTACCTGCAATCTAATTACGTAACTTGTCTTCGCTTTTACGAACGGCAGTCTGAGCTTCATGACGCCCAGTCTGGGTTTCTTGAAAGTGAAGACTATTAACAGAAAAGTTTTATAATAAGGTCGCTGGTTAGCCGCTGGTTTGAAATCGACCAAAATTATAGATCATCTATTATGTCGCACGAACTAACACCGATCACCCTTAGTTCTCATAACCTGGCTCTGGCCTTGCAAGGTTTTCGACCTCGGTAAAATTAATGTGCGAAAAGTATACATATGATGAAATTAGTTATGGATAGGTTACAAGGGTCAGCTTAAGTTGTCTCGTAAATTATGTTTTAAATCAATTTTATGGTTTCGAACTCGAAGGGTCTCAGTGGGTATCTGACTATCTGTACCTACGCTGTCTGGCGATCCTACCTTCAAAAGGTTTCTATCTTTTGTACCGTAATTTTTAGCCGCTTTAGATTTTTATAATAAAATAGATAAAAAATAATATATTATGTGAAATACAACATTAGGGTTGTCAAGAAACCCCCATTACAAGAAAAGTGTTTTTTTGCGACATTTATTGTTTTTGCTCTATTGTGGGTACAAAAGGTAACACATACGTTTAAACATCAAACTTACATATTACTGTGTAAACATAATTGAAAAGCGGTTAAATATGGTCGCGTCGAGTGTCTTACTAAGGATTTAGAACCGAATGAACAAAAACAATATATTTTCTCGGCAAATTTGGTACGGAACCTTCGGTGCGAGTCCGACACTTACACGTTAGTAATTAGAAGGTTTTTATCTATCCTTATTCTAATCTGTACCGTTGGTGGCGCAACAAAGGTTCGAAATAGCTTGTTTTAATGAAGCCGAACATAGTAAGGTTTAAACCTTATATAAAAGGTAAGTTTGAAAGTTATGCTTTCAACATTGTCGGAATAAAGGAAGCTTGTTTTAAAACTTAAATTTGCTTCACCCGTTAGTGTTGGATAATTTTATAATGTTTTGAACAATTTCGAAATATTCATCAAAGTGCATCACTATAATAATCTACAAATTAGAATGTGATAATATATTACTGCAGTGGTAGTCAACAGGGGTTTTATCGACGGACGTAAAAATACGGGCCGAGGTATCCAAGGCCAACAAACGTGAGAATAAATGCTAAAATCAAATAATAACCTCAGAGTGGGTTGTTAAGGCCTAGACCTCAAAAGTCAATATACTTAGAAGAATTCTTAGAAATATGAAATAAAATTTATTGAAAATAATATACTTTGACAAACATTCTGACTGCCCCGGTGGCTCAGTTGGTAGTGAACCTGCCTTCTGTGTTTGGGGGCGTGGGTTCGATTCCCACCTAGAACAAACATTCATGTGATGAATATTTGTGTTTGTTCTATGTCTGGGTGTTAATATCTATATAAGTATGTATTTAAAAATATCTATGTACGTATATCAGTCTCTGGCAGCCATATTACAAACTTTGCTTAGTTTGGGGTCAGATGACCGTGTGTGCAAAAATGTCCCAGATATTTGTTATTATTATTATTATTATTCTGAAAGTAATAGTGATACTAGGACTAATTCGAGAAAAAGATAAACTTTCGGGTGCAGATGAAAAGAGATGGTTTTAGCGCGTGCTGGTGAAAAAATATCAGATAATTGCTAATTACAACTAAATCATGAAATCGATTAAAATTCCGTGCTATGCGATCATAGAGATTATTGCTACCTCACTTTTAAAATGATAGTCACTTGAATAGTGGTTCGGAAACCCAACCAAAATTGTTTGTAAATCAAGGTCTTTTGAACGAAATTTTTGTTGACAAAATGTTATATAAGTATGTTTTTAGCAAATAAGGAGAATTTTGTAGTTTTTAGCTATACCAGACAATAGAATATATCAAAGACATAACAAAGATATATACATCAAAGTTAGATGTTTAATCTGCATGACTAATGAGGTGCACAGCATTAAAAATCATTTAGCTTCATAATACTTTCCTGTAAAAGTACCGAAGATTCAGATTCTGATCGTTTAATGCTAAAAAAAACAACATTCTCACAAAGTTTCATATGGACATTTATTATGCCTATTGCGTGCCCGTGCAATTTAGTTTGGAACTGCAAAACCAGAAGAGAGGAGAACAGCTAAAATAAAATGTTTTTTTTTACGATATTAGTCCATCATTATTTTTTTATTATAATTTTATATATAACTAGTTGTTACACGCGACTTCGTTCGCGTGGACATAAAAAAATTATGCTATGTCCGACTTTGTGATCCCTATCAAAATTTATCAGCCGTTTAACCGTGACAGCCCGACAAACACGCGTGATAATGCGACAAAAATCCAGACAGAGAAACAAAGTTACTTCCTATAATTCGCTAGATGGCATTGATCCATTTTTGTGCATTTTTTGACGTTTTGTATGGACTGATAGTCGTATTGTAGGGAGTTCTGAATCACGCAAGCGATTGATTTTTCAAGCGAAGCTTTTTCCTCTAGATGAACGTATTCTTTTTTATACCTCGAAACTTTAATGCCTGCTTTATCGAAGCCTGATACGACTGCAGCTATATTCCTCTGAATTATTATATTAGTTAGGATTAGGATTATTACATTAACTAACGATGTCGAGATTGACAATCTCCGTCTGCGTCATTTACAATCAGGAATATAGTGACAGAGAGTGCACATTTCGAATCGAATCATTTGCGAATGGCTTGAGAATACGGAAGCTGAAACAAGTACCATTGAACTCGTTCCGACCTTTATTTGCATAGAACACTCATGTTTGGTATTTGCTCGTGAAGTTCCCGAATATCGTGCAACTCTTAAAGCATTCGAACATTCTCGTATAATATTACATGTTTGAGAGACGAGCTTCAAAGTTTTCACAAACAGATTACAATTTTAGGGCCGAAGATCGTCCAATTCTTATATTTTGGTTTTTAATCTTTCATTTTTGGTCTTCCCTAAGTTTTTTTTTTACAGAATGCTGAGCAGGGTCTTTGTTCCAAAATTTAAGTAACACAGAAAACTGGAACAGTGCGTGCCAAGATTTATTCTTCCGTGGTTATGTACCTCTAGGTAAAAGAAAAAGCGTCCCACCATGCAAGGGGCAACATGTTGGGTACGCTGCTAACTGGTAGTGAGTTAAGCATTTGGATTATTTTTAAACCTTTAATGGCTTCTGAGTAATCCAATTGTTGGGTTTGTGTAAGAGGCTAAATAGTATAGTCAGTTTTTTTAGTTTTATAAATAGTAAAGAGGAAAAGAAGTAGGGTAATTTTTTTTTGTGGTGTAATAAAAAAAAAAAAAAAAAAAAAACTGGGACATTATTGCACACACGGTCATCTGACCCCAAACTAAGCAAAGCTTGTAATATGGCTGCCAGAGACTGATATACGTACATAGATATTTTTTAAATACATACTTATATAGATATTAACACCCAGACATAGAACAAACACAAATGTTCATCACATAAATGTTTGTTCTAGATGGGAATCGAACCCACGCCCCCAAGCACAGAACGTAGGTTCACTACCAACTGAGCCACCGGGGCAGTCATGAGTGTCATGTATGTGAGTATATGTAAATATGTCTGTGTGATCCTGTCACCTAAACGGTTTGACCGATTTTGACAAACGATATGTCGTTGGATTACTCTTTACGTTTGAAGTGTCGTCGGCTATGTAGCCTACGACACTTCAAACTTCAAAGTTGCAGTCGGGTATTTTGTTTTTCTTTCAAAGGTATTACTTGTTTATTTAGTATAACTTAATCCTAGCGCAAAAAGTTACTAAATACACTTAATATTCATACAACATAATAATTAAGACACTTGTTTAGTCTAGACTAAAACTAACATAATAAATCGCACTATTCAACCAAAACTTGCACTGACAACATAAAGTTTGAACATAGAGTTAATTCCTGCAAAATATACAAACAACAAGACGTTGCACGAGACGAAGAGCTCTTGAAACTTCCAGTACGTTCTTTGGTATAATTAAAGCCACTTACAAGCAACAAATTAGGTTTAGCTAAAGTGTAAGTCTAGTATTTACTTAACTCTGTGAAGAGCGGTCTTTCTTGAACAAATCCGGAAACTCGAACTGAGCTTCAGCTGCAGTAATCACAAAGTAAGAGGCTTTACTTTTTCGTAGTTATGCTGCCATCATTTTCACTATATTAATGCAGCCATTAGGGTTTCAGGGTTTGCAAGCTGAAGTAGCAATGGGCAGGCCTCATTGCTCGACGAACCGATAGCCGATGGGGAAAAATGTTCTTGAGCGGCGACTACGAACTGGAAGACGCAGCTGCGGTAGGCCTAACTGACAATGTCAATGTGGACTGACGACATTGTGAAATTATCTGCAACTAGTGGATGCAAATGGCAAATTGTCGTTCGGAGTAGCGTTCTAATGGGGAGGCCTATGTTCAGATGAGTGGACGTCACCCGGCTGATGATGATGATGTTTAAATATTGATTGCATTGATGTTGTGTATTTATTTATGATATTGGCATTGAAATTGGATTGAAATTTTTATTTTTTTTGCTGAGCGACGTGATGAGCTAGACGTGCGCGTGGCGCTTGTCCATAATAGTTTTGTGCCACAAGATTTTTAAACTTGTTTTTTTTTTATTATTTTATTATTTTTAAAATTTCCAATGGATTAAGTATTTTGTTAGTTTTTCTGAAACATGGATTTATTCGCTACTGCTTGATGCCCTCGACTTCGTACGCAATGCAGCTCGGATTTTGGTCTCATAGGTTTCGGCCTCGCTAACTCTTCTACCAAAAAATAGTCAACCCGTTCTCAAGTGATGTGAGTCATCGAACACTCATTCATTTCATTCATTTTTCTTGACGTTGGAGTCATTTCCATGCTTGACGGTCTTCTGTCAGTGTTTTCACCTCCTTGTATGACATGACATCGGCCTTCTCTTTTATCTGGTCTATGAATATTCTCATTGGTCTTCCTGTCCTCTCTTTCCTTCGCAGAATTTTCGCTTTCCTTCTATTGATGGCGAAGCATCTAGAAGGAAGGACTTTTAATTTTTATTTATATAGATAGATAGCATAAAATAACTTACGTTTGAGATCTCAATGCTACAAGTCATAAGGCATTCACAGTCATAATAAACATTTATGGCCCTTAGCGTCCTTTGCCTCACAGACACTTTCTTTGTGTATTTATAGTACTTACACTTTTTACGTCTAATAAATGGTACATGAAAATACTCGAGAAAGACACAATAAAGCGCGGTTTGAACCTCGTATTGAGATGTTTCGTGTCCACGTTATTGTGGCAAAGTTTAATAAAACCGCAATAAATTGTCTACAGATGGTACAAAAACTCAATAAATTGGGTACAATATGTGACCTTGGGTTTATATTGAAACGTGTTGATAAACTTCGGAACTAAATTATTAGGGATCCTATTTAGATATTTTACTCTCTAGTGAACTTGTGTGTGTATTGGATTTGCTGGTATTTCAATTTATTACATTTTATGGCACTCAAGCTATAATAATTTTTTTTAAGAAGGTCAAAAGCCTTTATGCAGCGTCATGATTCTAAAACATATGAAGAAAATAGCCACTTTGAACTGTCTATCTGTAATAAATCACCCAGCATGTTGCGCAGTACAACTACAAAGCTCGGTAAAAACAAAAAATTGTTGTTTTTTTTTTTTGTAAATCACACAACCACATTTGTTCCTTGACTATTTATCTGAAAATTTAACTAGATTTCTCAGTCACAAACATAATACAAATTTCTTATTTTCTATAGGAACAATCGAGCCCTCGTGGATACGAACGCCTAAATGCTTAGAATATGATAATGATCAACGATGGATCTGTTATTAGAGCTGGAATGACAATATTGATAAATAATTACGCAATTACATAAAGTAACTATAATTAATACTGAACTTTTTGAACTTTGTTCTAAAAATTGGGCAGGCATTTGCTAATCCATAAATTAGCTGTTAACATATCCCGGGTGTGGCGACAAGCATTTCGTGTTAAATAAAGCCTATGCAACGTATGGGGTCGAGAAATCTGTGCAGCCATTGTGAAATCTTGGCAGTTTGCCAGTGCGCTAGGGTAGACATACTTAGCATTCGAACAATGAAAGTTTTTTTATATCGTTCTGGATTAGAGAAGTAGAAATGTAAAAAGGTTTCATATTGTTTTAAACTCTTTTGATACCTTTATGAGACGACGCGCTGACAGTGATTCCACCAGCGTCCATTAGCGACATATTTCTAGAAATTTCACGTTTGACTCATAAACGGTTTTAGCTACAAATAGATATGTATTGTTTTGTTTGACTCTGTTGTAGAAAACAAATTGCCCAACACCAAAGGAAAAGTTAAGACTGCTAGCAAAGCTATATTAAGAAACTATGATTGACCAAGTTGAAAACAATTAAGCTCGCGCTAATTCTTGGCAAACTTATTGATTACACGCAAATCTTGACTGCAAAAGCAACTTTGGATCCGAAGTAATAATTTCATTATTTATATAGGTAGGTAATTAATTTTAAAAAAAATTAAGACATTATGGAAATAACATATATAACTACACGTTTTTTTTGCGAGGTGGAAATCTTCTCAAGATACCCGACTGCTTAGGGCTGCAGCCGGGTTATGTGGGATTATACCCACTAAAACCCCCCCAGTGGCCTGGTGCTTGACCGATGGCTCCAGGATCTCCAAGGAAACGCAACGGAGCCCTCAGCACCACGCTTCAGCTCCTCCCGGGACAGCTAGTACCTGTCGTGAGACGTTTAAGCCTACAACAGCGTCCGCCACTCGACGCTGTTGTCCTCCCCGGGCTCGCTTTGGTAAATGGTGGTTAGAGCCCCGCCTCTAACCACCCCCGAGCCCAGAGGTCCCTTTTTAGTAGGCTCTTACTACAGGCAGGGGATACCGATGCCGTATTCTAGTGCCCCGGCATCAGGGCAAACCTAAATACACCTAATAACAAAAGATTAATAAAAGTTAAAATTTATATTTGTGTTAATATAAACCTGTTTGTAAGTATAATTAATCTTTTTATCTATCGCGCTAAGTATCGTAGAGTTTAATTCAATATTCAAAATCATTTATTTCTTGTTAAATTTTACCCATAGAAGAAAATAAAAACACAAATTACATAAAAATTAAGGGTTAAGGGTTTAGGGTTCACACTTTCAACTTAATTGATTTCACTTAATAATATTTTCAAAACTAAGTACCTGAAAGTAATTGACACGATTAAAATATCTTCAAGTTCATTTCGACGAAAATTTCGTTCAAAACAACACTTTTTCGCTTTTGAGTAACAGATATAAATTTCCATAATTCTAAAAATCATTCGACGATTTAAGTTCTCTTCGACATTTTCACGAAAGCTTTTACTATGTTAATCCCATTGCCCGTAGCGGAAATGAAATTAAATATCGATCACAATATCATTATACAAAGTATCTTTAAATTCTGTTTTAGGCCTGTTCAGGACCAAGGGATCAGATGACACAGGTAAACCCAAATATATTTTTCCAAAGTAGAAATATGCTTTAGATATTATAGCGTGGTCGGCTTTGGGTATGAATTTTCGTGTTTAAGACTTTATATTTACCTGTTGGGAGTTCGGTTAGACGATGGACATAATATTCTAGGTCATGACTACATTCTTCATTATAAACAACTTATACTATGAGAAATAAAAATAGACGTACGGAACAGATGGTTTTTTTCCGTGATTTCGGGTTTGTTTCAATAATTACACGATAATATTTCTTAATAAACATAAGTACTATGATCCTAGAATATGTCCGCCATTTGAACGAACACGAAATATATTTATTATAGTTGTTATTTACTAAACTAGAATATGTTTTAGTGACGGGAAATTACTAAGATGAAATTAACTTTGTGTCGCCGAGTAAATTCGTTGTATTTAATGATAATATTCATGATATTATTAATAAAAATCTATTAAGTTAATTGATTCAGCCGTAACAGGAAAACAATAATAGGGACAAGTATTAATAAGAATAATTGTGACGCGCATGGCTTGTTTGATGTAATTCGATTTAAATATCTTGCGAGACTTTAGAAGCAATGTTTCGTTCGTGGTAAAATTGCATATTTTGCATGCAATTAATTTCATCCCAAAGCTGAGTAATTGAAAATGAGCTTATGAGCAATTTGTAGAATGCGTTTATCTGAGGCAGCATGCTCCATTTGAAAGACACCATATTATTTTCATCACTTGAATTAGTTAACATGCATTTAACTTACATAATATTATGCATGTTTGTGATGATTATAAATTAAATGATGTTTTACCTTAATTTTACCAAACGTAAAAAAGTAATAGTTACTGGGTGAGCAAAAAATAAGTATCTATTATTCAGGTCGCGAAGACCATGCTGGTTTAGCCCCAGCAGTTGGTGTTGGTAGCGCGTCATTCTTATGAGCTCCGGTCTTGGGCTCGATTCCCGGCCATGCAGATATTTGAATGATTAACTGAAATATTTCTGGTTTGGGTATTAGTGTGTCTTTGTATGTGACGACGCATCACTGATACAGAATGACCTAGTGGAGAGCTAAGAGTGAAGCCTTTTTATTTATTTATGGTCTATCCATTTAGTTATATCGCTTTTTGACAGCGCGATGAGATAGCTTTGTACTAGCGTCTAGCTAATTATGTCGCATACAAAAACAGCGTTCTATTTAATATACCTCGTTACAAGGATACTTTCCAGTTGTAATGAGGTAATAATATCGTAAATAGAACGATTTTTTTGTAAGGGACATAATTTGCGAGACGCTAGTATAAAGTTATGTCATCGAGCTTTCAAAAAGCGATTTAGATAATGTATATAGACTATAATCCCCATGGATCTTGTATCACACTGGATAGAGTGATTGCTTTGGCAGCGTGTCCACTTTCTGTTGGCGCGTTTAGTGAGTAGGGAAGTGAAAACTAGTGCAGAATCTATCGATAAAAATGTACACAGTGTACAAAACTAAGAATTTGTAAATTAAGAACACAATGTTTGCAAAAATATGTACTTTATTGAACATCGAAACTCGTAATTGCCTAGTAAACAGTCCGAATATATAGTAACTATGAAAGTTAATAATATCTACACCGTCTCCTAGTTTCTTTTATTCTTCCTAGTTTTTTAATTGACAGCCCAGTCATAAAACTAGATTATTCAAAATGTTTTCAACAAAGTCGAGAGTATTTAGGTGGCTCCCAGTTTTCGCGCCTCACAGCCTTTATCCACTGATTTCCGATTTCCGGACATTTTGGAAACCTATAACAAAATGTTTTATTTTAATTAATTGTTTAACCATGACACAACATTGGTACAAATTATCATACATTTCAAGCCGCGAAAGCTTCAAAAAGATTAAAATTAATTATCGATAGAATACGTATCAAGCCGATTAAACGCGGAAAGGAATTAACGGTTCATGTTTCACTTAATGTAGTATATGTAGGATATTACAAGAATATTATTAGATAAATATCGACCAAATATCGACAAAGTTTGAAACGTGCAGTGGTACTTCACTAGCAGGAACACGTAAAACAATGCATTTATTTATCTTAAATTAATGCTTAAATTCATTACTAAATAACACTGCGTGATAGTTGTATGACTTCAAACATGTATATTCTTTAAGTGAAACGAATATTTAGCTTTGATTCTGGTTATTTTAGGTAAAAAACGCTACAAAAGACTTACGTGTGAAATGATAATTCTGGATCTTTTACTCGCCCTTTCGTTGTTCTCGATGCACAATACACAGCACAACACGCCATAATGCTACTATGTATAACAATATTAAGTATTCACAGCGATATTTTGATCCAATTTGCTTTTTTAGTAAGACGGGTCGCAATGTTGTGACCGACTAGTCGGTCAAAGACACAGACACAGACACAGAGCGCGAGGTTGCCAATCTTACAATAGCTCTCTCGCTTACTCTATGCGACGACCCGTGAAATAAAAAGAGAAACTTGACAATGTGAACGACAATGGCAACGTCTCATGGGTCTGTCCAGTATGATGCTTCGTCTAAGATAATCCCCGTATTTTGTTTTGGCAGAAACGCGAAGAAGTCATATCGCGTCATTGTATAATTTTCCAAAACTTGTGTTAACTCGAATGTCAATGTGTTAATGTTGACTTTCATCCATTAAGTATTCGTGAACGTGCACGAGTGTTGGTGAATAGTATAATGTTGTGAAGCGTGACTATTTTGTTGATTCCAAAACTCCAAGAAACCTCTAGTAAGGCCTCCACCACTTTACTGGTGCATAACCTCGACTTGACTGTGACTTACTTTGCTTGACGTAGACTAAGAGTGAGACTTGTTTTAATTGTGAAATATATTTGACTTCATTTGAAATATTACAATACTTGACACTGGCTAAATACACAACGCGTGGAGCCAAAATGTAAGAGAAAAAAAACCGTATTAATAAACGTGGTAGTAAGTCGCTCTTTTAAAATTAGAACTCTATTGAAAAAGACAGAAGACTGAGCAACTGTTCCGAGATTTCCCCCCGTTTGTTTATAAGGGGGTAAGGGGATGTATTAAAGGATTAACAGGACAGGGCAAAATTCTTAGCAACATAAAATTAAATCTTCCTTTTCAATGTACTTTTCCTAAGCCTATTTGACATGGAAGTGATTTTGAATTATATTTTTTTGCTATCCATATGAACAAGCGCAATTTTTATCGCATCATAAGCGTAGTTTCATTTAAGATTTAAAAAAAAAGGTGTTCTATGAATAGGAAAAATGATTTGCATTTCGGGAATGAAAAATGAATAAATGTCTCACCACAATCACCTTTCGATATGAAGGTCTCATGATATCAGGTTCTTCTATTATAATAAATGATCACAAGAAAATATACTGTTCGAAGTTTCACGTAGTTTCTAAAATGAATAAGGTGAATTTACTAGTTTCCCGCTGGGAATTGCTTTATTACCTTTTTGGGAGGAAATGAAAAATGGATGGGGATTATCTCCGTTTTTATTACCTCTGCATGAGCTTTGGTGTTTATTTTCTTGAGGCTTTGAGTTTCTGCGTTTGTTTGTTTTGGTAGTTTGTGAAAATAAGTTCTGTGGATTCATTAAAAACAATCAATAATTAATTTTTCAGCAATGCAGAAGAAAATATTTAAGGCCTATAAGATTATGTTCAAAAAGGACGCTGAAATATTGTTTTTTTAACTAAAAGTAGGTAACTACCTAATGTAGGTAGGGACCCGGGTATGTCCCAAAACTGAGACCAAAGTTAACGGATGACGGGAACACTTTAGATTGGTTAAGCTCTTTGGTCGTAAAACGGTCACAGAAAGATGAAGTTTCCAATGCATTATTTTTATTTTTAATAGTCTTCATTAAGATAATTGGTCATAGCCCATGACCAATTTTCTTAATACCACCTATGACTAATAGGTGGCAGCATTCCTTATTCAGGATTAGCGCCTGGCCTTTAAATGAGATTTCACCTTTACCTCCGATATATTTTTCATTAATTTTCTGTTTCTCATGAAGTTTTTTTATGTGAAATAAATTACAATATTTTGTTTAAGACGGTTAATCTGACTTTAGTTTTGATCAAATTAGGTGATCTTTTTCAAGTATTGTAGTAAGAGTGCACGACCTTATTATGCTTGACATTATTTTATAGCAATATTTATGTGTAAAAAATATATCAGTTTTCATTGTAAATTACAATAGTGCTTTAACTAAACAACTCATCAGTCTTCAAGGTCAGAGTTGTAAAAGCATCTATCAACTAATGCCAAAGCCATCAGAAAACATACAACACCCACTGGAAAACACAATGATTATCTGAAAAAATAGGCTGCCATTACGATGATTGGTTTAAGCAAGCCACTCTTGGAGCTGTGTTAATGTAGAGGAAAATACTGAAAATATTTTTAAAAGCTTCTGTCCAGAATAGAAAAGAGTAGGCGTCAATTCACACAAATATGACAGCTGATATGAATTCCACCAAATTATATGGCTTATGTCGCGCGCACTGACGTCTCCAATATTTAGCTTCCATCTCTCTGGTCTCCGCTTCATGTAATCACCTGTTTTATGGCAATAAAACCAGTTTCTATTTTATACAACACTTTTTCAGAAAGTCTCGTTTTCGGAAGTTTTCGGTTAGTATATTTTGTAGGGAGGGAAATGTACGTCGTTAATATCGTACAGATATACGGGCAGAAAATGTGTTTGAAAATTCTTTGTTAACACGCTGAGTGGCCAGAAAAAGTGGAAATCCATTGTTAAAGCGCTGTCCTTTTTTAAATGTTTGGTAATATATTGTAGGTATGTAATAATGTCAAAAAACAAACAAAAATATTATCACTGATTTTGAGTAAAGGTGTCTGTACATAGCCTCTTGTGAAAGAGACAGCTAGATTTGAATTTCACGGGAGCAAAAGAAACAAACTATTAAGGTTATAGCTCTTCCCTTTCGCTCCCCCAGAAACTTATATATAGCCATCTCTTTCTAACGATGTCAGGTCAGGCCATGTAGCGAGGCCTTAATACCTATCTGTAGTATAATAATGCCAAAAGACAAAAAGTTTTTATCACCATGTCCGCAAAATGATACTGACCACTTACATAAAAAAACGAGATGAAAATCGCGTGTGCGGATTTATTGCTTTTGATTTATTTATCTGAGTTTACAAATTATTTTGTCTCTTATGTGAATTATAAAGCAATAAGTATCACTCAGAAGAAAGTGCGATTTTCAAGTCGCGTGTATTAAAACCCACGGCTTCACCTGGGGCCTCAAACTACACCGTCACTGGTAATCAGTCAGTTTCTCCCCTCGGTGAACAATATACTAATATTTATAAAATTACTAAATATACTAATACCATTTTGAAGTTTTCCTTCTATATTATGGTCCAAGTTTCTTTGTATCAGTTGCTCTGTACGACATTAGACTTGCAGCTTAAAATATTAATATTGATTAAGTTAGTAGCATCAGATACCATTTAAAATGTTGATAACCTAATCCCCTCTATTCTCTTATTACCCTTTCTGGTTGAAAAAAGATGTCCAAAATAGCATAATCTCATTAATTTCATTGGCTATGATGCGCCGGCCAATCGAAGACGTAGATATCATGAATGAATTTTGAGCCGCTCAATTTCAAGAGTAATTCAATGAGCTTGCGGGCACTCAACTGGTATTGCTTATTATCTTTGGGTACATTAATTACTAATACGTAGTCCAATATCAGTTTTTTCCCCCTCTAGATATAGCTAAGATATAGCTCTAGATACGTTAAGTGTCACTGTCAGTCAAACTTTCTGTATTTCGGTAATTTGGATAATTTTTAAACGCAAATGTAAGTTTTTCTAAAATTGTGGTGTATCCAACGAACCATATAAAATGTTTCATGATATATCAGGCTTTTTGGCGTAAAAACATCTTACGCTGTAACATAACGTCATCTAAAGATCATTACGAAACCTATATACCGATAAGGACCAAAAGTGTAAGTTACCTTATGCATTCTTAAGGGCGTGCAAACAAAAAAAGGTTGTGCGATCAATTTGCTAACTAGGGCGAGAGACGACGTTTGACCGATTAATTATTCGGCACGAATACGGCACGTCGACGACACGACTTCAAATGAATACAATTAAGACAGTACTGCATCTTTGTAATTTTCAACAGAAACAATTATTTCTAATACATGGAGAGGGACATAAAAGTAACTCTTCTGTAGAACAGTCAATTATTTTAATGAAAATTGGTCAAATAGTAACTTGTAATTTAATGCGATCATCATTAGTATGGATCGGTGATCGCCTGCAGCTCTTTTTTAGTACGGCACTCAACCCTTCCCTGTGCCAATATTATCTAGGTTTGAACCACGCTTTACAAAAGCGATAATAGACAAAAATAAAAACAATAATTAAAAAAAAAGTTAATAGTTGAAATATCAGTTTACCTATCTCTAATATTGACAGCATAAGATGATTATTCTACGAGCTTGTACGTTTCCAAGACACTAACTTTATAAATTTCGGCCCGCTCATTTTGATTAGAATCCTGTACCAATAACGGATTTTATAAAAGCTTGTCTGGAAAAATATTTTTTTTCTTCAAAAAATTATTTGTCTTAAATCTCGATGAGTTTATGGACTTTGATTGGATCTTATACTCTGTCTTTTGACATATACTGAACCATTGATTCTCGAACGCGGTTACGTAAGTAAAGCCGTATTGACACGATACGATGCGGTTTGTTTGTTGGATAGCCCACATTCAAGGATAGTATAATGGTTATGTGCATACGATATTGCATAGAAATGAGTGAAAATGTAGTGTGAACTTATTATTTTGAGCAAGGTTAACATTTTTAATTACTTTAATAGGTACTTCCTAGGCAAGTGTGCTACATCTTTGATCACATCTTCGCTTTCCATCAGGTGAGATTGTGATCAAGGCATGCCTAGTTTGTTGTAAGAAATACGAACAAACGAGATAGATAGCAAACAACAAAAACTCTATCACAACACGCATAGCAAATCTTGGCAAACTTACAGCTGCTTATAGATCAGAAAAAAATATTGTCTAAACCATAGGTTCTCAACGTGGGCGATAACGCCATCTTGGCGTTTGAGTCTTTTAGTGAATTTTTGTATTGTAATCTTTTTTATCACGACGTGTGCAATAATTCACATACTTTGGTAGTTCGGGAAGTGGTTGAAAATTGAAATTGAGTCTGATACAAACACCAAAATGCACCAAATTCAACCTTCTCATTATATCAGTTATAAATTCAATTAATTCGTTTTAATTTCGTTTAATGTTTTAAGTTCGTTCATTAGTTTTTTAGTTTAAGGGTTCAGGCTATATAATAGACGCGACAATATCTGCTTCAGATTCGGATAAGTAAAAAAAATTGAAGTAATATTAAAAGTTTAAAAAAAAACTCGTAATGTGCGGTGGGCAAAATAAGGTTTGAGAACCTATGTTCTAAACTAAGATATGCAAGAAAAACAATAACACAGAGAAAACATGACATTGCGAAAATCTAGTTTAACACTTTTATCTGGCAAAACCAACACAGCGTTTTTAGCTAGTTTCTAGAGAAAGTATTATAATGACGTCTATTCTCTTGTACCATTTTCTTAACTGAACTAATTGACAGCTCTAAAATTATGGCCATCCTTTTCATAGATATCGAAATGAAAAGAGATGCAGTTAATTTTAGTCCTGACAAATTGGTTTAGTTTAATGAGTGGTACAAAATAATCGATGCCGTTGGCGTTAATCAACTAAACTTTCACAACTAAAACTATCTGCGTCTCACTTCATTTGAATATGTGGGAAAAGTATGGCAACTATTTTATAGCTATCCATTTTAATTTAGTTTGGAAATTGGCATTACAGAATCGATGTCAATGAGTGAGTAGATAATAAATTAAGCTTTAGATGTTACTTTGTTCATCTTCAAACTTTTCCGCTGTGTATGTGTGTGTGTAACCTTTTTCACCCAACAAATAGAAATAAATTACTTACTGAAAAACAATTTCATTTTATTCCTGAAATTTTCGCAAGTTATAAACATTTAATTTACTTTAATCGTTTCGGACGTTTACATATTATTGACCGATGCTTATTTAAAACGCAGATTAGAAAACCAACCATAAGGTACGATTTATTTTTCTCTGTTAACATGAATTTTAAATTTCAAAGTTTAAAAAAATTGGGTACATTGAGACACTGAACTTGAAACAGTATAGAAACATTACGAAAATATTATTGAAAACTCACCTTTATTCGAAACGGTCTTATGGACCTAGATAACTAGTTCTTCAAACTAAAACTTTATCTAGAAGTAGCAGTAACTGGCAGCTGTTACAGTTGCCAAATCTGGAATCAATTATCCGTTGGCGGGAACGTGAAGAAGTCGTGTCACGTCATTGTATTATCTTCCAAAATTTGTTTTATTTCGAGTATCAGTGTGTAAAAAGGTGGATTTTTATCCATCAAGTGCGTACTCGTGATCATGCTTGAGTGTTGGTGAATAGCAAAATGCCGTGATACGTGACTTTTGGTGTAGCTTCCAAAACTTCTTAGAAACTCTCAGTAAGACTTGCACCACTTTACTGAAGCTTGACTTGGGCTTGGACTTGAATATGAACATAATAGGTCTACGGGTTGTGCAGTTACAGGGATCGAAGGATCTCAGTTTGAGGCGAACAACTAGTGTCTAACAAGGTAATATTCCCTAAATTCATCATTACAATTTAGTAGATAGGTATTTACCTGAATTTATGTCTACCACCGACCGTATTTCTCATTAAAATTTCTGTCCATGCTAAGGTTGCCCGGAAGAAATCGCTTTAGGCGATAAGGCCGCCCATTATACTGCCGGATATTCAATTATTGTTTAATTTTAATTGTATTTTCGGTGTTTAATAAAGTTATATTGTATTGTATTGTACAATTGACGTGAATGCTTAGATATTACCTACGTATATTTTTAATATAAATTGAAATTGAAATGAACTTAATGTGTCCAATTACATACCGAGTTTCTGTTGCCGTAAACCAGAAAGCAGTTTATAAAATCGACACAGTCTGGTTTCAAATGGAAAGTCAATAAAAAAGTCTAAGAAATAAACCAGCTATCAGCTAAAAGCAACCTAAGAGCGTCCAAGTTAACAAAGCTTTCTCGGCGGAAATTCAAGTAGGATCAAAACAATGGTATCTGATGCATTTCCAATCACATCCTGATGAGTTTTATTTGCAGTTTCGAGTTATGTAATCAAAGCGGGCTTAGCTGGAGTCCCACGAGAATCTTGAAATAGTCGAAGCGATATTCACTGAAATGAATTTAATGTCCGCGCTTTTGAGAGGATTAAACGATTGCATTCGATGGATAATCCCCTTGCGCCTTATTGGATTATGAGTTGACTGTTGATGACTATTATTAAGCTACGAGTATTCCCGTTAAGGGTATTTGAAAAAAGATAGACTTTCGCTTGAGAAAAGATAGACTTTCGCGTGAGAAAAGATAGACTTTCGCGTGCAGATGAAAAGAGATGGATTTAGCGCGTGCAAGTTAAAAAAAATATATAAGTGCTAATTACATCAAAACTCTAGAAATTATGATTACCTCACTATTAGAGTAATAATCGTATTATTATTACTACTTATTAGAGTTATGATATTTATCGAAAAATTTATGTAAATCGAGATTTTTTTATTTGAATAGTTTTTCGAAAAAAACCGTGTAATTATTTTCCATGTATATTAGACAATAGAACAAAATAAAAACATTTATCTCAAAAGAAGATCTTTGATCTAACTAATGAGTTAAACGGAATAGAGAAACAACATTTTTTACTTTAGCTCCTTAAATTATTTCCAGTAAAATTAAATGAGATTTATTTTAACATCATTTTACAAGGGTGACAACTGTATTGCCACAGATGCTTTAGAACTGTTGTAGTTTAAAATTATTGGTTGCACTGAATTGTCGTGACTGTTGGCGCTCTAAGGGGGAGGCCTATGTTTAGCAGTGGACGTCTTATGACTGATGACGATGATGATTATTTTAACATCATTTTACAAGGGTGACAACTGTATTGCCACAGATGCTTTTGAACTGTTGTAGTTTAAATTTATTGGTTGCACTGAATTGTTGTGAGTGTTGGCGCTCTAAGGGGGAGGCCTATGTTCAGCAGTGAACGTCTTATGACTGATGACGATGATGATTATTTTAACATCATTTTACAAGGGTGACAACTGTATTGCCACAGATGCTTTTGAACCGTTGTAGTTTAAAATTATTGGTTGCACTGAATTGTTGTGAGTGTTGGCACTCTAAGGGGGAGGCCTATGTTCAGCAGTGGACGTCTTATGACTGATGATGATGATGATGATGACTGAACTGTTATTGGCAAGCGTGACGTTAACAACACGCGAGCGATTTGTTCGTCTCGTAATTCAGTACCATATTTTTGTTCACCTCGTATTTATTCTCATTATATTCGAGTTAATGCAACTGGATGCCATTATGAAATACAGAAATGACCTGAGAATAAGAACGGAGAATCGAGCTATGTAGCGTGGCTTGAGAAATGTAGAACCGAGGAATACAAATTATTGTAGAACTTGGCCCAGAGCACTAAATGTGAAGTCCTTAATGCGATGGTAGTAGCAAAGAGAATATCATCACTACGTTTAAGAAACGGGAGTTTCATACAGAAAAAAAGGCGACTGTATAAAACATGCACTAGAACTGAATACCGATAGAGATGGTGCGATAGGCTCAAGAGATCGATAGAGCAAGACAGCGGATAGCCTTTAGCGGATGAAACGTGTACTAGAAATATTGGATTTCTAGTACACGTTTCATACATGTTTAGTGTAGCACTTACGCCAGACTTGATAGTGGTTTAGTCGCCGGTGGCGTGACCATGGACCTAATCACACGGCGATACCCATCGCGGTCGTGCAACTTTACTGGCTGAACCTAACAATCATCGAACAAGCACGTCATGGCACGGTATATGCCCTGTCGTAGACTGATGAAAGCTGACAATGATGACCTACCTCTATTATTTTTCCAATGTGTTCCGGCAACTTCAGTTGAGCGTCAATTTCCATTCTATGTTATGCATATTTAAACTACAACTGTCACTTAAAATCAGATAAGCTGTGGCCAAACATATATCTTTTTAATTTAGTAATCACGATAAATTCAGAGCACGGCAAGACGAGATCGCAAGAGCTGCAAAGTTGAAGTTTTGCATACCTATCAAGTTCCGATGACAATACAATATTATGACAGCGAGCTGATCTTATGATGGATACGGAAGGTGGAAAACGTTAAAGAAAACTAACAGGACCCCTATACGGAGAAATGACATTTTATCTCGGTCACTCTCACTCCCATTAAATTCTAAATTAGAGAGACAGTGACCGAGATAAAATGTCATTTCTCCGAATAGGGTCCCTGTAGATTGAAGGAGTTTAGACTCATTTTGATCAACTTACTGTACCAATAAATAAAAAAATAAAAAAAAGTCTGGAAAAATAAAAATTTCCACAAATACTTTTTACAGTAAAATCATAACTTGTCAAGCATTCTAGGAAATTATTTATAATTTCATGAATAATATTAAAATTTTCAGATAATTTTACACTTTAAATAACTCAGATCGCATACAAATCTGAAAACTTTTGTATTGAAAAATTCAAAAGTCGTCATCTCTATTCATGGAAAACATCGTATTTCCATAATTTAATGTCGAGGTCGTATAAACGTGTCTATTTCACATCAAACATTACTTATGTTATCATTAAGGTTATCATCGGCGTTTCGTCTTTTATTGTATATTAATACAATAAAAGAGGAAACGCCGATAAACGAACTGTGAAACCTAGCAATTAATGCGTACTGTTTTATTTACATTTTGCTGCTGACTGACCTTATATACACAAGCTGTCGTAAATACCGTAATTACTGCAAGTCAATGAATACTTAATTGGAAAGAAATAGAGTTTATTTTACCGTATAAATGAACTCCAGTATTGCTTTCTCTGTTTTAATATTTGAAAACGTTTCACTTGGGTAGGGCTTTTTGTATTATAAAACGAATGCTTTCCTGTATGGACATCGATAGGTTGGCGTGCTTTGTAAAATTCTATGTCCAATTGAATTAACTGTTACTTTTATAATTATTTTGGCCTCTACTCCCGTCCCAGCCTCAGCTGTCTTGCTCGCATATTTTGCTACTATCAAAAGATATAAAATCACTGAGTACGATTTTCTAAAAAGCCACGTTATAGTGTTTGTTTTATATTTTTAACCTATCGGTTTCACATAACCAAGGTCCATGCCGTTAACTATATCATCAGCATCTGAAGACGTCCACTGCTGAACAAAGAATAACGAAATATAATTTAAAAAAAACACTAAATAAAAGTTATCGAAAAAATTATTAATCTATTAATTTATTGACCGTGCGGAGCGAAGGTCTCAGAGTGTGCAGGATAAAGTCGGCTTTTTTATGTTTTTTGTGTGTATATTTGTACGACGATAACTTGCGAACCGTTGATACAGTTTCCATAATGTTTCCGGCTTATTACAATATAATTTTAAAGTTTGTACAAGAACAAAATCAGCCCAGGGGCTATGAAGTTATATGAATCGTGAGGTCTTAAGGCCTCGCTTTACTACCCGATCTGACGTCGTGCAAACGGGACAGCTAGACTTGAGTTTCACGGGAGCAAAAGAAATAAGCTACCAAGATCATAGCTTCTCCCTTTCGCTCCCTAGAAACTATATGAGTTTAGTATAGCCAACTCCTTCAAACGATATCGGTCAGGTAATATTATAGCCACTTTTAGTTTGACGCGAACGCAAAAACTTGGCTCGAACAACTAGGTTGATAAGTCTATGGTCAGAGAAATATGTGTGAATTCATTTGGAACATGACAGCGCTCAATACATATAACTTATAACTTAGAAGCAAAAAAAAAAGGTTGGAGATGAGATTGCGGTTTGCAAGTTATGGTTGTACTTTGCACTAATATAAGCACAAACATACATAGCTTATCTGCCAATAACTCCTATTCATAATTCATGCAATAAACACTATAACACAAGGACGTAAGTAATTTCAATACATTTTTAAAATTCTATCCGTAATTTTCCATTACCACGTGGAACTCCATATTTCGAGACCGTTTCTAAACCTTTTGGGTCACCGTGTGACTCGTCTATAAATATTTCAGACTAAAAGCTCTCCCAGAATATTTGATAGGCTTCGTCTACGGCAGTTCCGGAACAATGGAAATAACGCTTAGTTATGCGATCGGCCTTGGTGTGAACACTGAACAATAGTTAAGAATAGCTGTAAGAATGTTCTTATAGGATGAAGTTGTGTGTGTGTGTTCATAATGACAGATCGATATTAAAAAAACAATACTGTTAAAAATAAATAAAACATTTTTACAAGTACTTCAAGCAATCTAACCAACGATCTTTTGATGAGTGCAAGGCAAGACGAGGTCACGCGCGTTAGCATTCCTTGATAAAGGTAACCGAATGTGATTGAATAACCGATTCAATTTAACGTGAGTATTACCGTTTTATTAAAACAAAATCTTTCAAAGAGCTTTAGATTTAATGAGAAAACATTATTTACCTTTGATTAACGTACCTAACTTACTCAAGCTATGTTTAGCCTAATATATGCTTTTTTAAACTGTGTCTATCTATAATAACCATTCTGTAATGTCTTTTCGGACCAGCGACAACATGCGACGGCTGTATAGTGTATAGCTGTAAATCAATCAACCGCTTTTTTTTTTTTAAAACAGCAGTCAATGAACAGGCTATTTATGAGGTAGTTTTGTTTTATTTCCACGTAAGCTTCGGGTGTCTATTTGTGCTTGTTGTCCACCTAAGAACATTTAAAAATTATTGGGTCCAAATTTCACCTCTCTATCATGAGTAGTTTGGTCTGTGCGTTGATTTCTATATAAAGCCGTGTTCGTTTACCTTGCGAGACTTTTCAGCGTTGACACCAAGCGACAGGTAGATGGCGCTACTATGTTCAGCAGTTTCACCCGCGTGAAAAATCCCTCTGGAATCGTACATTTTCCCGGAATAAAAAGTAGCGAGGATTTTAAAGTGTTCTTGGTGGTCATATTTTATCAGATATCAATTATTGGCTAACCATTATGTTTGCTATAATGGAAAATTGAACAAAAATCAAGTTTTCAATGTGGCTCATTTTGCATACAATTTTATTGAGTAGCGTCAAGCATAACGCAAACTCAAGCACTCTGTGCTCTTGAATTTAAGGTTTCATGTCAAACTAAAATATTAAGTGCACGAGCGTGAAATTGAGGTTGAAAAGCTAGTTCAGAAAATTAAACACGGAAGTGGGTAAGTCTTCTAAATTACTTTTGTATGACATTGCTAAAAATGCTTTTTCTCATCAATAATATTACGACCCCCCAACTTTAACGCTTCAATCCATTCTGTAGGGCTTTCGCATGACTTTTAGGACCGTAAATCAAAAGATCTTTCCGATTTTTATGTTCCAATGAAATCTCTTTACATCGGTCACTTAAAAAATCAAACAGGACATGCTCGCGTTTTTATTGTTGATGCATTTTTTTTATGTTTTTTGCAAGAACGAATATAGACATTGTTGTCTTCGAAAATTAGATTTTCCATCAACTTTTTTCGTATTCCTTTTGAGTAATAATTACAAACCCACAATACCGAACCGGAAGACGCAGCGTAGGTAGGCCTCCCATTAGGTGGACTAACGACATTGTGAAAGTCGCGGGCAACCGATGGATGCAAGTGGTACGTTGTCGGTACATATCTTGGGTTACCCGTTACTTCTAAGAAATTAAATTTTTAAAATAAAGAAATTTCCGTTTAAAAAAACCGTTGATGCAAAATGAAGTAAAAATAGTGGCTGGTTTTATTATTTTCGAATGCAGAGAGCGGATTTAAGTATTTCCGCTCCTGACCGCAACTTCGGTCTGGAATCAGGATGCTAGCCGGTTATGGCCGCTTTTTGGCAAAATTATACCCGTATTCGGCGAGTTTTTTGCGGGCGGGTGAGTTGGCAAGCCACAGTGGCTGAAACTCGTATAATACATTTAACACATTACAAATTCCGGACGTTGTAGCAATCTAATTTTAGACTTTTAAATTAAAAAATATATATAAATGTTATAAGTAATAATCAGTTAATAGCAAACAACGGGAAAAAACTCGTATGACAATGGACTGGATGAATTGATGAATGGACCGTATGACACATGGAAGAGGAGGTAAAAAATTTTCCTCTTCTGTGGTATGACACGTTGTCCAAATAAAACTTATTTAATAACATAACGCATCTAAAATCAGCAATACTGTTTTTATATAAATAATCCAAATTTACACATAGCTGCATCATAAAGAAGTACTTACTCGCAATCTTCTCAATTATAAAAAAAATATATACTTATCTCTCTCTAATATCATTTTTTAGATTTTAGTAATAACACTTACAATTTTGTCAAGAAACCAAATTTTGTTAAATATCGTATTGAGTATTAAATATAATTATGTATATGTAAGATTTTGCTTAAGTGCTTGCAAAAAACAAAGATAATTAAATTGATAGTCACATTACATAAAATTAGGAAGCCTGATTCAGAGTCGTTAGCGGTAGTTAGGGCCAAAACAATCTTGAACAACTCAATAAAGTCTTTATTACTCAGTCGTAAGGTCTAAAGGTAAACGAGAAACTTGTAAATACCTTATTGGCAACTATAAAGTGTTGCCAACTCTATTTTAAGAGGCTTGTAAGGTGTATTTCAAGCAGGTGAAAAAGTAATATTATTTTGTACGAAGTATTTTGTGCGTTCTCGAAGAATCGATAACCGATGGGGAAGAAAGGTTCTTGAGTGTCAACTACGAACCGGAAGACGCTTAAGCAGGACTTCACTAGGTCGACCGACGACATTGTGAAAGTCGCCGGCAGCCGGTGGATACAAGTGGAATGTTGCGTAGCGTTTTAAGGGGGAAGCGTTTTTATTTTGGAAGCGTTGATGTAGTTGATGAGAAGGTTAAGCGGAAGTAGGCAGCGAAGGAAAAGTCAAGAGTGTGAGATAGAAAAGAGTAGTTTAATCCCAACACACGAAATATATAGAACAGTAAAAAGCACAGAACAGTAGAACAACGCAAGAATGAAAAATATACACGTGATTGCGTAAGCGCGCGGTGCAGAATAGAAAGCGCACAAAGAGGCGCGGGCTTCGCGCGCCGTAGCCAAATAGCGACTCAGCAGTGGACTCAGCAGTGGACGTGACGTCTTCCTGCTGATGATGATGATGATGATGATTTTGTGCATTAATCAAGATTGAATGTAGTTGATTGAATCAGGCATTACTTTGCGAAAGTCCATCTTCAAACTGTACTTATATAAATCTCTAGTGTTTTACCGCTGCAATATCGCGTTTAATAAAATATTTATACGCGGTATTGCACTGATATTGTGGAAAAATACTAGGAAGACCATTAGAAGAATGAATGTATTAAATTTATTTATTGCGATTGATTTCTCTATGCTGTCATTATTATACAACAAAAAAAATCCGATCATCACGTAAACTCTGTTTTGTTGGAGGTCGTTTATTAGAAAATCTATACCTAGTTTTTTTATCTCCAAATAACTAATACACTCAATTTTACGAATGTTGATCAGTAAAATATCACATTTCTCAAAATATTGATAAAAACTGAAATATCCCACTCAACTGACAGTGACCACGCTCCATTAAAAATAGACCATATTAAGCCTACAGACCAAAGCGGAAAATGAACCACGTCGGTAACAAAGGCACGTTGCGTGCGCTATCTCACAATCGGCTGAGTAATGAGCAGACTTCAATTCTATCTGCATGGACAGATAGGGGCGCCATAGCATGGTTTTAATAGAAACCACAGTATAGTCTTGTCCGAAAAATAAAAAAAGTTTTTTTTATAGTTAATTACTGTCGCGGTATGTAATAACTGCGTTGCTGGCAGTTATGATGATAGCCGAAAACGCGTAGCACAGGACCAGGGACCCTATTCCTGTGCGCTCGAGATTATCTCGGTGACTGTCTCTCTAATTTAAAATTTAATGGGAGTGAGTGAGAGAGAGATAAAAATGTCATTTCTCCGAATGATTTCCCTGGCCATCACAGAGGTCAGCATTGAAGCCTTTAATGGAGAAGCTGGAATATAGGACGAGACCGAAGGTCGATGCCGTTTATACAGAGTTATAAGGAAAGGATATGCTAAGCCGAAAAGGGCTCATAGTACTCATCATTACGAACAACTTTTACAATGGGACCAACCCTGAAATAGAGAGAAAAAAAATCAGCTATTCAATAGAAAAATATCAATGACACTCGACAAAATGTATGGAACAGTGTTTTTTTTTCTCGATTTCTTTCCTTATAACCCTGTATAGCGTGGACAGCAAGCTCTGCAGTGATGACCAAGCACGAAGACTGAGAGCGTAGCTAAGCTTACCTCGAAAAATTAATTTAAAACCATTAAGCAACTGGTAGGTCTCGAACGGCCGGAGGCCTGTATTGCTCCAAGTGGAAAACAATCTGAAAAATTGCAATCTTTTTCTGCGCGTAGCGTTTTTGTCTCTTTCGTGCATTTTTTTTAAAATTTGTCTATGATGCTTGTACTGCCTCTACGTAAATAGCCAAATTCGGAATAAAATCTTTTTGCACCTGACTTTTTTTTTCAAAACTCGACATTAATGGATTTTCAAAGGAAATTGCTGGTGCTGGAGGCTAAAACTCACCAGCACTTCAAGTCCCATAATCGTTTATCAGTTTGGTGGCTTGTTTTTTTTTTTTATGGTTTCAAACGCGAAGGGTATCAACTTGACTCTATTGCTAAGCCTACGTCGTCTGTATGCCCGATCTACCTTTAAAAGGCTATCTTTTGATCCATAAAAGGTGGCTTCTTAAAGAATTTGCTAAGCTTTTCCTTAAAATGTTTTCCTAAATTTACAGGATATATTATGTTAGTATGGCAGAAAAAACAAAAAAAAAAAATGGAAATACAATAAAGTTGTTCTCTTCATATATATTTTTCTCTATCGTAAAAACAGTAATGCGCAAGCGTCAAGCTTGTTGTGAATATTGAATATATTCCAGGATATATAGCTACAACAAATGCTCAGAATAATAATATATATTATTTTACCATTGTATAAAAATACCGTTTTTCTTCTATATATTTTATAAATATTAAAAACTGAAAATCCAATTATAGCAATCGTCATAATAAATAAAACCAAATAACAGTTTCGAGTATAAGTAATTAATGAGTAAATAGACCTATAACGAATTAAAAAAATGCCCGAAACTGTAGTCGTAAAAGTTAACTGAGTTCATAATAATGTTAGCAATAATTTATTCATGAAAATGCTTTATGAAGGTTAAATCCCTACTAAGATCCAAATGTCACATAAAAACAAAACAGATTTTAATGTTTAACTGCCCAAATTAAACAGTCTATTGTCAAACCTTTTTTAAACAAAATATGCTTGTATAACTTTCCCAAGCTGTTAGTTATAATATATATTTAAAAATCAATTTAGTAAGTACGTACTTAAATATGAGTGCTTATGTATTAATTATTAATATAATAAAAAGTTTACTTCTTTAAAATTATGAAAATATTCTGAAAATGTCTTCACTGCTATATACACAACTACATTATTTTAGAATGATATAAGCTTTATTGCTTACTGCTTGGGTGAAGCCGCTGGTACGAGCTACTGAAAAGGTATATAGAGCTAAAAATTAAAAAGTCACAGTTCATAAGGCAAAAACTGAGTGCAAATGTTAAATGATTGCCCACTCAGCTCCGGAACGCCTTATGTCAGGCAATGTTGGCTTACGGATGCTTATGGCAAAGCCGTAAGCAAACCTTTTTAAAGTCGCGGGCCAAAGTTACAAATGTGCATGAAGTCGCGGGCCGTAGGGAGATGAGATTCTGATGTGTTCGTGCATTGGCAAAACAATGTTTTGTTTTATAACAATAGATAACGTTGAATAACTTCGTTAAACAGATTGTTCAGTATCTACCATGGATGTTTTTTTAAAATTATGACTCTTTTATATATTTTTAACAGCTAAAAGCACTGGTCAGTGCATTTTGCTAAAGTGTTCTCCGAGGCCGAATTAAATGCCACAGCGGGCCGCAACTGGACCCCGGGCCGGACTTTGCCCATACGTGGCTTAAAGGATTTAGACGAAATTCGTGTTAAATTGAGGTTGTACCCTGGATTAACACATGCGGTCTTCTCGTTCCGTATTAACGCGAGAAAACTGGGCGATTGCGGGTATAACTAGCGTCGAAAATTCGAAAAAGTCCTAGAACATAGAACAGCTTTCACATAAAGCCCTATGCCGTACTTACACATAATATTTTTCTGAAATAAAATATCTCGGTTTCTTACAGAGCTTAGGAAATATTCATTACGGAGAAAGGTTTCCCGTCGTATAATGCTTATTCAGGGAACGCTGTGCATTAATATTGATCAAGTGAGAATCACGGGTGGCCTTGTGATATAATACAGCCCGTGACTTTACTCGTTAGCGGGAGTTCTATTTTCCTGTTTTTGTAGACGCTGTGCAGGGTTGTATTCAGAGTATTGAGGTTTTTCCTTGAACTACGGTTATGCGAAAGCTACAATCACATTTTAGGTCGAGTTTTGGTGGGTACGTGAAGAAGTCATGTCGCGCTATTGGATTATTTCTAAAAACTTGTGTTACTTCGAGTTTTAATGTGTCAAAATAGTGGATTTTTATTCATGAAGTGTTTGTGAACGTGCACGAGTGTTGGTGAATGGTATAATGCCGTGAAACGTGAGTTTTCGTGTTGTTCCCAAAACTACATTCAGTAACCCCATCAAAGTATCCACCACTTTAATGGGGCACGACTTGACTGTGACTTACTTTGTTTGACTTAGACTATGATTCAGACTTATTTCAATTGTAAAACACTTTACTTCACTAAATATATATAAAAAACTTGACACTGGCAAAATATACTACATATTGTTGAGATTGTGCAAAAAAAATTGTGCTCGCGAAATCTACTGTTCGTAGAACTAGTATTAAAAGTGGTTCATAATGACGAGTACAATGATATCCTATTAGAATGTCTGTCGCCTAACCGAACAACCAATTATTATTTTTCCTTGGGTAAGGTCTGCAACCCAGATAAAGTTTAATAGGTCTGCAACAGAAGGCAAATAACCTCTAAAATTACATTTAATAAAATGGGTCCAATAAACATTAATTTTCTCGCAAAAATCTATTTTACATTGAAAAGGTTTTTCTTTGCAATTTCTTGCTACTTTTTTTGGAGAAAATTACTGTACCTTTTAATTAAGGTTTTTAATTTTAGCCTCTCTGTTTACGTTTCTTATAATTGTAAATATAGCCTTCTATTGATTTTTCATCGAAATTTAGGTAATTTCCTTCCTTTAATTTACACATTCAATATAATATTATATTAAATTATAAATAAAAATCAATTGCCACGTCTTGTATGACCGACTGTAGCTTAAGAACGGCTGGACAGATTTTGATTTTGTTTTTTTTTTTGTTTTGTACATAACGGTCAAGACAAGGTTTGTGCGAGGTAGCGAGGCCGAAGGCCGAGCCAAGTCAAATGCATCAGCTAGTTGTTGTGTTCTCATAAAAAAGGTTTTTTTTTTTTATAACTTCCAACTTCAGGGAACCAGCTTTTACCAGCTTCTGGGTTACTGATGAAGAGTATTTATGATAATAAAATACCAAGAAGCATCTTCCATCGTCAGATTTTCCTAAAAGTATTTTGACACATTCATGCGGTATGTGCCAAAATATTTTTAAAACTGAACTTTTACTTGCACAGAACTATTATGTGAAAAGTAAATGCGTACATCAACATTTTGTATCCATTGAACCCATCAATAAAAACACTAAACATTCTTCATAAGATGAAACGTCGAACCCAGGCCATTTTACCGACGACCCGTTTCTATAACCAATCCCTCGTGTAACTCGATAGAGATTTAACACCCAAAAACTCAAACAGATAACACAAAGTCCTTGAACTCAAGAAAATCCAAATGTACAGGAAAACTATGCCCTCTATACGAATTTATACACAATGTCGTGGACATGCGTAGTGGCTACTATACGGACTAAAGCACGAATCTTCTTCACCACCAACATTGGTTTAGACTAAATTAGACTTAAAATTCTCCCTGTTAAGGTGGCCATTGGAATTGGGCGGACGACGAGCAGGCGCTCTCAGTTGGGCGGAGGCATTGAGTCAGGGTTGATTCAGTTGGGAACGCGCGTGCATGGGGCTATATCGCGTCAGCCCCTAGCGATACATAATCACTGCTCAAAAACCCTACGAAATGACACCTTCAAACCTTTCAAATAAGACTCTCGATTAACTGCCAGTGCCATTTATAATTTTAACAAATATGTTTTAGTTTCCGCGCGCCGCGTTTCGAACGCCGGCTGTCAAACCGAAAATACGTGTCACTTGACTCCAAAATACTGTAGTGTTTATCTTTCTCTCCGTAGTGACGGTTTTCATTTATCAAAATGTAAATGAGTGGTTTTAGTATTTTGATGGATAAATACCGATGCCGAAGTGGGACTGTAATGGCTGTGATCTAAATCTACGTCGCTGGGTATAAAATCAAAAATTCTACGCTTTTATAATAGCTATGATTATGATAGCTTATATTATGATTAGCAGAAACAAAATGGCTTTACTTATCGAAATTTTATCCAGCTAAAAAGATCATTTTCTTAATAAGTCACCGCAATTTTTTTTCTTTTCTTTTTGAAGCACAGCCTTTTCGGTAGAAAATTAAGTTATTTGTATTTAGTGTCAAATGCTTAATCAATCAATTCAAGGAACGTGGAGAAGATTCTACTGCCCTACCTATCATATTTATACTCAATTAATTAGTTAATTAGGTCCAAAATAATAAGGTTTAAGTAAAAAACAAAATCGGTTTAATTTTACAAAATTAAGGCACTAAAATAAGAAGTCAAAAGCTAAAAAAAGTTTACTATCAAAGATAAAAAAGTTCTATACGACCGAGCCCATATTTTACTACAACGTCATTCTATTTTATAGGGTCATCACACACCAATTAGTGTTGTGACCACTTTACTGCCAGTAAAAATAGTTCCGCACTTTTACTTTCTCGTCCCACATTTTTAGGGTTTCAACCTTCCCAGAATAATGAAAAAGTATAAAAAAATAATGACAGGAATGAAAATTTATATTGCTTTCACGCGAATGTGACGGTTTTATGCAATCCCTGTGTCGTGTACGTAAAACGGGAACACGTCACTTTGGGTTTCAGATTTCATATCTGTATGGATTTTACATAAATATTATGCATTGGAGCGCTGCTGAAGCTGGTTCCAAATTACCAAGTATTATTTTAAAGAAGGTTCTAATGGAACTAGATTGATGGTTCAAGTTGACAGAAATAATCTTACTAAACGCGTCTGGTCGGAGAATCGCGTGACCGAAATTCTGGCCTTTACTTTGCTCAATGGATTGCAAAAAGTGGTATATAACATTATGTTTATTATTGGATCCCTTTAATGGTAGATTTAGGAGGTAAAGGTAACAGCGGATCCACACGTGGAGCCGAGCTGTGGTTCCAAGTGGTCGGAGAGAATACACCGCTGCCGCGTTGTATTCTGCCAGAATTTTGGGCACGACATTTTGCAGTCGGATATTTAGTTTTTCTTTTAATCCCTACTAATATTTTAAATGCGAAAGCTGTTTGTTTGTTTGCCTCTTTTACGCAGCAACAGAGAAATGGATCGACCTGATTTTTTGCTTAAGGGGCGGAGAGTGAGAAAATTTATTTCGGGAAAATGTACGTTTCCTGAGGGATTTTTCACGCGTTGAAGCCTAGAGGTGTTGCTAGTAATATTATATTTCCTTGCAAATAATTACAGCATTTGTTTTGTTTTTGTATTGTATTATACTGTATTAATTTAATATATTATATTTTGAAATTGTTTAAATAAAATTGTATAACATTGACTTTATTTTTAATAAAAAGTCGACTAAGTTACAGTTGCTATTTTCATGAAAATGATACCGATATTATACAGAGTTATTTTTATTTCGCCAAAAAGCTTCATTACCACTTATTTCTGATATAGTGAATTTTAACAATCCTATCAATGATTTATATCTTCATAAATGTGAAAAAGCACTCCTTACGGTTGCATGCGTCAATTTTTGCTTCAATTCATTTTTTTTTTGTATCACTTGGAGACGAGACGCGCAGGTCACTCACCTGATGTTAAGCTTCAGGTTTGCCATAACAATTCAGTGCCCGAAATAAAACTTCAACAGTTCAAAACCATGAGCGGCAATGTAATCGTCACCATGAGATATTAATGTTAAATCTCTTTATGCTCAGTAATTACGCTCGAAACATTGCCCTTCAATCCGGAACACAGTAATGTTCGCACACTACTGCTTGGCGGTTGCATAACCGGCAAAGATGTTGTACTGTCCCTGGAGGATTCTGCAGAAGAGCCCTACCTACACAAAAAAGTCGTATCTTTTTACTGGTTAAGTATAGTGTACCAAATACCCACTGAAGTGACGTACTCATGCATAATTTTTCTTTGGCAACGATTCCATAAACAGCGGCCTATTTCTCAATCGTGAATATGAAAGGAAACAAATCAATCATTCTCGGAAACCAGACAATTTTAGAGTTATGATAGATTGTCTTCACTAAAAATAATAATACCGGCAGAATAATAGATACTTTACCCCACCAAGGTTTGCGATGCGAGTTGTTCATATATGGCTTGATGACAAAATCAATACTAGACCAACAGGGTACCAGAAAGTAAATGTCAATTCAATAATGTCACTAGTAAATAAAAGGTCTCGTGAATTCGATATCATTTGTCTAGTAATTACATCAACATTTTTATCGAAATCATTTATTTTTGTATCTAATGTTTTTGTGTGTCGGAATGCCAAGAATAGGAATATTTTTTTCGTTTTTTCCAAACTAATACCAATTCACAAAATCAAAGTTTCGAAAAAATATATCTGCTGTTACATACAGCTTATTGCAAGATCCATGAACATTTTGTATAAAGCACCCGATTTTTTCTTCCGATTAAAAAGCACCATTTACATGCATTTCACTGAAACCCAGAATTTAAAACCATCGGTACAATATCTCGTTTTATTTTCCATCGTGCGTTGAACCATGTGCAGACCGACCAACTTATTTGTGCAGATGGCAAATGATGAAACGAAAATTTTTCTACGGATCGCTGTCACTTTTGCTCAGAAACAACGATAGTGCTTCCCTCGTTTCCCCATAAGTCGTACAGTACGGCTACGATAAAGACCCACCGACGCCGTCCAGTCTCTCGCAATCTTGGATTGGTACAATAAATACATAGACTATTAACGCGGGCAGACGTGCAATTCCGTTTTACTGGTTTTACGCTTATTAGTTCCTTTGGGGGAAGTTGAACCATCTATTGATGTTAACTTTTAACATTAAGTTCTTTATTGATTCGTTTTTTTTCATTGATTAAAGAGACGGGCAAGTCGCTTGCTTGATGATAAGCGTCACAGTTCACAGTTCAATGTCATTCAGAATTATAAACTGTAGCAGTTAAGTAGCACTGTCCTGCGCTCGTCACTCTGAGATATTAAATCTCTCTATGCTCAGTAATTACACTGGAAGCATTGCCCTTCAAGCCGGTACACAATAACACTTGCACGCTACTGCTTGGTGGTTGAAACTGGCAGTGGTGTGGTACTTTCCCAGGCGGACTCTGCAAAAGAGCCCTACCACTACAAATACCGATATTTAGTATTATGGTTTAGACGGTTGACGGTGCGCCTGTCTTTCATAATGCATTTTATTAAACAAGGATAGCTGCAACAGTTTCCATATTCTTTTTCAAGCAGACATCACTGTGTGTATAACGCCGAATTATCTTTAAAAAAATAATTGAAACAGTACCAAATAATAACTTCAATCAGGTTATTATCTATTAGAGATTTAAAAAAATCCGTGTGAGATTGTGCAAAAAAGTTCGTGTGTTACTTACTGTTCGTGGTGGATACAAACAAATACAATTTTCTGAGATTTACATTATCTACAATAACTTGGCAATGTGCGAGTGAGATAGCTGTGTGCTATTCATAAATATTAGGGACTAGCTGTAGCTTATCTTATTGTGTGAATTTACGGACTCATTATTAATTTATTTTTCAAATCTATTCGAGTAGAATAGATTAGGACATAACAATTTTTATTGTGTAGCACAAACGTAAATTTCATGATAATACTAGCAATTCAGATGTGTTACCTTGGAGTGTTATTTCATTATGAAAATATTTTATTCAAATAAACAAGCTAAGTTATGTTTTTTTATTTCAGATTACATGCATATTGGTCAGATTTAGTGGTCTTTTCCATATGTTTATTAGGTATTTTTTTCTCAAGGTTGCAAACTAGGTTGCCTTACGATTGTACCCAAATGTCTGTTACAAGCCTTTTATGTGTTATTATATGCTCGTCTTTATGATACTCGCCACCTTCTTTGGAAAACAACGTCAAGCAAGAAAAGATAACGAACAAACATACAGACGGCCCAGAGACTGAGTTAGGTAAATTTTCATGTACACTGAAGGAGAACGCCGCATCGCACGCACCGAATTAATTCTATTTATGGCAATTTATCACATCTTA
The DNA here is from genome assembly GCA_947579745.1 of Apocheima hispidaria. Classification (NCBI taxonomy): domain Eukaryota; kingdom Metazoa; phylum Arthropoda; class Insecta; order Lepidoptera; family Geometridae; genus Apocheima; species Apocheima hispidaria. The sequence goes on from OX388162.1 coordinate 6,985,237, forward strand.
GTAAGTAGATAGTACGAATCTTAGTCAACGAGGAGCGTACGGCGCCTGCGGACAAGTGAGCGCTCGCCTTAGTTCAAAGCTGTCTGGCTCGCGCGATTTTTGATTAATAAAAATATAATATTGCAAAGTTCCATTAAAAACAACATAATTACTAGTATGCTATGATTGTTTATGTTAAAATTACAAATCTTAGACTGGTCACAAGCACTCAGAGTTAGATGTTAGATGTCACTTTGTTAGATGACAAAAGTTGATGAGAATACTGATTTTTCATTAAGTGGCGCTCAAATTCATAGGCGTGTTAAATTTTAAGTGATGATTTAACTAGCACTTCTCTATGCGTATCTCAAGGTTATCAGGGTCTCTGATGTTTGTCGCAAACTTATATATTTGAGTAGCTGCGCCCCGCGGCGTCACCCGCTTTTCTACAGAAACTGAATATTTTTCAGGGATAGAAAGTATCCTATGTGTTATTCCAGGTTATATTCTCCATACCAAATTTAATTCAAATCCGTTTAGCGGTTTTACGGTGTACAGGGAAAAAAACACACTTACATATTTACACACAATTCTTCGCATTTATATTGTTAGTGTGCTTGGCGTTTCAGTATTCGGCTGTTAATAGTATAGTATGTGACATCAGCAAATCTGTTTACCAACGCAAATTTTAATTTGGCCCCGAGTGGCTTGTCTACGATATTTATTCTGTGAGGATAATAAAAGCTTGGCGCCATCGAAGTGCGAGCAAGCGAATCTAGGCGGAGGATAAATTTGTTTTGAAACAGCTACGTGGTAACACGTCCCATTGTGACATTAAATTGGGACGCCAGAACGCCGTGACAATTTACTTTTGTGTGTTTGCCTCGTCACATAAAAAGTTTAATCGATGTAAAGGATTGTTACCAATAATGATGCTTTCATGATATACGTATGGTACTCAAACGTGTTTCAACGTTAAACATATTAAATCGTAAGGGTATTCGGGTTACGCGTACATTCAAATAGCTTTTGAAAATCATTATTATGAAGATTTGGTTTAATTGTATACTATGGCAGCGAAGCAAAGAAGATGTAACTATAGGTAACTATTTTGCTAGAATTTTGGCAACCAGCTCGCCCGATAGCGAGCAACTGTTTGGTCAGGGATGGAGCACGTCGATTTGTAGAAATATATTCACTTTAGCCTTAAAAATGCCTAGATTGTAGTTCGAAGAAAACAAAAAAGTTCGCAACGAGTTCTGTTATTGGTCAGCACACATTTTTGGAATGTTCTCTACGCTAGAGTGTGTGTGTTCAGTTCTTCTATTCATTCAGTTGGCATGAAGAGTAAGGATCGAGGGTGTAATAAGGTCATTAAGTTCTTGCGCATAATCACCGAAATGTATACGGTAGAAAATAGACAAACCTGCCACTTTATGGCGGTGCTTCTGGTAACTAAAATTTATAATATAAATAATTATGTTCTCATAAACAAACTACTTATTTTGACATTTATTACGCTAATTAATCTTTATAATGTATGATAGAAAAACATGTCTAATCCTAACTAATATTATAATTCATCCTAACTAATATTATAATATAATACAGAGGAATATAGCCGCAGTCGTTTCAGGACCAATAAAGCTTCGAGCTATAAAAATACATACGTTCGTCTCGAGGAAAAAACTTCGCTTGCACGATTCAGAACTCTCTACATAACAATTGTCAGTCCATACAAAACGTCAAAAAATGCATACAAAATTATCAACGCCATCTAGCGATCTATGGGAAGTAACTTTGTCTCTCTGTCTGGATTTTTGTCGCGTTATCACGGCTAAACGGCTGAACGGATCTTGATAAAATTAGATAAGGAGTTACTGTATATCACAAAGACGGAAATAGGATACTTTTTTTATGTCCATGCGAACGAAGTTGCGGGCAACAACTAGTATTATATAAATCTATGAAGTCTGCAACATGCATGAAAGTACCCTGTACCATACTATCTGTAGTAGCAGTGTATCTGTAGCTCCGGTTTTTTAAACGCTTGATGCGTAAACGTAAGAGATAATATTGGGCTATATATTTAAATTTTAGTTCGTCCATATAATAATTATTCTACATGTTTGGTTTCTATTTTCTTCTTTGGTTTTATCTTTGGTCAATATTACCAAAATTATTTGAAAAAATAATTAATATCTAAATTGTCTGTGCAGTTGAAGCATTTAAATTAGGCGTCTTTTCTACTAATTACTTTGTTAAATCTGAAATTATTATATAGTAATATATTATTTAATATAATTATATTTGTGTTGTATTTGGTTTATGCTCAGTTTGTGCTCTTTTTCTTACTACACAAAACTAAAAAAAAATAAAAACTTAGTTCAAAATTACGGACCATGTTTTTTGTACTCGAAATAACACCTACCTATCAAGTAGGTACTTAGCTACTTTTTCAATAAAATTTGGAACTTACAAGATAATAAAAAATATTTACGCGTCCCAAAAGTTCCGGGTTCTAACAATAACAATTCTAATAAATAAAAACCTTGCAAGTTTTTTGATGTGTATCTTCATAAGAACTTTCCTTTGTAAAAGTTTTCTATCGTGTATATTTGGTAGATAGACAGCATTATCGACTTTTCTCTCTGCTTCTCACCTTGGGCCGTTGAACTACGAGATGAACAATTAATAAAGTTTTATTATAATCAGAACAACTTAATGTAAAACTCATTTAGAACCCAGGGCTTTATTTTAAATTCAAACCCTCTTTAGGTCATAAATTTTGATGATAATAACTGTGGAGACAAATTATTCTGTTTTAATAGCGCTATCTTGTCATACTACAAAGTTCTATCTGAATTTTTTATGGGCTTAGGTTTTAATTTTACAACTACTAATATTAGGAAACTACTAAAATCACCTAGCAGTCTACTCATTTTACAAGGTTTGTTCGGGTCAAATCTTGCACCTGATTTTAGTTCCCCGTGTTCAATTGAGTTGACATTTTGAATGCCTGTCAAGTTCCGATGATAATACAATATTATGAGAGCGAGTGAATCTGATGATGACGGAAAGGGGAAGACTCCTCAGTAACTAAGAGTAAATTAAAGGAGTTTGGACCAATTTTGATTAGCTTACAGTACCAATAACGGATTTATAAAAGCTTGTCTAGAAAATTATTATATTTTTCCACAAAAAATTATTTAAGCTGACATTTAACAAGGACCGATTTACAATAATTTATAATACGGCTTTAAGTTTAGGATACTTAGGTTTCCACGTGTTTTTTTAAAAATGTTTTACGACAAAATTCACAAACATTTTTACACGTACATTACTTAACTTTTTTATTTTGGTAACTTACAATTATTAGAGTCATGAACCTAGTTTATATGTATATTATACTCGGCTCATACTCGTCATAGTCTTCTAATATATGCATAATAATAAATAAAAATATATTATAATATATTCTAATATATGGTATAGCTAGCTTAATTACCTATCCAATAAATCATTGTGCAATGACACTCAACGTACATTCTGGTAGAGATACTAACATGCAATGCAGTCTGGTCCAGACTGCCGCAGATTCATTACTTGACTTGGCGCTACTCGTGAAATACTTGTCATTATGGAGTTCCTCATGGATCCCATTATAAGAACTGGATTTCGGTAAAAACGGGACCAATCTGGAAACTTGCAAACTATGAAAGAATTTTCTAAATCGGTTCATAAATTACGGAGTATGAGTTAAAAAGGGTAACAAATATAAAATAAAATAAAACCTTGAGAACCTCCTTTTTTTTGAAGTCGGCTAAAAACTATCTACTACCCGACCAATGTCAAAAAGTGACACGCCGCGGGAACAGTGCTGCATAGTGAAGTGACACGTATGAAAATATCTTCGATATCGATAAAGAATAATGACGCGGCGGTAAACGAGCCGAAGATCGATGCACCGTCGACTACATGGAACATGACCTGTCGACGCCAGCGCCGACTTATTCGTACTAGCTGATGCAGCCACATAACTGTCGATGATAGTCTGCCTTGTCGCTGAACTTACGTCGTTTCAGGTACGTGGTTTTTTTTAAAGTAGCTGTGATAAGCATTATCCTGTACGTAATTAGAGATCAAGATAATCATATTTTATTTCCTTAAGCACAGGTTACTTACTGTGTTATATACAACTAGCAGCCCGCCCCGGCTTCGCACGGGTATTTAACAAAAAAATACAAATATTTTATATGGTATAGATTTAAGGTAATTTTTTTTACATCTTGGGTTACATTATTGGAGTTTTAGTAAGGATCCCTAATTTTTTTGAAAATATAATCTAGCCTATGTCACCCGGGGATAGTGTAGCTTCCCAACAGCGAAAGAATTTTTCAAATCGGTTTGTTAGTTTCGGAGCCTATTCAATGCAAACAAACAAACAATCAAACTATCTATATATATATTGGTATATATAGATAGATTATGTGAAATACTAATAATTATATATCTACATAGTCTATGGTGGTACTAGTAGGTCCCAAACCAGGCAAAGCCTGTATCTTGGTGACCAAATTTGCTTCGATGTTACAATCTCACTTAGAAGCTTCATCCAACCTGGCTGCCATGTAGATGATTGCACAAATGAAAGTTTGTTTTAGCGCCATACTAGCCAATTTTCTAGCGTTTCCATACTTCTAACACACATATTATTGTACCTTTGTAAGCCAGTACATTTAGCATTTGATCTGGAAATAACTTATAACAGATTTTTTCTGTACATAATTGTGTAACCAACCTCTCATATTATTATACAAGAACTAAACTAATTATACAAAATGCGTATTCGGAACAGATCAAATTTAAAATTTTATAATATCATCTCTATTTGCGCTGATAGAGTCTATTTCAAATGACGATCGTAAGCATAAGCACGGCCACAGAAGAGGGAGAGGTAAAAAATTTTCCTCTTCTGTGAGCAAGGCAGTGAGTCACAGCATAATGTATTATGGCTCAAGTATCAATGCTTTTCCTATGTTTCGTACCTCTAGACTCTTTAATTTAATCTAATATTGTTTCTACGTTAGCAATTTATAACAAACAAAATTTTATATTCATGTTAGGGATTATGTCCGGGTCCTATAAATTAAGTCCCGTAACTTGACTTGGCTAACTTTACTGTGCCTTTTTAAATTAAGGTGTTTTGCAGGAAATTTTAGCTCAAAGAAAACCGAGCTATGAATAATGAGTTCAATTATTATATTCTCAAACCAAAGACTTCTTTTGTATGTTTTTTTCTACAATCTCGGCCAGGCATACCTGTAACGCATCGATTTTTCTTCAGTCAGTGCAAGGTGTCACGAAAGCGACGATTTACCTTTGAAAGGAGACCTAATTTGTCGGGAGTAATGTCCATAATGCAACAATGCCCTCCACGATGACGACGCATAATGGCCATAAAAAGAATTTTATAAAGTCTACTGATATTCAAACCTTTGTCGCATCGTTTTAATAATAGGCTGGCCGTTTTACCTCCGGAGACTCGGTTTTTTGCGAGAGATAAGAATAAAAAACGAGGTCTCTGCTATTGTGGCTTGACTTTCCCTTTGACGGCATGAACGCTTGGTTTTTTAACAATTTTGCGAATAATCAACTGATCGTGACCTAAAACAGTGATAGTATTGACAAAAAGACGGCCACATATCAAGCTCAAAATCTGTCGCCAAGCACCTAAAGGTATATTCCAGCAGCCTCACTTGAGAGCTATATATGAGAGATAGTTGTCCATTTCAGGCTTGATATACAATACTTAATTAGTCCTCTATATACAATCCATATCTATCAGAGTTTGCAAGTTGAAGGGGCAATGGGCAGGCCACATCCCTAGCTGGCCTACCCATTGATAATGATGTGATGACCGGTGGGGAAGAAAGGTTTTTGAGTGGCGACCACGAACCGGAAGACGCAACTTAGGCAGGCCTCCTACTGGGTAGACCGACGACATTGTGAAAGTCACCGGCAGCCGGTGAATGCAAGTGGCAATTATTCTATTATGTTCAAATGGTCAAGCTCATGCCATAAGCTGAAAATGAATACAAACTTATATACAACTTACCTAATTTCTAATGTCAGCATAGTTTATTTCGTTTTTAATTTAATTTTTATTACATTCACCGCACCGTACAGGTTATTGCCTACTAAGCGATACAGGTATCTCCTAGTGCAGTGTCCACAAGTAATCCTTTAACCTTTTTATATTAACGTGTATAAGGTTCGATGTAACTTTTTTTATGTAATAAACGTTTTTGTATTTTTTTGAATAAAAAAATATTGTTTACTTTTATTTTTCAGTTTACGGCGCTTGGGTATGTGAATATGTGAAACTAGTATAGTTTAACAAAATATTTTTTTTAACAAAGTTTCAAAGTCAAAGTTATTTATTGGTGTATATTCATCTACAAGTCAAAAATAATAACCGTTTGTATACAATAGTATGCAAATTACGTAGAGGGTATTCATTGAATACAATGATCATTTATATCAACTTATGAGCTATTTGCTGTATAAAACAACTGTTTTGTGTTTTCTGTTTAGCTGTTTAAAATATATTAGGTTTTTAAGTTTATAAGGCTCAAAATTAAATGAAAATAAAATATACCGAGAAGATACAGTTTTAAATCTACTTTATTAGTACCAAACATCTTGGCGTCAGGTTTCGATTGACGCTCTGCCTTCCTTTTACATAGACTGACGAAGCAGCTAGACTAGACAAGTGTCCACTCAGGTCAGTCAACTCTAAGACCTAAGTGTTTAGGTAAGGCTCTTGTAACCTGTTTCCTTCGAAGCCTTATAAATTCCTTGTTTCACGAAGCCAACGTAACTTGTCGAACGGGTGACGGTGTTGTTTTTCATTACGAAGGAAAGCCTTTACGGGCATTTTCGCTGTGATTTATAAACCTCTTCTTACGACTTCGTAACGGGAAAAGTTTTTGCCTTTGAATAATGAAAATTAGAACTGAGCTTGACGAAGTAGTAAAATAAAAGTTTGGTGGAGGTACGGTTAATTTTATTGTAGATTTGAGAACAGTGATAAAGCGACTTCCTGATTTGATTCTTAAGAAAAATGTATTTGACCTTTAACTCATTCTAGAAGCGCTCGTTTTGAAAATCTATTATAGATGACCTTCCTGGCATAGTTGGTGGCGCGTCTTTCTTATGATTTGGACGTCACGGCCTCGATTCCCGGCAGATGTTTCAATGATGAATTTAAATATCTGCTCTGGGTCTGGGTGTTAGTTGTCTATGTTTTTGGCTATGAATGTGAAGTGAATTTTTAATATAGTGTCATTTTATAGACCTAATAAACTTTACGACTTTAGACTTAAAATTATATCTATCTAGGTAGCTAGCCGTTACCCGCGACTTCGTTCGCGTGGACCTACAAAAAATAAGTTATAATTATACAATGCTAAAATTCAGGTTCAGCTAAACCTGATACCTGTAACCTGGAAAAAGGTTCAGTTTCAGATCCGTGCAAGCCGTGAAAGCGCGATAAACACCCATACAGAGAGACAGAGAGAGAGAGAGAGAGAGAGTTACTAGTACGAAAATATATGAATCGACGTATCCATTACCTAAACCATTAACCATTAACCATTAACTACCTTAAAATTTCGCGATCTTCTATTTTACAAAATTGCTTATAAGATAAAACAGCAATACCAGCCTATTCCCTAAGGCGCAAACAAACCCAAAGAAAAATAGAAGGAAACTCGGCAAAGAAAACAGTGATAAAAGGTTAATCATCCAGAATGGATTCCTTACACCAACAAAATGAATCATTCTTCGCATTACGCAAGGCGTAGAAATAGTGATACCTTACAGTACCATGACAGAAAGATGAATAGCTTCTTAAAGTGGTAAGGTTCTCTTGCACGGGAAGTACTACACATTTGCCAGTTATTCAACCGCCAAGCAGTAGTATGCAAACATTACTCTGTTGACACACTGCAGCGCACTATAGTGATGACATATGGAACTGAAACGTGGTCCTTGACTACTGACTTTTTTGAGAAACTCAGAGTCGCACAGCGGGCAATGGAGAGAGCTATGCTCGGAGTTTCTTTGCGCGATAAATTCCCGAACGAGGATATTCGTCGAAGAACCAAAGTCACCAATATAGCTTTCAGAGTTTGCAAGCTGAAGTGGCAATGGGCAGGCCACATCACTCGAGGAACCGATATCCGGTGGAGAAGAAAGTTTCTTAAGCCATCACGAACCGAAAGACGCAGCGTAGGCAGGGCTACCACTAGGTGGACCGACAACTTTGGTAAAGTCGCCAGCAACCGATGGATGCAAGTGGCACGGTTTCGGTCGGTGTGGCGCTCTAAGGGCCTATGTTAAGCAGTGGACGTCTTCTGGCTGATGATGACAATGATTACTGTGTTCCGAATTGAAGGGCAATGTTCCCAGCGAATTTACTGGGCACACATAGATTTAACATCTAATATCTCATGTGACATGTGACCAGCGCAGTGCAATGCCGCGCATGGTTTTGAACTGTTGATGATCAAAATTCTGGGTGGTAGGTACTGAACTGTTATGGGTAAGCGTAACGCTTATTAACATCAGGTGAGCGACTTTCTCGTCTGGTCACCGAGTACGATAACAAAAACCTGTATTTGATAAAGGTAGGCCGATATACCTATGAAGTACTCAGAAAAATAATAGAGAATCTTTGACGTCGATTCTGTTCTAACCGAAACTAAACCGTTTTAATTAATATATATAAATAAATAATTAGACGAAATCTGACAGCTCTGAAATTATTGTCACCTTTTTTCGCAAATTTAAAGGAATAGAAATGCAGATAATTTTTAGTTCCATGAGATGAGTTTAGTTTATAGAATAGCACAGCAGGATCGATACCAATTGCTTTCAAGTTAAAACCAAACTTAGGCTTTTAAAGCTCCACAGGGTCATTTTTTTAAAATGTACTCGGATATTCGTTCATAAACTATGTACCTCTGAAATCGCTAAAAAAAAACAGCTGTCCCATAGAAAAATATCAATGACACTCGACAAAATGTATGGGACGGCTGTTTTTCTTTTCGCGATCTCGATGGTTGGTCCCATAGTAAAACCTTTGTACTCCAGCTATTCGTATTCGTCAATTGTACCATAAATTTAATGTTGAATGTCAATAACTGACAGTTTAATAAATTAACCTCTTGTATGTAATGTTTTTTTTTTCTTTTTTGTGTAAAAATTCTATGAGGTAATTTTAAACTGTCTTTCTAACATTTTCCAATTCTGGGTTTTTTGTTTTCTTCAACTGTCAAATGAATTATCTTTACCTAGTTCCAAAATAACCCTTGTACGTACAAGGCAAAAAAGTGTTAAATTTTCCATAACGCAGAACGGTTCATTTATATTTTGACCATCATCGCGTGTTTATGTCCTACCCATGTCCAAATTACTAGTTGGCATGCGTGCCTGCGACTGTATCTTGAATATTTTAAGACACGTTGTTTTATATTTGTACTGGAAAGTTTTTCGAGGCCTTCTGTAGTCCTCAGGGCTTTGCGCTTCATCGCATTTAAAGCGTCTCAGAGGGGAATGAATATCAAGGAAAGGGATTCCAGCCAGTTTCGGAACACCCTTAACGATCTGCGTTTCGCATGGAGTTGTACTCGTCAGAAGTCTGTCTGAAATTTAGACGTATTTTCGGCAGACGTTAAGAACAAAAGGTTTGTTGAGTCCGCATCAACTCGCTTTGCAGAGCTTTTGTTCTGTTGTAACTGTTTCAAGCTAAAAATAAGTAACCGTTTCAAAGCTTGACGTTACAAGCCTGACGTTAAAACAAACGTATGTTGCTAAATATTGTAGCTATTGCAAAGTTGTTCAAATAAGTATCTCCCACAGATTGCTGACGTTCAACCACGTCTTTTGGTGGGTCAGCGCTAATAAAGTGCCACCAGGTTTCATATGAGTCGTGGTAGCTCAGTGTTTGCTCGTTCACCTCATATTCGTGAGGACGCGGGATCGAACTGGGGTTGGTATAAAATGGAATTAAAATTTACGTACCACATACCACAGGCTTTTCGTTGACAGCATCGTGGGTAAACCTGGATTTTTCCGGATAAAAAATTCAATGGCATATGTGAGTCCGATATCCCGCACTAGGCCAGGGTGGATATGTCGTACCCTTAGGTCGATATCCCAACAGTGGGATTTTTAAAAGGCTGATTCAGTGCAGGTATTTGGTCCTTGATATGTCCTGAAACTGCGACCAATACCGGTGGATGGGTAGCAGCGTCCTCTTAGTATAAAGTATGGCAAACTACCCCTTTTCTAAGGGATTTGTTCAGAAGTCGACGTCTTGGCTGATGATGAAGTACTAGGTGTGCTAACCGTCTTTGACCACACCGTCCCTTGACATCAGGTGAGTTGTCAAATGCCTCTTGACATATTAAAATGTCCTAGTATTTTGTTCTGAAAAAACAATTACTAAGGCATGGTAATGGCCTTAGAGCTGCCCCGCACTATAATTCTATCTAAATACTTAGCCTTCAAGACAAGCAAGTTCAGCCCACAGGCAGAACAATACGATATTATAAATACACTTACATTAACGTCTTTACTTGTCAGTTCTCCATCTTATCCTAATAAATGATCATGTCACCCGTACCCGTCGGTCTCTGGAACAGCGCATTGTAAAGCCGGACTAATTTCAACTAATGAGACTTCGGAGGGAACATAACGTAAGTCCGTCTGTACAAACAGCCATTTAATTAAGTCGAAAGTTGCAAAGGCATATTTATCACCCGTTTGTTAACAAATCCCAGGTCAAAATTGCGTGTATTGTATATTGTCATTTTTAACTCCACTCTCATTGTTAACACATTTCCGCTGGAGCATTGCCGGTCAGAATACGTTTTATTTACAAAACAACGTTGAATTATAGCTGCAAAGTCACAGGATTTATTGTTCGGTTGTACGGCTGCCCTCCAAATGAAATATGAGATCCTTACCCCGATTTTGGTTTAAAACGGAAACACTGAAAGCGAGGAAAACATTGATGGGGTCATCAAAAGTAATAAGTCATTCACCCTGTTACTGAATGATAAATTATTATTTTACACGACGTCGTAAAAGTTGGCATTAACAATTAAGGTGCAAGAACTCCGCGGAGCCTTCACTTCATTTTGCTTAGAGGCTTATGAAATCATTAAAAATATGACTCATTATTCAGGACCGTTCTCAATTTTGTGCAAGTACCTAATCATGTTTATTACTGTCCAAAATGATTACATTAAAGTAACATCTCATTTTCGAAACATTTTATCTACCGACATAAATAAATTTAAAGAATTACTCAAAAAAAAATACTAGATGTTTTAATAGTGTTTTTAAAACCATTGACAAAAATTCCACTTTTGAAATTTTCCATTAATGTCTAACCACCGTCGACTTGTTTGCTGCTTACTCGCGGGAACTCATTACCTGCTTCATTAAAGCGAGTGTACTCCTGAAAAAGTGTTAATAGTCTTCACCGGCTTTGTGAAATACCATCATTTTGAGAGTTGCCTGTTTTGACATTGCTACGTTGATCAAAATTTAAATATTCTGTCTCTTATGTTTCTTTTTCTGCAGAACTTCGTATTATTTTATCAAACTTTTTGGTGCCACTATTTTTGACTCTGCGTGCACTTGTAATATCACAGTAAAAACGAATTACCGTTATTATAAACAGAGTTTTTGTAGTAGATGTGACGTGTCATTTGCGTGACAAGCTTTTTTAGGCACTCCGATTTTTGTTTGATGTTCATTAAAAGTTTAATTTCGCAAATTACTCGAAACCCAGTTAGTATTCATTGCCTACCTCTTGTGTACTTACTCAATTACACTAACTACGTTACACGTTACGAGTAATTTGCGAAGAATTTACTTTCGTTAATAAACAAGCTTGTAGATTCCCAAATTAAAAATCGTTAGTATTTATTCGAAACTCTTATACGAGCTCATGCTAAGAAGTAACTATAACACCGTCTATGTATTCCCTGTTTTCTCCTATGTTTTAATTTTAAAAAAAAGGTTGTAGGGTATCAGTGCATGGTATCTATAAATCGAAGGCAAAAAAGTATTTTCTTTAGTATCCATTCATGGAGGAAGCTGAGGAATACGTTTGTATGGAATTAACAGTGCTGTAGTTACGTTTTATGTACGCTGCAAATATTTTTTAGCTGCGTCTTTCAACAAACACTTTGCTCGTAACGTTATTTGACTATTGCCTGCAGTGTCGCTTATAGAATGCATTGTGCTATCTACACCTACACACGTGTTACACGTGACTTGGAAGCTGAGCATTAAATTCGATACGTAGCGTTTTCATCTGCGATTTCACAAGGACAAAGGACAATTTTCAATCTCTCTTTTTATTTTTTCCTGCCGCTTTTACGATCACAGTAAACGCGGAGATATGGTCGTTTCTTATGATCTTTTTATGTTTCATTTCGAGAATCGAAAATGTTGGACAGACGTCATTAGGATGTTTTTTGAGGTGTCCAAATACATTTTCTCAGTGAAAACTGGTGCCTAGGGAACGTGTTTATTGCGGAAAAACTTCTATTTACGGTTTTTTAGCAATTTGCGTGTGATATGAAACGAGGTCATTTTTGGAATTCCCTAATAAGCTCGGGAACTTTTATAAGTTTGTCAGGCTTCGTCCTTCTGTCTGTACGTCTTTATATAGTGAACTGTTTATTTATAAATTGTTCTTAATACTATGAAAACTGATGTGGTTTCCACACATTTTATTTTATTTATAAAAAAAAAAACTTAATTAAAGTCACCGAATGTGATAAAAACTATAGTCGGAATAACGGACTCAATTTAACGTGAGTATTCCCGTTTTATTAAAATAAAAATGTTTACACCATTTGATATATACAATATCTATATAAGTATGTATTTAAAAATATATATGTAAGTCTAGTCTCTGGCAGCCATATTACAAGCATTGCTTAGTTTGGGGTCAGATGACCGTGTGTGCAAAAATGTCCCAGATATTTATTATTTATTATTATTAATATAAAACATAACTATTATATAGGACAAAACGATTTAAAACTAGTGATCTCTTACAGGCAACCTTAATAACACTGCACTGCATTTTGTGATAATTATATTAATAATATTATAGAGTGTACAGTGTACACACTAGAGTAGGCAAGCATTTTACGTTAAAAATACATCGATATGAAACTTAAATAATATATCGAGCCGCAAAAAGCACATGTTAAGATAAAATCTCTTACAAAAATAAATCAAACGCTAGACGTAAAATATTTCATTTTCTCGAGTAAAAAATGTATTTGTCCAAAAAGTTTTTACGATAAAAATGTTACTTACACATAGGCATAATATATTCACGTCGATAAATTTCTCAACTAATATCACTTGCGATAACTTTTGATTGCCTCGTCGTACTTCTATCGTATCAACACCCCTCTCCATCAAATGCAAGGCTGTTGGCACAGCGTAAATAATAACTCTACATAAATGAAAGCTGGTTATTAAGAATTCGTACTAGTATTAGGTATTCCAGAGTCACAAAATAAAAAATAAAATACAAATACCCACTCCGAGATGACTATTGAATAAATAAAAACTCCAGATACGTCGCAATAGAGTTAATTTTAGCACGCACAACGGAGCGTACCTAAACTGCATAACGCTCGAAGCGTGCTTGCAGACCTGACCCTAAAACATTGTTGAATTACGGGCGACTGCTCACGGCGTCTATTGTAACGTAATGCTCCAAATCTAATCTTGGATTGTTACACAACAGGCGAATGCTCCCAGTGAGGGAGCGCTTGTTGTAACATAATGTTTTAAATCGAATCTTGGATTGTTACACGACAGGCGCAGGCTCCCAGTGAGAGAGCGTCTATTGTAACGTAATTCTCCAAATCGAATCTTAGATTGCTACACAACAGGCGAATGCTCCCAGTGAGGGAGCGCCTATTGTAACGTAATGCTCCAAATCGAATCTTGGATTGTTACACAACAGGCGAATGCTCCCAGTGAGGGAGCGCCTATTGTAACGTAATGCTCCAAATCGAATCTTGGATTGTTACACGACAGGCGCAGGCTCCCAGTGAGAGAGCGTCTATTGTAACGTAATTCTCCAAATCGAATCTTAGATTGTTACACAACAGGCGAATGCTCCCAGTGAGGGAGCGCCTATTGTAACGTAATGCTCCAAATCGAATCTTGGATTGTTACACAACAGGCAAATGCTTCCAGTGAGGGAGCGCGTATTGTAACATAATGCTCCAAATCGAATCTTAGATTGTTACACAACAGGCGAATGGTTCTAATGAGCCTAATATAACTTATAATCGTTCTCGTGAGGAGATATAAAAGCGCTCGCAGACTGCAAAAGTCAAAAGTCACATGCTTAGGAATCGCAGTTAGTAAGACAGGCCTGCGAGAATCATTCAAATTAAATACTCGCATGCAACATGAAACTGAAACAATAAACATTTCTGTATTTTGTATTTTATTTAACTAATCAATATACTAGTAGTTCGCGGTGAACTGAGACCTCGCGATCCCTATATCTTCACAACCCCTGGACCGATTTAGCTCATATTTGAACTTGAAAATTGTATTGAAATGGGCTACTTGCCTACAAAATTTCATGAAGATCGGATCATCGGTTCACAAGTTATCATCGGACAAACATACACGCAAACATACAAACATACATACAAAAGCCGATTTGTCCCAGTAAATTCTGAGACCTTCGCTTCGCTCGGTCAAATAAAAGTTTCTAAAAGGCCCTAAAAGTTCTGACACTGAAGCTAATCACTGAGCCTACCAATTTTTCGTAGACGACAAAGCACGTGGTGTTAAAAGGTTTAATTGAAGATAAGAAGTAGAAAAATAATAATAAAAATGTACAAAACAGTTTGGAGAAAATATGTTTCTAACCCCCGAATACTGAAACGTTTTTTTAACTTTGACGACAGATTATGTCTATTGCTGTCTTTGTCATTTGCTTAGTGCCAGACAATGGCAGCATTTTAATTAATCTGTTGTCAAAGTTAACAAACGTTTCAGTATTCGGGGGTATATGTTTTATTATGAAAACTGAAGTAGTTTTGATACATTTTGTTTTAATAAGTGCAAGTCGAGGTCGCGCGCGTGTCTCGCTTACCATTCCTTGATAAAGGTCACCGAATGTGATCGAAACTATAGTCGGAATAACCGATTCAATTTCACGTGAGTATTCCCGTTTTATTAAAACAAATTGTATATATTATTGTATTATAGTTTACTTTTTTTTTATTTCCCTGTCTAGTCACTATTTATGGCGAATGTTGTATGTGCCTGTAAAGGGTGATCATATCAGTTACATGAACTTACGTAGAAATATGTTATAAGAATGTAAAATATGTTCACTGTTAGCGTATCTCAATAAATAAATAAATATTTTTTTTATATTCCCTTATGTAGACTAAATGTCTCGATTAATATTTAAGTGTGAGGTGTCTTGGTAGGTGGTAGGTCTAGCTAGGGTGAGGTTATCTTCATGTCCAGAATGTAATGAAAGTTGGAATTTTTGGTCTTTATTTTTTGGTTTCATGATAACTTTAACCCCAAACAAGTTACGACTAAACCAAATATGTTTCGAAACTCATTGGTATTTTTGTTTTCTTCAAACCAGCAGAACATAGTAGTCTGGAATTGAAAACGGTAAGGAGAAAGTACGGTGCGTGATAGTGAATTTAACTACCTAGAACAAACGACGTCTAATGCTAACTAAAAAAAAAGTAGTAATGTATTTTATCAGTTATGTGGTTATTATAGCACAAGCCTGCTTAGTTTGGGGCTAGATGGCGCTGTGTGAAAAGCGTCCACCACCAATCACACTAATATTATAAATGCGAAAGTTTGTGTGTTAATAGGTAAGTGTGTAAATATGTAAGTATGTAAGTGTGTTTGGTCCCGTTCAACTCTGTAACGGTTGAAAGGATTTAGATAAAATTTGGTATGGCGTAGCTTATGCCTTGGATTAACACATAGGCAACTTTTATATCCCGAAAAAAATAACGGTTCCTACTAGCGGGTAAAACCGCGGGGCGCAGCTAGTATTTATATAAACTCTGATGTTGTACATACGTTGCCGTGTCATCAAAATAACCCCAAGTTTTTCAAGTGTTTATACTGTTCCCATAACGAGCCAATAACTTCAAACAATATTACTTGAGGTAGGTACTTATCGTTGTTCAAAACCAATAATGTTAAAAGTTGTGTCGTGCAACAGTTAATATACTGTAAGCTCACGTTGTCTGCACGCAAATACGATTTTATCTGTATTTCTTGTTCAATTGTTTTTCTTCTGTTATTTTATTTTGTTGAATGTAATATGGACCGAAACTAAATGTTTTTTTTTGTTTAATATTTATTTTTAGATTAAATTTTCACGGACATCTGCGCAAGTAGTGTTTAAACATCAGTTTTTGTTTTACTAAAAATATGTGGATCTACTGTGTTTAGCCACAAACTCTTCTGATGAGAAGCGTGATGGGTGGGTGGTATGGTGGTGGACGTGACAGAGGTGTTTGATTTGATAATTATAAGGCTGCTAGCTGCACCGCGCGGTTTCACACGCTATTGTACATAAACTAATACTGGGATATAAAGTAGCCTATGTATTGATCAAGGATGTAAGCTACCATCATACCAAATTTCATTAAAATCCGTTCAGCCGTTACAGAGTTTGACGGTTACAAACACACTTACATACTTACTTACACACTTATACACAAGCTTTCGCATTTATAATATTAGTGTGTTATGGTCTATTTTCTAGTATCCGGCAAAAAAATATATAACTGGTGAATTTGAAAACTGTAAACTTACAAGTATGTCTAAATTCATAGTCATAGTCCCCTAATAGTTTTCTATTAATATAGATTATTATTTGCTTATTTTTGCAATAGGATCGACAATCTTACATTCGACATTCTAACCTTTGTGTAAATTCTATTTGTTTATTCCTTTTTTTTTGTTAGACAACATTGTAGGGGCAGCAGTTTGGATTCGACTACACAGGACCAAAAAATAGTCACAAGGAATATTCAGCGATAGATGGGTCCTTAGACTTGGAAAATTAAGAACTGGAAGTTGTATAACTAGGTACTTACAGTTTCCCTTTTGCCAAGGCACATGCCGTGGTGTTCGTGAGCCCGAGTGATCGGTTCCATATCATCAACGTGCAAATAAATAATTGTACAGCGGCTTTTCTTCTTCAATTGGTTCGTGTGCAGCTTTTAATAAAGTGTGCGCTTGTACAGACGTTTTGAGTTCTTACATGTTGCAATACGTGTTTACCTCGCCCCCTTAGCACCGCCCTTGAAACGGCTTACTCCAGAAATCTCCTTAGATAGCCCCCTGTGAAGGGAATTTCTGGATTTTTTGTCCATTAATCCCTTTGGCATCAATTTGAGGGGCGACAGGGGATTATTGTAAAAAAATAGACTATGAATACGTAATAAGTTGTTTTCATTTGATTTAAACAATAAAATAAATGATTAAGGGATTTCTGGATTTTTGTCCAATAATCCCCTTCAACAAAATTAAATAAATGGCTAAGGGGATTTCTGTCTTTTTTTGGCCAACAATCCCCTTAGCATCTAAGGGGATTAATGGACAAAAATCCAGAAATCCCCTTCGCAGGGAATTGTCTAGGGGGATGTCTGGAGTAAGCCCCCTGAAACAGCATATTTTTATTTGTACTTACTTGAAATTATGTCAGATCTCTAGCTTTTAATCAAGAGATCATGACGACGACAAGATTGTGTGTGATGCTTAGTGTCTTCTTCGTTTGAAGCTTTTTTTCTTTTATCATCAACCTTGATTTACGTATACAAAAACACCCCTAAAACTTCCACGTAAGGCGTGACACAGACTTCCTCAACGCACGCACGATTCCACACAAGGTTTCTCATAAAATAATTACAGTCCTCACACGGAAAAGGCGTTTCGCCCTGCATAATACATTATGCAAACGAACTGAAATATGTCCATATAATGTTCATGTTCATATTATGTTCAACTACAAACATGTGAAAAGCGATATTTGTGTTTACACGTTCGCTGTTAAGTGAATGACAAACATAAGGTGTACCTACAGTATAAGTTTCAAGGCTGGCTTTCATGGTAGATAGTTTGCTTGAATGGAAGTTTTCAGTTACAGCATACTGCAGTTACAAATAAATAAAAAAAAAAAATATTGAGGCAATCATATAATTTTATCTGTATTAAACAGAAATCTTGTTTATTTTTAATCGTTTTATTAGATGAAAATTTGCCGTGTGTATACACTGGTAACTTTTTTTTTAAATGTCACCCTATTAGCCTAATCTGCTCATAGCGTCATTGGCTAAAATCAATCAATATAAACGGGCTTCCTGTATCTGAGCGAGTAAAGTTTATTGTACTAATTCGCTTCGAAAACGGCCGTCAAAATAGTAGATGAAATTATTATTTCAAAAATTGCTCAGGGTCTACGACTCCTAAAATATATTAATTCCTTTTAAATAAAATCATTTTGAATCCCAATTAAAATATTTATAGGTGTATTATGAAAATATTTTAGGAATATGAAAATAATGTTAGGTTAGGTTAAAAAAAACACTAACTTCATCTAACTTTCAGATTGTTGTCTAAAATGGAAGCAGATATTTTCACGTTTGTCAAGGCGTTTGTCATTTTATAATTACGCTTTTTAAGATAGATATATCGTTTTAGTTATTTACTCTATTGTCTACGAATAGTTTTTAATACATTGATAAATGTTTTGTATCTTATATCGATGCATAAATACAATTCGTTTGGATTGTAACAGCGATCAGACACCTTGCCTTAGGCTTTGCCTCTCAAATTAAGGCTGGCTATTACTCAGCCTATATAGAAATACTTACCAAAAACCAACTGTAAAACGAAAGAGTTTTAAATAATAAAATTGCAATATAACAACAATAGATAATTAACCAAGTGAGCAAAGCGAACGAAAGTCTCAGCTTTAACTGGAAATATTTGCTTTCATTTGTCCGTATATTGGTACTTGCGTACAGGTCGTATTTTTCAACCGATCTTGACGAAATTAGGTGTAGGTTCCACAAATTTGTAGATTTTTTTGTCGCTGGAGATTTTTGATTGGAGGGGTATTTCTCCCAAAAAGAGGGAAAATTTGCTACGGCGCCATATAATGGCCGATTTTAAAAATATGCGTATATACTCGTACTCATGTGGTACTTACGTACACGTCCTTTTTTTTCAACCAATATTGTCAACTTGGTATACAGGTTTTTCAGTCGTGGACGATGGTGAAAAAAGTTTATCCTCGCGAGGTCTTCTGTTTGCAGAAATACTAGTATCAATAGATTTTGTTAGCGATAGATTTTATTAGCAATATTGCAACAGTGAAAGCTTTTATTCCTCTTACATTGCATTTTGAGCTCGATCTACTTTTGCTTTGCCCTGTAAAACTTGTAGCAGCAATTTTATCGGTTAATATTTCATACTTGAGAAAACCAGAGAGTTCAAAGATATAAAAGTAACTCACTGCAAAATGTAAAATAAGTTCCCTTGATTACTTAAATTAAAACTACGGTTGACTAGCAGTGCCCTGCGGTTGTACCGGCTATCCTATTGAAACTTATTTGTCCGGGAAAAAGGTAGTTTTTGTATTATTTATAAGCTACATCACCAAACAAAACAAATTAACAAATTTCACCAGAATCTGTTTAAACGCACTCACATTATTAAAATACCGACTTTTTTCTCCAAAGGACTCAAACGTTTGGGAGAAAAAAAAACAATGAAATTTTTAAATGAAAAGGTCATCAGAAACACCGTGTTTAAAAAACAAGGATTAATCACATTATCTCTTATTAGATCAATTCTCAGCCTTTAGGCCATGTTACCGACTTCAGACTGATGGCAGCAGGAGACAGCGACAACCCAAAGTGCATGTAAGGAAACATTCTTGACTTTGTAAAGCGAGAAAGGGCGGGGCGACTTCAAAGTAAGGAAAAGTGTGTTGTGATTGAAGTCGGGGGCTACTACAGCCGGTCTTAATTATTTCGAGAATTTAATAGAAACAAGATTGCACTCTAGTTTCTTAAATACAGTTCCTTCGTCCAAGCCCATCGAGTACATATTACAACTACAAATATAAAAATATCAATCAGTATATTATTTTTATCATTACTGGGTATTCAATAAATTTCGAAAGCCGAACGGTACAATTCGAACTTTTTCGTGACTTATTTGCGGTAGCGCATTTTCGGAACGCAAGTTTTCTTATATGACCGTAATGTGACACTTAAGTTTTAAACTAAGCTAAGGTAAAAAATTAAGCTGAGCTTTGGTCGCTGCCCGCTGAGATCGTAAACGTGACTTAACGTTTTGAATTCTCTAGCAGTGCTGCAGATACTTTTATCGGTGGTCACCGTCTAGTTTACAACCGTCGTTAATTCACAATTTAATTGCAAAACATAAAATACTTTCCACTTCTAAGTACGTTTATCTAAAAGTGGAATCATATTGATTACACACTCGCCCACAAAAGCGAAAATCTCTAACTTTCCGCAATATGGCTGGAAATACATCACTTGGTTATATACCGTATGTACCAAAGCGAGCATGGAATCAGTTGAACCTTAACAAATGGTCGGCTATAAAAATAAATAAAACTTGGGCAGGCTTTTCTTTTTATCTAGCCCTGAGAAGGAAAAGGAAATGCGGGGGTCAAGTTTCTGGGAACCTTTTGCAGTTTCGCATTCCGTCGCGATAATAGATCTCGTGTGATAGTGTCCTTACTATCTTAGTGTGTGTGCCATTACTGTCTTCATTTCCGTCTCAGATTGAGACTGAAATGAATATTCTTTATGCGGGTTCTACGGTTAAAGGAATCTTATTGTTACTACTTTTTATCTTACTGCCTAAGAAGGGTAATGTGTTTGGGGTGTGTGTAAATATGTAATACAGAAATACAGAAATACAGAAATACAGAAATACAGATATACAGAAATACAGAAATATAGAAATACAGAAATACAGAAATATTTATTTCGTAACAAAAAATACAGACACACAAAAGAAACATAATAATAAATTAAATATACACGAAATAGACAGGAAGTGTATTTGTCACGAAACCGGCCCCAACTCAGCATAAGCTGGCTGTAAACAACCAGCGCTGGTATGTATGTTTGTGTGGTTCTGAATATCATATAGCCTAAACGGTTTGACTGATTTTTACGAGTGAGAAGTCGTTGGATTCCTCTTTATACCTGGAGTGACAATATCATGGGCTACATTTTGTAGTCGGGTTTTAGTTTTAATTCTACTATTTGTTCACACTAAACGTTCATCTAATCAGTTGCTATAATAATACGCATAATAAAACTCGTTCCGAACGAACTTTCCTCATTCCAAGTCGTTTTTGTGAGGAGCATGGCACGGATTTGAATATTCATATTCATATTTATAGTCTTGAGACTATCTATAGTAGAATTTACAGTCACTTATAAAAAGGAAAATATTATTAAGCATCAATTAAGACAACTTTATAAGCAAAGCTACAACAGAATGAAGTAATAATGAAACACGAATAGATTCTAAAACCGATACGAATGAAATAGTTCAGTGTAAAAGTTCAGTTGTTTGAATATTCAAATCCGTGCCATGCTCTTCACAAAAACGACTTCGAATTACGAAAGTTCGTTCGGAATTGCCTTCAATTAATCTGTACGGTGTAGTTTCCAATTTTCTTGTTAATTAATTTTGTTTGAGTTCATTTTTTTTCCCTGACAAGCCTACGTCTTGTCGGTTTTAATAATGTCGGAACTAACAGTTTTTAGGGTTCCGAATGACGATACACGAGAAAGTGGCGGATAACTAAATAAAAAATAATAAATATTGATGGAAGTTTTTCACACACAGCGCCATCAAGCACCAAACGCAAGTAGTGACGCAAGCACGACGTAAGCTTGAAGACTTTTTTTTTATCACCGTAGAGCACAAATTCAACTTTAACCAATTCTGAATCAGAAGCATCTGATAACACGGCAGTTTAGAGAACTTTTCTGTTCTAAATATATTCTTTCTAGAGACAAATCGCCAGTGGAAAGTTTTCTGCTTACGCGCGTCTTAGCATTCAAGAAAAAAGTGTCGTAAATCCGTGAAATGAAGAAATAGATGGAAGGCTACTCCAGGATAATTGATTAAAGGGAACAGTTTTTTGTTACTTGGGTTTAATAAATCTGGGTTCAAGTCAAATTGGAAGACGGTGATTGTTTACTTGTTTTTTTTTCATTTAAAATTGGTTTACTATAGTTACAAGAAAAGAACATGATTGCCCGAAATAATCCTTTTAAGTCAACTGCCTTACAAGTAGGTTAATATTTTTGAGAGTATGTTTTTATGTAATTAGTAGTATGATTTGTGTTAGTGGTAGAGTTTTTCTGCAGAGTCTGCTCAGAGCTGCTCATTCGATTTGGATTCTTCGGGCGACCTCTTTGTCCAAGTTGGACTTGCCTAACTGAACAATCTGTCCAAGGTATTTATAGTGGTCAACAACTTCGAGGGTATCGTAAATACTTTATGACCTTCTTTAAAACTCACTGGCAAATTATTATGTATATTATATGGATATGCCATTTTGAATTTCGAATAATATTTTACTGTTTCATTCTTTTATGTAGGCGGGTTTTAGTTTTAGAACTTATATTTTGCTATATTCGTCTAAGCATGTACAAAGTGTCCATACTTTTCCAACAGAATCTTCTTCTTAAAGGCCATGAGGTTCTACCAATAACAATATACCGCAAACAACCTATCAGAGACAAACAAATCGACATATAGACAAAAACAAGGCCATATAACTTCAGGCCATATATTATGAAGACTTATATCGTTGTTTATCGGAAGAAAAATCTGTAGTTCCGAGGACGCTTCCTTAAGGCGCTGATAGACCTGAACGTTAAATCGAGCAGAACATCAAGCATTCGCCGTTTATAACTTGTATCGAACGGTTTTTTTTTGTATGGTACTGACTAATGAGACGTGCTCGTCTCATTAGTCGCTCACCTGTTGTTAAGCGTCACTCTTACTCATAACAGATAATACCACCCAAAAGTGTGAACTTCAACAGTTCCAAACTCTGCACGGCACCGCACTGCGCTCATCACCCTGAGATATTACATGTTAATTCTCTGTATGTCCAGTAATTTCGCTGGAAACATTGTCCTTCAATCCGAAACACATTAATGCTTGCACACTACTGCTTGGCGGTTGGATAACTGGCAAATCTCAATCAATCTCAATCTCATTTATTCATAACCATTGGTCACACGTCAGTTTCTATTTGTTATACATTTTAAACAAAATAATAATAATAATAATAGCAAATATAAGTAAGTACATTGGTAAATTCATGTCAAATCAAATCAAAGGTGTGGTACTTCCCCAGACGGACTCCTGCAAAAGAGTCCTACCACTACAAAAACTGAATGGCGAAATGACGCAAACATGGTATCAAGCAGTGTAGTAAATGATTAATTAAATAATAGTTATAAATCTATTTCGTTTCGAAGATCTCAGACTTAACTTTGCCCAGGAAAATAGTATCGTTGCTCTTCTTCGACGAAATGCAAGTGCCGTTTCTGTATTTACCAACATAATTTACAAAAAATGCATATAACTTTACTGTAATTTTTTCTTAAAATTATTATCTTGTGTCATTTACTAGCCTTGTGGCTCAGTGGGTGGATTTCCGACTTCTGAGCTGTAAGTTGTGGGTTCGATTCCCATCCAGGACGAACATTTGTGTAATGAACATGGATGTTTGTTCTTTGTCTGGGTGTTTCTATGTATTCTATGTATGTATTTACAAAAAAAGTATTTAATGTATTCTATCACTTATCTGGTTCCCACAGTACAAGCTTGCTTAGTTTGGGGCTAGATGGCAATGTGTGAAAATAACGTCCATCAATATTTATTATTTATTTATTGTTTTTATTTACAATTTTTAGTGATTATTGTATCATACATTGTATCATATTAGTCATAATTTAACCTGGCAGAGGTTTCTCTTGGCATCAGATTCTCTACTATTACATAATTAAATAGCGTAAACAAGTAATTAATTAGCGAGATAAAACAATAGGTAAGATTATTCATTTTCTGTTATGGTAAATAAAACTAGTTATCGCGACGACACCGAGCGAATCCCGCTCGATGCTTCCATTTTTTAGCAGGTAAGTAGGTACTTAAGTACTTTGGTTATAAAACAGACTACGTGAAACAGTCCATTGGCGCCTTATTAAACATCCAAGAAACATTTACTGGTAAGAAAAGAGAACCCCTCAAGAGAGTTGTATAAATATACATTGAGCGTCGTCAGGCTCATTAAATATAACCTGAGTATATATATATATATATATATAAAAGATACTATATGTAGAGCATACTATATGATACTATATGTATAAATAAACAACTTAAGATTGCCTACTTGTTTCTTAATTACATTGTCACTCAGCAGATAATGATTATAAAGTTCTAGTAGTAAGTTTGCACTTACTTATTTTCTCACAAAGGCTGATAAAAAGTAGTGTCAACTTCAGCAGCAACACTATTTTAAGCTCGAGTGGCGTAATATGAATCGCTCGCTGGCCTCAGGATTGTACTTTAGATTTCTAGTTTACTCAGAATCCTTCGTTCCGCCCTGGCTTTAAAGAAAAACTCTCCTTTGAAATATTTATTTGCTCCCAAATAATTACTTAGTTTAATGAAGATGTACTCAAAATCTAATAAGATATTCCTAATCCCTAAAACTCACAGATGAAACTAAATCCAGAACAGAACAGAAGAAAGAAGTGTAACCATCATATTATAGGGATATTTTCAATTCACCAATAACCCCTCGCAGGCAGCTCATCTCTACTCATACCTAACCACTCTAGTTCCCTGAATTAAATTCGTCTCTTTCGTCCTAAAGAAAACATTTTTAAATTGGGGTTTTAAGTGACAATAATATAACGCGGTAATGAACGGTGAACTAAGTAGGTATGAAATCTAAACTCTTCATAGCGAAATTTACTCAACGAGAGAGATAAACTTCATGCGTCAAATACTGTAGTTTTCCATAAAATGCACGGCTTACGTAAGATCCAAATTTGAGGTGCATTATTACTGTTTATGCCGGATCTGTCAAAGCAAATTTTAATAGTAAATCGAACAAAGTTTTTCATACCATTTGAGACTTGGCTTTCCTATAATGATTAATATCTGGTATTGCACTGCCGATAAGCGATGGGGAAGAAAGGTTCTTGAGTGGCGACCACAAACCGGGAGACTCTGCGTAGGCAGGCCTACATTTGACATTGAATTCTTATAATTATTATTTTATATTTAATTTAGGAAAGAACCCACTACATTCCGCTCAACTACGCTGTAGTATACGAAATTAAATAATTCCTAGTTTTTTTATAATGTACCTGACGTATAAATGTTTTTATGAATAAATTCAATATTCACATGAATTATATGAAGACAACTCTTATACGCTGCTATCCATTTGTGATTGAAACAAATTTAGAACAAATTTAGTGCTGTAAGATTAATAAAGATTACAGTAGAGAGTAGAGAGGTTAGAATTTTGATAATCGATGTAGCCTTTATAAGTAAATTAAGTAAGTAATAAGTAAGTAAGTAATAGTAAGTAATTGTTTTTTTAATATAAAAATAAAATTTGGCTTGGGTTGCTCCGTCTTCATTCTATGAAGTATATCCTTATCATCATCGACGCCCGGAAAGCGTCCACTGCTGAACAAAGGCCTTCTCCTAGACTGCCCTTTAGGCCACTTATCCTTTAGGCCGCCCCAGTATTATCCTAAAGGACTTAAAATATTTACTCATACTAAAATTAAAATAATTCAGATTCGAACTTTTATTTTAAAACAATTGCTTCAAAAGCTATTGTCACTCATGGTGTTTTTAATTTAATATGTATAATTATTTTTAATTGTGCCTTGTTACACAAATGCTGTATTCGTAAATAATGAAATATTTTCGAATTGGACGGAGGATCTTAAAATCTCTAAGAATAGAGTTTCATATATACGACAATGCTTCGGTGTTTTTATGGAAACCATATGCATGCAAATGCATCGGATGTGATTTTGGTAGAGTGTTTTCGCTGCGCCACGGATTTAAAGTTTACTTAAATTTTGTGGCGGGGTTCGGTATAATATTTTTGAAAGCTACGTACGATGAACTAGTTAAGTTATGGCGCTACAAGGGGAAGAACTTTGTTCTACAGTGGACGTCATCTTGCTGATAATGATGATGAGGTAAGCTGAAAATATCAGATTGAGAATTGTTTTTTTTTTTTGTTACTCCCTGTCGAGACGAGCAAGTCGCTCACCTGATGTCAAGCGTCAAGCTTGCCCATAACAGTTCAGTGCCACCCAGAATTTTGAACTTCAACAGTTCAAAACTATGCGCGGCAACGCACTGCGGTCGTCACCCTGAGATGTTAGATGTTAAATCTCTGTATGCCCAGTAACTACGCTGGGAACATTGCCCTTCAATCCAGAACACAGTTATGCTTGCACACTACTGCTTAGCGGTTTAATATCTGGCAAAGGTGTGGTACTTCCGCAGGCGGACTCTGCAAGAGAGCCCTACCACTACCCCTGTAGTTGTGAGCCCTGTAGATTACCGAAAGGTTTTTGAAGTTGATAAATATAAGTAATAAGAAGAAGAAGATTGCCTAGAAGAGATCTCTTTAAGCGATAAGGCAATTAGGTACCAATCCGTTGTACTAATAACTATATAAGTATGTATTTAAAAAATATCTATGTACGTATATCAGTCTCTGGCAGCCATATTACAAGCTTTGCTTAGTTTGGGGTCAGGTGACGATGTGTGCAAAAATGTCCCAGATACTGCTTACTGTTATTGCTGTTTAAACTTAATTTGATTTTTAATAAAGAATGATATATCTATCTATGTTTAAATTTAAAATCGTTTACATTCTATTTCGCCAGTTATTCAACCGCCAAGCAGTAGGGTCTAATAAAACTGTGTTCCAGATTAAAGGGCAACAGTAAAAAGCATAACATCTTACATATCAGAGTGACGAGCGCAATGCATTGCCGCGGATGATTTTGAACAATAAAAGTTTAAAATTATGGATGCCATTGAACTTTATAGGCAAGCGTGATGCTTACCATCAGGTGAACAAATTGCTCAGTTTAACAAGTAAAATTACCCGACTGCGAAATAATTATAGCGTATGTCACTCCGGACGTATAGAGGAATCCAACGACACCTCACTCTTTAAAATCGGTCAAGCCGTTTTGGCTACAGGAAGTGATATAGGATAACACAGTCATACTTACATACACCCCAAAAGTATTAACCTCTTTCTTGGACAGTCGAGTTAAAAGGCGGAAGTACTCGTTACATAGATTTTGCTTTAAAAAGTATAGTCAAAGAAAAAATACTTTCTTATCTTTCGATTTTCATTTTTGACAGTGTCCCATTCCCCTGAGTGTTTGATAATAATCGAAAAGGTGACTCTGAGGTGACATGCGCTGCCCTCCGTCATTGTTCTAATAAAAATTCAGCCTTTTGCCCCGTCGCAATTAAGTTGATATCTGATTTAAAATAAAAGTAATCTCAAAGATCACTGCTTTCAGTGGGGACGATAAATTTAACATTTTTCGACTCTGTTGGAGTTTCTTCAACCATGTCTGATTCATGACTTCTGGAGATAACGTCCCTTTGCTTAATCGCTTCGATTTTTCTCTCAGCCATTTTGTTAGGAAGTATTTTAATCATTGTAAGTCGCGGTAGCTCAGTGGGAGCACGCTCGCCTCACATTCGTGGGGTCACGTGTTCGAATACGGGCGGACCCGTACCAATAAGTTCTTTGGAGCTTACGTTCGGATATATACCACTGGCTTTGCGGTGAAGGATAACACCGTGAGGAAACCTGCATATTTCCGGATAAGAAATTCGATGGCGTATGTGAATCCGCCAACCCGCATTGGGCCAGTATCCCAGCAGAGGGATGTCTAAAGGCTGGTGCAGATTTTAATCTAGGAAATCATAGCAATTGGTTAGTGAATTATCCAATATTTTTAATTATTAAAAGCGTATTTTTATTATTAAAATGTGTTTAATAACCTCCTTTTGTTTTTACCCGAGTGCCCATGAAGATAGTTAATGTTTTTGGGAGTATGTAAGTATGTCTATTCAAATTATATTACCTCTTGTAGCCTAACTGGTAGATGCACCCGCAGGCTATATACTCCCCGCAGTATGGTAATGAAAGGTATATTAGCTGTAGGTATAGGTAACTTGACGATTTTTTAAAACTCCACTCATATGCCTAGAATTAAAAATATATTATGTCCTGTCGTGAGGTTGCATTGCATATGCATTCGATATTTGAAATTGTATAGCTGTCTCTCTGTTTCTCGTGTGTGCGATAAAGAGTTTGGGAATTTTGATGAAATTAGCGTTTCGGGGGTAATCTGTTATCACCCCCTACATCTTAACAAAATATTTTGTTTTTGGTACCAATGGCTTGAATAAACTATAATTTTGGGGTATTCTAGCAACAACAACTTTTCTTAGTCGTATTTTCGATGCAAAAAAAATGACACTAAGTGCCTATAACAAGGAAGATATTGAGAAAATTAAAAAAAAAAGACATATTACCTTAGTTTTTACAGTGTAGATAACATGTAAAAGAATCATCGAAATCGGATAAAATTTAGGGTTGGGCTGTATCCTCTATTGTATACTATATATACTCTATTGTATACTAAAATGTATGAAATTCTTAACATGAATAAAGGAAATATGTTTAACAAGAATTTCACGAAGTTACTAAATTTACTATTTATATAGTAGTAGTAATATTCTTTATGTTCTGTGATAGTAAGTAAGTGTAAAATTTTTCTTTTGTAATTTATTACTAAAATTATCTTTATCGCCAATACAAGGTTATAAGGAAAGGACATGCTAAGCCGAATGGGGCTCATAGTAGTTCCATAATTTTTGTCTAGTTTGTTATTTGGTTGTCATTGACATTTTTATATGGAACAGCTGATTTTTTTCCCCGATTTCAGGTTTGTTCCCATAGTAAAAGTTGTTCATAATGATGAGTACTATGAGCCCTTTTCGGCTTAGCATACCCTTTCCTGATAGCCCTGTACACCTTTCCTTACCTTATACTCAGTATTTATTACCGCGGGTGCATCAAACTATACCAGTTTTGAGGAGCTAGATCCCCTTTTATGTCCGAAGTGTCATAAGCTGCTTTTTATACGTACTTGTTTACATATATAACGCTATCTTCAACAAGCTGGTATAACGCCCTTATCTCAAAACTTAGCGTTCCATACTGAATTCCTGAAAAATACCATCGGACCTTCAAAAAGGTTTTCGTGCAAAGCCAATATCCAAATTTAACCATTTGTGGGGCTTGACGCGAGCTTGTCAGACATTCCGGCTAGACCTTTGATGCCTACACTAGAAGGATTAGCTAGTGGCTTACAAAGCAACCAACTTATGTGCAGAGCTAGCCATACGACGGAGCTAAAATTTTCCATAGCAGACTTTCGGTTTTGCAAAAAAATACGACAGTAGCTCCCTCCATTCAATTCTACAGATATGTTGGTCGCTCTTTACCACGGGAGGGCAGATTAAAAATCGTTACTTCGTTTTGCGACAGCGGACTATCTCGTCCGTTAAAATATGCGGTCTCTCGCGAAAATATAAAAATGTTTTTATGAAATCCGTTTTGTAGTTTAAATTTTCAGTTTGGATTGAAGTAGAGACAAATTAACCGCTGACTCAATGGAAAAATGTATATTTTCTGTCCTTATAAATTATCAACCGCAATTTTTTTTTAGTTGGCGAGGTGATAGGATTTTGTAGAGTCTGTCAGGGGAATTACCATACCTTTGTCAGTTATTCAACTGGCAAGTAGTAGTGTGCAAACTGTATTCTGGATTGAAGCGCAATGATTCCAGCGTAATTACTGAGCATAAAGAGATTACATTAAAATTTAATAATATATCTCAGAGTGACGAGGCCAGGACAGTGCTTACGTGCAGTGCAGACGTAGTGCTTAGAACTGCTATAGTTCAAATTCTGTGTGGCATTGAACTGCTTTGGGCAAGCGTGACTCAAAACATCAGTCCAGTGACTTATTCGTCTCGTCGCTGAGATTAATTAAAAAAAAAAAAAACCTTTAAGTTAGTCCGAGGTAATTTGTCTAGACACAAAATAAAAATAAAGTCGCCATGGGACCAACATTTTTTGTACTGCGTCCTGTACTTCATCATGCGGTTAAGTAAATTTTTTTTTTTTTTTTTTTTCTTTAATTCAATTTGATGTTATTTTATTTTAATTTTGTATTTGCTGTTTGACAAAAATTGTTTACTGTTTGTTTCTGTTTTGTGTTACTATTGACATGTAGGACAAAATATAACATAATACAATTTAATTTTGTGTTCTAATTGTAATTGAATTTCTTTTTATGTGGAATATGGACCTTTGTAGTCCGAATTAAATGATTTGATTTGATTTAAAGTTTGCTTGTAGTTGTCTCGACTATTATATTTCTATAGCACTTGGTATTAAAATAATACACCCAACAGTGTTAAGTTACAAAGAAACTAAATAAAATTTGCATTATTTGAGCTTGTTTCTTATTACTTGCACAGCGGTTTTAGTGGAATTGAACAGTGTACATAAAGCACGTATCGAGTAGAAATACTGCTTACTCCCCTTTTGAAGTTTAATGGTCAGTTCAAATTGCTAGCCTAGTTTAAAACGACGGTGGAGACGTTTACCGAAATGTGTTATAGCCACTATATTGGAAATGAAACGTCATTTTGAGCAAAGAGCTTTCGTAAACTTTATGTACATTTTAATTGTTATTTGTCCACAATTTTGAACGTAAGATTCGATTCGAGAAATCTGTTTCATATCTTTATTTATTTCTCTTTTATAGCATAAAATTGAAATACAGATATGAAACGGATATGAACGAACCCTGCTGTTTTTATACTTCCTACCTGTTATCGCCCGTCTTCTTTGTCATTCTAATCAGTCAACCTGATTATGTGCTTGCCCGTAAAATAATTTAAACCTATTATTATGACCAGTATTTCGCACGGAATTGAGACCTCGCGACCCATATAACTTAACAACCCTTAAACTGGACCGATTTTGCTCGTATTGGAAATAAAAAATTGTATTGAAATTAACTAATATCTTTTTTCGCGAAGATTACAACAATTATCCGCAAGTTATGATAGGACAAATTAACCCACAAACTCACAAAAATACATTTAAACTTTGGTATTGGGATCAAGTGTACTCTAAGACCTTTGCTTCGTTCAGCTAATTGTTAAACTTTATTTGCTCATTTTCTTCCACTATCCCTACTAATATTATAAATGCGAAAGTGTTTGTTGTTATGTTGGTTTATTGATTAGTTTGTTTATTTTTCACGCAACAGACGGATCCACCATTTTTTTTTTGTATGGATATAGTTTACAGGTAGAGAGTGACAAAGGCTACTTTTTATTTCGAGAAAATGAACGGTTCCTGAGGGATTACTCAAGCAGGTGAAATCCGGGATCTCCTCATTTCTGATTCGATCTCGCAGAGAAACCCCGAGCATAGCCCTCTCCATAGCTCGTTGTGCTACTTTGAGCTTACTAATAAGGCCCACAGCAAGAGACCACATTTCAGAGCAATAAGTCATCACTAAAAAAAAAACACCTATAAGAAAATCACCTATAAGTTAATAGAATGTAAACAGGCTTAGACACATGGTAACCCGCATATGACAAGATAAGTAACTGGCTTACACCGACGTTATGAGATTTTCCATCTCACTTGTCATGTTCATGTTCAAAATTAGCTACAATGGAAATCGGACGCGGTTGGAACGGTCAGAGGTTATTCGATTCCCATTTATTGGGATGAAGGAGCAAAACCAATCTCAAGGGCTATACGATCCACGAAGAAGACAATAGGATGTTTTGTTGAAGAGTTATTTGATAGGTATAAGTACGATGGCGACCTTTTTGTTCTAGTTTCTCTAATGTTTCTACCTCTTTGTGACATTTCTGTGTTTTCATCATCATCATCATCATCAGCCATAAGATGTCCACTGCTGAACATAGGCCTCCCTCTTAGAGCGCCACACCGACCGACAACGGGCCACTTGCATCCACCGGTTGGCCGCGACTTTCACAATGTCGTCGGTCCACCTAGTGGGAGGCCTACCTACGCTGCGTCTTCGCTTGCAAGATAATAAAAAAAAAAAAAAAAAAAAAAAATACAAATTACATAAAATAAAGCATACAATAAAGCATCGCTCGAAGAACCGATACCGATGGGTAAGAAAGGTTCTTGAGTGGCAACCCCGACCTGGAAGACGCAGCGTATGTAGGACTCCCACTAGGTGGAATGACATTTTGTGGGTGACCGGTGGATGCAAGATGCAAATTATTATAAAATATAAAACATTTAGTAAAGCTAGTAGCTTGCCCCGAACGGTGACCTGGCGACCCTTTAACTTCCCATCGCTTAGACCGATTTTTCTCATTTTTGAACATAATTAATATTGAAATTTTTGAAATTTTTAATTTTCTTGAAGATTCGATCTTCTCAAGCTTCCGTCAGTCAATACATTTTTGTGCAGTATCTGCGGGTGAAGTCACCGCCTGTTTCAGCGGAAGACTAGCGCTGGTTGTTCGCAAGTATTATGCTGAGTTGGAACCGGCTTGTGGCGAAAAACAATGTTGTGTAAATTAGTATGGTAGTACCTTCATGCAACTGCCAATATCTAATTGATCATTATGTACTTTGTTTTTGAATTGAAAACGGGTTTACGTTTGGCCACAAATATTATTGCGTAGGATGGAGTACGCTAACCTTTACTCTAGAAAGAAACCCATAATTTATTGTACTTTTTAGGAAACGCAGATTCTGGCATAGAGTTTCACGACCTCGTTGTGCGTATAAAAAGAGACAACCCCTATGTGGTATCGCTCAAGAAGGGTGTCAAAACAGAACCGTGTCCTTTACAACAGTCGTATGTGAATATTTTCCAGCCAAAGGCTGCCGGCAAGAGATCGCACCCAAAGATGAGGCCGTCAGATGGCAGTAGTTTTAATTAGATTTATCTTATTTCCCTTTGTCATTGACGTGCTCAAAAGTTAAAAGTTTATCTATTTCTACTAACCTGTGGCTCATTCTCAAAATATTAATCCACAGATAAAAGTTAATATCTCAAAAGCAATTTAACTCGCGATGGAAAATAAAATTATTTGATATCATGATTCGTTACATTTATTACTCGTTGAAAATTAATTTGTTTGATTTTAAACAGATAAAAACAAAATAGGTGAGAAGATATAAGATTATTTATTTGGATTTTGACATAAGAAAAAAAATTATTTATACAAATCACTGTTTATTTTTAACTAGCTATAATGCTTCGTTCGGGTTGACCTATTACAAAAATATAGCTTATTCCTAAATAAAGCCTAAGCCTAGTCCGTCTCCGATCTTTAAGCCATATCTATTCAAAAAGTAAGCGTGATCTGTTCAGCCGTTTATCCGTGATAACGCGATAAATACCCAGACAGACAGACAGAGTTACATTCGAATTTATAATATTAGTTAGGATTTAACTTTTCTGGAGTTACCGAAGTGAAGTCTAATTTTAACTGAAGACCTTTCCGAACGGGACTTAGAAATGTAAGTAACTTCCTATGGTGTAATTAAGGATATTCATCAAACTAAGTCGTAGTCATAAAGTAGAAGGGCCGTGAAACTGTTAATTCAGCTCTAGATTTACGCCAGTTTTATTACATCATTTATTTTCATCGCCTTCGCTCGTCCTTTAACTGCAGTATTGCAGAATTACCGTCGGGTAAGTTTTATATTGAAATATATTTTTTTAGGAATTTATTTTAAAATTATTCAGTGGTTAAAATGTTTATATGTTAATATGTTCCATGTTTGTGTTTGTTATGTTTTTATGTTGCATTCCTGTTCTAGTTACAACAACCGTTAGGCCATGTTGGGTGGCCCTTAAATACTTTTTCTGATTTTCTACTACCCTTCGCTGCACTAGATAAAATCCAAGATAAAACCTCAAAACACCTAGAATAATATCTTAGATAAATATTAAAAGTTAAAAGATAATTCATCTGGATTCTGCTCAACGTCAACATAGTGTGAAAATTTTCATCAATTTCGCACCTGTCAATTTTTGTACTGATTCATTTTTCTTTTGATAATTTAATAAAGTATCAGCAAAATTAAACTTCAATCATTTTGATTGAGACTGTCTGCTTTTAAAAGGCTTTTGCGTATAGCTTTGAAAGTATCGATGTGCTTTCCAGAACGTCAGATGAATTATAAGATCATGGAAATAATGTATAATCGAAATATTTGTTCAATTGACGACTTTATAAGAAATGCGGACGCCGGCAAAACCGAGTTGCTCGAAGAGAAAGGCAAGAAAGAGAATAACAAAAAGCTCAAAATATCTTATTGTTCTAGGACGCGTCTTGTATCTGTGACTTACTCCTATTAATTATACAAGAGCTGTATAATTAATATCTCTTAATTAATTCGAAGTTAAAATATATGGTTTTTATTCCTCAGGGGATTGATAAGCGTTTTATGTATAATATAAAATCAGGGGGAAAAAACTTGGAGGAAACCTTAAAATACGTTTTAGGAAAGTTGGATTTTGTTGGCACTATACTGTTATGGGAAAATATGGCATGTATCATTTGGCAAGCCGTTTACTCGTCTTGTCACTCTGTTGTTTAATAAAATCTATCTAGTTCCCTAAGTTACAGCTTGCCTATATGTGTAAGACAAAGGCAAGCTGTTGCGCATGAATGAGAGGCTCCCGGGAGCAACACGACGCATCATGTCAGCTCGCTAGGGCAGTTCGCCATCGACTAAGTTCAGAATGGTGCTTAGTGCACTGTTACGTTACGACGTTGGTCCAGGCGATGATGGAATAAAAAAACTATGATACTTTCAAGGCGTTCTCCTCGCCCCAATCACAAAATCTTCCTTCATGCTACCCTCGCTTTTGTTATCTCCAAAAATAGTTGCCAGAAAATAAATAATAATTCTAACTATTTAGATCAAACAGAGCATTAAATGAACAGAAACTTAGTCGTTACATTAACATTATGTTTATTATAAGGAACTTCCATATTTTGATTAGTTAACAATATTACCGGATCAATCTATACATAGATGACACTTAATTCCACTTAATTAGATATATGTATTGTTACGGGCGTTGGGAACCGGAGGAACTTGTACCAGTACGCAGCATGGATGCGCTACCTTTTGAAATGTTCATTCGTCCGATCCTCACAAAGTTATAATATATCAATGCATTAAACAAAGGTACAGGGGTGCCACAGTAATTTATTAAGGTAGCTATTTTTATGGCTTCACCTGCTTCTAGCGTGACATTGATTGTTTTGTTTTCGGTCCGGAACAGCGTAAATTAGGATTTTACCGATAACGGCAGATGTTTTTATTATGCAAATGATTGGGTTTGGTAATAAAAAAATTGCTTATTTATGTTTGGCAAACCTATGATTAGAAAGTTTTTTGTTCCGTGTAGAATGGGAAAGGTCGTATATTTCTAGTATGTATTTATTTTAGTGATGGACTAGAGAAATGAATAGTACATTTTTGCCAGAAGGAGGGCAATTTTTTTGGGTGTATGTAATTAGGTTTGTCTGTTATTATGTGATATTTAGCGCTATTGCCTAAACGGCTTAACTTATTAGATAGTTAGTGAGTTGGATCTATAGGAGGACTGATTGTATCAAATAGCAATCGTCCTCCTACAGATTCATAAAGCAGTGCATATTGAAATGTTTGTTCTCTATTTTTGAATCTTGTTGTGTAAAACAATTTTAAACAAATAAAAGTTTTTTTTTTTACGGCTTAAACGTCTTTGGATTGCAAGGTGTAATTACATTCGTATTTATATCCGGAGTGTCATAGACTCATAGGCTATATTTTGGTATCAGGATTTTTATGTTTATTTTAATAATAAACACTTGACAGAGAAGAGGTTGCCAAAAATACTTGTAGAATCATGGTTACAGTTTTGATAATTAGAATGGTTGAAAAAACAGTTTTTTTTTTTTTTTAATACTTTTAAGCTCAATAAAAGTAAACAAAGACATTAAAAAAAAATATCGTATCCAATACTCAGGCAATTATTTGAGCAATACAATTCATTATCATCCGAAAGTTAGCATCCACTGCAAATGACATATACAGCAGAAACAACAAACAGTTTTTAGCTTCCAAGTCACGTTTTGTTTTGTAAAGTCAGCGTTTACTATTCAACCACAACGGATTTAAGTAAATTAGACTCGCATCTAGTATCTTCTTCAGCGAATTACATCGAGAAACTGTTCCCATTTAGAGAACAAGTTTATTTAACGAAAAAAAAAAAACCATATCCGCGAGGTTTCTTAAAAATTCGGAGTAGGGTTATATTTAACCCTATTCTGCCTGTTGTTCGGTAAGGTAAACGATTGAAGTTCCAAATTCTAGATGGCACAGAACTTTTACGAGCAAACGTGACGGTTACTACCAGACAAGTGAATTTCTGGTCTCGTTACTTATTTTTATATACATATATATTCCTCCCTCGAAGTGACCATTACAACTACCTTGAACAGATTGTTCAGTTAGGTAGGTCCAACTTGGGCAAAGAGGTCGCCCGAAGAATCCAACTCGGATGGGCAGCGTTCGGGGAGTTGCGTGATATGTGTCTTCTCATCCAAAATTCTGCAGTGTCTGAAGACAAAGGCATTCAACCAATGTGTGCTGCCATATGGAACTGAAACGTGGTCCTTAACGGCTGGAGAAACTCAGAGTTGCACAATGGAAAGAGCTATCCTTGAAGTTTCTTTGCGCGATAAAATCCAGAACAAGAATATTCGCCCAAGAACTAAAGTGGCTAGCTCTCAGGGCTTGCAAGCTGAAGTGGCAATGGGCAGGCCACATCACTCGAAGAAACGTAACTGATGGGTAAGAAAGGTTTTTGAGTGGCAACCACGGGCTGGAAGACGCAGCGTAAGTAGGCCTTCCACTAGGTGGACTGACGACATTTTGAGGGTCGCGGGTAACCGGTGGATGCAAGATGCAAATTGTCGTTCAGTTTGGAGGTTTAAGGGGCCACCCCCTTTAATATAATAAAATTGGTGGACGTCTTTCACCATCTATCCCCATCCACCTAGCCCCAAACTAAGCAAGCTTGTACTGTGGGAACCAGATAACTGATAGAATACATATATACTTGTTTTTTCCTGTAAATACATACAGATAATACATAGAAACACTCAGACAAAGAACAAACACCTATGTTCATCACATGAAATGTTTATCCTGGGTGGGAATCGAACCCACAACCAGTTCAGAAGGCGGAAATCCTCACCCTGAGACACAAGCCTAGTCAAAAAGTCCTTTGTTCAGCAGCGGACGTCTTCAGGCTGATGATGATTATGTTTTCCTTTTCAAACAATGAATAAAACAATGAAACAATGAAAAACAATGAATATGGTTCATGCATTGTGTATTTTATTCACAGAAGAGCTGTGATTTTATTGCATGTATTGTGTTCACGTATAATTATGACGAGAGCATGCAGGTTACTCAAAAAATATGTACGCATACAGATTTATGTAGGTTTAATTAACTCTGCTGAACTCTTTAGTTGGAAATAGTAGGTAACTCAAAATTAGTTTTTTTTACCATTAATTTCAATTTCAGTGGTATAGCAAAAAAAAAACTTATTAAAACTTGTTAGGAAATGACTGAGACATTTTCTTCCACAGATCTTGGTCCATTGCTACCTCCTGCCAACCCTCCCGGAATAGATCAAGGTCATCAGGCGTATTCTTTAAAAGCCTATAAAAAACACCAAAATATTAATGCAGATTGCTACACTCAGGAATATGATTACATTATGACTACCCTTTGAACTCTGCCATTATATAGAGCATAATTTTGAAAAATTATCCAATTGATAAATTTACCTGAATTGTACGCCAATTTGTATTATGAGTATATCAAAAGGAATATTATGGCTCACAAAACGAAAGCTAACATTGCATTGATAAGTAGCGTCGTAATGTCGAAGTGTTTTAGAAATGTTTCCAGTTACTTCTGGGACATGACCTAGCAATTGATACCAATTATATAACTCTTTATTCGGGATAATATAATTCAATGTAATATTTTTATTTTTTTTGTAGATGTAGGTCATTAAAATTTTCGCAGCCGCCTGGGGAAGAACCACACCTTTGTCAGTTATTCAACCGCCAAGCAGTAGTGTGCATTACTGTGTTCAAGATTGAAGGAAAATTTTTGCAGCGAATTTACTGGGCACAATGAGATTTAACATCTAATATCTCAGGGTGACGATGCATTGCCGCGCAGAGTTTGGAACTGTTGAAGTTCCAAATTTTCCGTGGCACTGAACTGTTGTGGGTAAGCATGACGCGTAACATCAGGTGAGCGACTTGCTGGTCTCGTCAGTCAGTACAATAAAAATTAAAATATATGTTTTTACTCAATAGCGTTAATTACCGACTGCCCAAGAAGGAGGATAATGTTTTGGGGGTAAGTAAGTATGTTATATATGACGTCCTGTACCCAAAATGGCTTGATTGATTTTGACAAGCAAGGTGTCGTTGGATACTTCCGGAGTGTCTAATGCTACATTTTGAAGTCAGGTATTTTCTTTTAATTAACTTTAGTCGTCTGTATTGTTGTAGACGCGTCATTTAAATCTAGGAGCAGTTGTTACCATCAAATTCTTCATAATATATGTAGCATTCGTAGCTAGCTGTATTTCTAACCTAACCAATATTAAGCAACGGACGACTCGGTCAGTTTTCGGATGGGTAACCGCGAGTAGCGAGTAGTAATTTAAAACTGAGCACTACTGTGGGTCTTTTGATACCTAACATCGTAGATCTAGGCTGTTTGTTCTATTACAACGACCGCTGAGCTATGTAAGAGGCTTTTAAGCATCGTATAAAGTCTAGACACCAGGGCGGCCCATATAAATGACTTCCGTAATCAATAATTGGGTTTTTAAAAACTTATAATTATGGGACTAACAAAGAAGTAAAACTTAGTAATAAGTATCAAATTTAACATGATTTAGGTCAAAAAATTAAAACCCGACTACGTCATTACGTCAGCTTGAGTTTTATTGGGCGCATGCAAGCGAAGCCGCGAGCAACAGCTAACAATATACAATATATTTTTTTAATGTGCTCAGCTTTTTCAACGATACCCAACAAGGCATATTTATTTTTAATTCATGACTTCATGTCCTCTAGAGGGCTAGACATTCAATTTAATTTGACACCTATAACCAGCAAACGATGAAGAACACATTCAGAAGATGAAGTGATGAAAACGCTTCCAAAGATATCTTATTATTTAAATTATAATAAGTAGTTTAGAAGTTATGAGGGAACACAGTTGAACATACATACATTCCAGTTAATATCATAAACTTCCTCTTTCGTAGTAGGGCAAAAATATACAGACAACACGAACACCACATTTGTTAAAAATAACGTTTTTCTAGTACATTTTCTACTTTTGAAGTCGTTAATAAACGGCAGGGTGGAAGTTCTCCAACAAAATAATGAGGGCGTTTGATCTCAAAAGATCTTCAATTCTCTTCGCCGCTCTGTATTCCTAACGAACTTCCAATACCTCGAAGTATCAAAACCGGATGCATCAAAGACCACGAAATCGAACTTGTCCGTACCTAAGCCAAACTTAAGCCTCTTTGGCAAACTTATGCAAAGCATAGTAGTTTATCAAGCTATCACATCGACCCATTATAAATTATGTGGGTTGAGTAATCTTATTCGATGCACTAACTTTATCAGGAGTTTTGAACTGACGCGGCATGTGGTGTTCCATTTTGTGCAAATCTCGCAAACTCTGCGACAGCTTGAACATTTGTCGCTGCATATTTTCAAGCTGTTGATAGTTCAGTGGTTACCGACTTTATTTTTTAGTGGTTATATCTCTGCGTTTGACCCTCTTTTCGCATGTTGTTAAGCGATGATATGGCCGAACATAAAAGAACATAGATAAAGAAGGAAATAGATACATTGAGATATATCAATGCATAGATAGAAGATATATAAAAGAACATGTTTTTTTCTAGGAATCACACAGACCAAACCGCTTATGATAGAGACGTGAATTAATTTTAACCCAATATTCCTCAAATGGTCTAGGTGAAAAACAAGAAAGGATTTTGGCAAATTTTTCTTAAGGGGTGAAGTAGACCCCCAAAGTTTTGCATCGAAAAAAAAAACATTATAAGAAACTCAATTTATGTACTAAGCTTAAAAAATAGAGGTATGTCTCAGGATTTTTAAATATCAACCCATAGAGAAGTGAAATGAGATGTTTCATTTACTGCAGCCTATGCGAATGAAACCGGGCATGCAAGCTAGTTATATATATTATAATTATTATCTATGTTCATTATTTAAAACTTTGAAAGTTGGGTTTATAAGACAAGTTTTGCTGCTCACGTTGCAGTTTCAGAATTACCGAATCAAAGAAAATTTGATCACTCAGAACAGATTTAATATAGTTATGAAGTGTTCGGTTCAAACTATAACCTCTATATCACATAATCCACTCAATTTACTCCTTCGATCGTTTTCATGAGAATTCTATGCAGGTTTTATTGAAAGAAACCTGAACATGAAATTGTATGAAATTGTGAACAAAGTGTTTGACCGAATGGAAAAAGAATAAGCTGGGTTTTTAAATTTACTTTCGTACTTACAATCTGCAGAGTATGCAATAACAGAGTAGGTAGGCCTCACACTAGGTTGCAAAAAAAATGGTGGATGCAAATAGCCAATGGTCGTTCAGTGTGGAACTAAGGGGGAAGCCTATACACAGTGACGTTTTACGACTGATGATGATGATGACTTACAATCTAATCTTAGTACCTAAGCTTATTAGTTTTCTACCAAAATATTTTATTTTTATAGCTTTTAGTTTTTATGTTATTTTGTAACTTTTTAGACAATTCTGAGATACCAATTTGATTAATTTTGTTTGTACCTATTACCTCCTGCAACCTAAACGGCTTGACCCATTTTGACGAGTGAGGTGTTGTTAGATGCCTCCTTACGTCCAAAGTGACATGGGCTACATTTTACAGTCGGGTATTTTGTTTCTCTTTTAATGATATTACTTGTTAATACGTACTCAATGATGAGAGATGAAGATATTTTTTTAGTTCATTTATTTATAACCAACATAATCGTTATCAGCTACAGATTCTTGAAGACCTAAAGGTAATCAACAATTCCCCAAAATTCACTGCTAGGTAGCAGCTTGACATGCTGAAGCATATGCGTATATAGGGCCAGTTAAAATCCAGCATTTAAATCACGCGTCACATCAATTAATCAGGCACTCAGATATTTTTTGCTCCCGATCTTCTTTGTTCTTCACTGTATCTTCTTCTTCAGCCTTTTAATATCCCATTTCTAGGATATCGGCCTACCCTCAAGGGTGATAGAGCCATATCCACCATGCTGACCCAGTGAGGTTGGCGAATTATTAGAGAGCTCATCTTTATTTTAATTCCTAGCAGAGGCTGGCTATCATTAAGGCTATCTGTATCTTGGATATTGTTGTGCCCCCGCTCATGGGATCATGATTCACCATGTCTGGAGATTTTCGAGCCACGAGGTAAGCCTTCTATGGTGGTTATTTTATCTGGATTTTACCTTTCATTATCAGCAGTAGCAGGTTATATTTAATAAATTTTATCGTTACGCATTACATGACCAAGGTTCGGTAGCATACGTTTTTCGACATTATTTAACTTAATTCATCACATCTCTATTCTCTAATACAATAATCTTTCAATTGAACGTAGTACCTTGTAATTAACCAGATTGGATCCCATCTGGCGTGACCCATCAATCACGACTGATCATGAATATTAATCGTCTCATTGACACGTGGCAATAGCTTGCAGGAGCAGTTAATAGGCATAGCATATTAATTGCTAAAATTGTTTAACAGTGGCCATTTAACGAGGGTATTGTCTGAAAGGGCATCGCAAAGACGCAAAGGGAAGGTTTTTTAGCATCTGATTTAAGCAAGTCGCATGTCTGAGTGCCACCAAGAATAGTGAACGTTAAATATTCTAAACCCTGTGTGACAATACACTGCGCTCGACATCCTGACATAATTTATTAGATGTTAAATCTCTTTATGCTCGGTAATTTGACAGGAAACATTGCCATTTAATCTGGAACACAGTAATTATTGTGATAATTATAGAAATAGAAAATACTACATGTCAGTTGAATAACAGGCAAAGGT
This sequence comes from Apocheima hispidaria, assembly GCA_947579745.1. Lineage (NCBI taxonomy): Eukaryota > Metazoa > Arthropoda > Insecta > Lepidoptera > Geometridae > Apocheima > Apocheima hispidaria. The sequence goes on from OX388162.1 coordinate 7,027,810, forward strand.
GTGATACTTCCCGTGACGAACTCTGCAAAAGAGTCTTACAAAGATAACTCTAATGCAGTCGTGCGAACATTGATTTCAGAAAAAAAATATTGGACTGTGTAATCATTACATGTACAGTAACAAGAACACAATTTTGTCCCTAGTAATTTACATTTTCCCCACCAACCTTTTTAATTTTGTGTGCAAAAAACGAAATGACAAAATATGGAGGAAAAACGTAAAATTCTACGAGTTGCTGGAAGTTGTATGTATCCTCTCATCCTAATCCTAACTTATGTTATAATTCAGAAGAATATAGCCGCAGTCGTATCAGGATCAATAAAGCTTCGAGGTATGAAAATTAAAACGTTCGTCTTGAGGAAAAAACTTCGCTTGTGCGATTCAGAACTCCCTACATTACAACTGTCAGTCCAACAAAACGTCAAAAAAGGATCAATGCCATCTACCTATAGGAAGCAATTTTGTCTCTCTGTCTACATGTTTGGTACGTTATCACGGCTAAACCGATGATCTTGATAAAATTTGATAAGGAGTCCATGTATATCACAAAGATGGACATAGGATACTTTTTTGTGTCCACGCGAACTAAGTCAATGGTAACAACTACTGAAACAAAAATAAAAAATGGATTAATAAAAAAAAAAAAAGTTTAGATGTCTTATCGAAGTTGCTCGTTTAAATTCTACAAAATGTGATTAGATTTTAACTTTAAACTTCATTGAATATCCTCACCCCCTGATGGTACGAGTACATCCACGTGTTAGGGGCATTTAACTGTCATTCACAAGCACAATAACCTTGTCAGTTAATTTAGTAAGCGGGGATGAGATAATGAACGTGTTTGTTTTTCTCTTACATTGAACGGTTTATTGCGTTTTCCAAAGGCTCATTTTAGATTTATAAAGCTGATAGAATTTTGAATTAAATTTGACGTCTTTATTTCGATAGATATAATGTTAATGCTTGAGTAAATTCATAGCCAATAGATAATACCCCTTTCTCTCTTTGCAAGGCTCAGTGATCACTTGGTATATATAATACCATAGAAAAATTATACGACAAGAATGACAAAATACCGTTACGAATGAGTTGACTTAGGTTTCTATTTCAAGTCAAGCAGAAATTGTGACAATCTTGTCGCAATTCATTGTCATTGACAATGATGTCGCTTAATTATGTCCACATCAGATATTACATATCTAGTTACCTCAAAAGCAAAAACGCTAAATAAACTAATCTCTATAAAGAAAGTTGTCTCACTTGCACGCGTAACACTTCTCGCCAGCCAGAAATTGACAAACATAAATTTATCCATAAGAAGGCAAAACTCCAAATTAATTAATTTGAAATTGGTAATCTTACCAATTTCAACCAACTCGCGCTTCAAGTCCTGCACAAGAAAGGTGCGGCCTTCTTAAATTGGCAGGCTTCTTAAATTCATAAAACGGTCCGTTCTTAATGCATTCTTGCAAGTCTCAAATAACAAGTATGAAATTTTACCTCCTAAAAAAACAATAAACCAAAAAAAAAACAAACAAAAACAATAACCACAACAAAAATTTCAACGTTACGTTTTTAAATTAGCTTTTGCCTTTTAAAACCTCTTTTATCTGTAGAATCATGTAAGTCACATTATTAACTATTCGCTTACACGAACGGTTGTTAATTAAGCGCTGAGGCTAAACTTAAATCTGAAAGCGAAATCTGGAAACCTCAGAGGTGAAAACTACTTAACACCTTAACGTCCACTTTAAAGTCCGAAGGCGTCTGGCTCTCAATTTTTAACAGCTCCTAATTCCACTTTAAGTATACTAACTCGTAAACTCTTACGCTGTGAGGCTGCAAGATTTTCACTTTTTCACTTAAGATCAAGTTGATAACGGCCGTTTAATAAAGCCGCTTTGCCGGCTGTAAAGAAAAGTTTTGACTAGACAAAGTGGGTCGGGAGTGTGCCACTTCAGCAGAATGCTAAGCGGCATTCTGCCTCGGTTCTTTGCATTTTAGAACTGTGCGGAGTCTTTCTCTGTCTACGGGTAGAGTGCACGGAACGTTATTGTTGTACTCTCGTGCAGTTTCTAGCAATGCCGATAGAAAAAAGAGGACCTGTTACAAGTCACGTCATTTACGGCACTTCGAATACACAATACTCAACTCAATTACGTCAACTAATTTTTCACTAATGATTTAAACACTTGAAAAACATTTAACAGTTTTTGACAGGTAACGTTTAGCTTGGCTGGGATACAAAACCTGGCTGACGTGCCGCAAGGCAGTTTCAATTGACGTGACGAAAAATACTTTGTGGCCCATCCGCTATAATAGAGAATCCTTGGTTTATAAGCAACTCAGTTTTGCAGTTTAAAAATGTTTTTAGGAACCAATGTTTGACAACCTGTTTGTTTGAAATGCGGCGGTTCTGGGCATTTTCTGAACGAATTTTATTTTAATTACCTTTTTTAACAAAATAGAGAAAAAGACGTGAGTCGTAAATACGGTTAATCAATTTTCGTTCACCCGTTGATTGGGCGCAAACTCAATTTTCTCTGTAATGTGACGTCGTTCGTTCTATGTCGAAGTTTTCACTGGGTGTCGTGTTTATAAACGCTGTAAAATATTTCATTCGGTAACTTTTTTAACACACAACTGTGCTGTTTTAATTCTATGTACCTATAATAATTATATAGTAATGGTTAATGCTGAACTTTGTCCTGTCCTGATAATTACGAATAAAACAAAAAAAAACATAAATCCAAATCGGTCCAGAGTTGAGGACTCAAATCATGCTCCGTCATATAAAATTATAGTTATTTATTTACAAACTCGTAATTATGATAGTAAAAAAAAAAAAAATTTTAAGATTTTAAAGTTATTTTGAATTTTCTTGTAGCTCAGTGGGATGATATCCGGCTTCTGAGCTGTAGGTTGTGGGGTTGATGGCCGCCCAGGACAAACATTTGTGTGATGAACATGGATGTTTGTTGTTTGTCTGGATGTATTCTGTGTGTATTTACAGAAAAGGGTACGTATGTTTTCTGTCAGTTATCCGGTTCCCATAGTACAAGCTTGCTTAGTTTGGGGCTAGATGGCGCTGAGTATAATAAAATACAAACAAATGTTAATAATATAATATCATAGATAATTCAAACCGATTTTAAACTGATTCGTTATCGTCTTATTTTCGATATTTGAACTAAAAGTTTAAGTTGGAAACTGTAGTGTTGAAGGTTGTTATTAAAATAACATTAATATTCAAGGGTATTGAATAATTGTGAATGCCAATGTGAAAAGAATGTCCGGCTGCGCAGCCTCTATAATGTAGGAGTAGGCAGTTTTGACTTATGATATCACACATAATATGAAACATCATTGTTTTTATTTTCATTATTATTATATCACAGTTTTTTTTTCTATAACTGATGTAACAAAAAGTCTATAATTACAATAGAACCTCGTACTAGGAAGGAAGAACTTTATCGATTCACATCGCTTTTCATGTAATATTCATAGGTGGTCACTAATTCGTAGCTGTCTACTCGTTGAGCGGGTATGGTTAAAAAGTTGACAAAATAATGATTGTTTAGAGAGTTTCTCGAACTACTTCTGTCATTAGTACTACGATAGAAATAATTTAAAAAAGCAACTTGTTCCACCATGTTGTATCATCATCATCAGCCAGAAGACTTCCACTGCTGAGCATAGGCATAACCACCACGAATAAAGGCGTTTAAATACTCTACGCTCGTAGCTTGCTACGACACGACGTAGCAAACGTAGCAAAAGCTTGGCTGCCCGTAAAAATAATTATCAAAATGTATACTTACTAGTAGTTCTTAACAGCTGGCCTTTTGGAAAAACTCGGAGTCACACTGCAGGTAAGGGAGAGAACTACGCCATTTATCGTCGGACGAATAATTATAACCACAAACATACAATCACCGCCTTATTCCTGTAAACTCTGCGACCTTCACTTCACCCGTTCAGTTACACTCGAGTTCTGTATTTAACCTTTGTTCATAAATTACTGGGCATAAAGAGATTAAGCATCTAAAATGGTTATGAGCGCAATGCACTACTGCGTATGGTTTTAAGCTATTGAACTTCAAAATTCTAGCAGCACTGAATTGTTACGGACAGTCATGACGTTTACCTTACCACCAAGCGTCTCGCAGTTTTATCCAATCCCACCTCCTACCTAATATTACTAGTAGTTCGTGGCGAACTGAGACCTCGCGACCCCTGGACCGATTCAGCTCATATTCGAACTTAAAAATTGTATTGAAATGAACTACTTGCCGACAAAATTTCATGAAGATCGGATCAACGGTTCGCAATTTATCATCGGACAAATATACACACAAACATACAAACATACATACAAATACTATTTTGTCCCAGTAAACTCTGAGACCTTCGCTTCGCTCGGTCAATTATGACAGGTAGGTATTTATTATCCTGTACTCCTTTTGTTCATAACACAAAAATGTGGATTCCGAGAATTTCAATGACATATATTCGCTTCATTTGTAGAAGGGATTATTTTCAAAGAAATCTGTTTAAATTTGCTATGATTTAGTTCGGTTATAGAATTGGGTAATTGTAGTATTCTGTTTCTCAACTTTAACTAGCCTTTTACTAGTGGTTTGTACAGCTTTTCCTTGTTTCATAGATTGCACTAATGCATATCCTTTTCTTTGGTAAATTAGTCTCATGTATTACATGCAAACTATTATATATGTAGAGATATATTACTGTCATTATTTTGTCATTTTGGAAGTGCTTGTTTGCGGAACTACGTTTCTTTAAACCGTTGATAATTCTAATCGCTCTTTTTTTGACATCGTAACACTTTTGTAATATTTACAGCACCAACCAAGATCGTAACTGGACATATCTTATAACAGAATGTAGGTATGTTCGCATAGAATACGCATACAAGAGTATTTTTATCTAGTAAAAACTTAATCATAATTTTCGTTGGCCAATTTCTTACATGTTTTATCGAATATGGTGCCTCATCAATATTACAATCTAGCCTTAGGACTAATAAGTAATTTAACTTTAAATTACACTGCTAAATAGTTTTAAATATGTAGGTTTTTTAATATAAATAATCAAACCAATGGCTTGAAATATATTACTCTGAGTATTTATGTTAACAAATTTCTCTAAAAGGAAATAATTATTTATTAAAAAAAAAAAACTGCATCCAATTTTTTTTTAAACTCACTCAGACCAAGAAATTCGACCCTCCAAATGTAGGAAATAAGCATCCTATATTTCTAACCGACTTCCCATAAAAAAGGAGGAGGTTATCAATTCGACAGTTTTTTTTATTTATTGATCTATCCGTATGTTGGTACTCGCGTACAGGTCGTATTTTTCAAACAATATTGTCGAAACTTGGTACGCAATTAGCTATTTTTTAGAATTTTTTAGTCGTCAGCGATTTTTGATGTGATACCGATCAAACGGGTCAATCACAAAGAACAAATCTCTCTGATAAACATCGCATCTCCTAACCTAAACATTGCATTGCAACTGTACTAATAATTTAGCCCATGATTTATTGGTGATGCTTTAGCTACGTATGCTATGTAATGTATACTACTTATTGATAAGTTTACTTACGCTTAGCAAAAATTAATATAATTACTCATTACACAAAACAAAACGGGCATAAAGCGTCGTTTTTGGCAATGAAAAATTAAAATCTTCATTGTATTCGTGGCTCATCGGTCGAGTGGTCCGCACCCTCACAAAATGACATGGGCGTTTTCTGGTCACGCAAAAATACAAACCACGATATTTTATTTTAAGCCATGTTATCGTAGCAGTAAGTTCTGTTTTCGAATGTCATTCCAAAAATGTGCCAATGACCTAAATGCAGTAATTACAGGTGAAAATAGCAGAGCGAAATAAATTGTGATTTATGGTGATCTAATATTATTAACAAGGCGCCTGTTTGGACGCTTTGTTTGTATGTTTTTCAACGTTGTGTTAACCATATATAGTGAAACTGATATCTTCTGCTGCTTCAGCCTTTAAAAATCCCACTCGCTGCTGGGACATCGGACTACCCTCGAAGGGTGATTATGCTATATCCACCACGCTGGCTCAATGGGTTAGTGAATTCACTTACGCCATCGAATTTCTCCGGAAATATGCAGATTTCCTCACGATGTCTTCTTATACCGAAAAGCAAGTGGTATATCCGTACGTAAAATCTAAAGAACCTTTTGGTACGGGCCCGCCCAGTTTCGAAACCGCAACCCCACGCATGTGGGGCAAGCGTGCTCCTACTGAGCTAGGCTCTAGGCTATTAATATTATAATTTTTTGAATATCTCTACTTAACGGCCTACTTTGATAAAAATTTGATTTTTATCTGTTTAATACTCCTCATTAGTTACGTAGATCTAAAATCTTATTTGGGATATATATATAATATGATATATAGATATGTTTTTTTCATATATTATCGGTTAATACATTTCATATATTCTATTTCATATTATATTCATGTTTTTGGTTCTGTAATCTAGTATCGTATGGCGGGAAAACATGATATTTTCTCGATTAAAGAAATCATTCACAGGACCTTTATTAACACAAATTTTTCGCTGGCGCTCGGAACGCCTAATATATTTTCAAGTGATTATTACATTAATAGTGAGGTTATAATAACATCTTGGTTTTCATAGCACAGAATTTCGATTGATTTCCTGTTTTAGATGTAATTAGCAACTATCTGGTTTCTTTTCTTCTGCGCTGCGAAAGTTTAAGGCGCTGTGCCTCGAACTTATTATGAGTATAACTAGCAGTACCCTTTATATATAAGTGACGTATCTGCAATAGATTTCAGTTACTTATATAAGACGAGGCGCGGAATATAAGCAGCTCTAGAAAAGTAAACTTTTTCCCGGCTTACCGTGTAAGCCAAAATTGTCCGTTAATAGAGTCTTAAAAGGTCGGCAACTTATCTGTGATGCTCATGGTGTTACAGGCATTCATAGACGACTATGATTGATTACCATTACGCGGCTCATCTGCTTCTTTACCACCTATGGTTTTTTTTTTACAATTTTGATTCCACAATCCACACCAATTTTGAACCAGGAAGGGTTTTGGCTTTTCCACACTGCTTCTACGCTGCACCGCGCCACTGCCACGCCACGACTCTCCTGTGGCCTCTCCACATAGTTTATATTTTTTTAAAGATTAAAAAGAGAGTTCTTTTGCTTTTACCAGAGTTTTGAAGTTGTATAAAATATGAGACAAAAGTGTCTGATATGCATAAAAACCGAGTTCCACGGTTCGTTCCCCACAGACAACAGTGTTTTGGCACGAGAATTCGAACAATCTGTTACAATGTTACGTACATTCAGAGCCTTTGAAACAGACGGGATGCTAAAAGAACGCATGCAAATGTTTTATATGAAAAAATACTTACATAAAAAATATGCTTTACGATTCACAAAACAAATGATTCAAAAAATATCTTCACATTATTTGCGTCAAACGAATGATGTCCTTAACTATGTCTGTAAACGGATCTGGTGGACTCAAGTTTTTTTTTTGCGCATTAGCTATGTCAACTCGTGAGTTTTCAGCTTAGCTTATGTCATTTGGATGCGATGTTTTTTTTTTCTTATGCTTTGGGTCAACACGTTGCGTATTTAGCGAGTGTCAAGTATTGTAATATTTCCAGTGAAGTCAAATATTTCACAATTATAATAAGGCTCAATCATAGTCTAAGTCAAGCAAAGTAAGTCATGGTCAAGTCCACGTTATGCCCCAGTAAAGTGGTAGAGACTTTTCTACGTTTTTTTGGAAACAATACGAAAATGGGGTTTGGAAATGTGAGGTAGTTAATAGAACTCACATGTAAAACGAGCTTGGGTATTGGCTTACCTGAAGTCGCACAAGCGGATATTTTCTTAAACTACTATTGTAATAACTTGTTAAGAGCATGTACTACCCTTGCACGTACGTACGTGTTGTTTGTACGTGCGTATGACGTTTGAAGTATTTATCCGTTTTTTCCGCTTATCTCAAAAATTCATTATCAGACGTTGCCCAAAATAACTTTAAAAGACAGTTTTTACTAAGGTCTATCAACATGGAAGATAAGTTTCTAAGATGCATAGTTTAGAAAAGGCAAGAGGGGGGTGCACATTGCAAGCAACTTAACGGCCAATATTTTGCAAACGGTACGTCTGATAAAAAAACAGTGTACTAAACCTTCATTTTAAAAGACCTATTCAATGATACCTCACATGTGGGGACATGCAAAATATATTTTTTTATCCCCACTTTACACCCTTTTCATATAAAATTATGCATTTTTGTATTCTTTCAAAATTGTAGTTCTAAGTTTATAACTTTGCAACTTATAAGGCTGTAAAGGACTCAGACAGACGGACATGACAAACCTATAAGGGTTCCTTGTAGTACTACGGAACCCTAAAAAGAACAAGTAATATCGAGGAAAAACAAAATACCCGACTACAAAATGTTTTTCCCGCCATGCAGTACTAGATGACAGAACCAAAATAAGATATATCCCTAAAATTCTTTTTTTAATCTGCATAGCAAATGCCCTATTGTTTCATTTTTCTAATTAGTGCCCCTGCACTAAAAAGAACAATCAAATTATTATCAAAGTAGGCAGTTAAGCAGCCCCGGTGGACTACCGTCCTTAAATCTAGGTATGTCGTTGGAAAAGATCTAGCAAACGTCGTAAGACGATACGCAGCATCAGAAGGAATATTTTATGTATATTGCGCCTCTCTCCTAGAACCTTAAGAGATAGCGTATATAACAGGATTTTCTCCGCATATCGACATAATGACTTGTCGTAAATATGTCAAACGACTTCCCTGTTATATCAGGCAAGTCTTTTTATACGAAACACATTCATATAAAGACACACGACTACATTAGGGAAATACTGACGCATGTTTCCAACTCTTACTACTGACATAAGTACCAAAATACTTTAAGTGCTAGTTTTTTTTTTACATTATTTGATAGGCGTTAGATCTACAGCTCACCTGATAAGCTTAGAGTACCTAGCATGGAATAGGAGCTGGCTCTCAACACTCTCAAGATACAATGAGGTGCATGGCGAGTACTAGTAACAACTTTACCACCATGCTATGGCTTACTCACGATTTTCCCCATCACCGGTAGCTCAAAGCTGCTTGTTGGGATTTGAAATCACGCCCTGCGGCGTGTAATCCGAATACACTAACTACTGAGCTATAATCGCTACTAAATTTACTAATAGATCTACTTTTGGCCTCATTACACACATTACATTACATTATCAGCCAGAAGACGTCCACTGCTGAACATAGGTCTAAGGGGGAGGCCCCTTAGACCGCCACACCGACCGACAATGTGCCACTTGCATCCACCGGTTGCCCGCGACCCTCACCATGTCGTCGGTCCACCTAGTGGGAAGCCTGCCTACGCTTTGTCTTCCAGTTCGTGGTCGCTACTCAAGAACTTTTCTTCCCCATCGGTTATCGGTACTTCGAGTGATGTGGCCTGCCCATTGCCACTTCAGCTTGCAAACTCTTATCGGTGACTTTGGTTCTTCGGCGAATATTTTGGCCTCAAACTCACCTAATGCTAAGCAACAATGTCCAATTTCTAATTGAACGAGAAATATGATTCAAAGGAAAACAAAATATCCGACTGCAAATTGTAGGCCATGTCACTCCGGACGTAAGGAGGAATCCAACGATACCTCAATTATCAAAATCGGTCAATTATCTTATCAAAATCAATTCTATTCTTCTTTTACAAGAATAGAAAAATCAGTATTTTTTTTAAATAGTCCGTTATATGATCAAAATGAATTATAATTATATTCTGGGTGGTAGTTTTCCATGTCTTAATGTGTGTTCCATGGACAAAAGGAAACCTAGTGGAGAACTATGAGTGTGCAGCGTTTTAATAGGATTACTGATTTGTTAAGAGAAACAAAATAACATATTAACAGAAAGTAAACGCAATTCTTATCCCATCCCTCAGTCCGAAGTTGTTTTATTGAACTGAAGAAGTTATTCCAGCGCTAATGAAATAGAAGGGAGCCCTTATTTTCATTCATTAGAGGTCTCGACCGTGAGAGTGACATTGACAGATCGATTGTTTGGAATAAAGAACAATTCCAATATATTGTGTGCTTCTGTATAAGCTGCTTCAGGGTGGACTTCAGCTTTTATCTTTTAACAATAGGAATCATGAATAAAACAACATTCGAATTTTTATTTTCCTCGGTCCATGAACTGTATTTGTTCAGTATGGATTTTGGCCACCCAGAATTTTAAACTTCAACAGGATAATTCTGTGCTTCAAGAGTTGAAAACACTGGGCGGCAATGCATTGCGCTCATCATTCTGAGTTAATAAGATATTGAATCTCTATATCCTCTGTAATGTCGATGGAAACATTGTCTTTCAATGCGATACAGCAAAATTTGCACACTACTGCTTTTCGGCAGAATAACTGGAAAACGTGCTATTTTCAGGCGAATGCTGCAATATGTCCCACCACTATAAGGCCCTAGTTTATCCCTAGAAAATGATAAATCGTCTGTGAAACCGAATGAAGCTACTTTCTATAACTGTTCCACTCAACCCGTTTGTTTTTTTCGCAATATTTGTCATCCATCCCTGTCGGTTATGAGCGAACGTACTCATAGATCAGAATACGAGCTACTCCCGGTGATTGATTGATGTATGTACAAGACTAATGAAGTTATCTGAAGTTTATCACCGTGAGCCAAGCGCGGATGATTTATTTTGTTGTCAGTCGAAGCTGCTACGGTTTTCTGTAAAATACCTACCTTATTATCATCGCGTTTCAGAAATTGCACTGCTTGAACGCGTGCAAAGTGGATGACTTGATGACGATTACTTTCTCTGTCAGTGGATGTCGCCACCGCGTTTTAAGTGCATAGTACGCCACCTAGGATGTTTTATTAGAAACGAATATTTGGTACAGATTTTGTTAATTGTTCCGTGCGACCCCTATATCTTTACAATCCTTTTACTGATTATGCTCATACTCGAATTTGAAAATTGTATTGTTATGAACTACTAGCCTACAAAATTTCATGAAGATCGGATCAACGTTACGCATGTTATTGTCGGACAATTATACACACAAACATATAAACATACATACAAAGCCGATTTTTTCCCGTAGACTCTGAGACCTCGCTTCGCTCAGTCAAATATTATACAAAAGGTAAACAAAATGCGTATCCGGAAAAGATTCAAATTTTACATTTTACAATATCGTCTCTATTGGCGCTATGTTTCAAAGAAAGTTTCATCCAACTCATTATAGTGGTTAGATATTTATTTGCTATCTAGTTTAGCGGTCATCTAAGTCTAGCCGGATCGTTTGCTGTTTGTCAACATTGATCTCTGAAAAGCGATAGGGTTAGTAGTAACTATTGAACTAATTAAAAGCCATGCTTATACCGATCTAAAGTTATATAAGACGCGCTAAAATTAAAGCCTGTAATTTATAGTGGTTTGCTTTGTGTGGTTAAATTACATGCCAAATTTAGTGGTTTGGATAAAACACAGCTTTCTACACTGTACTCTCATGTTTTACTCACAGTGATACGGTTCTATGTAATGAAGATTTTCTGATTTGCATTTTCATGCATTTCCCCAGTGAAATATAGATTACTTAATATATTCAATGAAAGTAGTATTTTTTCCAAACGCTTTTGGTTCAAGTGTGCGATTATGTAATTTTCTCCTACATTAGTTTCTCTCTACTTCGTATATACCTATGCTTAAAATAAATTGGCAAATAATGAGCAATCCTTTGTAAATGTAAATGTTGACATTTACACTTAGATAAGTGATTATGAAAAAGGGTCACACTTACACAGATCTAAATAAATATGGCACAAGGTCTCTTGTCTTCGTGAATTGAACTGTCTATATTGAGGTCTGCCAAATTGGTCAAGCATCGACTTCCGTACAAACATCCCTTTCCGTTAGAACCAGACATCAATAAGGCTCTTTGTCACGTTACACTGAAATATCAGCTCAAGCCATCTCTGAGCCTTCTTTTTCTAACAACTACAGAAACCAATCTACAGAAAGGTTATAAAGGGGCACAAAAGGTACAGTAATTTACATAAATCCATCTGGTGACCCAAGTGGAATAGGGACATGTCCCATGCGTTTAAATCGTGTGGTTCTATCCACACCGATATCCCTTACGTGTCTTAGAACCTAAGGGATACATACATATGCAGTAACTTTGTACGGTAGTGACTGTAAGGGAAATTATGTCTTACGGTTTGAACAAAACTGGGTTTATATTCCAAATATTCTATTCTAATTTCGGTGACGTTAAGTCTGTTCCTTTTTCTTGTCTCCCTTTATGTTGTCATGACGTACTCATCATCATGTTGTTGTTCATTAAATAAATTAATAAACAATTAAACGACCAAAAGGCCGGTGCTTACTTCGGCCAGATAATTAGCATTGCTATTCAACGAGGTAATGTCACCAGTCTATTGGGTACCCTGCCTGCAGATAGTGACCTGAGCTCTGTTTTTTATCTGTAATTAATTTATAATAATTTTGGTTGTAATTTTAGCTCTTTTATTTAAGTTTAGATTGTATGACAGATAGAAAACAACGTTAAATAATGTTTTTTAAATACTTCCGACAATTTAAAAGATATGAAAGCAATAAACAGTTAATATAATAAGCGTTGGCTATCTCCTTCTCTTTCGATCATGGATTATCCCCACAGAATCAAATAAAATAAAAAACTTTATTTGGAACAGCTTAAATAACGATGCAGTAGTTTAAAAAAACTGTTTCGCATGAAGCAACGCCCACCTCCAAAATACATATATTTCATTAGAGTTCCAAAATCAGGATATAGTTAGTATTTACTAATATTATAGTTATACAAATTTAAAATATACATATAAGTACATTTATATTAGGTATAAGGTAGTCAACTCATGCGTCAACTCGTCAACGGGTGCTGCTTGCGGGTGCTGGACTGCTCGGAGTATATACGCAAATCTTTAATAGCATTTAGCTCTTTATTAGTATATTCGTTGGTATATTCCTTTTGTAGTGTTTAGTTTTTATATTCAGTTTAAGTTGATAAAATACTTGTAAAATTTTATAAATGGCACGGATCCCGGAGCCCATGCAGACATATTGTAAAATATTTAAAAAAAAAGTAAAATATAAATATATATATATATATATATATATATACAAAAAATATAGTCATTATAAGTACCCGTCGTATGCGTATTTGTAATGATTTGATCACTTCGATCATCCTCAATGCAAAATCAACAATGGATCAGGCTTGCCTAGAAAAAAAAACACGACTTGAAGAAATTAAACTGTACGGCTCTGCTTAGAACGGCGTTATAATTCGAAGGACTTGTTTAATTCTCCTATTTTTGGACCCACAGTCAAACTCATCACGTAATTGGACTAAAATATACGCCAGTGAAATTACTTACGTAGGTACCTTTAAACGAAGAAAGTGGCACTTGAAAATATATTAACAAGACTCTGTCCTAAAAAACAGATGGGAAGAAGAAAATTATGGACACAGGGCAAGGGATGAATACAAATGATTCAGCTGCAAAATGACACAGACGGGATGAAGAATTAAAATTATAATGTAATGGCACGCCTTAAGGTGTCGCTGTGGGTTAATGAAACATTTGAAGGGAAAGAGGGTGGCAACTCAGACGTTGAATGCTGAATTGATGTTCTTACTCAAGTTTTTATTACTGGTAATAATTAACAGGACGTTTTTTATGGGACTGAGTTGAAAAAAGTTTAAAGGCGACATGGAGTTTTTGGCGAGAGCGTGAAGAAATCATGTCGCGTCTTTTTAATATTTTCCAAAACTTGTGTTATTTCGAGTGTTAATGTGTAAAAACGCTGAATTTTTACCCGTTAAGTGTTCGTGAACATGCACGAGTGTTGGTGAATGGTATTAATGTCGTGAAACGTGAATTTTCGTATTCTTTCCAAAACTCCATAGAAGGCTCTAGTAAAGTTTTCACTACTTTACTGGGGCATGACTTGGACTTGACCGTGACTTTCTTTGCTTGACTTTGACCGTGACTATGACTTGTTTGATAATATTTAACAAAACTTGAGAATATATTATGTATACTTGAGACTGGCAAATTTATAAGACATGCGACGCCAAAATCCTCTTAGGAGGAAAAGAAAAAAAAAGGCGACATGATAGCCAGAAATGTGTAATCAAAGCTGAATTCGTGGTTCCTACGATGATGTTTATAAGTCAAAGAGGTATAGTTGTAGAACAAAGACTTACGTAGCCTTAACCGATTTCGTAATTATTAAAAAAAGCCTATGTCGAAAAGCTCTCAAACCTGAGATGAGTATTTTTACTACGTTTGTTACGTTTTATTCTAAACATTTCCAGAATTAATTATGTATTCATATTAAACTTGCTGGAAACTTTTTTATGTTTTAAAAAGTTTTTTTTTGTTCCAGTTTTGAATTATTTTTTTCCGTCAATGTTAAAACATTTAATTTATTTTCATCACGAAAAGAAAAGGAAGTAACGTGCGTTTTACAAACTTTTTGAGTTGCAGACAATCATGTTAGTCCAATTTTTTGTATTGTCAACCTTCTTTTTATGATTCCTAGTCTGAGCAAGCTACAAGCAAATCAAATTAAAAAGATAGGATGTAACATGTTTTTTTTTAAATTTTCTGCATTCTTTCTTTGTAATAAGCACTTAAAGTCAAAGCCAAAGTCAAAGTCAAAGTCAAAGCCAAAGTCAAAGTTTCACTTTTTCATGGTTATGGTTCATGGTACGATGGTTCAGTCGTTTGATTATGAAATGTATTTACAATAAAATTATACGAGATACTGGACAGGACAATGCTTGTGGATAGCCCAGCAGATTTATATTTGTGTTACCATAATAGTGTGTAATGTGATGTAACCGATAGGCTTTGGAAAATTCGGACGATGTCGAATATTTTGTATGATCAAAATATAATATCTGAGTACAATTCGACATTTCTCATTCGATACTTTATACGAATGACACTATTACGCTGGCAATAGCAAAAGTTTAGCCGAATTGGGTACGTGACGCCGCAGTTTTGTACAGTATTACGCGTTCCTGGAAACGATTTTCAAGATGGCGGAATATGAGTCTATATTAATGTTGTAAGTGTTAAATTATGTAAAAGATATTTAAGATTCGCTAGACTGGGTGTTAAATAAGATGATGGTCATATTATATTATATCAATACAATAAATAAATATAAACATCATTATGAACTACTTTTACAATGAGGCCAACCCTGAAATTGCGAAATGAAGGCTATTCCATACATTTCGTCGTGAGTGAATGAACATTTTCAATAGGTATGATTTATTTTAGAATAAAATGTAGTTTTCATATTTTTGATAGTTTCAGTCCATAAGCATAATATAAGATAGTTATAATTTTAACACAAATTTAGACGTACCATTATAATTAACCCTTTGATATTTTTTTTTTTATTGCAGTTAAAGTCATAAAATATTCTTTTGTCAGGGTTTAAGACTGCCACTATAAAAATATTTTACGACTTAATTTTCAAAAGTCTAGAACAGACTATTTTTAATGGCACTTATGTTCCACTAGAAGATGATACATAGTGTGACCATCTGCATGTAATGAGCTTGCCGACGCTTTTCCGACGATATGAAATAAAAGATACAGCGACAAGAGCACGTTTATTTTACAGGCATTCAAAGCGCTGGCGGTGTCGTTGTTTTTATGACATCAGTAATTATCGTTTGGGAGCTGCTTTGATGCAAGGTCATGTAAAAATGAGGTTTTAACTTATTTTGTTATAATTATTACTAAGGTAGCATTTATAATAGTGAAATGTTTTAGTTAAAAAGTTGTTCCCGTAAATAAATATTCTGAAGATTGCTTGTCGAAAAAGTAGTATTATTGAGTGATAAGCAAAATACCCGACTGCAAAATGTAGCCTATATCACTTTGGACTTAAAGGAATACTTACATGCACCCCAAAAACATTAACCTCTTTCTTGGGTAGTCGGGTATAAGCCGGGCAAGCTAAAAGCCGGGCAAATTGGATATAATCGGAGTCGATAGGCCTAGTTTTTGACTATCTGATGGGCTCTGATTTGGCTTAGCTATTATTTTCATTTCTCAATTGCTTGACGGCTGGAGTGACAAACAACAATTTCCTGTTTTGGCGGAAGTGGCGGTGTATGACGTATTACATACAAGCGACACCACAATATGGTATCCTGCCACTTCCGCCAATAAATATGTAAATATGTATAATTGTTTTAATAAAACGGGAATACTCACGTTAAAATTGAGTCGGTTATTCCGACTATAGGCAAGACGAGGTCGCGCGCGTGCCTCGCTGAGCATTCCTTGATAAAGGTCACCGAATGTGATCGAAACTATAGTCGGAATAACCGACTCAGTTTAACGTGAGTATTCCCGTTTTATTAAAACAAAATATATCAAAACCACGTCAGTTTTCATAGTAAAATGTATAATTGTGTTTATATGTTACCTCCTAGACCAAACGGCTTGACCGACTTTGACGAGTTAGGTGTCGTAGGATTCCTCTTTAATTCTGGGGTGTAATACGCTAAATACATTATCCTGTCGTTTTTTTAAAAATCAATAATCTATTAGTACAAAGTGGGAGAACGATCGCCTCACATTCGTGAGGTTCAAGCCCGGGTTCGTGGGGTTCGAGCCCGGGCGAGCCCGTACCAATGAGTTTTTTGGAACTTACGTACGGCAGTATACCACTGGCTTTACGGTGAAGGAAAACATCATGAGGAAACCTGCATATTTTCCGGAGAAGAAATTCGATGGCGTATGTGAATCTGCCAACCCGCACTGGGCCAGCGTGGTGAATATGGCCTAATCACCCTTCGATGGTAGCCTGATATCCCAGTAGTGGGATGTTTAAAGGCTGATACAGAAGATTACTGTAAAAAAAAGAAATAAATAATAGATGTTGTTTTAGAAAAAAATGGTTAGTGATTAGGATATCACCAACTTACTAAAATGAATGAAACTACAGAGGGTACTTTAATATAACTTACCCGTGAATCCAAAGAGCACACCTAGTTTATAATTATGAAGCTTCATAACTTTAATTAAGGATTGGATTGTGGCGACGATTCAAAGTTCAGCATTTCACGGGATAAGTGGTTAGGATTACTTGCGACGAGGGATTCGCAGTGAAGTTTATTCCGTAATGAATTTAGCTCCATAATCTCACTGTTACTGTGTAAAATATAAGTTAAAACACTAAAATCTGCCTACGTAAATGTATGAAATAACAAAATATTATTTGTAATTCAAAATGACACGGCCCATTTATAATCTACGTGCTATTTTCCAATGAGTTTTAAAGTCCCTTTATCATAGTCTTCTGCCATGTTAAACACCACTTAATATTGGCAACAGACTACGGTTAAAGGCACTTTAAAACTCATTGTAAAAATATTATGTAAGTTATTTACCATGTTATTATTGAGTTTAATTTGTATACGTATATGAAATTTTAGTGTATGTTTCATGTGACTTGTAATCAATTTGACTGAACAATTGAATGCTATATTTTTTTTTTTTAAACTAATTACTTTTTGACATGTAACTAATTTTTATGAATAAATACTATGAACTATAAACGATGCATTTTGAGTTTTGAATAATATTTTCTTGTTTCACACTTGTACATAGGCGAGTTTTAGTTTTTGAACTTATATTTTATTTATATATTTTCAGTGTTAAGTAGATAAAATGGTACCTGTATTCAGTTTGTTGCAAAAAGCTTTCGGAAATCTTTTCGGCGATAATTGAGATCGAACTTCACTTCAGGTAAGTTTGTTCGAGCAAACCACCTTTCTGTAGCGAAGTTAGGTTATAACGTCCGCCATGTTAGATTTAGTGTGTATTAAGACACTTCGATAGACACGTAGTTTGTTATAATCTGATTAGTTGTTTTGGAGATATGAGAAAACAACCAAACGTGAAAATAGGCATATACATACATACTAAGTTGCTCAAATATTAATAATATTAATATGCTGCTATATTGATTATTTTTTTTACACATTTGGAATGTACTCTGAAATCCTTCATTTTGATTTTAAAAAAATTGTTTGTTTTTTTATTTATTTTTTTGAGTTGAGAAATTATATTGTAAAATCCGCCATATTTTTTATTTAATACAATATCGTATCGATAAACACATATCTTCTCAAAAGCCGATAAGCGGCTTAGATTAGAGGATACATATAATATAGATATACGTACATATAATATAATATTATTATGAACGTACTTACATACGTACATATATACTTAAACAGTTAAACTCATAACCCTTCTTTTTTCAGGACCCTCATAACTCATCATATCCTTTTTTTATAGTCGGATAAAATATAATAGGTATTATCTATGATTTTCGATTCATCTCTACTTAGCTGTCTGGTAAAGGAACGATCCTTTCTGATTCACGTAGGTGCGTCTGTAGTTGTCGAGCTCGCGCTTTGTCACACTTACAATAATATACTTATTAAATAACTCACACTTAGTGATGTGTGAATATCAAAAAAGTATTATGTTGTTTAACACGCTTGCCAGTTTTTAGTGTCATGTCACAGTTTCCTAGAATTGTTTGCTAACTATGTTAAGCTGTGACACATCTCTCTACAGAAACTTTCAACCCAATTTCCATAGCAGTACTTCATCTTACATCGAAAATAGCATTTACACCTATAAATTCAAGTCCATTATCAAACGTCACAAATTTTGGTATTCCAGCTACGGAAGCCGGTGTCGACGCTCTCGATCCCGGGCGCTATGAAGGCGTACTCGGGCGGCGGGCGGGACGCGGCTAGCGAGGAAGCGGGCGTCGCACTGGTCGGCGTCCACAGCGAGTATCCGCGTTTCGGCGAAGAGCGTGCGCTCGGCGGTGGCACCTACAAAGGCGGAGGGGCTGCGAAGCACAAACCAAATATAGGATATAGGTTAGTATACAATAAGGCTGACTAATAGGCAAAAATTTGAACCTTACATGACGTAACACCTTCACTGCGGGTTAAATTTCCAGACTTGTTCCAATGAGGTCAATGGCGGGATAGTCAAGAATGACAGGGATAATCCAATTTCTAACACTAATGTTATAAATGCGAAAGTAACTCTGTATCTCTGTCTGGGTGTCTTACGCAACGTTATCACGACTTAGCTGCTGAACGAATCGACCTGAACTTTCGCATAGATATAGCTTTTGGGTCGAAAATGGATATAGGCTACTTTTTTGTAGGTCCACGCGAATGAAGTCTCGGGCAATAGCTAGTTTGATATAATTTGATGATGATTACCTCAGCGCCAAAAAAAAAAGAATAAGACGTAGTAGTTCTCCAACTATGTCTTATTAGTGTGTGTATTAAAGTTATTCATTTATTTGGGTATATAGGTTATTTTGAAGACCTAGATAGCCATAACAGCAAAAGCCTGTATTTTTATTGATAGCGAGTGACGAGAAGACCTAGTCGCTCGCATGATTTTTAGCATCACGTTTGCCCATAACTGTTTAGTGCCACCCAGAATGTTGAACTACCATAGGTCAAATCATGCGTAATATATCTTTAGTTATATTAGATATCTAAGGTTAGTTAAATGTCTTTATGACCAGTAATATCGCTGGCACTTTACGTTAGGCACTTAACAAATCAAATATGGTACAGATCTGTACTACAATCATAAACTCTTACACAACCCATTACAAACAAACTACGTTTCCCGAATTGGTCTAAGTCCAATTCAGAAAATGTATTGTCATTGCTGAGTAAATATTATCTGGACACATACGAGTAGTTACGAAAATAAAATATAAGTTCAAAAACTAAATCCCGCCTAATTAAAAGAATGAAACAAAAAAATATTTTTCGAAATTCAAAATGGCACGGTCCATTTAATGTACTTAGTATTTTTCCAATGAGTTTTAAAGTCCCTTTAACCGTAGTCTGATGCATCAATGAGTTTTAAAGTCCCTTGCCTAGGCATCAGATTTTCCGTATAGCCTATGACACGCGGTTTGTGAAGACGCATCGATAGACACCTATGTCGTCAAAATCTGATAAGCAGTTTAGGTGATTACAGGGAACATAATTATGAACATACTTACATACATACATACATAGACTGTCAAACTTATAACCCTCCTTTTTCGTAGTCGGGTAAAAAATAATTACTTTAGATGTATTTTCCATAGCTGTGCTATTCTAGTCTTTCATGATATTCTTACCCAAAGCACGGACAAAGGTCAAGTTACATACCAAAAGATATAGAATATAGGTCAGTGTCCAATCCTATTGCAGTAATTGGAGGCCCGCGCCTTTTGTCGAAGGCGCCGTGAACGTGTTGAGCTTAGAATGCAGTTAGTCCAACACAATTACGATGTCTTTTTGTTGGCACTTTGTTAAAAAAAAAAGCGAATGGAATGGGCGAAAGAGGGGTTTGTAATATAATTATAGCTATTTTTTGTTCTTGGAATTTTATAGTTACCTATCATATAATGAACCATTATAATTATTTGTTGCCTGAGTGGTGAATATGAATCGGAAGACAGCGTGGGCAGGTCTCACTTCTAGGTGGACTAACGACATTGTGAAAGTTGCGGGCATGAGGAGACCTCCGTTTATCAGATGAACGACTTCTGCATGATGATGAATTATCTGTAGGTACTTTCATAAAAATGTCAATAAAAAAATATTACAATAAACTTTCTAAGACATTGCCTTCCTTGCATGTTGCGATCTAAATAGTATGAGACGAGAATTAGCTATCTAGATGTATTACTAGAAGCATCAGAATTATAATGTCAAGACAAGATGTCTTAAATGTTAAATCTTATGTACCCGACCCTGTTCGTCATCGGCATGGTAGGGTACACTAAGTTAGGGGTGAGGCGAGACGTCGCGCTCTGCAAGTACATGTGGCGCGTGCTGCGCGGCCAGCTGCACCATCCCGAGGTGCTGGAAGCGCTGCGGCTGTGCGCACCGGACGAGGCGGTGACCAGGCGACGAGGTTTTCCCACATTCAGTTTACCTACTTATAGGACGAACCTCCTCAAATTTGCCCCCACGTCTCGCGCTTTAACGTTGTTGAACATGATGTCTGAAAAAGTAGATATTTTTGAGTGCAATCTGGCAGAATTCACAGAAGCCGCTTATAGGCTATGTGAAAATATAATTCGGTAGTTACATTAATATAATTAAATAAAATTAACTGATACATCGTATTGGTCCTGGACTGTAAGGGTGTTGTCATGTTTGTTTTTAATAAATAAATAAAATAAATAAATAAATCATTTTCTTAAACTTAAAAAAAATATAATTATAACTTAAAACTTCTAAAAACTAAATATAACTCTACAACGAACCTAAAATGCTAACTATAAAGAAAAGAACGAAAAATGTAAATCATAGGTACAGCTTACATTTGAGAAACCAGAGCGCAGTGTGCTGGAACAAAATTGCATATGATGATATTTTTCAGTCAAAACGTTGTCGCTGACATGCATATACACGTAGTGCTCCCACGTGATTACTATATTTTACAAACGACGTGGGTGGTTTTATTTAATTACGGTTGACATACAGGTCCTATATTTCAGCGACACCTCTTCTTTACACAATAATATATCCATGCACTAGATAGAGGCGCAGGTAAGATCTTAGAGGTTCAGGAAAGATCTTAGAGGCGCAGGTAAGATCTGTTTTTTTCCTGTTGTACTAAGCCGAAACAAATTGTTTAAACTCATCATTATAAACAACATTTACTATGGAACCATTAACGAAATAACAAAAATAGAATAAAACATTCAGTTTAAAAAAAATTACATTCAGAAATGAAAAGAACAGCTGATTTTTTATGCGATTTCAGTGATTGTCCCGTAGTAACAGTTGTTCTATAACGAATACAATGAGCTCTTTTCGGCTTAGTACAACCGTTCTGTGTAGCCCAGGGGCGCGTTCAGTTTGGTCGTCAGATGATCGCTCGACGAGGACTCACCCTTATTAATAAGCCAGTGTGTTCGTCCGAGTGATCACACCGTGTCGTTCAAAAAGATCGTTGATCGTTGTCGGGCGTTCGAACTCATCGCACCTTGGAATCGGTGGGTGAGAAACACACCGCTGCCCACAAAATACTATTACTGCTTATCGACCGCTGTCAGTTTGGCAACTTTGTATGGAATTTTAGTTACAATTCAATTGTTATGCTTGGCTTAGGAATGTCTGAGTATTGTAATAATTATTCAATATAATTATTTCCTATTTAAAGTGATAATTTGAGAAACCAAATTTTATCAAAATTGTGAGGTTATAAAACTACCGTGCCGTTCAATAACGTCGTATGAAAATCATAGACAATCAGTTAATATTCGTCCGTCGATAATCAAACTGACTGTCTTCAAAGTGAACGCAGCCCAGTTTGTCCAATATGAGATTAAACATATCAAAATGTATTCCACAAAACACAATAGAATAATTGAAAATTATACTCTATTTAAAATTATTTTTTCGATTTCTTTTAAAAATAATGTTAAGCAGAAAACATTAAAATTTTAATGTTTTCTGCTTAACATTATTTTTAAATTGTAACGCATCCTTAGTTTACATAAAATGATTTTGTAATAGTTAGAGCAGTTACAATTTTATAACAGATACTACTAAATCAAACAAGTTTTCATTCAAATTACAAAACCGCAACGACTTATAGGCTACTTATAATATATTTCAATTTTACATCGCGATCTTAATCTGAAATTCATGATATATTAGGAAAACAGCTAACACAAGTGTAACAAATACGAAAAGTTAATAAAAGTTACGGCGGATTCAATTTTCAAAGGGGTTTATTTTGATATTAATTAGAGCAGTTTATTTTTAAAAAAAATATCACCCACGCGATTCTTATGTTCAACAATAAAACATCATTATTATTGTCAAACTGCCTAAATGTTTGTTGCCATGCTTTACGTGACCACTAAGTAACTAACTTAATAATATTATACCTGTTACATTGATAGCTATCTAATATTTTTCATTTGACCTGTGTAGTAGAAAATATTCTAAGAAAATCTTCCGAACTATCTAATAACAAACTCAATTTACGATCCGCTTTATAACTTACATAGTTCATTGTTTTTCTCACATGCCAGTATTTTCACTAATCCTCCTGGGTATATAAAACCAATAACCAGGGTAATAAAGTTGAGGTCAATCCTTCCCAGAAAGGCGAAGAGTTTTTTCCCACGAGATCGGAATAAATAAGCCATGTATCATCCAAGTCGAGTAGTAGGTACACGAATGTAGCGAAGGCAAGACGAATGGCATAACCTAACGAAAAGACACCAGACAACTTTTCTTCAGTATTCTGTGCATCAGAGACCTTCAAACGCAAATTTAATTTACACCGGGCCGCCCATAGATGCCGAGACGAACCTTCTGAATCGCGGTGACGAGTTCATCCGTGATTTAGATACCATTTCGGAGACTTATTTCACAATGTGTTGGCTCTAGGCTCAGGAACATCCATAATAAAGGGATTATGGATGTTCCTGGTCGTAATAGTGATAGCGCGCGAGTGGGACAGCGCATAGTGCGAGTAAGATGGAACGAGCGGGATGGCGTGCTATCACAATCAGAATCACAAACGTTCATAATAAATGCTGTTCTGATCTATAGATTCTACTTGTTAGAAAATAAAATCGAATGACCGGTTAAACATCACAAGGCGTGTGAAATGCACCGGAGTTCCTTAAAAAAAAAGTAGTGATAATGAGTTAAAATAAGATTAAAAAGCATTTCAGGTTATACATAGATAGGGGCTGAAACTTTGTGTGGCAGTTCGTCATTTTTAATTTGTATTTCCGGCTTTTTTTTTTGTCGTCGGCGATTTTTGATTGGTGGGGTATTTCCCCCAAGAACAGGAAAATTTTCTGCGGCGCCGCGGTATACCGTCCGATTTGATAATATTTGGCTTCAGCCTAACCGATTATCGATGTTAAGTAACGGACGACATGGTCAGTCTGCGGATGGGTGACCGCGAATGGTATTTACAACTGAGCGCTACCATGGGTCGAATGACACTCTGAATTATAGGCCCTGGTTGTTTTTCCTATAATAATAACCGCTTATCCATGTCTACAACAACAACCACACTTCTTTACTTACAAGTTGCTTTTAAGCTCTGACACCAGGGATAGTCAATGAGAACTTGCTTACTAAATTTTTTTTTTTTTGCCTTGATTACTTATTCTATTAGAGCATAGATAGAGGAATAGATTCTAAGATTTTATTTGTCTAACCGTACGTATTTCAAGCACAAAGTTTGAAACTTCGTATTGAAAAAATGTCCCTTGCATGAATAAAACCAAGCCCATTGTCGCTTTCATTACAGTACCTCTGAAACGGGAAAATCGTTATCCCATGCTGACACCCAAAGCTGCCCTGGGACATTATTTGTGTATTTTATTACCTCCATGCGTACCCCTATCCTATCAGCTCTCCCTGTACTATAAACGTATCTTTACATAGATAGATAGATACACAACTCTTTATTGGTCACACCAGAAATTACATACATAATACAAACACTAGTACTCTACTAATACCTACCTATACGGTAGCTCTTTTTGGTTCAAAGAAAGGTAGTAGGTATATTGTAGTGGTAGGACCGTATGACTCTTTTTCCAGAGTCCGTGTGGGGAAGTTCCACACCTTTGCCAGCTAATCAACCGCCAAGCAGTAATATGCAAGCATTACTGTGCTCCAGATTGAAGGGCAATGTTTCCAGCGAAATTACTGGGCGTACAGAGATTTAATATCTAATATCAGAGTTTGGAACTGTTGTATTTCAAAATATTGGGTAGCATTGAATTGTTATGGGCAAGCGTGACGCTTAACAACAGGTGAGCGACTTGCTCGTCTCGCCATTTGGTACCATTAAACAATAAAAAATATATAATTTATATCTCTCGTCCTCGAATAGAACTATGTTTAAAACATTATTGGGTTAAGTTTTGATCAAGGTATCTAGGTTGTAAGCTACCTCCATACCAAATTTCATTCAAATCCGTTCAGTTCATACAGCCGTTACAGAGGTGAATGGGAACAAACACACTTAAAAACTTACATACTTACATGCTTACATACTTACACAAAAACTTTCGCAGTTATAATATTAGTGTGATGCATAGGCCTCCCCCTTAGAGCGCCACACCGACCGACAACGGGCCACTTGCATCCACCTGTTGCCCGCGACTTTCACAATGTCGTTGGTCCACCTAGTGGGAGGCCTACCTACGCTGCGTCTTCCGGTTCGTGGATCAATCAGCAACCTGTATAATCTACTTATTAATCTTATTTTACTCGACGATGAAATCAAGTCATTCACCAATAGAAATTGAGATTAACAACGAATCGCGTTCTATTCAAAATTATATTTCTATCCAGAAAAGAACGTGACAAAGTATGGTAAAATACACTTCACACAAAAACGGTTCTTAGAAGCGTTTTAATAATTAATGTAGCCTTGGGTGAACTGAAATAACTTGCACCAGGGTCGCATCGATTGGTCCGTCTTCGTTTCTCTTGGTATTTGTGCAGTACGGGTTGTACGGACCTAAAAGGTGTACTTTCATTGTGGTATGGCTCTTGACGTAGAACAGTTGCGTTCATGTTTCGAGTACTATCAAATATACTGTATAATTTTTAATCCTTAACATTTTTGTACAGTAACTGTCGTTACGATTATGTTTATATTTCAAAAATACTGTCTCTGGAATTAATTTCAAGGATAATTTTATCGTTAATATTCTTACAAATAAGTGGCTTGTTGCTACCGCTCGGAACCTTCACAAGGGCTCTCTTATTTAAGTTTTTTATTTTAACTTATATTTAAGATGGGCGTTAACTTTGTGTTTGTTCTTTTAGTAATTCGTATATTTTATCAATTTCAGGTTAGGTAGAAGAAAGGCGTTATTTGAAAAACGAAAACGAATAAGTGACTACGCTCTTGTTATGGGGATGTTTGGTATTGTAATTATGGTTATAGAAAATGAACTTTCAAGTGCTGGTGTTTATACAAAGGTGAGCATTTCAAACTAGTTAGCTTTTGATTCATTGCGACTAGTGACTGGTACCAAAAAGAATAAGCCCTTTTCTAGGAATCAACGCACAGCCGCTTGCCGCTTATCGCTTACAGCGTCAAACCGCTTATGATATAGATGTAAAATTTATTATTAATAATTAATTATTGTAACTCCTGAAATGGTCAAGGTGAACAATAAGAACGGATTTTGCGAAATTCCCCTATAAAAGGGTAAAATTGACCGCCATACTTTATGATAAGAATAAGATATTTTTTTCATGATAAGCCATTGAAAGTCGGTCTGTGTAATAAAGAAAAAAAAATAAAGAAAGGGATTTCTCAGGGTTTTTCGAAAATCGAGACCCTTCAGTTAATTAAGGTAATAGATAAATTCAGTTCTTTTTAGAAAACTAGTTACACAAGTTGAGTATGAAAATGTTTATATTTATATTAATTAGTAACACTAATTTACTTTTTTTTTTCAGGCATCAATATATTCTCAAGCGTTGAAGACGCTTATATCAATGTCGACTGTGATTTTACTTGGCCTAATCGTCGCGTATCACGCTTTAGAAGTACAGGTAATTTTATTTTTTTAGTATTTATAATGGTACAGATCCTTTAAGAAAATATGTATTAAAATATGCAGTTAGTGGCATTATAATGTAACTTGACGCAAGCCGTATATATCTCTTCTATTGATTTTTCTATCTAGGTAGGTAACAAGGTAGGTTTTTGTAGTGGTAGGGCTCTCTTGCACAGTCCGCCCGGGGAAGTACCACACCTTTGCCAGTTATTCCACCGCCAAGCAGTAGTGTGCAAGCATTACTATGTTCCAGATTGAAGGGCAATGTTTCCAGCGTAATTACTGGGCATACAGAGATTTAACATCTACCATCTCAGGGTGACGAGCGCAGTGCATTGCCGCGCATAGTTTTGAACTATTTAAATTCAAAATTCTGGATGGCACTGAACTATTATGGGCAAGCGTGACACTTAACATCGGGTGAGCGACTTGCTCGTCTCGTCACCGAGTAACATAAAAAAAAGGTATTATTTTCCTTTGTACCTTCCTACACTTATCCCACTTAAGTGATGGATATACTTGTTCCATTCGCCTCTGTGATTCGTCATATCTGATTTCGTCCCTTGTTACTCAGTCTCCATTCTTTATTTATGTCTCCAAACTAAGCTACGGTAAGCTACGGCAAGAGTATGTAACATACAGACCTTATATTTTTTCCGTTACAATTTTAATTAAATAAATAAAATATCTGGGACATTATTGCACACACGGTCATCTGACCCCAAACTAAGCAAAGCTTGTAATATGGCTGCCAGAGACTGATATACGTACATAAATATTTTTAAATACATACTTGTATAGATATTAACACCCAGACACAGAACAAACACAAACATTCATCACAAATGTTTGTCGTAGGAATCGAACCTACGCCCCCAAGCACAGAACGTAGGTTCACTACCAACTTAGTCACCGGGGCAGTCAAGCTAAAGCTAAAGTCTTTTCGATTTCAGTTATTTATGATAGACAACTGCGCAGACGACTGGCGGATAGCAATGACTTGGCAAAGGATAGCGCAGATCGGTCTCGAGCTCGCCATCTGTGCCGTCCATCCTATACCGGGCCAGTACACCTTCACTTGGACTACAAAGTTAGCCAACAAAGGTGGTGTCATTGGGGTGGAAGTTGTAAGTATTTACCTCACTTTATATTTTACATTTACCTGTATCCTGTATGGTGGCGGAGCCCTATTGATATACTGCTTAGGTATTAAAATCTGTTTAGATTATCGTTCTTACTTTATTACATCTTAATCTATTTTAAAATTAATGTATGTAGTCCAAAGTGCTATATTTCTTTTTATCAAGTAGTTCTGGCAGGTGAACTAGCATTTTCTAAATAAGAATACTTTAATAGTGAATTAAATTGCTTGATGATCCATCATTCTTCGTTTATCTTATTCTTGAGACTTATTCTTTGTTATTTTGCGTAATTTCATAATGATTGTAGATGTATTTGCTATTACTATTACTTTTTGTACTTTTCTTCTCTTCATCTTCACTTCCATACTGATATTTATTTTGCGTTTTTCTCCTTAGGGTACGACGTATAAGCAAATCCAGGTCTGTATTAATTGAATTAAAGTGTAATACAAGTTTTAAGTGATGTTAGAGTCTTCGTCTTGAGCATGTCTTCTGATGTTCGTGAACATTGACACCACTGTTTTGTGTTTGTGGTTCGTTTGGGTTGAGTGAAAATTATAATATATACGTATCATTGACTTGGATGATATTTGGTTTTTGAATGTTGGGAGAAATTTCATTTGTGGTGCTTAAAACTGTTATAGTAACGTTAAACAAAGAAGATAATAATTTGTAGCGGGTACAATGCATGCAAATAAGATAAAGTGTGAGTAAATTTAAGCATTTTATGCTTATGTTAATTTTTCCAGTAAACTTTAAGCACAACGCACATTGTGAAATTTGCAATGAACTACATCAAAAACGTCTAAATAATTAATTTGTGTTATTTAAAAGCAATGGTGGTAGGATTCTTTTGCAGAGGCCACCTGGGGAAGTACCACACCTTTGCCAGTTATTCAGCCGTCAAGCAGTGCAAACATTACTGTGTTCCAGATTGAAAGGCATTGTTTTCACCGTAATAACTGAGCATAAAGAGATTTATCTTCTAATCTCCCCGGTGACCCAGTCATTTTTTTAAACTGCGTGAGGATCCCCCCCCCCCCCTTCCGAACACACACAGAGAGTCACATTTAGGCCAGACCCAGTCCCCGGCAGCTCCTCTATTCCTGGCCTAAGTAGCGGGTCAGGTAACGGAGCAGCAGGGGAGCAAATAATACCCGGCAGGTGCCCAGCTACCACCTCCGACGGACTTTGGACCTGGCGACAAACAGCATCCGCACACTGAGGAGCGACGTGACGATTGTAGAGCTGGAGGAAAAATTGAGCAATGTCCGATGGGAAATCATAGGACTACCTGAGATCCGACGAGAGGGACAGGATACGATCATCCTAGATTCTGGCAACATGTTTTTTTTTCGGGAAGGAGAACGGAAATCCCAGGGTGGTGTTGGGTTTACCGTCCGTAGAGTTCCATCATCAACAACGTAGTCAAGGTCGATAGTGTGTCGTCCCGGGTAACATACCTTATACTCAGAATCACCCATCGTTATTCGCTGAAGGTCATACAGGTTTATGCACCGACCCCGACACACCCTGATAATGAAGTATAAGCTTTGTATGACGAGATATCTAAGGCATGCATGCATACCTCGGACACATACCGTTGATAACTCGGCTATAACGGTGAAACTCACTTCACCGTATTTAAGGGGGACAGAATATCGATGATTTCAGAGTGGGATTGTATAGGTATGGGCAGCGGAATCGGAGAGGCCAGCGGTTGGTCCAATTTATGAAAAAAGAAGGGTCTCTATTTGATGAACACCTTCTTCCAGAAGCGACCATCCAGAAAATTGACATGGATAAGCTCTGATGGTTGAACCAGAAATGAGATTGACTTCGTCATGACGACGAAGAAGTGAATATTGTCTTATAATTTTAATTATAATTAATTAATTATAATCTTTCGTGATCACCAAGGTGAAAACTGGTAGCGATCACCGAATTGTCAGAGGCACATTGAATATCAATGTCAAGCTTGCGAGGTCACGTCTTGTGAAGTCTATGCTCTGTCCTGGTCCTGCCTAAATCCAGACCCCGAAGACTTTCAACAAGAACCGCACAATTGCTTCCAAAGCCTAGCCGAATGCGAGACTGTGGATGAGTTAAACAATGGGTTGGTGGAAACTGTCCAAGCAGTGAGCACTGTCCAAGTTATTTAAGACCCACGACGGATATAACCTTAAAAGCTCTCAGACACTTTAAGTTAAGGGATGGCTGAACTGAGACGAGACTGCAATCTTCAGCTGACATGTTGGAATATGGTAAGCTTAATAGATGAATCTCAAAATCAAAGCAACACGCCTTGCGATTCTATAATACAAGTTGTATTAAAGTTGTAGGCAGTTGAGCGGAATCAGGGCTCCGAAGTGTTTGCAAAGAATTCGTCTATCGGGCAAATCCAAATGACGAAACTAAAGATCGAGGACAGCAGTACCATTTAGTCGAAAACGAGAAAATTCTAAGAGAGCATGAGAGGTTTTACGGACAGTTTTTATAGTTATTTTTATAAATATTGCTGGACGTTTTCTACACAGTACCATTTTCTAGCCCCAAACAAAGCAAGCTTGTACTATGGGAAAGAGATAACTCATAGAATACATAAATACTTTTTTTCCTGTAAGCACACACATATATATAATACATAGAAACACCCAGACAAGAACAAACCATGGTCATCATATAAATATTTTCCCTGGGAGAGGATCGAACCCACAACCTACAGCTCAGAAGGCGGGAATCCTTCCACTAAACCACAAAGCTAGTTGTGCACCTCGACACGAAAATTCTTTGTCAGTAGAGCTGAAGACTCCAGAGCCGAACTGCCTCGATACTACACCACGGACGCATGGCACAAGAGTGTGATGGTGCTGTTCTTAAAAAAGGTGATAACACCTTACTGAAGAATTATAGGCCCATCTCGCTCCTAAGCTATGTTTACAAGCTGTTTTCAAGAGTCCAGAGACGAACCGTCTCGAAACCAGGTTTGATGA
The DNA here is from genome assembly GCA_947579745.1 of Apocheima hispidaria. Taxonomy (NCBI): domain Eukaryota; kingdom Metazoa; phylum Arthropoda; class Insecta; order Lepidoptera; family Geometridae; genus Apocheima; species Apocheima hispidaria. The sequence goes on from OX388162.1 coordinate 7,058,760, forward strand.
CTTCCAGCCTCCCGAACAAGCCGGTTTCCGTATAGGTTTTAGCACCATGGACCACATACATACGCTCCACCAGATTATAGAGTAGACTGAAGAGGACTCAACCATTATGCCTGGCATTTGTGGACTATGAAAAAGTCTTGCCATCGAGACCTGCGCGATATTGAAGTGATGACATATGGAATTAAAACGTGGTTCTTGGCTACTGGCCTTCTGGAGAAACTCAGAGTCACAAAGCTGGCAATGGAGAGAGCTATGCTCGAAGTTTCTTTGCACGATAAAATCCGGAACGAGGATGTTCGCCAAAGAACCAAAGTCACCGATATGAACCTTTCAGAGTTTGCAAGCTGAATAAGCAATGGGCATTGGGCAGGCCTCGAAGAACCGATAACCACTGGGGAAGAAAGGTTCTTCAGTAGTGACCACGAACCGAAAGACGCAACGTAGGCAGGGCTCCCACTAGGTGGACCGACAACACTGTGAAATCCGCGGATGCAAGTGGCACGTTGTCGATCGGTGTGGCGCTCTAAAGGAGGGAGGCCTATGTTCATTGTTCAGCAGTGGACTTCTTCTGGCTGATGATGATGATGATGAAAAGTAAAGTACTATAACATATTATTAGGTAACTGACATCACTTGAAATACGAATTAAAAAAAAACCGTTGCGTGCCTTAAGGTTAAGGTCCATGTACAGTAATTTTTTTTTTTTTTTTAACGTGCAAATTGTTTAATTGATTGTAATAAATTGCTTTCAGGTACCATATGATGTCACGCTGTCTCTGCCCATGTTCTTTCGGCTCTACCTAATATGCAGGGTGATGCTTCTTCACAGTAAATTGTTCACTGATGCTTCGTCGAGAAGTATAGGAGCTTTAAACAGAATTAATTTTAATACTAGGTATGTTAAGAAATTAATCCTCAATTATAGTCAAAATTACAAAATTACACATACAAAAGTGAGTTGCACTATTGATGTACTTGATAAGCTAATCTAAAACTTTAGTTTCAATGCAACACTTTTTGTCAACGAAAAGTTCAATGATAATTTGATAACATATATTAATTATTACCGTATTGACCGTTTATTGATAGAGGGTAAGTTTTTAATTACCGTTAGTTTTTTTCTTCAATATTGCTCATCTAATTTTATATTTAAAAAAGAAGTTGCAATTTTTTTTCAGGTTTGTCTTGAAGACACTCATGACAATTTGCCCCGGTACAGTTTTATTAGTTTTTATGGTATCTCTATGGATAATCGCAAGCTGGACTTTGAGACAGTGTGAAAGGTCAGTATTACTTATACATGTTGTAAATGGCATAGCTATAATTTTGCATAAAATGTTTTATATTTGGGAAAGAAACACTATCATGGAATTATATTACAATGTGGCGTGTTTCAATTCCCCTATCAAGTGAATCAGCATAATGGTTTTGTTATTTCCATTTTTGTCTGATCAGTATGCTTTCATTTAGTTTGTTGTTCATTCTGTGTAACACTCAACAAAAGTTTTTACAAATTCACGAGTTTACTGCCTACGTGGGCATGCTATTGCTTTTTTACTGTGGCGTTGTATATAAATGTTGTTTTTGCTTTTTATTTATACCCACTGTGTTTTTATATTTATTGAAAGAATCGACGAATTTAGTAGAGACGCTAGGTTCATAATCATCACAATGAAAGAGTTTGACTTTGAATATTTTTGCAACTACAGCTTCAAATGTTTACGAAACACATTGCTATAATTTCTATTTATCTAGTTGGTGTTAGACTTAGACGACAAATTGACGTTAAAACAGAGGATGCTTGTTGTGTTAAGTAGATACATACATACACTTTCATACTATATGTAATCAAGTATGCTAAATAAAGTGGTGCACTTATTACTATTCTTCCAAATTAGAAACTGCACTTGCAAATACATTATTAACAAATAACGTACACTTAATATGTACATGAAAATAATAAAATGTTATACGCACAAAATGGCTCTAGGAAAAACGACACTTAGAAAAGCTTCTGAATTTCATTTACATGCACAAAACCATTGCACCTTACCTCATTCACGCATCAAACAAGTTACCTCTTCTTCCCGTTTCGAGCGATTTGCTTGTGTCATTTCTCACTTCTAAGTGTTTTCCTTCTTTCTTCTCGCCAAACTGTATTCTCAATGTTAGCTGTATTCTCATGAATTTTTTCACTTGAGGTACCTTCGGTTTCAATTCACGCATGGCTACACGTATCATAATTTGGTATTGGTCCAGATAAATGTTTAGAATGCACGTTGTATTTAAAAGTCTTTATTATTCGGTATTAGTCCATTCATTATCTGTTTAGTGAAACGTTTTTAGGCATGCGAATTGTACTTTGTGGTTATAAAGATTATTTTAAAAATATTTCGGTCTCATAATAAATGCCACAAACAAATTTTGATTATACCATTAATTTATGTCTGGGTGTGAAATGTTGCTTAGTTACTGTTATTAAACCATATTAGACAAATCGGTAATTATCTGTGAGTCTTGTCGGGCATTTTGGCTCTCAGGTTCCACGATGAAGACCATGCCAATTTGCTAAACTCAATGTGGCTGACTGCTATAACGTTCCTCTGTGTCGGCTATGGTGATATAGTCCCCAACACATACTGCGGCCGTGGAATTACCCTCACCTGTGGTATGGTGGTATGTATTTTCAAAATAGGTTCCTTTGGGTTGTCTTTTAATAGTTTATTAGTATTCTCATGAAATTCATTGATAGGGCTGGAATGGATTTCTAGGCATAGCAAGTCTTCTCGTTGTTACTTGCATTGTCTAACAAATTGTTAGTTCGGTAAAGGTGAGCCATTTTATGTGTTGTTAAGGTTTTCACAAACGTTTGAAGCAATCTCACATTACAAATCAAAGTCAAACTCTTTGTGACAGGGTTATTCACGATAATTATCTTCTGTTTTTATTTTGTCTTTCCTGTCTACACCCATACAAAGCTTAGGGACAGCTTGCGTGCTATGATTGTTACGGATTTGTGAATGAACACTTATCAGTAGGTATTATCAAGCTTGGAGTACAACTCGATAAGTAAAGCGCTGGAATTTATTGACAATTCAGGTTTCACGACGAAGAACACGCTAACCTTCTGAATGCAATGTGGCTTATCGCGATTACGTTTCTGTCCGTCGGTTTTGGTGACATTGTGCCAAACACTTATTGCGGCAGAGGTATCGCCGTTAGCACTGGCATTATGGTAAGTTTCCACTAACAAACTTAATTAATGTTTGTGTTGACTGACACGAGTTGAAATTTGAGCACTATCTCTATTTTTTATTACAAACTAAAATTTGATCTTGTGCAAAATCACGCCAACAGTCTGTTGGATTGCTTTCGCCTTCAATTCAACTTTAAAAAACATTAACGCTTTAATATCACAAATATAATTTAAGTCAGTCAACACCAATAATACTAATATATGTAACAACAGTACACAAACAACACACGTATTCTTTATATTTAAAGTACACTATCTTTCAATGTATTCAATGTAAAAATTAAATGTTCACAGAGTATCTAGCAATCCCGTTGTTATTTGTATTGATGTCTATACTATGAATGCAGCATTACATTTAAATATACACACTTTTATATCACATTAAATGTTAATCACATTCAGTGTACACAATATCTTGATTGTAGGGTATCTAATAACCGCAATGAACCTGTTGTTCGTAGTTTTTGCAGACAAGATTTAAATTTGGATTACCTTTAATCAGTTCCTCATATAAACGGTATTTAAATATTTTTAACTGAATAACGTCCATTTCCCTGTTAAAACCAGCTATTAGAAGTATATATTTTGTAGTATGGAATGCTTCATTTCTCCTTACTGTTTCTAGTTCTCTTTCACTTCAATATTTCACTGAATTGCACAAATAAGTTTGTTTTTAAAATGGCTCACTTTTCCTAAAATTATATTTAACCAGAAGTGTACAATAAAATTCATTGCACCTAATAAATAGTATTTGTTTAAACTGTTAATAAATAAGAATTTTATATATTGTTGAATTTTAAAAGAAAGTAAATGTTTATGACAACTTTGTGCACATTATAGATAACAATGCACTAAATGACAAAGTTTACCTCACTTTATGTAATGAAATGCATTATCTCTAACCGAGCTGATAAAAGAAGGAAACTTTTTGAAATTTAATTTATCAAACCTTTTTTTATCAACATTAATATTTTCCACCTTTTATTAGCTCTATTAAGTAATTTTCTCTCTAGCACAAAAAATTAATAAATAATGAAACATTATCTAAATAAATGAGAAATAATTTAAGTGGTGTAATTTTTATAAATTATCATCATTCTGGTAAATTTTAGAGGGTAATCGAGGCAATGAATTTTTAACCCAAAAAATGCTTTATATGCTTCTAATATATTTATTACCTTTGTGTCTATTATCCTCAATTTTAATGTAAAATTTAAATTAAAAAACTTAGCACATACCTAGCTAAAAAAATATATAATTTAGTTATGATTTATAGCCTTCAAAATTGCCTTATTGGAATGGAAACTCTTGAATGCTTCTACACGTTCGCTTGCATTTTACATTAAGATATTCACTTAACAGGGAGCTGGATGCACAGCGTTATTAGTCGCGGTTGTATCAAGAAAATTAGAATTAACTAGAGCCGAGAAGCACGTTCATAACTTCATGATGGACACACAACTTACTAAAAGAGTAAGTATTGATGTGATATAATTTGATCACGATTATTGTTAATCTAATTAACAGGGGGCGGGATGTACGGCATTGTTAGTGACAGTTGCCTCGAGAAAGTTAGAGTTAACTAGAGCGGAGAAGCATGTCCATAACTTCATGATGGAGACACAACTCACAAAAAAGGTAAGGTGACTGTTACAATAGTGACAGCGAAGGACTGGAGGTAAGATTGTATGCTCCGTAAAGATAATTAAAAATGTGTGCTGTTGTTGCTAATCACAATTAAAGTTTGAGAATAATATTTAACACATTTATGTATGAGTCACATAATTTTAAACGCATTTAGTACATTTTAAAATTTATAGTGGAACAGCAATATTACTAACTCAATTATAGTTGCAAAATAACATTAACAATACATTTTAAATATATGATTCACAATAGCACATTAGAGCAGTTTGAATTTAAGCTAATCATAACAATTATCACAAAACTTAAATTAAATTAAATGCTCGATAGAGTTGCATACATGATATAATTATGATTATTCTTACATAGAAATTTATGCTTACTGTAAAATTAAAATTATTTCAGCTGAAAAATGCCGCAGCTAACGTGCTTCGGGAAACGTGGTTAATATACAAGCACACAAGGCTCGTAAAAAGGGTCCACCCAGGCCGAGTGAGAACACATCAAAGGAAATTTTTGTTAGCTATTTATGCGTAAGTAAAATTATATTTATTAATACGAAATGTTGTTTTGTAAAACTATAATTTTTATTTCAACCAAGCAAAAGTTCATTCAAAAATAATGAAAGAATAGGAAAATCTCGACAATATACTAGTTGTTCTGCGAACAGTACAGTACAGTACAGTACAGTACAGTGTTCAGTAGACCTCGTGAGCGCAAACTTTTTTCCACAGCCGCAATTCTAAATTGTCGTCGGCGACTTTTGATTGGTGGCCCCCCAAAACGAGAGGAAGTTTTCTGCGGCGCCATTTATCGGCAGATTTAGATTAATGGCTTAATTATTCAGTACTTAATTCTTAACAAAAATACGTAGGAAAAGGATGGCAGTAATTTTAGAGCTGTCAAATTTAGTTTAATTTAGAAAATAGTACAACAAAATCGACAAATGCGATACAAACATCGAGATTTGTTACGGCTGACGTCATAAGACGTGAGACACAGGCGCGAACTTTTGTTGTTTCGTATTATAACGACGCTAATGTTGAAATTGCTTTGGTTAAAGACGGTTGCGTCTATACGATAGGTAGTTTGTCCCGAACTGAAACCTCACGGTCTTTTAATATCTTGACAACCTCTTCACCGATTTTGCTCATATTCAAAATTCTTGTTCAAAAGTACAAAATGTTTCTGCCAAATTTTATTAACATCGACTGGTGTATGTCGCTGCAGCAACCGTCCGCCCTTTTTGGTGGAAATACCCCCAAACAAATTTGCCGACTACTAAAAAAAGTTATTAATTTTTTGAACCTGTATATCAAGTTTTGTCATGATTGGTTGAAAAATACGACCTGTACGCGAATACCATTAAATAGACAGATGAAAACAATGTTCGCCAGTTAAAGCAGAGACGTTTCGTTCGCTTCGCTCATTCGGTCAATTACGTAGATGGATAATTGAATGTCATAGAAATTACTAAAAAATTAAACATAGATAGTAATCTAGTAAATCACTAGACAGAATAATTACAGCAGGTAAATGACAAAAATACATAAATGACTTCAGAATCGTCAACATTCCCAAAAACTGTTTATAAGTATATATTTTTTCAGCTTACGTAAAGTAAAAATGGATCAAAGGAAGCTAATGGATAACGCCAACACAATAACAGACATGGCAAAGGTAAGTAAACTGTGTAACCTAGTAAAGCTATAGCTACACTCATTCTCATAAACACAAAATTTCATTTAGTTGTAGATGTGTTTTGTATAGACAGCACTTTAGGAAACCCTTAACAGCTAATTAGAATTCCTAATGACTGTGAATGTGATAAATATTAGCTAAATTGTAACCTCGTGTGCGCTAAATTAGTCGAATTAGATTTTTTTCAAAATTTCATTTATCATCAGCTTGGCGCATGATATAATTCCTAACATTTACTAAATTATTATCACGCATGTTCGATAGTAGAAGACAATAGACTTATAGATTTTGTAGATGGATGCCTACTTTTATTTTAATAAATACTAAAACTTTTACCAAAATAACTTACATTTCATATTCGTATACACACACAGGTACTCATGACATTTACAGTCAAGCACATAACACATGTCATACATTGATCCACTCAGGAAATTCACTAAGCTATATGAATACAAGAACAGATTAACACTAACAGAAACTAGTTATTTTGAACCAACAGTGAACGACGAACTGCAAAGTGATTGATATTAGGACCCCTTTTTATTGCAGACCCAGAACACGGTATATGAAATAGTCTCAGATATGAGCACAAGACAAGACACCATTGAAGAGAGGCTGACTAGTTTAGAAGAAAAACTTACTACGTTACAGGTGATTTATTCAAATATTTTCTCCGCGGCTTAAAAACGTTTATGTTTGATTTGTCTTACCTTTACAATTCGTTATTTATAATTATAGTATTGGATGTAACTAAAATTCAAATTGAAAAGAGCGATGCTTTAAAAATCTTAGCGGATCTTGTGAAGATTTTAAAGATAGGAGAATGTCGGGGTGACTAATATCGGTAACGAATTCTCTCAATTGAGCTGCGAAGATATTTTTAATGCAATTTTTCTATGTACTCATTCTAGTTACCACTATTTCTCTATGTTTCCATTAAATGCCGGGGGACTCACCAAAATGACAAAATTGAGGAAAATATGGCAGGTATATTATTTCAAGCGTCGCATAAATGCTTATAATGATCATATTATTCTCAATATCTCAATAATTGGAGATGTAGAAAAACACTACAAACATTGTTACTGAAACAAGTATATTACTCCATAGATGAGTATCTAACAGAAAAAACATATAGCACTGTTACTAACTAAAGCTATGGTTACTGCTGTCCCTCTCTTTACTCTTCTACTTCTTTAGCTGGTACCCGACGGGGTCCACAATTGTGATCAAAATGCAAAACTACTAAGTACCACCATACTTACATTGTGGAATGCTAAAATAAATATGAATATGATAAAATGTACGTTTCAGGAACAAGTAAACAGCTTACCAGACGTGGTAGCTCGGTGTTTGCAGCAATGCTGGGAACGAGCCGAGCAAAGGAGAAACTTTCTACATCCAGACACTGCTGCTGTGCCTACACCGCCTTCTACCATAACGCCTTATGCCAGGTAATCTAACTGCTTTACTAACTGCAACCTGTGCAATCACAAATCTTTGTTTTGCAAATAGAAGCGAAAACAACCGCGTGATTATTTTATTACTTATTTATAAGAGCAGACTAGTTTTCAAATTTTAATTTATAATTACAGGAATGTAGGTAAGATGGAACTATCTGCCTAAATCCATAGCCACTGTAATGTTTTTAGATATTTGATTTAGTCTCAGCTTGACCTCAAAAAATGAACCAGATGCTTGATGATAAGTCACAACGCTTTCAATTTTTAATTTTTCGATGACGTAAATAGCTAAGTAGCTATTAATTTACAGACAATAAACTTAACCTGCCTTTTGTGACGTACATGTCTGAGAGACCGGGCGGCGGGCGGTTCGAAAAAAACGAATCCCTTTTTAATCCGCGATCAATTTGTGCTGAGATTTCGAGTAGCTGCCCCATTTAACGACACTCACTGTTAGTCCATCAGCGATGCAGGCTGGACTTTGGTTTCACGGACCACGGTTGGCGAAAAACTCCAGGTTCCTGGAGCTTTTCAACAACCCGGCTTCAACGTTCAACGGCGTTCAACGACAACCCGGCTAGTGAGACCATTGTCACAGACATCGTAAATAGAGCAGAGTTGTAGTTTTGTTTCTCTCTCTTTGGTATAGATAAATGTATATTTTTGATATTATTATTTATTGTGATTATTGTATTATTATGTAACCAGAACTTTGCACGTTTTTACCGAAATTTAACAAAAATACCTACGTGTCTGGGACCGCTGGTCCTTCAATTTATAAAAGTATGCTTTGAAAATAGTGGTAAATTTTAGCAGTCTAAATTTATCTAAATAATACCTAATAAATTCATACAATACTTGTTTTATTGTAAAAAAAAAATGTATTCTATGAACCTAATTATTTAAACGCAGCATATACAATTAATTATAGAAAACAACAAACGAAACATTTTGTTTCGTTGAAAATTCCCGTGCGTAAGACCGGGGTCACAGAAGATGTAAGGCAAATTGACGTCACAATTAGCGGGTTAATTATAATTAATTACTAGATTTCTTAAGCGTAACAATTATTATTGTGTCCTAATCAGTTTTTTGTAAGTTAGGCCTCCTACTATGACAAGGGTTTCAGCCATGACGTCATGAAGTCGTGGAGTAAAACGATTTTCTATCTCAAATCTGAGTCAGCAATAATAAAATCAAAATATATTAAAAGAAATATCTTTTAATTTTATTATTGCTGACTCAGATTCAGATTTGGAAATATTTATTGAAAAACTGATAATTTACTGACTAAATAAAATTGTAGGATATTGTTGTTGTTGTAGTACAAAGAACTAAGGTTAATAAATTTTGTGTTTCAGAACGATGGCATCCTCGTCACACCCGTGGCCGCCAAGTCCAGTACTCCAGCCCGGAGGCCGGACGCACTCGGCTCCCGAGAGCACTGTAGCCCAAACGCCAACACCCCAACCACTGCCCTCCAGCCCTGCCCCGCACGCCTCCCGACCCCCTCTGCCCAGCTGAGTACCGCCCTCCAACTCCGAACTCCTGTGCTGAACTCGACGAAACTCGGCGCCCGTACTCTGACCCCCCCTAATAACCCTGTCTGGTTACCGGGAAAATCGTTTTACTTTCATATCTCAGATTGAAATTTTTATTTTGGTCATAGTGGCTAGATGGCGCTAAAATTTATTTTGAGCTTAGGGTATATTTTTTATAAACCATTCTACTAGGTGACTCTTTACTATAAAAGTAAAATATTTAGTTTCCCAGCTTAATAAACCAAGGTTTGAGAATTAATTTTCAAACCTCTCATTTTCTCATGGCATACAGTAAGTATTACAATCAAACCTCAATACTAAAGATAAAAATAAATCTTTAGGAAAGTGAAGTAAAAGAACATTGACTGATGTCACGGCTACACCTGTAACTTAGTGTGTTAATTAATATTACGTAACTCTCTCTATCAACGTGCTATTAATTATATCACGCAAAAGTGATAATTTATTGTGGGCCATTAAATACTACGGTGGTTAGAGGATTGCGTAAAATACATACCTATCAGAAGTTTGTAACAATAAAAACTGCATTTATGGCATAATTAGCGTGTAGAAAAATATTTTAAAATTATTTAAAAAAAAAGAGCGTGACGGCACTTATTTGGCAAATAAGTTAACGCCATTGAGTAACACGGTACCGGGTGCTCAATGGTTAACGCTCTTCACTATTGGTCAAAAAAGATGTTAAAACATGACACTGGCAAATACACAAGCCGTTTTTTTCACTAACGACGATAAACATTAAACAATAACTTGGTGGCTGATTTTTTCATGCATCGAAGGGTTTTAGGAGTCAAATCCACGCAAATGTGAGCATAGTACTCGTTAATGTAGCAAAATTATTTTAGCACACAGTAACAACGTTAGTGCGGAAAGTAATCGTAGCAGATCCTGGCACAAGAATCACGTCATTTTTCTATAATAGGCTGGCGATGAAATAGTGCTATATAAGAGGAACTAGCTGTTACCCCGAGACTTTGTTCGCGAGGACCAATAAAAAAAGTAGCCCATGTCCGTCTCCAACCCTCATCATCATCATCGTCTCAGCCACAGGACGTCCACTGCTGGACATAGGCCTCCCCCTTAGATTTCCACTAAGAGCGGATGGAAGCGGCTCGCATCCAGCGCGTTCCTGCGGTCTTTATCAGGTCGTCCGTCCACCTTGTGGGTGGACGTCCTACGCTGCGCTCCAACCCTTAAGCTATATCTATTCAAAAATTCAGGTCGATCCTTTCAGCCGTTTAGCCGTCATAACGCAACAAACAACCAGACAGAGATACAGATAGACAGAGAGACAGAGTTACATTCGCATTTATAATGTTAGCTATGATTTTAAAAACAGAAATTCACATTTTTTTGCAAAAAATGCTATTTTTGTGCCCGTGTAATGAGATCTTTTGCAAGAGCTGTATCTACTCATTAATTAAAGACTGAATTTCACAGTAAATTATAACGTAACGGAACGGATTATTCCGTTGTTAAAAAATATTTTTAAAAACTTTATCATAACAATATTCATATAAACCCACAGCATCAAAAAAATACAATAATAATATATATAACAAACATAACAGTTAGAAATTATATCTATGGAGATGAATAATACAATATTGTTCCTTAAATAGACTATTACAATACATGACTTTAATGAGCACGCAATGAAAACAATAAAGATCATATTTTTACCTAATAAGAGCCCAAGTTCCAAAAAATTCAAATACTTTCTAAAAACTCGTGAATTACTAATGTTTCAAGCATATTTCAGCTTTAAGTATGTCTTCAATCAAACATGTAGATAGTTCTTTAATATAATGTACAGTTTTCAAATAAATAGCAATGACATTTTAATAGCATTTTCTCTTCTCTTCATAATCTTTGATACATTTTTTCACTTCAATTTTTACCTCTTTCGTATCCTATCATCTATCATCAGCCGGAAGACGTCCACTGCTGAACAAAGGCCTCCCTTAGAGCACCACACCGGCCGACAACATGCTACTTGCATCCACCGGTTGCCAAAGACTTTTACAATGTCGTCGGTCCACCTATTGGGAGGCCTGTCTGCGCTGCGTCTTCTGGTTCGTGGTCGCCACTCAAGAACCTTTCTTCCCCATCGGTTATGGGTTTTCTGAGAGATGTGGCCAGCTTTTGTATTTAAATAAATTTGTAAAACGATTTTCCGGCTCTCCAGCGAACCACAATTGGTGCGAGACATGGTCAGCCGTAGTTTCCCTCGCTGTTCCCAAAGTTTCGGAAGTGCCAGACTGTTATTTAGTGATATTGTTTAGATAGTGAAATAAATTGATGCGAAGGGATTCGCTGTTGTGATTATACAAAATGCTTTATCTATAGACGCTTTAGTTAATAATCTAGTCGGTATTTTGAATACATTATCAACATTATTAGAACTAGGAAACACATTCACGATTGTTTGTGATGAACTATATGCAGTTTTGTACGATTTGTGTGTTTATATCGTTAAATTTGAAGATGCTTGTAATATTCGATAAATCTATAATAAATTAGTGTAGGCACGCAGGAGAATACTTTATTTACAGAGAACAAATTGATTTTAGAGTGATAATATTCACTATAGATAGATACTTAGATTGTGTTTGTTGTATATCGAAATCAGTTAAAGTAGGATTCAAATTGTATGTCGACTGTGAAAGTAGAACGAGCTGCGCCTCGCTCGCAGCTCACTTCACAGCCGCCTGGCTAAACCGGTACCTATACTAAATTACGAGAGAATGCATTTAATACATTTTATTTAGCTATAACTTTAGGTTTCTTTGAGTACCTAGTGAGTACCTATCACTTAAAAACCTGTATTTATTTAATCTTATGTAGACTAATTACTAGATTATAAATTTTAAAAAATGATAACGAAGCCTACAGCCTAATCACAACAAGTTTTCTACAGGACAACCGATTCGCAGTTCCAATGATAAAAGTGTATACACTTTTTTAGGCTATAGTTTAGGTGAAATTACTTGTTACTACTGCCTATTGACATGTAGATCATAAATGATTTTCTAAGAATAGATAAATAATATAAGCGAAGCTTTTTATAAGAAATAAGATTGATGGCTGTCTAAATAGTGCCTAAAACACTACGAAATTTCGATAATTCGGTTTTATTACCTAGAAATACTTAAATATGAATTTGTAAATAGGTACTCTACATTTGAGAGTATATTAGAAATAAACCTAATAATTTAGCAGTATGAGTACGAGTACATGTGATGGGAACAACTTTTAGTTTTATTTTTCCGACTTATATTATCATGCAATTCAGCTTGGTTTGTAAGCGGATCTTTGTGATGTACCAAATGACTGTTTCATTTCGGAAAATTATTTCTTTGTTCAAATTAACATCGAAATAGAAATAAATGAATAGATCCATACCTTTTTTATTGTATTTTGATATTCATTTCGCAATTTCAATATTAAAGTTATCGTTAATGACCAAGTTGCTTTAACTTATAACAGTTTCTATGAAAGACCAAGATAAGTACTAATATAAAACAAAATATTAAAATTTAAGTGGTGGAAAAATATAGTTTTATTTCGGTGTTTCGATTGTTAATTTTTAATTTAGTTTTTTACAGTTTTAATTTCATTCTATGTTTTTATTTGTGTATCGGTACATTTCACGATATCTAAACTTAGTAAAATAGAACCTAAAGTTAACAATAATCCTACTAAAGTAACTATGTAGTAATTTATACAAACAACACCAATTAAATTATTAATAGATATAGGATTTAGGAATAGAAGTTTATAAACTCTTATTATAATATAAATATTTACTTACGTAATATACGTAATGCCTACCAGTTGTTCAACTTTTCCCAATTTATTTCAGTTTTGAAATTCAAACTATCCTAGCATTTTGTAACTACCTCGAAATTTATACACGTCTAACGAAATTTAAAAAAAAACACTCATAATTTTTTTCAATAATCTGTGTTGTATTTCTGCCAGCATATTTATTTTTAATTTAATAACCTGCTCAAGCATGAATTGAACAAATGGGTCTACAAGTTTTATAAACACCTGATTTTCACTTCATTTTTGAGCAATCGCTCATCCCAGTTCCTTATAACTGTATGTACTTATAATTTATTTTAATTTCCTTGCTTATCTTTTTTTTAATCCCGTTTAATAGCACTGTGGAAAACGCACAATAAGGTTTATACATTGACAGCTATTAAAAAATGTAGTAATTATCTCTATTTATGTCTTTACCATATTGTAACTTAATAACTATGTCCCCATTACTACATTTAAAAGTTTAGTCTTTAGGAATAATAAAAGTATTGCTTTATAGTTTGAATATTAAATAAACATTTTCTAGCAAAATAATCAAGATATTATTATATGCAAAAGTATTTAAATGTATCAAATTCAGTTGTCAAACATTTTTGCAGAATAATGTATATTTAAAATAATTTTTACAGTAACATTTATAGTTAAGAATTGACCAAAAACGTCGGTTAAGATTGATAGGAATAAAATTTTGTAAATAATAAAAATCAGTTAGAAATTTTATTGTAAAAATAGTGTAAATACGAGTTGTATTTGCAAATTGTAATGTAAATAATGTAATCTAATAAATTGTTTCCAATAAAATTATTTTTAAATAAATACATTAAACAAAGAGTTCAATTGTATGTTGATATTTTTAGTTTATTGCCAAGGAATGTTCTTTGCGGTGCGTAAACAAAAGATTAAGAAACTTTTGTGATCATTGTTAATGAAATGAAAGTGTAACTTCGATTATAAATGACCTGTAGTATTTTTTAAAATAACTACTTTTATTTTTACCCCAAATTTTAGCACTTACTCAAAATTTTCAGTTTGTTTCTGGAACTTATCATGCTAAAGCGTAGGTACGGGTGTAAACAGCTCTCACTAGATACCGCGTTATAGGAGGTCGTTGTTTTGCAGAGACTGCAGCCAGTCATTCTCGTTGGCTATTTAAAGGTTACACCTACTCACGCCTAGCAATAGACCAATGAGAGTAAGTTTTTGTAGATGTATTTAGACCGATGCGGGGTGCGCTGCGATCGTCTTGAGTGCGGAATATAGATGTGATCAGTTTTAAATTGATTTTTGATTTTCTGTATTAATGTTGTTATGTATCAAAGTGAACTGTTGTCAAAATGTATTTTTGTCTGCAAGAAGAGAGATCACAGAGTCTACGGGAACAAATTAGAGTTTGCATGTTTTTTTTTAATAGACCTTGCATTTGACCGAATTCGCCTGATGAAGAAACGTTCCACCTTTGACGTTTTATTCCACGTGACTTTAGCGACGCTGTGGTTGAACATGGTAATATGGTAAGCACATCCAGCCAGGAATGGAAACTGTGATTGAGTATTTGTCTGAGAGAACTGAGTATTTGTCTGACGATAACTTGCGTACCGTTCATACAATCTTCACAATTTGTAGGTACTTGTAGGCAAGTTCATTGCAATAAAAAATGATGTCCGAATATAATAATCAAATTACAATGTAACATCTAAGTCACACAATGACTGTGTGACTTAGATGTTACAACTTGTGCAAGAAACAATCATGGACCCCTTCGGGCACTGCAAAATACCTAGTTGGCGTGAAGGAGAGGCTGAAAGGAGAGACTGAGGGACACTGCTAAATTCCTAGTTGGCGTGAAGGAGACGCTGAGGCTTTAACATCTAGCTAGCGGCTATGTCCTAATACTGCGACCAGTAGCACCGGTACCGAGTAACGGTGTCCTCTTAGTAAACTTCTTATTCTTTCTACTTCTTCTTAGAAGAGAAAGGCGAGAGCCAAAAGTCATGGAAAGAACTGGAGGAGACCTAAAAATAACCAAGCACCTAAAAACCTAAAAACTGACAAAGCTATAAAACGCTGCGTAAGAAGAGACAATCAGAAATATTAATAATAATTAATATAACATTAACCATCTGATCAGTCTTCGGATGGGTTACCACGACACGCCTCTCCAGCTGCGTGCTACCTTTGGATCGTTTATCCCCCGTGACACTACTGCTCGGCACTACCGGTGGTGCTATAGGAATGTTCTCTCTCCCGTGATACTGCTGGTAGTGCAGTGTATAAAATAGTTTTTTAAAAGTGCGTTCTAAGCAAACTTATGTAGTTATTGAGTTATCAAGGTTTATATAAACATCCTTGTCTATTATCTTAATAATATAATATAATCACAGCAAAAATCACTGGTACCATAGATAAATTATAGTAAGAGTGCTAATATCGCTAATAATTAGAGAGATGCGTAGGTCGATTGTAGTACTGATAAGGACGTAAAATGTATCTAGTGGTTTAATCTGCGACAATGTCGTCACAGTTTCTGCTTTACTTCAAATAGAAAGCCAAGCTAACTCATTCGTAATGTTACTGCGAAAACGCGACTTGTTATCAATATTTTTTTAAAATTTCATATTTTATATTTTAATTGTAAAACTCGCTAGGTTCTCAAGAGATGGCGTTGAAAGCATTATTTTTTGAAACATACTTTGTACGTCTTATATAGCAATCTAATATGAACTAAATAAACCTTAAATAGCGCACATAATTAAGTAATACAATGTTTCTTAAATATCCATATTTTTATAGCTCTTTTATAGCGGTTTGGACATTAGCTGACTAAATATGTATGCGGCATCTAGTTTTAAGCAGATTTTCCGGGGGTACATTTCTTTGTATGAAATTGTTATGCTTCTCCTGTAAATTTCCTTTGGTATTACCCATATTTTAACAAGTCATGTCTTTGCTGTCACATCATTATCAGGAACACCAGTGAGTTACCAAAACAAATTCGGAAATATATTCCGGGAATCCGGCTCGCAACCATTTTCCTGATATTAGTTTTTGATGCGATACGTCATTCCAATAGCTTTGTATCAGACAGTGACATGCTTACAGACTCGTGTGAAATACTTTCCGTATTGTTTTGGTTACTATGATTTGGGATGTATGATGCGGGTTTCAATCCTCGCTTCTATCTCTATCTACTTACTATTCTGTGTATTGATTGAACAAGACATTCGTTTGCGGAAGCTCTTCAAATCTGCGTATATAACAATTCTAATATATCCGTTTTCCGTCGCATATCATGTCTCGTAAAATGAGGGAACAAACTACCTATTTAAAAAAAATTACTTTAATTTAGTTTTACATTTAATTTTAGTACTCACCAAGATTTTTATTTTTACACCCGAGAACATGGTGGTGAAAAATGTGACAGTGTGATGGAACACTTCTAGCCTAGACTAGGAACTAGCTCTCAGAGAGTGCAGCTGCAGAAACTTCCTGGCAACAGTTTTTTTTTATGGATTCTTACCAGTTTTTAATGTTTGTTTATCGACTTTCTAAGGAATTTTATAGGCTCAATAGGTTTTGAGTTGCGATCTTAATATGATTACCTTTAGGAAGCGAGCCCGGAGCTGAGGATTTTGGCGCTGAGCAACCAGCACAACGACGACAGACGTGCTAAATAATAATGTTTTGCGCATTTATTTTATTTTATTGTTTTTATTATTCTTTATTTAGATATTTTATATTTAAACTATATTATGTATACTTATACAAAGATGGCATGTGCATTGCATCGCCATGAATAATAAGTACTGAAGATATTATTAGTCTGCCCATCAGCAAGTTAAGTATGTGAGTGTAAGTAAGTATGTAAGTGGCAAGTATGGTTGCCTGGAAGAGATCGCTCTCAGCGATAAGGTAGCGATAAAGCCTGTTTTGAAATTATAGTAAATTTTGTGTGAAAAATTAAGAGTTAATCTATCTATCAAGTCTAGCATGCGCACAGCGACAAACTCTTCCCAACTCTATGTCGTGCGAAAATAAGGCATACATTTATTTATTTATTTTCCCAAGTAACATCTATCATTACAGGTACATTACCCAATGTAATAGCACAGCCAATTTTTAATTTATTACCTCTAAGAATAGCTAAATAACTATTTTCGTAAATTCACTCAGAACAACCAACGACATTGTGAAAGTCGCGGGCAACCGGTGGATGCAAGTGGCCCGTTGTCGGTCGGTGTGGCGCTCTAAGGGGAGACCTATGTTCAGCAGTGGACGTCTTATGGCTGATGATGATGATGATGATGATGAACCAAATAGGTCTATTTCAACCATAGAGAAATTATACTAACAATGCTAATGTCCTTAGAAAGATGCGTCACTCGATATTAGTACTGTTATGGACATTGCAATCTAATTTCAAGTAAACCTTAAATAGCGGACATATTACACTAATACTATGTTACTATATTAACCAAGGATCCGACAGACGTTATCCTGCCATACAAAAAAAAATGCAGCGCCACCTACCGGGTCCAACCTCCCACTGAAAATCAAAAAATATCATCAAAACCGAGCCAGCCGGTTAGGAGGAGTTCGGTGACATAAGTACCTAAAGAAGATATAATGTAGAAAAAATTAAGTGACGCTGTGTAGCAGGGATTGTAAAAAAAATATTAAGCGTTTTTAATAAATTTATATTATGTAAGGTAAATAAAAAAATAATATCTTAATAATTTTATTGGACCGCCATTTGCCATCAGAATCTTAAAAGTAGCAAATCAATTTCGCAGTTGGCTTGATTCGAATTACGGCGTTTTCAGTTTTATCATCCCTAAAAAGATTATTTGGAACGGAACTAATTCAAACCGAGATATAATTTGAATGAAAGATTTTACAACAAGTACCCACAATGAACACCATCAGCACCAACAACATTTTTTTCTTTTTTTTTCCGTTCTACGGTGCGCATATGTTCCTTTCAAAGTGTAGTCACTCTGAAACCAGAAATGTTTATTGGTCATTAACAAAGCAAAAAGTCAATTTTTTCAATGAAATAACACTTGATTAGGGCAAAACAATAAATAAAAATAATTTATTACGTATGAGCTATTTACGTCTAAGGATGTCACAGGAGGAGTTGAAGCGCGGTGCCAAAGGCTTCGATGCGATCCCTTGGAGATCCCGGAACTCTTTATCAAGCACCGAGGCAGGCCACCTTGAGGTTTGGGTATGATCCCACATAAGCTGCACCCCATAGGAGTTGGATATCTCGTGAAGATATTCCACACGGCAAAAAAAAAATTAGGTAAAAAGGTGACTAAGAAAAAAGTTTTGGATCCGTATGAATAATTGAAAAAGTAATGTATAGCAATTCCAAAACCTTTTCCAATAGAGCTCGGCACAGGTTGAAGCCAGTTTTTAAACAAGGAAACCACGTAACGATTATTTCAATAATCCCGTTTTCAATTTCAAAAGATGTTGGAATCGCTATGGATTAATTTCTCTTGACTGTTTACTAGGGTTTTAAACGGTGTTATTTTACAACTGAAAAGAAAAATATCAAGAGCAAACAGAAGAAAATGCATGTTTAGCGAACCAGTTATTACTTATTACACACTTACATACTAAAATAATATTTAGTCTTTCTGTACATGTATGTTTAAATTTAAATTTGGCGCGCTGAGCGCTGAGCGCTGAGCGCTGAGCGTTGCACCTTAAGGTGCGAAATTCAAATTTTCTTGCGTTTTTCGTCAATTACAGCTTAATTACTCATCGTGGATTTATTGAAACCAATTTTGCGACAATAAATACGTTTTTTTAAGAAACTACGGGTAAAATGATCACCTAGATAACATTATTTACAGTTATTAAGTAACTCAATTTCCCGTTTTGGAGTTATAATGCTGCACAGAATATGTAATATACGACATGTTTTTAAGTAAGTTTACTTATTACTTGTTTCTGTGTACTTGCGTATCTGTGTCTTGGTTGGTTGTAATAATAGAAATGGTCTTTTTGGATGAATAAATAAATATTTGATTTTGATTGGTTTAGCTATAAATTTCAATAAGCTGATTTTCATCTTAGTTTTTGGTTTAGTGAGAAACGTACTTATGCTAGCTTTCAACTTGAATTTTTGGTTGGTGTAATTTCTTAAAAAAAACTATTTATTATCGCAAAATTAGTTTTCATGAACCTACGATGAGTAATTATGCTGTAATTGACAAAAAACGAATTTGAATTTCGCGCGTTGAGCGAAACGTTGCACCTTAACGCGAACATCTAATTATAATTACATGAATTTATTCCAAAAATCTCTTCACCACAGTAAATAGTCCATTTCTCTACCAGACTTCAGCGAATACACAAGAAGTAGGTTGATTAGAGTGCTTTTACATGGGTCTCTCTTCATCTAAAATGCGTAGACATCCGTACGTGTCTAACAAAGGGCGTTCGTTCACAGGAGAAAGGAAATATTGGTAAGTTTACAACTTGATAGGTTATGTAGAATTAAATATTTTTTTAATGAGACGTCTTCCAAAAAAAAAAAAAAAATGTTCTAAAATACTTACTAGATGGCGTAATAGTCCTATCGATTTACCTGTCATTGTCATTTCTGTCGAAATATTTTATGTTTATTTTTTTAAATCGTAAATTTTGGCTCCACACGTTGTGTATTTAGCCAGTGTCAACTAATGTTATATTTAAAATGAAGTCAAATACATACTTACATTACTTGAAATTGTCTAAATACACATGTGGAGCCAAAAAACACAAGTAAAAAAAGGCACACGTACATTTTTTTGTCTTTCATGTCTTGACAGTGACAGAAAAACCTCAAGGTACATCTAGCGCCATCTATTGGGTACTTTTATTACCAGGATTTCTTTTTTTTTGGAAAACGCCTCATTGCATAACTATTTAACTGTAGCTGTGTGGTTTTTAAACACATTTTCATATTTATCTCGGAATTACTAAGTTTGTTAATTGAAAATACTCAGTATTAATTTAATTTCTATAAGTTTGTTTTTCTTCGAAAACACGAAAAGGGGAGAATCGAGGGACGTTTGTAGTGACAGGCATACCACGATTAGAAGGTGGCTCATTTTATCGGTGGTATTGCTGGTGCTATCGATAGCCTAAAATGTAAATTCTTATACTATACAAAGAAGTAGTCCGTGTTACCCCGACAATAACAAGAATATATCGATGGGCTATCGATGTTTTTATGTTATTGCCGGGCTACAGACAGACTATTTATTGAGGCCTATCTTGTATCGCAGCTAATTATGCTAATTAAATTAGTTTTAGTATAACAGTTTTCTTATACATTAAAGTAGCGCGCCAAAATGTAAAACTCTAGTCATGCGCAAATGGAAAACGTTTTGCCAACGTTTAGTCTATTCGTGAGGTCCAATGAAGTACACTAGCTGCGAGTCACAATGCTATTCGAGTCGAAGAGTAGCTGATACCTACTCGCATCGCCTCATGTGCTAACAGCCTTAGGCCAAACGTATTTTGTATTATAATTTGATAAGTTTCATGGATTGCACTGTAATTTCATTCGTAGATAACGTATGTGGAATG
The DNA here is from genome assembly GCA_947579745.1 of Apocheima hispidaria. Taxonomy (NCBI): domain Eukaryota; kingdom Metazoa; phylum Arthropoda; class Insecta; order Lepidoptera; family Geometridae; genus Apocheima; species Apocheima hispidaria. Next base: position 7,079,807 of record OX388162.1, read on the forward strand.
TTAAGCTCTGTAAAATAATATATAGTGGTTTTACTAATTCACAAACCCTCTTTTTCTGAAAACTCTCACGCTCCTACAGTGGTAGAATCTTATAAAATATATATATTTTTCTGCTTTAGTTTTGCAATAGTTACAGGGGCTTAAAATACTGAAAGTACAACAAGAAAAAAAAGTACAGCTTCATATGAAATTACATTACATTATCAGCCAGAAGACGTCCACTGCTGAACATAGGCCTCCCCCTTAAACCGCCACACCGACCGGCAATGTGCCACTTGCATCCACCGGTTGCCCGCGACTTTCACAATGTCGTCGGTCCCCCTAGTGGGAGGCCTGCCTACGCTGCGTCTTCTGGTTCGTGGTCGCCACTCAAGAACCTTTCTTCCCCATCGGTTATCGGTTCTTCGAGTGATGTGGCCTGCCCATTGCCACTTCAACTTGCAAACTCTTGCATCCAACGGTTACTCACGAGTTGCTTGATTTAGACTCTGGAGGTATGATTCTAATGTTTCATATTTTTCTTCATTTGGAATATAACAAAGCTTGACACTAGTTAAATATTATAGTGTTCTAAAATATAAGAAAAAATATCTAAGAAATACCTACTTCTGATATCGACAAAGTTGTCTATAATACTGCCTGGACTCCTAAACAACAAAGCTTAGACAAACTATTTCCAAAGCTTAACCTTATTTTTGAAGGACACTTAAATAATATTACTAATTTTGAATAACTTTAGTAATAAACACAATTGCCTTCTCAAACTCCGCGAAATGTTTCAATTAACCCAAAAATTTCAAGATAATGAAAATTGAGTGTGTTTCCCAAACGCTGATTAACTATAAACTCGTTTAAAATTAGGTACGTTTAAGACTCGAGATATTTTATTTAATTTGTCGTTTTCATTTAGGCGTTCGGGAAATTTCGTGATATCTTCTCGTCCAAAATCCCGCAGTGCCTGAAGACAAGAGTCTTCAACCAATATGTGCTGCCAGTGATGACATATGGAACTGAAGCGCAGTCCTTGACTACTGACCTTTTGGAAAAACTCACGAGTCACACAGCGGGCTATTGCCCAAGGAGAGAGCAAGGCTCGGAGTTTCTTTGCGCGATAAAATCCGGAACGAAGCTTTTCGCCGCAGAACCAAAGTCACCGACATAGCTTTCAAAGTTTGCAAGCTGAATTGGAAATGGGCAGGCCACAGCACTCGAAGAATCAATTATCGATGGGGAATAAATATTCTTGAGTGGCAACTACGAACTGGAAGACGAAGCGTAGGCAGGCCTCTCTAACCGACGACGATGTGGAAATTCGCAGGTCACGGCGTAGTTAGCGTAGTAGGTTGGTTGGCCCTCATATCATCTCTTACGACTTAAGCCATCGGCGCTTTGGCCGACCGCGAGATCTTTGTCCAGTAGGTACCATAATCCTACAACAAAATTAGTAGTAGATACAAATATATTTTTGGAAGTCTGTTAATAATTGAACCAATCATGTGTTCTTTCCTCGAATTATTATGTACGCCATAAGTTACGCTTGAATAACTAGAAAAGATAATATCAACACAGTTCACATGTAATCCAACCACAAACGGCTGATTGATTAGAGGATTGACGGATAGATTAGAGTGAATATAGTTATATTATATTTCGTCGTTGCTGAGGTACAATTTTCTGTAGGTATAGTAAGTACTTCAATCTACAGTGTTCCCGGAAATCGGTGTCCGAGCGGAAAACACGTACAAAATACTCATCATTATGAACAAGGTACACTATGGAAACAACCATGACCTCGAGAGCAAAAATATAGCTGTTCCATACATACTGCCTACATAATGCCCAGTCTATTAAGCATTTGACCCGGAAATTATTAAGAGCAGTTTTTTTTTTCTGTATATAATTGTACAATCAACTTATCATATTAATTTAAAATAGTTAAAAGAAATGCTTATCCGGAACACACTCAAATTTTACTTTTTGCATATTGTCTCTATTTGCGCTATGTTAGAGTCTATTTCAGATGAAGATCGTAAGCACGACAGTGAGTCGCCGGTGACGATAATGTATTATGGTTCAAGGATAAATGCTTTTTCTATGTTCCGTTCTTCCAGGATGTCTAATTTAATTTAATATTGATTCTACATCAGCAAATTGAAACAAACGCAATTTTATATTTATGTTATGAATAATCTCCAGCTCCTCCATACTAAGCCTCGTGGGCTCTATTTCGTTGAATGTGAATGACATTTTTCTATAGAAGAGCTAATTTTATTTTTTCCCGGGTTTCTTTGTCGGTCCCATATTAAAAGTTGTACAGAATGATGAGTACTACGTGTATTCGGCTCGGAAATGTCCGGACACACTGTATAATGGCACGGCCACGCCAAAGAAAACCATAAACAGCTGTAACTGTGTATAAACCTTTCAGCTTGTGTTTTTTTTTAATGTTTGATAGGCCAGGCATTTTACCACAAACTCAACTAATGTCAGATGACGGCGCGGTCGAGGATGGTAAATACACATAGCCTGGAATAGGAATTGGCTTTTAAGTGATGCTGCCGGAACACACCCAAAGGCGCTTGTCGACTGATTTTTAACTTGAGTTTATGATACTATATCTTTTTGTTTTAATAAAACGGGAATACTCACGATAAATTGAGTCGGTTATTCCGACTATAGTTTCGATCACATTCGGTAACCTTTATCAAGGAATGCTAAGCGAGACACGCGCGCGGCCTCGTCTTGCATAAACTATATCTTCTTGAACTTGAGGGTGGTAGCTAGTACTAAACCGAGTACTACAACCGAATACTAGAAAGTACCCTACCACCACTCTACGGTTTCTACGGTAGCTCAACGTCATGTTTAGGATTTGAACCCACGCCTATCTGCGTGTGATCCAAGAGCGCCAACCAATTAGCTATCATCGCTACAATGACAAACAAGTTTATTATTTTCAAAATAAACTATAATTCGAGTGTATCATTTTGGATACTATCTACACCAGTATCTTAAAATATAAACAATAAACCCAACTGCAAAATGTAACTAATGACTATGGATACAACGACGTATCTGAAGGTGGAATCAGACGGGAAATTTTTTGTTCATTTTGTCTTTCATTCGGCTTTTTCACTCGAAGTGTAACGTCTAAACAAAAAAATTAATCAAAACTGACGACTACATTCATTAGTAAATTAAATCCTATGATAATGGGTTTCTTCATTGGCAACATACACTCGCGCTCCGAATGAACGAAAAATAAATTGTCTGTGAGAGAACGTTCACTCGTTAAAGTAAACAAAAACATTCATTCTAGTGAGCATTCACCCGAGTGAACCGAAATCCGAAATCTCGTAAGCCGCTTTGGTGGTCATAAGTAATTATAGAAACAGGCAAAAATAAATAAATAGATAACACTTTATTTTATGTATGTTATTATATAATACATAAACATATATCATTATCATCAGCCAGAAGTCCTCCACTGCTGAGGAAGGCCTCTACCTTAGAAAAGGCCCCCCCCCTTTTCTAAGGTATGATACCATAATCGCCACACTCGTGAGGCGGATTGCGGGAAAATTGACTATATACTTCGGATAAAAACGACTTAAACTGGTCCGTCCGCTAAAAGCGATCTCTTCCAAGCAACCTCAGTATGTACCTATGGTAAATGACGGGGTGTGCCATTATGCCATACTTACATACTCTTCAAAATTTAACCCCATTTCTGAGCAGTTGCATAAAAAGAAACAGTAAAGTAACTTACATGATAAACTCGAAACTTTTTAATTCCAAAAGAAACATAAACTAAAATAGAACTAGTAAGCCTTGCAGCACCAGAAAGAGCAAGAGCTCATTCAACTCACAATATTATAATTAAATCTATATATATAAAAGAACAAGCCTTTTAATAGGGATAAACGCACAGACCAGCACTCTCATGATATGATAGAGAAATGAGATTTGGACCCAATGCTCTTCAAATGGTCTTAAGTGGCCAATAAGCACAAATTTCAAATTTAGAGGGGCGAAATGGACCCCGAAGTTTACATGGAAATAAAAAAATCTACTTCATAAATAGCATGTTCATTGACAGGTAATTTTTTTTCCTGAAAATGCTTTAGAGGAAATAGGGACTTATGTATTTAGCATTTATTATTTACTAGCTGTGCCCTGCGGGTTCGCGCCCGGTTTTTTAGAGAAACCGATTTTTTTCTGGAATGAAAAATAGCCTGTGCCTGTGTGTTAATCTAGGATGTAAGCTTCCTCCACACTAAATTTCATTCAAATCCGACCCGCCGTTACAGAGCTGAACGAGAACAAACACACTTACATTCTTACACACTAACACACAAACTTTCGCATTTATAATATTAGTGTGATTAGTTTTGTAGAATTTTTGATTTTTCACAAGTTATCAAAACAGGTATAGAGCTAATCTCTATACATGTTTTCAACTTAGGATATTATTCGGTGAGATAAAAATGAATTGGCGATAGCTTAAAAATTCAAAACATTATTTTGTAACTGTACTTCTAAGCGAGCGAAGCCGCGGGCACAAGCTAGTACTTAATATTTGCGGTCTGATATCTCAAAAATTGAGCATCAAAAGATCGGGACCCATTCAGTAGACTTCCATGCATTAACGGCTACACTTGTGTCCAGAACTGGTTTAGAAAACCGATTATACCTCGTTTGTTTTGTATAGTGGTAATGTGACTAGTTTTTGTAAAAGGTTAGATCCAAAATTGCAAGAAACTGCTTGTTCAACTAAAAAATGTATAAAGAAATATCTGAAATGTGAACCAAGTAAGAAAATTTGTTTATAAAAACAGGTTGATAGTGTTGACTATCTGCAGTGTATACACAACAAGAACAAATAGTGATTGCCAGAATCTGAAGAAATCAAGGTAAGTAATATATTTATAAAGCTACCTGTACGCCATTTCTGTACGCACCATCTTTATCCGCAATTTCAATATGAACAGTTAATATTTCCGGGATAAATGTAACAGCTTGAGTAGGCAATAATCATACTAAATTTCGTCAAAATTCGTTCGTTTATAAAGTTGAGTAAACACAGACACAAACGTTATCATATTATAAGTAAGTACCTTAATTTATTAGTTTTTTAGTAATATTTCTCTTTCATAATTATTAGGAGATAACTCAGTTAAATTGATTAGGTCGTTCTCACGACAGTTTCGTTAACATGCAACTCTTACATAGGTGGAAATCATGCCAAAGCTCACAGTTACACGCATGAAAAAATTGTCGTTGGCTCAATTTGTGTACAGTTTTATTTGTAACTAGATGTTACTCTCGACTTCGTTCGCGTGACCCCACAAAAAAAAAGTAGCATATGTCCGTCTCCGACCCTTAAGCTATATCTCTGCAAAAATTCAGGTCGATCCCTTCAGCCGTTTACCCGTGATAACGCGACAAACACCCAGACAGAGAGACAGAGAGACAAAGTTAACTTTAGCATTTATAATATTAGTTAGCATGTCACTAAAGTATTATATGTGACAATCAGAATTTATTCTTGCGGTTCAAACCGCGGGTCGTGGCTAGTAGTTGAATAGTGCTAACTAAGTAAAATGTAACCCTTTCTTGTCATCTTTAATACCCTACACGGAAAGCTTTTTTGGCCCCATTAGCCCTCGCATGGGTGTTGAACGCTGATGCTCGTTGAAAGTAGGCCGAGGCCGGATTATGTCACAAAAGACATTATTTTGAAGCTTATTCTACTAATATTAAAGTAAAAACGTACGACTGGCCATTTTTTTTTTGGCTAACGTAGCTATTTTAAATATGTTTTAAGCAGCATCATTTCCAGCTCCCATTCCAGGATATCCGTGTTTTCTATACTACTATTCCGTCATTTAACATCCAGGTGTGGTTGTGATTCAAACAAAAAAAAAACTTTGTACACACCTGTTAGAATTTTTGCCCCTCACTTAACTCGCTAACGGCTGAACTGATTTCAATGACATTAAATTTGCTAGATTAAACTCTGTATTAAAAGCAAATAAGAACATAGGGCTACTTTTTGTCCTGGGTGTAATGTATGGTAAAGCGCGAGGCGCCGCGAAAACACTCACGGCACAGTCTGTTATGACTGTATGACCCAATATGTTTGAAAAAAGGTTTATGAATTATTATCATGAAGTAACAATAAAACAATTCAGACGAGTTAAATAACGAGTTCCATATAACAGCTAAAAGGCTTATTATGTTTAGCCAAACTTTAACATTATTTTAGACTTTCGTGGTGGTTTACAACATTACTATTAGTGCTCACGCGATATTTACCACGGTTATTATTTTTGTTGAGTTCCCGATATAATAACCGATATAATAACAAAAATAATAACCATGGTAATTATCCCGTGAGTACTAATAGTAACTTTAACATCAGTTAATAGATAGATAGATAGAAACTCTTTATTGTGTACACCAAAAATAAAAGAACACATGTACAGAACTATCTTATACTTAAGCTAGTGCCACAAGTGGCGGCCTTATCGCTAAAAGCGATCTCTTCCAGGCAACCATTGCATGGAAAGAAATTCACATGATGGAACAGGTGAGGTATGACGAACACTTTTAATAATATAAATTGATAAATACTAAGTATATAATAAATATATATATATATAAATGTGTGTGTATAATATAAATAATATATTAATCTACAAAATACCCTCACATTATGCCAGCAACTATACTATAAATTATTAAATAATATGAATTTAAGCAATAATACGAAGGCAGCAAGAATAAACAAATCATATATATATATAGTACTAGACTAGGAGCAAAAAAGCAAGCAGTAGATACACACTAAAAGTAATTCACAGCAGCAGAGTCAGTTAATTAACATTGTGATAAATAAAACACTTTCACTCTATCCTTGAAAATGTTTAAGGACTGGGACTGTCTGATGGAAACCGGCAAGGAGTTCCATAATCGGATGGCTTTTACAGAAAAAGCGTCTTCGTATATAGAAGATACTGTGATGCTTTGGGGTAACAAGAGAGAGTAAAGTTGACTGCCTAAAGGAACATGATTGGACAGTATCCTCATGGAAAAATTTAAAACGCTCCTTAAGATAGCATGGGGTGGTAGGATTAAATAGTATATTAAAGAGAAGTGACAGAATGTGAGCATTTCTGCGAAGACGAATAGGGAGCCACTTGAGCTTAGCGCGAAATAGTGAAACAATTTAACAGAACAGAATTGAACAGTTAATATAATAGACAAAAAAACACAACAATCGTAGAAATAATTGGCATGGTCATTCATATACTCAAAATTTGTATCATAACATAATAGTTATATATTTTGATTGCTGGTAATTATATGCTGTGGGTTACCTAAATTATATCCTATGCTAACGTACAATTTACGCTGGCATTGACCTGATATTAAAAAAAGAATACTCATTTTTGCTTGCAAAACCATTTCTAACAATGTGTTCTATTTTATACATTATATTATTATGAAATCCTTTCTCCAGACACCAAACACGACATAATTATTTATAACATTTTTTTTTTCTGTTTTCTGATTTCCTGACAAGTCATAAATTCTAAGTCCGATACCTTAAATATGCATCGATACAAAGGCATCGCACATAATAGACTCTCAAAAATCATGATCCTCCTTTTCAAGTCGAATAAGTAATACTACATAGGGTCTCTTTCATCACCACAAAGTAAAGTGTCAATTAGCTACTTTTCCATTTGTGCTAATTAGCGAGTAAAATAACTTTTTTGTTCAGTTTATTTGACGTTTGGTGCTTCTCTGAGTTTTTGAAACTAGTACTGTTACAGTACAGTTACTTACCACTTTAACCGTCGAGCAGGTTACTTGTTTGGGACTTAACTTGAAGATGATGATAGAGGCCCATAACCTACAACATAATTAAGTACATTTTGTAGTAAACGTCCATTATAAGTTACTTCGTAATCCACAGGGCCAAAAAGGTGAAGGTGTCGATTCTCTTGTGCCATTTTCTATACTAAGCAAAATATGACAGCTCAAAAAATGTTCCTATACTCTTATTATATACCTTATTCTATTATTATTCTTTTTTCTCTATTGAAATGAAAGAGACTTAGAAAATTTCAGTCCTGTTACATTACTTTAGTTTAGTGAGAGGTGCAACAGAATCGACAATTACTTGTTTAAATATTATTATGGTCCGTTAGCTATGGAAAACAGCTACAAAAAAATTGCAAACATCTGAATCCAAACATTACATTTTTCTTTTTTTCGTATTGGCTGAAACTTATTTGTTCACGTTTGACATTTAATACAAAAACTAAAAACCCAACTGCTTGTGACACCACCAAATAAGCTGAGATGTATGTACTATTGACTCTCTTACTTCCCGGGATTCAACTTAAAATTTAGTGTAAATAAACATGTCATCTCTATTTTCCAAGTGAGGCTAGTCTATTACCATTATCTGTTCTATTACCATAAAATGCAGCATAAATGTCATTAAAATAGGCTAAAACTCATATGACTAAAACTAAAAAACCCGTGAAGCGCGAGTCTGACTCGTGCACCGAGGCTTTCATACAAACTTAACATTGTAGTTGAAAAAAAATATCAAACGGACAGACGGACAAACGGACAGACGGACAGACGGACAAACGGATAGACGGACAGACGGACAGATGGACAGACGGACAGAATGATAACGAAGTGACCCCAAAGTGAGTGAGTGAGTGAAGTGACGAAGTGAGTGATAGGGGTTCCTTTTTCCTTTTGGGATAGGGAACTCTAAAAATAAAGCAAAAACAAATATCAAGTTCAAATGTTTGGTAAAAACATGCAGTTTTTTATAATTAGTTAGCATAAAATTAAACTGACTTGATTATTAATTGACTGTAATAACTCAAAACTCAAATCTTTATAATTGTCGTTTTTCTGACCATAGTATTAATTACTTAACTTTAAGTATAATTAATTGGGCTGTTCACGAATATCCGCTATCCTACAGAAACTTTTTTTATTTTTCGGAATAAAATATAGCATATTAAGTGATAATCTATGGTATAGCTACCACCGCATCAAATTTCATCCACATCTGTTCAGCCGTTACGGAGTTGAATGGGAACAAACAACAATTTTATATTCTGCAAACAAACACATTTACACATAAACTGTTCCATTTATGATAACAATGTGATAGGCATCGACATGACCATGTAGCTGTGGGCGTACGTGGTGTACGTGGAATTCTTAAATAATATTACAATTGTATTAACTGTATTCATTGTATTGGGTATTAACAAAATTTGAGATAAAAATCTAATAAGCCTCCTTTTCGTAGTAGGGTCAAATAGATAGGTCATAACGGCAGCAAAATCACAAGTAATTCGGGCTCCGAAACCATGTCATTGTATACAATTTATTCTGACCATAGTGGCAATTTGAGAGAAACGACGATATAATGCATGCTAATATTTACGGTTTATCGACTTTGTGTCAAATATTTACTGGTAATTGAATTTATTCAGAATCCGTAAAAAAAATGTACTTGAATTTTTTACTATTGGTATTTCGCCTCATATTCGTGGGGTTTGAGCCCGGGTGGGTCCGTACCAATAAGTTCTTGTAACGTACGTACGTACGTACGTTACAAGAACTCATTAATTTTAATATTTAATTATTCTTGTAACGTACGTACGGATATACATAACTGGCTTTCCAGTGTAAGAAAACATCGTGAGGAAACCTGCATATTTCTTTGGCCCAGACCGCCAACTCGCTCTGGGCCATAGTGATGGATATGGCCTAATCACCTTCGAGGATAGGCCGATATCTCAGCAGTTGGCTTTTAAAGACCACGTTAAAGGCTAATGCAGAGATATTCTCATTATGTTGTATATTTATAGAAATTTGAATTCCTATAAATATATATATTTTCCCATAATATAGAATTCCTATCCCCTACCAATTTAATTAATGTTGAAAATTAATTTGGTTTGTAATTACTCCTGTAAAGGCGGATATAGATGGTTAATATTTGTTTTCATTTTCGATGCTGCATTGAACAAATTATAGTTAACGTTTACGGGATCGAGTAAGTAAATGCATTTGGAAAAACTGGCACTAAAATTAGGTGAACTAAGAGATAATGAAACTGTAACCGCTATTCCTAATTATTTTTCCAGTTGTACTACTACTTTTGTAATGCACTGTACGGCCAAAGATATAGTCGCTTAATTCTTTTAAAGTGTGCTATTCAATAAATTGATCAGGGCCCGTACCGTGAGGTGCTTATTGCGATGATTGTTAGGTTCAGCGATGACACTGCGCGACCGCTAACCGTATCGCCGCGTAATAAGGTGTATGGTCGCGCAGCGTTCTCGGCTGAGCCTAATAATCATCGCAATAAGCACCTCACGGTACGGGCCCTGGGTCTTTGGAACGAAGGGGACATTTTGACTGGTCGTGGAAGTTATTGGGTTAGGACTATTAATAGAGTTGGGTATTGAGTTGTTGTGCTCTTTTATGGTACTCAGTGACTAGACGACTATATATATAAATCTTCCGTGCAAAGTTATCTAACTGAAAGTGAAAACCACATCAAAATCCGATGCGTGATTTAGGAAGAGTTAGCGGATATACAGACAGACGAGGAAAGCGACTTTAATTCATACTATGTGTAGAAATATCGCAATTTCAAGGTTGTTTCCATCAAGTTTAGTGTTAAACTCACAGGTGTAATCAAAACATTTCGAACCCTCTATAGAAGCAGTCTACTTATCGAAATCGCTTACTTATTCCAGTTACCCAGGTTGAAGGACTAGTTCTCGTTTCGAATGTTATAGAAACAGGTTATGCACTAAAAAAGTAATTTTTTGATTGATTTACAATCTATTTTAAATATTAAAATTGTAATCATAGAAAACATGTTTTTTAACTTTGAGCTAGTTGGTTAGGTGTCTTGCGGTGACTATAAGACTTTGTAGCTCACAGCTATAAACAGGCTATGGCTACAGGTGGTGCTTTTTAAGAAGCAAGGTTAAATTTATTCGAAACACGCGTTTGCATCGCTGTTAAAAATAAACCGTGTCTTTGTGAATGACACAAGCATCAGTATCTACAGAGTTATTGGCAATTAACTAATAACCATGACAGTTTCCTCATATCATACCTAAAAACTTTTATTCCATGGCTTTTAATAATTTGTAATTTTTTACCCCACATTTTACGTTCTGCCAAAATAGTTACCCAATATAACACATAATTAGTTTTTGTGTACAACCCACAACACTCATTTTATCTGACGTCATAAACAGCTAGTTATTAACTCGGTTACGAAAAACCTACAGGGGTTCCATATTTCATTAGTTTCGGTTATTGTTATTGGTCTGTCTGCAATTTGATTGATCATTTTGGTGAATGAAGTATTTTGACTTTTGTCAAGGGCATTATTTATTTATTTATTTCATTAGTACGGTATTAAACCAATTACACTAACTACATTACAATTAGATACAAAAAAGCGTTAAGAATTAAACATTAAGTAATAATAATAATATAAAAATCCATGTCAAAAAATAAAATAAAAATAGCAGTCAAATTGATAAAAATACATATTAAATGTCAAATACATACATATATGTATGAACAAGTAATAATATACATGTATGAAATACAGAAACAAGGGAGATATGAACTTGAAGTGGGTACGAATTGATATGTTAATAATTAAAATAGCAAACGTTGAAATGTCTAGGTTCAATATGTCTGAAATCTAAATGTTAAATGGTTTAAGATGTCGAAAGTCATTATGAACAGGATCAAATTAGCGAAATTCGATACCCTTTTTGAATATAGCAAGCGCTATAAATATCAAGTCCACGAAATACAACAAGCATCCGCAAGGAGTGCCATACATTTTTGTGTCCGCAATTCCTATACAGCAACCATATATGATGTAATTGTACACATATCTTCTAGTTGATGATGATGCATTACGATGTAGGTAATTAACAAACAAAACTAACCAAAACGTGACATAAGCAAAACAAAACAGAAACCAAAAGTTTTTAACTAAACAGCACATTCGAGTTTCACGAATGAGTATTTCGTTGCATCATTTGAAGGGATAGCCACAAATACAAAATGCATAACATAAAACCCCATAAAAGCGTCTTATTGAAGTTAAATTAAAGGTTTTAGTAGTGGTAGCGCTTTTCTGCAGGGTCCGTCTGGGGAAGTGCGACACCTTTGCCAGTTATTCAACCGCCAAGCAGTAGTGTGCAAACATAACTGTGGTCTGGATTCCTGGCCAATGTTTCCAGCCATATTACTGGGCATAAAGAGATCTAAAATCTAATATCTCAGGGTGACGAGCTCCGTGCATTGCCGCGCAAATGTAAAAAAATAATTTTAATAAAATTTAAAATGTTGAAGTTCAAAATTCTGGGTGGCACTGAACTGTTATGGGCAAACGTTATGCTTAACATCAGGTGGGTGACTTACTCGTCTCTTCACCAGAAGCCAATTTTTTCACTTTTCCAAAAAAATAGATAAAATGTAAATAAACTGAGTGCAGCACAATTTTGTAGCCAGCCGATACAAGGTCGCGCCATTCTCGTATTCAAGGTTCGAAACACGCGTTGGTCGAATTTGTTCGGGTTATATATAATAACTTTAACATCTATAATGATGATAACTCCATCCAGCTAGGGAACGAAATGGCCGTAAAATTCGATATGTTCAAGTAGGTACATAGGTAGCGTATTGCACTCGTCTAGAGAAATCGACTGCGATGCCAACGCCCGAGTAGGTGCCGCTTGGGCCAAATGGCGAGAGATCACCAGGGTTTTTGTGACACAAAGATGACACTGAAACTCAAGGGACTTGTCTACGAAAGCATTGTTCGACCAGTGTTTTTTATGGTAGCGAGACCTGGCCTACACGTCAACGTCATGTCCAATAGCTTCGCGTCACCGAAATAAAGATACCGCGGTATATGTGCGGCGTCACGCGTAAAGATCGTATTCCTAACGAGCACTTCCGCGGCATTAAATGCAGACTTAGGTGTAAATTCAACTATTAGTAGGTTAAGTTTTAAGATATTTATTGAATTGAGGCTTCAGACATTATTGAATTTAATATCTCAAGCTTCGCGTCATTGTAAACGCTTTCATAATAATTTCCCACTTTTATTATTTGGATAGAACATAAATTGTATAAATTGTTTACATCCTTATGAAATCACTAAAATTGCACGCCTGAAATGGCTGTTTTTTTTTTTTTTACATCGGACTAGGCATTCGTTTGACCACAATCTCACCTGATAGAAAGTGACGATGTGGTCGAAGATGTAGCACGCTCGCCTAGGAAGTACCTTTTCACTCTTTTTTAGAAAAGCCCCGGATTGTATTGTATTGAAAGTAGTGTTCTAGCTGTTCCATAAATTGTTTTGTGAGTCAATAACCCTTCTACAGAATAGAAAATTGTTCTTTGTGCGGTTTTGCTAGTATGTTGGAACTGTTGAATTGGTTAGTATTGAGGTGCCACTATCCCCTAAATGCAGACACCGCTGATCCACGTGTCAAAATACAAAGTATATACTTTTTAGACAGTTTTTAATCAATATGATTGACTGCCCCGGTGGCTCAGTTGGTAGTGAACCTACCTACTGTGCTTGGGGGCGTGAGTTCGATTCCCATCTAGGACAAACATTCATGTGATGAATATTTGTGTTTGTTCTATGTCTGGGTGTTAATATCTATAAAAGTATGTATTAAAAAAAAAAACTATGTACGTTATTCAGTCTCTGGCAGCCATATTACAAGCTTTGCTCAGTTTGGGGTCAGATGACGATGTGTGCAAAAATGTCCCAGATATTTATTTAATTTAATAAAGAGACTTTTCCGTTCTTATATTATTATTATTTTTCTTCCTTTGGGTAAGAAAGGTTCTTGAGTGGCGACCACAAATCGGAAGACGCAGCGTAGGTAGGCCTCTCATTAGGTAGACCGACGACATTGTGAAAGTCGCGCAAATGCCTGGCCGCCAACGTAGGTACGAAATCGCGCTAGCAGCCGCGCCTGCGCCTTCCAGTTCAACGTGCGCAAGCCCTAAGTGTATTTTGCAATAATAATAATAATAAATATTGGTGGACGTTATTCACACAGCGCCATCTAGCCTCAAACTAAGCAAGCTTGTGTTATGGGAACCAGATGACTGATAGAATACATAAATCCTTTATTTTTTTGTAAATACCTACATAGAACACCCAGACAAAGAACAAACATCCATGCACATCAAACAAACGTTTGTCCTGGGTGGGAATCGAACCTACAACCCTCAGCTCATTACATTACATTATCGGCCAGAAGACGTCCACTGCTGAACATAGGCCTCCCCCTTAGACCGCCACACCGACCGACAATGTGCCACTTGCATCCACCGGTTGCCCGCGACTTTCACAATGTCGTCGGTCCACCTAGTGGGAGGCCTGCCTACGCTTCGTCTTCCGGCTGTGGTCGCCCTCAGCTCAGAAGGTGGAAATCCGCCCACTGAGCCACAAGGCTAGTCAAATGCAAATGTAAATGTGTTATCAAGAGCATTTGGAAAGGACGGAATCTGACAGACAGACAGACATGACGAATTTATAAGGGTTCCTTTTAGTACTACGGAACCCTAAAAATGAATTAAATTTTTTGCACTTGATATTACACAAACACTTTTCCTATTATTTATCTGATACGTTGACCCCAACTCTTTGTCATGTTTGTATTGTGACTAAATCTGGAACATAAGAAGTCCTTTGGGAGAAAGATCGGCATTCCCATTCCTCTGCACGAAAATTCACGTCGTTGACGAAATTGCAACAAACAAAAGCTGTCCGTATAAAAACTTCCCAGGATTGAGCAGTGAGTACACTCTGGGACCCAAAAGTTATGGCACTTTGTCTTCTTATAGAAGAACTAGCTCCTGCCAGCGGCTTCGCCCCGTTTTCTGGGAAACAATAATGGATTATTGTTGAGTTACTATGGAGGTTAGTAATTATAGTTATCACACAGAAACTATATATTTTTCCGGGTTAAAAATAGCTTATGTGTTAATCCATGCCATAAGCTACCCCGAAACCAAATTGCATCAAAGTATGTACAGCCGTTACAAAGTTAAGGAGAAACAAACATACTATTACCAAAATTATAAAAGAAAAAAAATATGCTAACGGGAACTGATTTTGAAAAACTGTGGTACCCGTATCTTTTTATTTTTCTTGTAGAGTATCCATATCAAGTTTGGTGTAAATCGAACCAGAGAATAAAGATTCATACAAAGTTTAACACTCCATTTCACCTCTTTAGGGGTCGTTTTTAAAAAAAACCTTTTTTAGTGAGCGGTTTACACCCCTCAATAAACATATCCACCAAATTTCAAGTCTCTACGTCCAGCGGCTTAGACTGTACGTTGTCTATAGGTCAGTGAGTCAGTCAGGACAAAGCCTTTTATAGGTTTAGATTAGTTTATTGGACTGTGCCATAGAATATTTAATTATTGTGTTTTGAATGCAACATCGGTCTATGGTATCCAATCCCGGTAAATTCGAATTGGTTTTTCAAGTTCGGATTACTTCTGACCGACTTTTTCTTCCAATTATTTAAATTCACTTCGATGTCCTCCAAACCAAAGTTATTTTTATTCTTTTAAATAATGGATCCTTCAATATCAACGCTAAATCATACTTATTAATATTTTTTAACATTATACTGTCTTGATTGCTTTTTAATTTGTTTTCTGTTTTGATAATTTAAAAAAAAGGAGTTTTCATCATACTTCTTTTTAGGGTTTCGTGGCAAACAAAGAAAACCTTTTTTTACGGGTGCATTACTAGCTTCAAAGCTAGCAACACCTGTGGATGATTACTTTTGGGACCTCCAGCACCGGGTAACACTGCCCACTTCATTCTTCCATTTTTTCGATTTCTACCAAGTGAGTGCACCATTGCTTATATATGGAAAGTTCCATATATTAAATAATAGCTGCGCCGCGCGGTTTCATTCGCTATTCTACAGAAACCGAATATTTCTTGAACGCTGAAACTTTCGCTTTTATTACTGTGATTATTAGCTACGGAACTCACCTATGATCGTGTCATTCCTGTAGTAAAATCTTACGTGGTTTTAAAATGAGAAAGAACGCGGTGGCTAGGCTTGGCAAATATGAAATTTCGTATTTGCTTGTAACCGTTTTCAATTTGCTTGTGTGCGTAATGTTCATGCATGTATACAGACGTTGAAGATTATCTTGCTTTTCAATCGAGTACAACTAATAATTGGCTCTATTATCTTTTAGATGTGTTTAAGACCATAATAAGATGTTGCGAAATGAAGTAAAACTGGGGCAGATTACGTCGATGTGACTTCAATTCAGTTTTCAACGACAGCGCCATCTCTTGTCGCCTACCTACTTAGCGCACTCAAAGTTGGACCTTTAAGCTTAGAAGCTGATAGTTCAACTAAAAAAATACAAAAAACTCAAAAAATATATTTAAAAAATGTTAGGTTAGGTTGTATTAGATTAGGTTTTGTTAAAGTCAAATGCAAATGTTGTTAAGTATGTTGAAAGGCTACTTACGAGAGATTTCGGGTTATTAAAATGAACCCTGTATCTGTGTGAAATTGTGTAAGCAGACAATCACACCACAGCAAAAAAATGTTGAATAAAAAAAACGATACCGAGGGTCGATTATAATTATGTATATATAGCTTACTCTGAAAACTTTCTTTCCGGCTTTTCAAATGTCAAGGAAACACCGTCAGCACTCCTAAAAGCTTATTTGTTACCCCTTACCACAAGTAATTTTCGCCAAGAAACATTAGGCTGCCGTTTATAAATGAATTAATGGAAATTTTATGCATATTCATTGCTCTATGTAATAGATGTTGAAAAGATTAATTGCCCGTCTACTGTTTATTGTACATCAAATAGCACCGTTAAACGAATTAGACTAATGAGAATTGAAATTAGAAACGTACAAAATAAATGTAAAATATAAATTAAATTAAATCAAATCAAATTATGTCAGTTTAAATCAATAATAATATATACACCGATACATGGCAGATGAAATGTCTACAATTTAATTGTAACAACAATACTTCGGAAATAGAAAAAGGTTACAAGTAGGACATACAATTATATTACTGCTACGTGGCGGTGACATGGATAAAGCTTTTTTAAGGCCTTTTACGGTTTTTCTCACAAAAAACAGAATGGTAAGTTGTTTACTTATTGCTGTTTCCATTCCGCCAAGAGTTCGTTTCCATGTTACATCGAATACACCTGCTAATAAACAATTGCATAGCAGCACAGGGCCCGTGAGGCACAGGACAGCACAGGACTGTGAGGTGCTTATTGCGATGATTGTTAGGTTCAGTCGATAACGCTGCGTGACTGTACACCTTATTGCGCAGGGATTCGGTTCGCGGTCGTGCAGCGTCGTCGGCTGAACCTAACAATCATCGCAATAAGCACCTCACGGTACAGGCCCATTAATACTACGTAATAGCGGCTATTGTTCTTCTTTTGGTTTGCGTGCAGGTTTTATTGAAGGGTGCGCTGTAGACGTCTTGATTTCATGCATGTTGCAATACGCGTTTGTGTCATTTCCACGCACCGTCCTCAAGAGATGCCATTTTGTTTTGTAATTATCCGAGTTTGTATCAGAAACGTTTTTCCTTTATTGGTTTCTTTAATAATTTTAGTATCATAGATCAGATTATTTTTTCATAAAATTGTTTAAACTAGCAGTTGTGTGTACAGTTGATCTCGCGCAATTATTGTGCATCATGTATAATTCCATCTCGAGGCGATGACTGCTTGGGAATACTGACAGTGAATGTAGTGTAGTGTTGTATGTATTGTTCTCTGTATCTAATATTACACAGTTGCAAAATATAAAACAGTTTTTTATGGCCTTATGTCTTGCAAACCTCGTGATCGATTATGATCATATTTGAAATTCTTGTAAAATTGAGTACCAAATTTTTCTGTCAAATATTATCAAAATTGTTGCAGCAAACTTCCTTCTATTGGTGGGAAATACCCCTTCAATCATAAACCACCGACGATAAATAGATTCTATGAACTTGTAAAACCATTATACCAAGTTTCGTCAATATTAGTTGAAAAATACGACCTGTACGCGAGTACCAACATCCATACGGACAGATGAAAGCTTGCCAATTGTTGCAAAGACTTCGCTTGCTACGCTCACTCGGTCAAAAAATAAGTTTGAGACGATCACTTTAAAAAATTCTCTCTCCAACTACGCCGTAGAAAGAGATCCGATAAAAACATTGCAAATTATTAGGAAATCTGTGTCAAATGAAATTGGTCCCAATAAGTCCCACGCGTAATCGAACCTTATATAAATATTGGATGGACAAAAGGACAATTATTATTTATGTTTCGACCTCATGTTTTATTGATAAGCTATTAAAAATATATTGTTTATAATTATTCAAATATATTCAAATATAAATAAAAATAAATAAAAAACAGGAAACGCCTTTACGGCTCCTAGTTTCTTAAAGATATTATAGAACCCGAAATATGTCTGAAAAGCTTTAAAGTAAACTCCGATAAAACAAAATAGGACCTAGGTCTTCTCAAATTCTAATACTGAGTCATTAAATTGAACAACACACACCCTAATTGTGTTAATTGCATGCCGTACTGACTTCCTAAAGACGGTACAAACAATGTTCTGAGGCGACGGAATCAGATAATTAAACTTGACCGTCCTTTCGTCTTTATTGAATTGCCTCCAAGACAGCTGTTCGAGTTCAATCCCAAGAGGTTACAATATAGCTGAATAATATTGGCTGTATACTTGTAGTTGTATAATATATAACACGATTGTAATACTGTGGCTTTCATGTTTTTATTTTATGGCCAAAGCTGATGCACTGAGGTTAGCTTTATCATAATGTCATTACTGCTAACGTGTGAGATGCATGATGCGTAAGCCGATTATATATTTATATGATTTCTCTGATATAATTTTCTATCATATAATTTCTCTATCCTTAGCTTAGCCCAAATCTGAATCGCATTCCGCCGGATTTTATTATTAGTTATTTTAAACACTGTTTTAGACTTTCGTGGTTGCTTACTAACATTATTTCTATATTTTCTTTTGTTGAGTTCTTTTGTCGAGTTTGTTATTTTATTTTACACTATGGACTAAAAATACATCATACATGATGTTAGCATCGTATTTACAATAAAAACAAAATAAAAAAAGCTAATAAACACGCATTTCGGATGTACTCCTTTTATTATTTACTTTTAATTATTTGTATTATGTTTTAGAAAATCTGTCATTATATACAATATATTCTGTGAAAATTTCAATATGCGATCTATTATGGCTCAAAAGATACAGCCTTAAATAAATAAGATAGACAAACAGGTGCAGACAGCCAGATAGAACGCCGCCTTCTATCTGGCTGTCTGCACGGTGTAAGCTTAAAAATAGGGTCTCGTTGGCACTTTTTGGGTACGGAACCCAAAAAATTATGATAAGAATCAACGCACTATATTTAATACCCCTTTAGATTATTTGTGTATGATAGGTATATTTGTTTACGTTGGCGAGGCCTTGTTTTATCTCACTATAATCGTGGCTAAGTTCTGTTATTTATCTTATCTATAATTATACATAAAATAAAAGAACAAGCCTTTTTCTAAGAATCAACGCACAGATCTAACCACTTATGATAGAGACGTGAAATTTGGACCCAATATTCCTCAAATGGTCGAGGTGAACACCGCCTAGGGCTACATTGACTGGATTATCAAACCTTCTAATAAACCAAACAGACCAGCTTCTCAAATCATCCAGTCCCAAAATGTCCTGTGTCCCGAAATGGCTAGGGGTCCACTATGACGAGTGTCCAAAAATGACAAAAAAACAATTTGATCAGCTTCTTAAACCGTCATGTGCCAAAATGTCCAGTGTCCCAAATTTCAACACGCAGCCAACTAACCTTCACAACCTTCACACTGCTCTCACTGGTGTGACGGTATCTTTGACGTTTTTACAGTATAAAGTACCAGGAGACCAGAAATACTGAGAAGGTATATATAATATTACTATTTATTACTTATATATTATTATTACTTATATATTTCAAGTTCCGATCACAACAATGCCGAGAAACCATTGAGAGCCCTCGAGCCGAAGGTGTTCCCAGAAAGCACTTCAATAGAGTGTAGTTATAAGCCCTATCAAGTTTATTTTCGCTTCACTTATTCAACTCGGATTTTGCTAAAAGTTTGACTCGGTTTTCTTCGAATTGCTTCCTATAACTATAACTTATTGAGTTCGTCTTTGTCCTAGTTTTGTAAGTTTATTGCTGAACAATTTTAAGATAAATTGCTATTTCTATACTATATAAGTCTTTTCATTCGAAACTAACTACGCCTCCAGTTCCACCCGCTATCTTATAAGGGCCCTTTTTTCATGTCTGAGTATGAATCTATGGAATGAGCTACCTTAGGATTATTTTCTGTTACATTATTTCTTATATAATTATTTAAGACCCAACGCTGGAAAATACCTCAAAAGCTCTCAGACAGAACTATTGAGTTAATGGAAGGCCGGACTGAGATGAGACTGCAATCTTCAGTTGAGATGAATGTCATGTCGGAATATGGCAAGCTTAATAGACGAATCTCGAAATTAATGAGACACGACTTGCGATCCTAGTTGTAGTTGAGCGCAGTTGAGCGGGACCAGGGCTCCAAAGTATTCGCAAAAATTCGTCTATCGGGCAAAGAAAAATGAAGAAGCTGAAGATCAAGGACGGCAGTATAATTTCGTCGAAAATAGAGATGCTGAAAGAGCTCGAGGTCGAGCTGTTTTTTTACGGACAAATGTACATGAAAACCTATTGTCCGTAGAGCTTGGGACTCCAGAGCCAAACTAACCAGACACTACACCGAGGACATCCCAGACGTCAGCCTGCACGAGATTAGAATGGCTCTCAACCAGCTTAAAAACAACAAGGCCCCTGGTGATGACGGAATAAGGACCGAGCTTCTGAGAGCGGGTGGTAAACCGATACTTTAAGTCATGCAGAATTATTTAATTTCGTCATACTACAGGGTACTACGTCAGAAGCATGGCACAGGAACAGCACACGCTTTGGTCACGTTTATCTGGACGTCCAGTAATATGTATAAAGGGACGGACGGAATCATGTTGTGCAATTCCAGGGCACAAACACAAACACATACGTCGATGGTTTGCAACTGAGACTTTACCAAAGTGCCTATAAGCTTTGTGACACCGCTTTTTATTTTTACTAAAAGATCCCTTCAGCGCGAGACTCATTATTTACGAACTTAATGACAATAGCAACTGATATGAGTTTGCGACCAAAGAGGCAGGTAATTACGAGGTCAAGCCTACAGTAGTATTCGTAAAATAACGTCAACTTTTATACAGTTTTATACTGTTGTGGATTCATTTTCTAAACTAAACCATAAACTAAGTTTGAGAGCTCTAACATTTTCTTGACGTCCGTGGACGCTAGTGGCGTCGTTCCTGAGGTACTATTTTTTTTTTTTTTCCGTCCTGGATACCATGTCCTTTTGGCCGTCACTTGAATGTCAGAATCCTAGATTAGCACCAAAACTAAATTCTATCTCTCTGGTTTCATTTTATATTTATCTTTGGTTTCATTATAGAATTTCAAATCTCAAGTCAAAGACATAAAGGGGTAGACACCTAATCAGCAAATCAAACTATCTTGAAATAAAGTGCACCAGATTGACGTACCTGTCAAATCAAATTAAGAGCTCCATACAGTTGTCATTCTCATCTCATACTGATAAAATCTCATAATAATGAGACAAAAAATGGTAAACTATACAAAAATATCATGCCAAAATTACAAGGATTCACAGGAATCAAAGAACACCACTGCCACATCCATCTTTAAGTCCTGAAATATACTTTAATAGGATATAAAATTATTGAATAATGTAAACAGAATAGTCGCTATGACAACGTTTAGGGATGTCAATCGAATTTCAGTTAGTCCAAAAATCGATTATTAAATGAAAAATATTTTTTTGATATATCATGATTGAGGATTGTTTCTTGTACTGTAAAGAAGACCGGCGATGGTCATTGACGCAGCCCTTTGATAATTTTATTCGTCGATTAGCAATTGACAATCACTTCAATCGGATTAAAACACGATTAATTGGCTGCATCATCATTATCAGCCAAATAAGACATCCACTGCTGGACAAAGGCATCCCCTTAGAAAGGTACGATCAAACACGTAAATATTAAGAATGCTCCATCGCCTCTAGTTTTTTTTTTTAAGAGTCTGAACGATAAGGGATTCACGTGGAATTTATTTGACTATATACTTGATCCAAAAATAATCAACGGTTTTATCGAAGTTCGTTTTTTTTTGTCCGACTGAAGAATCTAATACGAGATCGGTTCGAATCGGTTCGTATACGATTTTTTTCTGCAAGAATTGACATCCCTAAGACAAAATGAACTGTAGTATTGCCAGATATTTTTGTAATTTCCCAACTTTGTTTAGGTTTCCTAGAGACTCAGATATATGTAGCTGATCTATTGATAAAAATAGTTCGGCAAAGTAGAGATGAATATTGGCGGGAACCTATTAAGGTTTCCACCAATATTAATTTGCTTATAATACATAATTTTCATAATTTTGCCTAAAAAACGTGTCGGCGCATAATTATCAACAACAAATAGAAATGTTTCACCAATCCCTATCCAACAACTTAACTTAAAACCCTACGGAAGCCTACAATGAGCGTGTCACGATATGACACAATTGTATTGCAATTTTATTAGAAATAAAATTTTGTACCTTCCTAAGAATGTAAGAATATAAATTTGTCTAGTGTGGTTGTGGGTTTTTGGGTTTGCAAGTAATATGCACATTCTCTTAGGTTTTCACCGTCACATGCGTGTTACTTGAGGTTGCAGAATAGTCAGGCAGTTTCAAAAAAGATAAACCCGCTAATAAGCGAAAGTTGCGTATGCGTTTATTTGCAAATTTAGAGGATTCCATTTCCATCGTAATAAATAGAAAAACAAAACTTAACATTATTTAACTTAACAATAATGTGGATGATAAAAAAAAAGTATAAGAGCCTATTTAAGAACCACTGTGATACAACCTAAATCACTCCAATCAAAATTTATTTACCCGACCAAATAGGGTAATCACTTTTTAATGGAAAGCCTCAAATGTCATGACAAAAAAGACTGTCAAAAATTATAAGCCATTTCAAAATCGTGTTTGTATGGAGACTATCCTTCTGGACCTTATTTATAAGGAGAATTCTGTGTCTCAAGTACTATTTTCTAAACTAAAAGATATCAGTCTGTGAGCTCCAAAATTGTTTAACATATTAAATTTAAAAAAGGATGCAGTTTTTTTTTTTATGTTAGTGTAGAGAATTTTACAACATAATCGAAGCCAGTAATTTATTTCAGCTGTATTTAAAGTACTTAAATATTCCGAAGGCCATCGACAGACATAACTTACTTAAAATTCGAAAAACAACATTTACATAATAACTGTGACACTGTTTATTATGCAATTATGATACATAAAAGCAAATTTCGGTCTGGTTAGTCTATTATATTAACTTGCCTGGGGAACAAAATACGGCATCTAATTAGAATTTAGTGATATTTTTTTACATAACACTAGCAGCACAGCGGGCACTGGCAACACTAGCAGCACTGCGACACATGGCACCGCAGTACCCTGCGGTTTCACCCGCTATACCATAGGAATAGTGTATATTTCCGGGATAAAACGTAGCCTATGTGTTAATCCAGGGTATAAGCTACCTTCCCACCAAATTCGTTCAGCCTTTGGAATTTGCTGTGAACAAACACATCCTTACACACTTACGCATAAACATTCGCATTTATAATATTAGTGTGATAATAATACCGCTTCTCGATCATATCTTCCCACTAGGATTCCCTTTATCGGGTATGCCGTAGAACACAAACAAAATACATGGACATAGACAACTAATACCCAGACCCAAAGCAGATATTTAGATTCATTGCTCAAAATAAATTAATATCTGCCCGGCCGGGAATCGAACCCTGGACCTACTGCTCATAAACCAGACGCGTTACCAATTAAGCCAGGGTGGTCGTCAAAGTCAAACATTTCTTTCCACTACTTAACATTTGGTGGCGTTTCGAAGCCAAGTAATATTATTATTAAAAATCAAAATACCCGACTGCAAAATGTATCCCTCGTCACTCCGGAAGTAAAGAGGAATCCAACGACACCTCATCAAAATCGGTCAAGCTGCTTACACAGGAGGTAACATAGTAATATCATTATCAGCCGGAAGATGACCACTGCTGAACAAAGGCCTCCTTCTTAGACCGCCACTTCGACCGACAACTTGCCACTTGTATCCATTGGTTGCCCGCGACTTTCACAATGTCGTAGGTCCACCTTGTGGGAAGCTTGTCTGCGATGCGTCTTCCAGTTCGTCGTCGCCACTCAAGACCCTTTCTTCTCCATCGGTTATCGATTCTTCGAGTGATGTGACCTGCCCATTGCCACTTCAGCTTGCAAGCTCTCGAGAGCTATGTCGGTGACTGGGTTTTCCACGAATATCCTCGTTCCGGATTTAACTACTAAAAAAATAAAAAAATATATAGTAGAACTTGTATTAGTTCCTTCAGCTCCTGTTGAGGAAATTGATGGACAAAAAAGCGCAAAAATGCTGAAATGACATTTTAGCATATTATATTTATTTCTATGGAACTACTAAGAACGAACGATAATTAACTTCGATTTGATTAGTTTTGTAAGAGCTGCCAGCAGATTTGAATTTTTTATTGTTAAAATAAGCATCATCGTGCAGTGCAGGGCTGAGCTCTTGTTCTTCATATAATCATTAATAATAAAGAGGATAGTCCTGCTGCGAAGTTTTGGCGCATTTGATATTTCATATTTGAAATTGTATAGTCGCTTTGTTTATCGTGCGTGCGATAGAGAGAGCTAGTGAAATTTCCTAACTTTTTGATAAAATTAGTGTTTCGAGGTTAGGATCACCCCCTAAATCTTAACAAAACCTTTGGTTTTTGGTGTCAACGCCTTAGATAAAGTATAATCTATGCCGCTATATTTTGTTTTTTTTTTTTTTTATGGAATTCTAATAACAACTACTTTTCTTCGTCGTATTTTCGACGCAAAAAAATTGTCACCTTATATGCCTATAAGAAAGAAGGTATAGCGAAATTAAAAAAAAATACATACGAGCATAGTTTTTCACGGTATAAATATCATATAAAAAATCATCGAAATCGAATTTAGGAGACGAGTGGGTATCACTCTCACGACAGCTGCTAGCTGTCCCGGGAGGAGCTGAAGCGTGGTGCTGAGGGTTCCCGTGCCTTCCCTTGGAGATCCCGGAGCCCTCGGTCAAGCACCAAGGTAGGCCACTGGGGGGGTTTTAGTGGGGTTTATTCAACTATCTGTATTGTTTTAACTGCGTAAAATGTATGTCTGCAAAGGCAAACTGGGTTGACAGTTGCCATCTACGTGACAACAAAATACAAGAATGGATTCACTAATTATAAGATCAGTTGTAGGTAAGTAGAATTTTATTTAACTACCTATCAAAATTACTCCTGCTGTAAAGCTAAGTAGCTATTATAATAATCTGATTTAACTTGTTAGTATGTACGTTGCTGTTATGTAGGGCTATATTTTTTTGGTAATAATAAAAGGTAAACAATATGAAAATGTTTGAGAAACAATTTTATTTTGATTAATCTATAATCGTCCCTAGATTTTTTGGTCTAATCGCCAGGCAGTGTCATTGGCCTCTGAATGCCCGGAAAACTTTGATGAAAGAGTCCCAATCACTGACCTTACAACAACAACCTATCTACGAGAACAAAAACATTTTTATACCGATATTGAATGTTGTCTTACATAAATTGCACAAAAAAATGTATGACCAGCGTCATCGCTCAAGTGAACGACCGCTAAGAATCAATATTGTTCAACGAGTCATGGTCATATTCTATTGGTTGTCCTTTAATTATTGTATTTAAAATTTTAAACAACGCATTGTTTTACTGAAAAGGGTCAATTTTTAAAGCCACATTTGGGGCTAAGTCAATAAAAAAATATAGTACCATAAACCGTACAATTAACCCGATTAACCTTCTGCATCTGAGGTGAATTTGTTGTAAACATTTGACTGATCGACGTCTGTCAGACTACAGATTTGTTGACACTTTCAATAGCGTGTATTTTTGAGATGTATTTAAATCAAAATTAATTAAAACTCAAATTAGTTTTTAACGTGAAAACGTCGCATACTAAAGCTATTACGTGGCATACTAAAGTAATCGTCAGAGTTAGCGATGAAACGCTGTTGCTGTCGCCTAAAATTTTAATATATCTCGTGACCCAAGGGTTGTGTCGCTGAGTGCTGTAAGTATATATTCTAAAAATAGATCACTACTATCTATCTAAAAATAGATAATACTCACTTGCCTCTTACACTTACGTCATTAGTATTGAAAAGTAATTGAACATATTGAAAAAATACTTTTCAGGAGTATGACGGGACATACTTAATAGTGTTCTGTAGACACGTCAAGTTTATTCCGCTTAGCTCAAAAAATTATTAGCACGTGTTGGCCGCAATAATTTTAAAAGAGGGTTTTTACTAATACCTATCAACTTAGAAGATGATAATTCCTGAGATTCCTAGTTTAAAAATGGCAGGGGAGACACATTGGTAGCTACGTTGCAAACCCATATTTCACAAGCGGTACTTCTTAATGTTTTATATTTAACGCCACCATGTTTTAAATGCCATGTTTTAAATAGTGCCGCATCAAACTTCCCCTCTTTTTGGGGAAAATACCCCACCAATCAAAAACCGCCGACGGTTAAAAAATTCTAAAAAAATGTACAATATGTATACCAAGTTTCGTCAAGATTAATCGAAAAATACGACCTGTACGCGAGTACCAAAATACGGACATTATTAAAATCAGCCGTTGTATGGCGCCGCACAAATGTTCCCCTCGTTTTGGGAGAAATACCCCTCTAATCAAAAATCGCCGACGAGATGCCAAACCAACCGTTGGCCGACGCCAAAAGTGTACACGACACGGTCGTCTTTGCGTGATTATCCGACAGATCGAATCGTTTTAGGAAGGTACTGAGCGAGACAACGCTTCATCACGCGATATAGCGATCTGGCAAATATTTGTTCGCTCAGTGGTATCTCTCAGGCTACTACCTCAGCCGTAGAAGGTTAAAAGATATGGAGTCAGTGCGAGCTAGTCAAAAAAATTAACAATAATTACTAAATATATTATTTTATTTTTATTTTTTTATGTTACTCGGCGACGAGACGAGCAAGTTTCTCACCTGATGTTAAGCGTCACGCTTTCCCATAACAATTCAGTGCCATCCAGAATTTTGAACTTGAACAGTTCAAAACTATGCGCGGCAATGCACTGCGCTCGACACCCTGAGATGTTAGATGTTAAATCTCTGTATGCCCAGTAATTACGCTGGAAACATTGTCCTTCAATCCGGAACTGTTCCGGATTTAAGGGCAATTTTTCCAAGCATTTCTGTGTTACACAGTAATGCTTGCACACTACTGCTTAACGGTTGAATAACTGGCAAAGGTGTGGTACTTTACCAGGCAAACTCTGCAAGAGAGCAAAACTAAATATAACGTTAATCTCTTAGACATTTTTCCGCAGAGTAATTCTTGGAAACATCGGTTCTTGGAACTACTGTCCATTGCACATTATTAGTTCGAATCTATGCTACGGGCTTATATTTTATATGTATTATACTAATAGTTCTGCGAACACTACTGCCATGCTAATAAGAAAAGGCACGTCTAACATTTTTTTCAAAATTGAGTTAAATACGTAATATTATGAATCACGAAGACATCGTGATTCAAAATATGTATTTTACTCATTTTTTTTAAATGTATCTAAAATGTATCTTAAATGTAACTCTAACTCAATATTTTTTAAATGTATCTAACATTTTTTTCAAAAATGTTTTTAAAAAATGTTAGATTATTAAATGTATTAATATATTATTCAAAAATGTTAAATGTTAGATTTAGATGTTAGTTTTTGAAAAAAATGTTAAATGTGCCTTTTCTTCTGAGCACGGCAGACTAGACCTCGCGAGCACGGACTTTTTGCACAACTTCAATTCTACAATTTTATAGTTTTTTTTTGTCGTCGGTGATTTTCTATTGGATGGGTATTTCCCCCAAAAAATAAATTAAAAAGTAAACCCCCGAATATTAAAAAGTTTGTTAACTTTGACGACAAATTAAGTCTATTGCTGTCTTTGTCATTTGCTTAGTGCCAGACAAAGGCATTATTAGAAATAATCTGTTGTCAAAGTTAACAAACGTTTCAGTATTCGGGGGAAAGTATGGTAAATTTACCATTCACCATAATTTTAATAATATTTGGCAGAAACTATTGTTCGGTACTAATTTTCGAATATGAGAAAAATCAGTTTAGCGGCTGTCGATATAAAAGGTCGCGAGGTCTCAGTTCGAGACGAATGTCTCGAACTAATTGACCAAGTGAGCGAAGCCTCTGCATCAACCGCCTAAATTTGCTTTCATTAATTGTTCGTTGGTACCCGCGTAAAGGTCGTATTTTTTTTCAACTAATCTTGATGAAACTTGGCATACAGGTTCTACTCGACCTTATCTTGGCAACCTCTTGACTCATATTGTTCATAATCGAAATTCTTGTTCAGTATTGAATTCTTGTTTTATAAGTGGTTTTGAAACAAATAGATTAAATTTAATTGCATAAAATTTTATTAAGTTTTTTGCTATTTTTATTAAGCAATACGTAAACGTACCTAGTCTATCTAGAAAGAAAAAAAAGCGTAAAATTAAACCGGGAAAAAAAACCGTAACCCGAAAATTGCAAATTGAAAATCTGTCGTCAAGCAACTCGGTGGCAACTTATTTAAGTCTCAGTTCCCATTCCAGGGTAGGTGCGATACCATTTTCGACCACACCGTCAACTAAAAAAACCGACTATTCTCAACTAATGATAATTTCTCAACTACCGCCATTTTGGCAGGAAATGCCATTGAGCTAACATCGATAATAATCAATATCGCTATCTAGCCTATATCTTTTACTTTCACCCGCATTATGTTCATTTATTCAATTGTTATACAGGTGCAAGGTTTTGCCAATTTAAAATAGGTCACATATTGGCGTTAAATCTATTGTACTACTCACTAAACAAAAACTAATCTGATAGGACTTAAATTATCAGCGTCTCTTTTCTTTTCAAAGTGTGTTAAAAAGATACCAGTAATTATAGAGCTGTTAAATTAGGTTACTTTGGAAAATGGTACAACAGAGTATATTCAGTTAAAAACGTTAATAATTTAGTATTTGATCAACAAATACATCTTTTTGTTTAGAAATCTTTGAGGTCGAAAATTCAGATATTTCTTGAGTTATTCAGTCTAAATATAATTCTAATAAAGCAGATAAAGAAATTTCTAATTAATCTTAATCCTCAACCTCTCTACTATCTATCACAAAGCTACCCAGAACTTACAATATCACTGAATAAAACTAAATCCATCAAGGATATATCTATAAAACTATCTATAATGTTACTGAGATTATAATTTAGAACCTATTAAGAAATCCCCCATCAACTGTCTTAGGGGAGGCTAATTAGAAGCCACTTTAAAAGAAGCCACTGTAAATGAAACTTTATTTTCAACGCCAAAGAAAAAGAAGAAAAAGATCTGAAGAGATAAATGCAGATTTATGTGAAGAACTTGGGATCATTTATTACCACAATGTCCAATGATTTCCTTACAAAATCCAGTCTAAATAAATTGCTGCCGAATTGCTGTTGCCCGCGACTTACGCGATGTAACTTGTGGCTTTTGGTCTCGCAGATTTTTACAGAGGAATTATTATTATTTTACAGATAGCACACTACCACCAGGAACACCGGAAAAAGGCAGCAGCGTCTTCTTAGTAAACGGTGAACATTCGGCGATCTCCAAGCCGCCTTCCAAGCGTGGGTACTATTGCAACCACCTCCCCAATAGGGGGAGGTTTCGTCTAATGGTGAACGTCTAAGAATTAATAAGAAGAAATTATTTTATTATTTTACTGTATCGAATTAATTTTAAACTGAAATTAACACATAAATTTAGCCCACCACTTGTTGTAATGACTCATTCGAAAGTAATTTTCAAAATTACATTTTATTTAATTTAGGTGCAAAATTATAGGCACAGCATCGCTAAATCAACACATGTAAGTCACTATGTAAAGATAATTTCGAACACTTTTCGAATGAGTCACACACCCATGACATTCCTGGCAAGTAGACACCTAAATTAAATTCTTACTCATTATATACGTATACCTACATAATTTACTTGCTATCGTCTGTAACTTCGCTTTCATACTTGCGTTCAGCCAACAGATATTTCTACTTTATTTAAATTGAATTAAATATCTTATTTGCTTAGCATTTTTAAATTTAAACGAGCGACGT
Source organism: Apocheima hispidaria (assembly GCA_947579745.1). Lineage (NCBI taxonomy): Eukaryota > Metazoa > Arthropoda > Insecta > Lepidoptera > Geometridae > Apocheima > Apocheima hispidaria. Next base: position 7,110,483 of record OX388162.1, read on the forward strand.
AATTCGAAAACAACATAACAGTACAGCGATGACAAAACAAACCGTGAGTAAGAAACTCACTTCAATAGAATTCGGTCAGAAGTGAGGCCCTCCAAAATCTAAACAATTAAGCGCTGGACAAGTAAAGCCACTGAAATTGAAGTCTCTTCAAAATGTTTTCCTTGAAAATGACAAAAAGCTGTTACAGATTATATAACAGATACTCCGTAAACACGGTGACCCAATTGATTGTTTCACCAATTGGCGATTGAGATTATTTCGTTCGGTCCTGCAAAATTTTCTTTAAACCACTTTGATTTTTGTTTAATTGAAAATAAAACAAGATATATTTTGTTTTAATAAAACGGGAATACTCACGTTAAATTGAGTCGGTTAATCCGACTATAGTTTCGATCACATTCGGTGACCTTTATCAAGGAATGCTCAGCGAGACACGCGCGCGACCTCGTCTTGCCTTGCACTGCGGGCTGCGGCGCGTCGCGCGCTTGAAGTATGAATGTGATCGAAACTATAGTCGGAATAACCGACTCAATTTAACGTGAGTATTCCCGTTTTATTAAAACAAAATGTATCAAAACCACGTCAGTTTTCATAGTAAAACAAGATATATTATAAAAAAAAAAAAAAACTCGACTGCAAAAAGTAGCTATGTCACTGCAGACATAAAGTTCTACCTCACTCGTTAAAATGGTCAAGACATTTAGGCTACAGGCTATAGAAACATAAAACAAACATACTTACATAAATATTTACTTATACCCCAAAAACATTACTCCCTCTTGGTCAATCGGGTAAAAATATGTAAAGAATCTCTCCAACAACATTTTGTACTAAAAAATCTAGTTAGTTTTATTTATTTTATTGCAATAACACACGCAGAAAAGGGGCTTGCTTTATTAAAGATGTCAAAATACGTTCAGCAAAAATTGTGAATAAGGCTTCAGTATTGTGCTATTTTCTACTTTGTTTGAAATACGCAACATTACATCTATAGCCTATTGGAAAAACAAAAGCATAGATTCTAAAAACAGCTGGTTATCAAGGCCCTGTAACAGAGGCTCTCGCGACGTACATTTAATGGTTTACGTAATAAACTTGTATTTTATTTTAAAATGTAGTATTATTCGCTGTACTGTGAGTAAACTACATACATAATATGTTTGTTACAAGCTGCGTCCACGATTTTATCGGCATTTTCTAGCTTTCCGGAATTTAAAATGTACTTCGTGTTACAAAATGGACCATGTTTTTTTTAACTTTGTTAAGTTGTTTTGTCGTGAGGAGACAAACAAGACACTTAGCTATTGATAATAATAGAAATCTTTATCTATAAGAGCAAAACATCACGACCATAAACATACAGAAGTACGATTGTGCTTAGAAAATTTTTTTCAGAAAAAAATCCTTATTCATCTATTTACTTCATTTAAAATGTTAATTGCCTTTCGAAGATTTCCCTTGTCATCCTCTTTCTTCCCTCAAACATTAACAGACCTCATAAAAAGTCTTTTGGCAGATAATCTATCAAGATATGAAAATAAAAGTTTTACTAGACATTTATTTTTAATATTTCTATTTGATTTTTGACACTATGTAAGGTCTTCTTATCAGCTCTTAAACGTTTACTACTGCAAAAAGCCTCTATTTAGAGGTTGCCTTAATCCCCTCGCTCGACAGGCGGTTTGGAGATCAAAGAATGTTCACTGTTTACTAAGAAGATGCTGCTGCCCGCTCTCCAGTAGCATTGTTTAGGTAAATAGCTAAAATCGCCTTAAAATTTAACAAAATACTATTTTGTCATAATTATCAGCCAACTTCAGTCCAGGGGTTAAGGAGGAGGTTTGCGGTCGTTCAGCGTCAGTAATTTCGCATGAAATACACAGGCGAGCGATTCAAAAATAGAGCCCCAGTGCTGGACATGGACATTTGCATCTCCCAAGACGAGTTCATTTGTTTGATTCACAGCATTATTTTCCTGTCACTGCTCATTGCGTAGAAACAGATTTTTTTTTATCAAATCTATCTTTTCTATAGAATGGATACATGTAAATATAAATCACATTATGTCTTCGATGTACAAAATCCACATTGCTGGGAGAACTCTGCCTTTCAGAGAGTTTCAGTGCTGATTGCACTCAGTCCTACTTCAGACGTCGCGCTGCGCGGTATCGTAATGCGCTGTAACGAAACAACGTTAAGAAAAGTTGTTTTCCGAAACTGACATTACGTGAATAACTGTTTACTTTTCATACCAGTTGAATAAATATAGGCATTGGGATTATAAGAGATACTTCGTGCTATAATGCAAGTAAGTAATACTATATTATTATATATTTCTTGCTGAACTTTTAAAGCTCGTTTTGTAAGGAATTTTGGAGCTAGTCTGGGGATACATTTTTCAGATTAGGATTTATTATTATTCTGTAGACACCATTATTATCCAAAGAATAATAAGAAAGCAGTAAGAGGACTTAATTTGGGAAGTGGTGAGACTTTTATAACGACTAATTACGACGTGATATAGTAATTTATTTGTATTTTTTTTTAAGTACAAGACAATATGTTCATTTTAGTATTTATTATCATCGAATAATAAATGAAAATTAATAATAAGTGTATAAAATCATTAAAATACACATACACAGATAAATTTATATGCTGTAAAAGTAATTGAAAATGCTTGTTACAAGCATTTTTTTTGCTTTGTTTTTGTATAACATAAAGCTTAGCGCATCAATGGCCGATTGTGGTAGTCGGTTGTAAACATCAAATGCCATCATTTTTTCAGCGGATTTTGCCAATGAGCATTTATAAGCGTAATAAGTATGTACGAGTGTCATCTATTCCTAAGAGTGAATAATTCCTGTTTTTTTATAAATGATCATTTTTGGACACCTTATGCTTCAACCATATTTGAAGCTGTTATTGTGAATCTAAAGTATTACGATCAAATGTTTTTGTAGTTATCATTTGTACTAGCTTACGCCTGCGGCTTGACCCGCGCTGTTACGACACAAGCCAATGTCACATGAATGTTTTTGTTTCTAACAGTAAATGATTTGTCAGTAGTTTCAGAGATTACCTCCAGAAAATAAACAATCAAAATTACAATAAATACAGTAGATTACGTGCCTCATTCGTATGGATTAGTATTAGTTGAATAAATAGTAGGTATAAATAAAGTCCGCGTTTGATCGACAATTCATACAACAGTGTATTATAATATCATTTTCGCCCACTTTTTGTCAGGCGATAATAAGTTGACGAAAATGCAGATCGCAGACTAAGAAAATATGTCTGATATTCTTCCTAAACATCAAGAAACCTAAAAAACAAAGTGGTCAGCAGGTAGTTCTTTACTCGGGCTGTACAATTAATAGAAACGTAGTTTTTTTTTAAAGAAAAACAAAGTCATGCTTATTCTTAATTTTCTTACTTAATGGTGCCCACCATTTCTACAATACAAAAGTTCAATTTGTACATACTTGTATTGTTAAATTAAATTACTCCGACCAATTTATGTTGACTTTTTCACAATTGTTCAAATACAAATTAACGAATTTCTAGCGGCAAGTTACGTCGTTTCTTTAGTCATCGATTTTAATTTCCTTATGGTTCCTTAATAAAAAGGTTTTAATCCGATAAGAAAGTTCGTAGACATATTGGCCAGATTTCCAGGGTATTTTACGGTCGCCCAAAGTCTTAGACATGGTTTAATAATGGGGACCTACATATTACCATCATCTGTAAGTGCCAATCACGGTCATCAATGTTCAATTCATTTTGAAAAATCTATCAGAACCGCCTGGTTGATGCAACGCGGAACCAAAATGCTGGCGCAACGCATAAATGCATGCTGAGTACGCTGGCAACTGGTAGTGAACTTGAACATTTAGACTACCTTTGAAGCTTCAAAGGACTCTAGGCAATCCAACTGTACCTTTTATGTAATAGGTGTAAAAATGTGTGACTCTGAGTTTCTTCAAAAGGCCAGTAGTCAAGTTTCAAAATAATTCATTCAAAATTCATTTCAAAATTGACCAATTTCTCCACTGGAAAATTTCGCTGACCTTTTCAAATTACTAAATAATGTTTTCCTTCGTCGTGGGTCTAAATTGTGAACACGTTTCTTAAATTATAACGAGTATATGTTTCTGGTAGTCAAGGTCCCTTAGGAACAAAATCCTTCATCACTTTTGACACTAATAAAGCACGACATGCGTCGTATACGTGATATCAGATCTCAGATACGTATCAAATTTCTATACCGTATAGGATTGCCAATTCTGGAATACCTATAAATACATATTTTTTTTAATTTAGCGGCCGGTGTATTTCGATTTGGTAGGAGTATTTTGAAGGGCGACCCATGAAGCTAGACATGCGCTACAAGACTATTCAATCCGAGATCCACAGACATCCGTGGATTAGCAATACTCTCCTAAAACGTGATATTTTAGTGGCATACCCTCATACTTCAGTTAAATAATAAATAATAATATAAAATGATATAAATAAATAATGAATATAAATAATGATATAAAATGTAAAATAAAAAATTTACTTACTGAAATTTATAAAGCTATTATTATCAAACCTAAATTTTTAAACTCTGTGTTCTTACTTTTTTTTTTGCGAAACCTTATACATATTTATTACTGTTTAATTTAATTCTATAATTTTGTAGTTCCATAACCTAATGTTTTCATGAAATGTACTTTTAAATAGTTTAATTTGAAGGGAAGGCCTAAGCCCCAAGATACGGATACTTAATTGAACCCCGTTTGGAGTCTAGTGCTGCTACATTATTGATCTATACTTAGATGAAATAAATAATTTGAATTTGAACTTCGTTCTGCACACATTCCAGCTAATAAGTTTGGATACCAATGAAAAAAAATAGTGTCTGAAAATTATCGGAATGAAATTACAGAATAGAGTCTGGTGAAAATTATCGGAATGAAATTACAGACATCGGATTTTGTAATTGTATTCCAGCCTGCCCGAATCCGATGAAGCTAAAGTATTGTATAACTTGGTAAAATGAGACTTTAAAGACTTGTTTTTTTTTTGTTGTATTTATCTATACAATCATATTTCACAGCATAAATGTGTAAGTAAGTAGGTAAGATTGTGTGTTTGTTCACGCTCAACACTCTAACGGCTGAACGGACATAAATGAAATTTGGTATAGAGGTTGCTTGTACCCGAATTAACATATAGGCTTTTTATGTAACTTTTAAACTTTTATATACCTCGACGTTTCAGCCATGTTTCAACAGCCGTGATCACGAGCTGACACAAAAATAGTTTTAAAATAGTTTTAGCTTGGTTAATCCTGATAAGAAAAAAAAATATAGGCTTTTTATCTCGGTAAAATGAACGGTTCCTCTAGAATAGCGGGTGATACCGCGGGGCACTGCTAGTTTCCTATATTTTTAACATTATTAAGTAAAGGTGTCCAGACCATTCACTGATAGATATAAAATTTAATGTAGAGCTAATCGCCGCGATCGATTCACTCGTGAACTTTAAATATTAACTTTATCCTCGATGAGTAACAATAATTTTCTCACAATCTTTAAATCTGTTTGTCAATCTAAAAATTGGTAATGTCCGTCTTTAAATTCATTATTTTTAAACCGAATGATCGTGGTTATTTCCTAGAGAAGCGTAATAGTTCTTTTTACCCAACTACGCGAAGCAAAAAGGTAGGTTTTGATTTACACCGGTACCTATGTTTATATAAGTTCATCTGTTCCCTCATAACTTCTAAACTACTTATCATAATTTGACAAATAAGGTATCTTTGGAAGCGTCTTGATCAAGGAGCATAATACTCTCTAAGTCTTGATTGTTATTTGGTTATAGGCTATGAGACGTCACATTAAATTAAATATGGCGCCCTCTGGAGTCTTCCAGTCATTAAATAATTTTTAATTTTTAGTTATAGTGTGTGGGGTATAAGATATTGTATATATGGGTTGTAATCAAGTTTCAAAATAATATAGGTATAATTATATCATTACACATTGTAAAAAGAAATATTTTGCATGCAAATATGCCCCGTAACGTAAGGTCGTAGTGGGCTTTAGTTTTTCTACCTATATTATTATCTTGTATAATACTAGCTACACCCCACGGTTTCACGGAATGTGAATTTCGCTTCAATTTCAATATCTATCTCCAATCCTTAATTTCGAAGGTGCTTTTTAATCGGCTAGTTAGCTCCCAATATACGAATAGTCTCTAGACACATCCACCCATACCGATATTATAATTCAGAGGAATATAGCCACAGTCGTAACAAGGTCAATCAAGGTACAAAAATTAATACGTTCGTTTCGAGCAAAAACTTCGTTTGCGCAATTCAGAACTCCCTTTATTAGAAATGTCAGTCCATACAATATAGCGTCACAAAATGTACAAAACATATCAACGCCTAGAGAAAGTAGAAATAGAAGTTTTTTTTTTTTTTTTTTTTTTTTAATTAACTAAAACGGCACAATACGCCAATTACATTAGTCAACCATACACGCAAATAATAATAAAATGTCAATGTCGTAAAAAAATACTGTAAATTAAATATAGAATATAGAAAGTAACTCGGTCTTTTTGTCTAGGTGTTTGTCGCGTTATCACGGCTTAACGGCTAAACGGACCTTGATACCATTTTATAATGAGTCACTGTGTATCGCAAAGATGGACATGGGATACTTTTGTAGATTTTTTCATCGATATTATATCCACGCGAAGGAAGTCGCGGGTAACAACTACTTTGAAATAAGAGGTGAATCTATTTTTGAAATAATAAAGTACTTTATAGCGCTTAAATTGCGTGTATACGTATCCATCATCGTATATATAAATTTATATCCATGCACAAATTCAGGTATTGTTCCGTTGATAATATGCTGCTGCGTGAAAAGGAGCGAACAAATCAAAAAATACACTTTCGCATTTATAATAAGTATAAGCGAGGAAGCAGGATAGAGATAATGAAACTGTTATTATATTAAACCAAAATCTTTTGTTTTTCTTTAAGTTTGTTTAGGAGACAATATTTGAAACCCCCATAATTACCCTCGACATTCAGATCAGAGAAAACTCATCAATCATGGAAAATATCACGACATTTGGAACGGTTTTGGGAGATCGGCATTTTCAACGCCACAATAAAGTAGGTCAAAATGTACCCATAATTAAGAAAATTCTAAGACAGGTAAAGGGGATGGGGAGAAAAGGTATATCAATTTATTAGTACACTGATGAAATACTCGACGTAGAAATAATAGTATGATGTCTATTGAGGCAGTATTACTCAGGTTCTAACCCGAAAAGAACATTATCAACAACTTTTACCGAATAGAAAGAAACAGTACAATATAAAAAAAAAATATTGACTCATGGTTGTGGTAGGACTCGTTTGCATACCTGTGGAATTACCATACCTTTGCCAACCACTAAGCAGTCGTGTGCAAGCATTACTATGTTTCGAATTGAATGGCAATGCTTGCAGCGTAATTCCTTGCCGGCGAGGTCGGTGTATGATCGTGTGCCTTTGGTAACCGGCGCCTATACCAAATACTGAATACTTCCTGTTTTCGGGAGCTGGCGGATCGGCATTCATTAAAGCTCTCTTACAGTCGCCTATTAAGAGCTATCTAATTTATACAATAAAATTAAAAAAATAAACAGATATATATTTTATTTTGTGTTAAAATACCCATTTATTTTGTGCCATAATACCATAAATACCTTAAGACATACTCAAAGACAAGGAACGAACGACGTATATCGAGTTGGGAATATTTAAACCAAGAAATATAATCTTTGAGAATACTAACGCTAACTTGGTTTTAATCTAAGGATTTAAAGGCACTGAGCAATGACTATGTAATAAAAACTTAATACCTTGGATCACAAAAGTATCAGATAGTCTTGCTAAAGCAACGATTAATATTTAAATGTTTGTAGTGGTAGGGCTCTCTTGCAGAGTCCGCCTGGGGAAGTATCACACCTTTGCCAGTTATTCAACCGCCAAGCAGTAGTGTGCAAGCATTACTGTGTTCCGGATTGAAGGGCAATGTTTCCAGCGTAATTACTGGGCATATAGAGATTTAACATCTAACATCTCGGGGTGATGAGCGCAGTGCATGGCCGCACATAGTTTTGAACTGATGATGTTCAAAATTCCGGATGGCACTGAACTGTTATGGGCAAGCGTGACGCTTAACATCAGGTGAGCGACTTGCTCGTCTCGTCAACAAATAAAAAAAAAAAAACCTTTATACTCACTTACATACTGACATACTGACATAAATTTTTTAATTTGACATAACTTAAATAACATTAAATAGTAAATAAATTAAAATAAACTCTAAATAAAATAATATAAATACTGACATAAATTGAATATTTATTATTTTATTGACTTAGCGGCAATATTTTTTTTATATTAGTAGTGTGCACTCATAATATAATTAAAACCAGTGACGTGTAGCCTATGGTTATAAATAAATGAGTATGAGTACTTACATTATTACATACTTACATTCTTACATACTTACACCCTTTCACACTTAAACACTGCCATACATATATAATTAAATAATTTCACAGGTAATATACATACTTACCTACTCACATACACCCAGAGAAACATTGCCCTCATTCTTGTCTCTGGATCACCCTTTTTAATATCCAATTCAATATGCATTTAATCTCCAACTGCTGGGATATCGGCTTTCCCTCGAAGGCTGACTGGGCCATATCCACAAAGCTGGCCCAGTGCAGTTTGGCGGATTCACATACGCCATTGAATTTCTTCTCCAGAAATATACAGGTTTCATCGCGATGTTATCCTTCACCGAAAAGCTATATCAGCAGCGGTATATAGCAGTGGTATATCTATACGTAAGTTCCAAAGAACTCATTGTTGGTACGGGCCCGCCCAGATTCGAACCGGCGACCCCACGAATATGTGACGAACGTACTCCCACTGACCTTCCACGACCTGGTTCTTGTGCAGTCGGGTAAAAACTAAAGAAATTCCGTCATTTTCGGCCAAGCATGGTATTGAATCACGAAATTAATTGGCCTCAAAGCGATTTGTCAAAAGCGGTTAGATGTAATTTCTTATTGTTTGTTGTATACATTTACAGTTACAATGTTATATTTTCATTCACATAATATTTGTATCGCAATTTTGGGCCACTTAAAGCTTTACGTAACATCAAACAGATAAGATACACAAAAATGTGATTAGATAGGGAAAAATGTGAATACATACCTACTTCCAACATTACATAAAATATCAGATTTGCATGAAATCTGTTTTAATCCAGAAACTCTAGGTATGTGTATTATTCACCGGAGGAAGGGCAGCAAAGTTCTCTTTAGATAATAGTTTTACGATTCCCGAGCCGCCTGTCAATCTTGGGGATTATGAGAAACTCCAATAGGCCGATATAATGACCGCGTGAGCGAAGTGAACGAAATATCTGCTTTTTTTTTTATTTTATTGATATAGGTTCGGTAACAGACAATAGGTTATTAAACATACAATATATCTAGATAGCAGACACAACACTTTAAACCTAAATTCCAATTATAACCGTACAAAACTTATATGTAGAAACATACTAAAAGTGAGTAATTATTGACGTAATTACTAATTACACGTGTAACAAAAACAAACAATGGTTTCACGTAATCAAATTATTAGCAGGAAATTTTAAAGATGAAAAGCACACGAGAATATGTCTCTGGGATCACTTAAGTTGTCATAAGTGCGGCACGTCGTAGTTCGACGACTGTTCCGCGAGACATTATTGTAAGCAGCTGGCATGTTCAATAATTGGATATTACGAAGAGAACGTGAGGGTACTTAAAAATTGACATTCGCTAACAATTTACTACCTAACGTACCATTAACAATCTTGTACAAGGTACACAAGTCTCGCAAAACTCGTAAAATTTGCTTTCAGCTATCCGTATGCTGGTACTTGGCCGTATTTTTTTTTTTAAAACTTTGTGAACAACCTCTTGATCGATGATCTTCTTTTTTACAGTCATAACCTCAATTCTTAAATATTTTTTTTTCGTGATTTTTGATTGGAGGCATATTTCTCTCAAAAGGGGAAGTTTGCTGCGGCGCTATTAACTGGCCGATTTTGAAAATATTTGGCAGAAACTTTCGGTACTAAATTCTAAATAAATATTTCAAATATGAGCAAAATCGGATTTCAAGATATATATAAGGTTCGCTTTTTATCTATCTATCAAAACCTAAAGTAATTGCCATTGACCTTAATAAAGAAGGCATCTGAAAATAACTAATTTGTAGATATAAAAAAAAAGTACTTTCTTCTTCTGTTACAAACTTTATTTTGTAGTTGGCGAAATGACCGATACGTACATCGATGTAAGGAGATCATTTTTCAACAATCCGTCCTTCAATCCGACTTATCTTTTTTCATAGTTATAACATCGGTGCGCGAGTCAGGCTTACACATGTCCGGATTTTTAAATTAATTTTCCATGTTGGAATATGCCAATAATGTCTCAAAAATCAATGGATTGTCAAGAAGCTCCTATTACTGTACCAAATAAAAAAAATTATATGTGAAAACGTAACGAAAATAATATTACCTATTTCGTTTTTTATATAGATACTAGCTGTTACCCGCGACTTCGTTCGCGTGCATGGACCTAAAAAAAAGTAGGCTATGTTCGTCTCCGACCCTTAAGATCTATGCGAAATTTTACTCGATTCGTTCAGCCGTTTAGCCGTCATAACGCACAAACATCCAGACAGAGAGACAAAGCTACTTCCTATAGTTCGCTAGATGGCGTTAATCCAATTTTGTGCGTTTTTTTCGTTTCGCATGGACTGACAGACGTAATTTAGGGAGTTCTGAATCGCACAAGCGAAGTTTTTTCCTCGAGACAAACGTATTTTTTTTTACACCTCGACGCTTTATTGGTCCTGTTACGACTGCGGCTATATTCCTCTCAATTATAATATTAGTTAGGATTAGGATGTCTATATTAGCGTTCTTACGCAATACCACAGATAACCCCCAATAGATTCCGCAAAAATGACGATCGAAAAGCACCACTTAAAAGTCACCTACACCCATCCTACTCTTACGAAAATTCACAAGCGTTGTTTTGTTGCTGGGCGAGAGTAGATAACCTTGAGATAACCTTAATAGGAATACTTTCTCTCCGTCCCCGCACTCCGCGTTTTTTTCCATCTAAAGAGCGTATTTTTTGACAATTTTTGAGTACCAATAAAATAATAAAAGTATTTGTATTATTGGCTTAATTAAATCAATGAGTCACGATTATTATGATCCACTATTGACTTACGATCGATTCAGTAACCGATGAAAAAATACGACCCACACATTTTTCTTCAACAATTACTATGAGTAAGAATAAATTAATGTCACAGATACTTGTATTGTTATACCTATTTGTGAAAATGTGTTGTTATGCTTGTTTTTCAGTCTGTGTAATTACAGGTGAAAAACGACACACTTGTAAATTATTTTTGAAAATATAAGTGGTACATTGGTATCTGGTTCACGGATTCATCCGTGAACGTCTTATGGCTGATAATGATGATGATGATAGACTCCAAGACGGCAGGACCGATTTTGATAAAATTTTCAGGCAATCTTTAGATTAGCCCACCGGGTGATCCTGTGAAGTTTGGTACCCGTGCAGAGCCGCGACGGGTCGCTAGTAAGTATGGATATAATTGACGAAAGTTGACAAGGGGTCGTAAAGTGCACCCTTTGACCGGTATAAAACAGAAAAATAAAATTGTGAGACATTGAATTGGGTTGCGATTGGACCCTTTGATTCATTTTAATCAATTAATGTTCGTAAACTTATATCTATACTCTAGTTCTAGTGTAGATATAGTATCTATACTCTAAGTCTAGTATAGATATTTGTACTTATTTCTATTGCTCATGGTTCAAGATTGTCAACTAATATTTCCTCATAATAGCTGAGAATTTAATGAAGCAAAAATGTTTGCTACGAAAATATTAAATTATAACAGAAATTACGATCTTAAATTCCACAAGCTTTGAGAAATATACTTACTAGACCTTTGAGAAATTATTGGCACTGAACAGAAACAAAATGTTCTGGTTGCAAAAGTTAATTTCCCAAAGGAGTTGTTACCTGAGGAAAATACTGCGAGCTAAGAATAGAATATCAATAAATATTTTTTTAGCTACTCATTATTATTGTAACAATGTCTAACACTCCGGGCGATGACACCAGATTTACGTCGCCATATGCCATTTTCATTTTCATTTTCTCATCTTTGTCTAACGTGCTTAAATTACGTATTCCGCTCTCACTTGCACTGAAAATGGCGCAGCGCGCTTGTGGCGCCCACGTGAACCTATAATGCGACCTTTTGCGGAGTACGTTATTAGGTATACCTTAGTACTTACAAAGCTATAGCTGAAGACACTGATCACACGCTGAAGAGGACCGCTTTATCAGTTTTCTGCATAAAAGTTTGTTCATAGATATGTACCTACTTACTATGAGATGATTCAAGAGAGTGATGGTAGCAGCGATAGCATGTGCGCTTCAAAATCTGATGGCGCGGTTTCGATCCTCGGCTCCAAAAACTTATATATATTTAAACTAGTACTAGTTCTGCGAACAGTAGACCTCGCGAGCATTCAACAATTTTATTTTTGTCGTAAATTTTTGCTTAGTAGGTTATTTCCATACAGGGGGAAAGTTTCTGCGGCACCATTTACCGGCTAATTTTGATAATATTTGACATAAGCATTCAGTACTCGATTCTGAAAAAAAAGGTTTGAATATGAGCAAAATCGGTGAAGAGGTTGTCAAGATATATAAAGACGTGAGTTTTCAGTTCGTTACATCGAACTGGGAACTTACTTTCGTTCGCTTCGCTGACTCGGTCAATAAGTTATGTGCAGTTTTCGATGTCACTAAAAAGGTTTAAAGAAAAAACCGAGCAAACCGGTATGTCCAAGAACCTGAGAATTTTTACTGGACACCTGTCTCAATTTTAAATTATTATTGCTGAACCATATTGATTTTTATCAATTGAAATGGTTTGACAACTTTCAATATGATCACTGCCCAAAAGTATTTGATTACAACTGGTCTATTTTGATCGGCGACTCTGATAGCGTTTTTTAAAGCAGCTAAAAAAACCTTTTTACTATTGTTAAAGTAAATACTGTAATGATAGTGTAGTTTACTAATGATAGTGTAGTGATTGTCGCACGTGGTTGGTGTTTTTACTGTTTAAAGTTAAAAATTCTATGTGGCACTGAACTGTCATGAGCAAGCGTATCAGGCGAGCGACAAGTTCATCCAAATAATCAGTTGGATACAAAAAAACGTTTACAAATTCCGATCAATATACCACAACAACAGAAACGTAAAAATGAACACCAAAATGGACGAAGGTAATTGATTTATTTAATTACTAGCGACATAGTTCGCGTGGACATAAAAAAAGTATCCTTAATCTTTGTGATATACAATAACTGCTTATCAAATTTTATCAAGAACCGCGCAGCCATTTATTTAGCCGTGATAACGCGACACACATCCAGTCAGAGAGACCAAGCTACTTCCTATAGTTCGCTAGATGGCGTTGATTAATTTTTGTGCATTGTTTGACTTTTTGTACGACCTGATAGTTTTGAATTGCGTAAGCTAAGTTTTTTCCTCGAGACGAACTTATTCATTTTTATACCCCGAAGCTTTATTGGTTCTGATACGACTGCGGCTATATTCTTCTGAATTATAATATTAGTTAGGATTAGGATGGAAGGAGTTTATTGTACTAATCATGTCTACAACAGACCACTTATAAAGTGGAACGAAGTTCATTCTTGAACTTTGACAAGGGTTATCAGAACTGAGAACCATAGACTAGGAAAAAATACTTGATTAGGTTTAAGAATTTGAAGGAAAGTATAAGGTAATCATGATTTGAATGTGTTTTGTCTAACATGGTTACTATTGTAGTGACTATTATATAATTTTCTCGACTAATGCCACTAACTACGAACAATGCGATGCTTAATTAACGAACTCCTCATTTAAGCAAAGTCCTGACCGTAATCTTTTGTTTCACCAATCCATTTTGAATAGGTGACTCTTAAGCTAAGAGCTGCTTACATTTTTGAAAGTTATCTACAGTTTTGATTGTTTTTTTTTCTCTTTCCTGCTAGGAGGATTATGGCGTCGCACGTCTTGTGCATTTGCCAGTGTCAAGTATACTTAATATTTTCAAGTTTTGTTAAATATTATCAAATAAGTCATAGTCACAGTCAAAGGCTAGCAAATCAAGACACGGTCAAGTCCAAGTCATGCCCCAGTTACGTGGTGAAAACTTTATTAGAGCTTTCTATGGAGTTTTGGAAACGACACGAAAATCCACGTTTCACGACATTATACCATTCACCAACACTCGTGCACGTTCACGAACACTAAATGGATAAAAATCCACCTTTTTTATACACTAACACTCGATTGGAAGTTTTGGAAAAAAAATAGAATGACGGGACATGACTTCCTGCCGTTCCCGCCAAAACTCCGGTTAAAATCAAATATCGCTTTTGATGATTCTGAACTTAGAATAATGTCAAATAAAGACATGATATGATTATGAAGACAGATAATATATGGGAGACAAAAAGTTAAAAAAAGTGTTTTTACTCAAAGATGATACAACTTTCAAAGCAAAAAACAATTATTAAAACGTTTTTATAAAAAAAAAAAATAGCATAAGGTTAATACTTGATTTTTAGCTTTGAAAGACACAATTAAAAGATTCGTAACATCTTTTATTAAATCCACGTTTATATGCAAATACAAATATAAATAAATAATAAAAAGTTGCATTCGTCCACACTGTGAACGAATGGGACATTAAAGTAGAGACGTCAATATCGATTTTAGACGTCAATACTGTGACATACAAACAAAATATACGGGCAAAGGATCCTTTTTTTTTGCCAATTAGGATTTAAATTTTTCTACCCAAGTTGTTTTTTTCCGCCCACAGTGACTGCTAAATTTAGAAAAAATCGGTTCCAGACATGTCATTTTAGACATAATTGCTTACTAATGGCATAGATAAATAATTGCTAATGGTTAATTTTAGTTGAACAATTTAACTAAAATGGTGGTATCCGTCACGATAGATAAGGTCAAAACTATTACAGATTTGGTACGGTCATAAGACGTGTTATTAGCATTAAATACTAATAGATTGCTAGAATGTATGATACATCAAAATTTAAGTTATGGAACAGAATAATATTAAATGAAGTAAGTAATTTTTATTTACTTACTACAATAATAGTGTTCTTGTAAGTTCGGTAAAGTATACGATGTAATTAAGTAAATGATTTTAAATATCTTAATATGTCGGCCGCAAGCATAAAAAATAAGACGATATGCGAAAAGCATTAAATTTGTTATTTTTTTCGTTTTCTCCAAACAAATTCCAATTTTATAATGAACAGACAGCATTACCTATACTATGAAAACTGTCGTGTTTTTGACACATTTTGTTTTAATAAAACAGGAATACTCACTAAAATTGAGTCGGTTATTCCGAATATAGCTTCGATCACATTCGGTGACCTTTATCAAGGAATGCTAAGCGTGACACGCGCACAACCTCATCTTGCCTTGCACTGACTGACCGACTCAATTTAACGTGAGTATTCCCGTTTTATTAAAACAAAATGAGACAGCATTATACTTTTTGGGAAATTTATTCTATCTACTAAAACTTGCAAATATGTTAGGGAGATGTGTATATGTAGCACGACTTCATCTTTTATATACCCAGCCAGCTTACAACGAAACATTAGTTCATAGCCAGCTATACATGTCAGCGTTTGAAGCTGCTTGTAGGTTTCCGACAATGTTACATTCGGAGTGACTGGGGCATATTGTTATAGACATATCTTCTTGTTATACATACACACAAAACTGGATAGATATAGTTTTCTTGTAATGCTCATCTCGAAGTTTACTTGCAGCTGGAGAAAGTACAATTATATTGCAAAAGTTTACGAGTAAGATTGTTAAAGTTGGTAACAAATGAGAATGCATTTCTGGATTCCTTTACGTAACTACTTAATCTACCCCGACTAACCTAATAACTCAGTTTTATCCTTTGAAGCTTTTCTATTATACTCTATTTTTATCCGATTACCCAAGAAAGAAGGTATTTTTTGGCGCGTATATAAATAATGACTGTATTTTGTGTGTTCCTATATTACATTATCTCCTGTAGCATGAGCGCTTCACCGATTATGACTAGTAACAAGTCGAAATGCCTACTAATTACGTTACATCGTTCTCTACTACGCGACATTGCCCTTTAGTACAGTGACCGCTCACCAACGAAGTTAGCGTGTGACTGGGTTGAAACCGGTGCTAAATATATTATACATCCGTGCACCATTGAGTTGATATAATTAAAAAAGGTCCCATGGTCTGGATGTTACGAAGTACCTAGTAATTGACCAAGAGATTTTTGTTAACGAATCTTGACTCACAGAATTGTTGTCTGTTGTTGTATATTGTATATGTGTATATTTTTTATTTATTTATTTTTTTTCTCTCAATTTTATAGAATCGATTTTTGATTGGACCTGGTATTTCCTCCAAAGAGAGGGGAAGTTAGAATCGTGACAGACTGATTTAATTAAGCCTATAATCCAAATACTTTAAATTATTTTATTGCTACGCATAAATTGTCACATTACAAATTGCTGCGAAAAAAAAAGACTCAAGTTGGAGCAAAGCGCGAAGTTTGCTGCGGCGCCATTTACCGGCCGATTCTGATATTATTTAGCAAAAACATTCGTTATTCAATCCTTAAGAATTTCGAGTATTAGCAAAATCGGTAAAGAGGCTGTAATATTATAAGGTCGTGAGGTCGAATTGAGATTGTGGAAAAAAGTTTGTGCCTACGAGGTCTACTGTTCGCATATCTACTGGTATCGTTATATAGGTCTATGTTATGGATCCAGGCTTTTAACTTGGATATCTGTGCACTGTACACGGTCCCATTTAATGGAAGTAGGGTTTTACGACGTTACAGCTTTATGTCTGTTCCGTGTGCGATAACGGGTCCCAAAGTCATTGTACTAACTTGACTCATCTTACATAATAGTACGAAACGACTGGGTATGAGTGCAATCTATTTTTGAATTTTTTAACATATTTTGACGGCTTGTATTTTATTCCAATGTGTTTTAAACCGACGGCATCAGAAGGAAGTTAATTTTATTTAACCATCCACCTCTGTCAGGCCTCTTCCCAATATTTGACTCAACAACTTTTAAAATTTAAAATTTAATAATAATAATAATGTTTATTTGTCTCATAAAAAAGTTGTACACGTAATAAATAACTGTTTACAAGTGATAATTTAGATAGGTACTTAACTTATTAGGTAGGTGTATATAAAGCTATTTATGGAGTGCTAGCACCTGAACAAGATATTCTGTATCTTGGATACTAACGTCTTCCTGCAGTAGGTATTTATTAAAAGTGAATTAATTTTCAATATGTGTAAAATTACGATACGATTACAATTTAAATCAATTTGGTAGGGACTATGAGTTCTACTAAGAGTTAGTAGATTTATAATAAACGTAAAAAAATATCTAATATATAAAACATTAACTAAATTATGGCAGCCAAAACAAATAAGATGCGAAGTTACGGTTACCACAAATAGCCCAAAAAGCAAGAAAGAGAAACATTGTTATTTAAATTAGGTACATATTTTAACTAATTGAATTACATAATAGGTTTTCATAGGTCATTAACTTGGCTTCGTCACCCCACGACAGAGATATTCTAAAAAAGTTACGCTAAACAGTATAGTTATGCATTTGCGTAAATTATGTCTCGATAGAAAAAATAATAATACCTGCATAAGAGCAGCGGTAATATTTAGCATTCTTTGGCATCGATCTCTTTGTATGTTTGTATTTAGGTTTTCTTTTTAGTTCTATGTTATCTTCCGTTTTGTAGCTTAAAAGTCTTTATGGAGATTTTGAAGTGTTATGTGTATTTATGTCCGGAGTGATATCGGTCACATTCTGCAGTCGTTTTTTTTTTTTTTGGCTAAGTCAAGCTAAGTCATAGAGAGCATTCTATGGAGTGGTTAGGAAAACGTTTAAAAATTGATTTAAAAAAACCGCTTACTTAAAATTAATTTATTTTACAATTTTACCCTTCATTTTAATTCTGTCAAAGTACCTTTATTACAAATTAAATTATTTATCAAGGATTTAGCTGTCTGCGCTTTTTGTATGCTCAGCTCATTGATGGTTGATTGGATGAATCATGAACGGTTGAAAAAATTTGACACACGTAGAAAAAAATCATTTGCAGAATTGAATTTATTCCGGTAATGAAGACGTTTCATTCGAAAAATTTCAAGACTTATTTATAGTAATAAAGCCTCCTTTTTATTTCTGGTTTTGGTTTTGTTCTGCTAAAGATAGTTTGTTTTTATAAAGCTAATTTTTACAAAAATTTTCAGCGGACTAAATCCTGAGCTTCTGGATGATACTTCTGGACCAGAAGTATCAGTCACATGACTGCAATATCCGTTACAGATTTGACAATACCAATGTTTTTCTCATTATAGACGCACTTGTACTTGTTTTCAACTTTATTTAAAAGCATTGAAATTGTAGCAGAAGCAAACACTAAACTGTGCATAAACGCATGATGCAGAAAACAGATTAACAAAGAAATGAGAGCTCAAAGGCGATCGAAATAAAGGCGTGAATAAAAAAACTATGCGCGGAACGCAACTACCTGAGTACTCATGAGAGAGAAGCGTAAACGAAAAGTTTCTCCAAAAATATCAGTTCACCTTATCTAGAAAAAGTTTTAGAGATTAAGTCAATAGTTATGACGGTATTTTATTAGCAGTATTTAATGTCTGTTTGTTTGAGATAAAATTTAAATATTTGGGAATTTAAAGCAAAATTTTTAAACACTTGGAGCGGATAAAAGTATTTTCGAGCTGTATTTTTAAAGGACAGAAAATGGATCTCTAAACAAGAATATTATTGTTTGTTTCGTAACGTTTATAACGTAAATATATAAAAAATAATAATTGAAAATGCTCTTTTAAATGATTACAATTTTATTGAGCTCATATGAGTGTTTTTGGATGCGAGAGAGAGATAGAATTATGAATACCTACGGTAATGCGTAAAGCCGCACATCCACCGCAGCATCTTTATTTCGGGTTTCGAAGCGAAGCTCTTGAATATGTCTTGTACGAGCGATTTGTTAGCCTTTGGTTTTAAAAGCAATTCGTTCAAATTGTATTTAAAGTCTTATTTTGTACACTACGCATTTCATCCAATCCGTATTTTGTCCAGTACACATTAAGCATTTTAGAATTGGTTTTAGAGGAACTATCCAACCCCACCTCTGCCTCCAACAGCCGTCCCAAGAACACCTCTTCGACCACAAGGTCACATAATATCAGGTGAGTTTGTGGTCTTTATTTTTTTAGACTGTAGTATAGACATACTTAGACTATCGCTGTGCAAATTTTCATGCATGTACGTTTATAACTTTGGAAGTTATACAAAGGATTCAGACAGACAGACAGACGGACGTGACGAACTTATAAGGTTTCCTTTTAGAACTACGAAACCCTAAAAAGGGAAAAACTATCACGTCAACTTTTGCTATATTTGCTACTATGCACAAGTCGAAAAATGCTTTTGTACGTAAGTCCTTTGAGCTTTGGCGACATCACTTTCTCACAAAAAATGCCAGGTCTTCTCACCATTTCGCGCGGTTAGCGCCCCAAGAACGTTGAAAATCGATCAATATAGCTTAGAGTACAATGATCATGCCACATTTAGAACACTTAACTGCCTTAGTTTGTTTCATTCCATTACTCTCTAACGCCCGCATTGTCTTTATCAATGACCTAAATAGCGGTTTTGTTCTGATTTCAAACTTGACTTTAATGATGGGTTTCTACAATACACAATGGAACAATAGTTTCATAGCGGCGCCATATGCTTGTGAAGCCTGGGACCCTATTCCTGTGCGCTCGAGATTATCTCGGTGACTGTCTCTCTAATTTAAAATTTAATGGGAGTGAGTGAGAGAGAGATAAAAATGTCATTTCTCCGAATAGCCCTGGTCAATTGTAAATCAGTGTGCTCGTTTGTGGCTGATTCTGCTTACGCAGATTAGGCTATGTAATTTTTACTTGGGTAGATCCTATTAACGTTTTAAATAAGTAACTGAATTTGGCAGATTAAAGGCTCGCTTCCCTGATTCATCTATTTGGTTTGCACTTTTTTATTAACTATTTTTTGGGCTATTGTATAAGTAGAATTATTATTGTCATATTTCCAGCCAGTGTACTGCATATTTTCTATTTTAAAATGGTTGTACTAAATTGCGCTTGCCTAGTCTTGCCAAGTGTGGCGCTGAGTGCGCGTGGTAAATGCCGTGCGTCGTGATAAATCCGAGATGATAATTTAGTAAAGTGACTAAAGTCACTAAAGTTTATTTTAGCAAGCACAGAGAAGTAGAACTTTCGTTATATATACCTCCAGAGGCGCCAATACCTACAATCAGTTCATTACGTGAATAATATATACTTCTTTTTTTTAATGTTACTCGGTAACGAGACGAGCAAGCCACTCACATTAAGCGTCACGCTTGCGCATAACAGTTCAGTGCCACCCAGAATTTTGAACTTCAACAGTTCAAAACTATGCGCGGCAATGTACTGCGCTCGTCACCCTGGGATGTTAGATGCTAAATCTCTATATGCCCAGTAATTAGGCTGGAAACAATCCGGAACACAGTAATGCTTGCACACTACTGCTTGGCGGTTGAATAACTGGCAAAAGTATGGTACTACTCCAGGCGGACTCTGCAAGAGAGCCCTACCACTACAAAAATACTATAAATACTAATTATACTATATTAATACTACTAATACTAATTACTAACAAAATACTAATACTCATTACTAACAAAATACTAATACTACTAATACTAATTACTAACAAAATACTAATACTATGATTGAAGTGATTGAAAGTCAATCTAAATCCCAAACACTAGTAAACTTTTCTAGTAGAGACTCATCGAAGAGAAAAAAAAAGAGAAAAATATCTGTAATTTATACTACATTTTAATGACTTCAATTCTTTTATTTGTGTTTTAAAACACAAAAAATTACATTTATTTACATAAAAAACTTAGTTAAATCGATAGCTGTTCACATTCGCTAAACTAGTGAAGTATCGCTTAAATGGTAGAAATCCCTTTCAGAATTAACACTTGAAAAGCGTGACACGGAGTATGCACTAAGTATAGGTCAGGTACGAGAAAGAGGCCCCAGAAATCTACATTAAAGTTCGACCCATATCTATGAGGAGCTCAACTAGTAGGGAAAGAGGCCAAGTTCCTAGCGAGCGCCTTAGTCACGTTTTCCTTGCAATCTTTGAGCGCTATGCAAATTGAGTTAACAGCTATTCAAGAATAAGTTTTATTCTTGGCAAATACTTTCGAGTCATATTGTATTTTTACTTAGGAAGTAAATAATACAGATCTAATAAAACTAGCGAAACTGGGAAATAAAAACTTTCATAAGTTGCCTCAAGCTAGAGGTAACAAAGACCGAATAACACACGATACTTACTTGCTTATTAGTAACAACGTTAGTTTGTCGAGAAAAGTTTATTTAGCTTCCACTGAGTCAGTAATGAAATGTAGACAAACATGTAGTTACGAATGGTTACGATGTTACTGAAAGTCAAGTTACACACAAAACTGAAAGGGATTAATTACTTGTATTCTACATAATCATAACTATTTTCACTAAACTTTGAGCCTCTTACAGCTAGAGCAGATAATTAATTAAATTAATCATTTAATTGTGTAGAATGTTGAATTTAATATATTTCTGGTAACATAATATTATTATTAAGAACAAACATTATAAAAGCAGTTCTCATACAAGAAACGACTTGTAATTTGGAAAAATACTTTAAAATGTATGAAGGGCCATCAACTAAAATATTTTAGTAAAAGTACTTAAGTGTTTTAACAACAATGGAGTATACATAGGTAAATGTCGGCAAACGAATAAAATTTTCATTTAATTTTCAAAGGAATTAGTTCCTAATATAGTTCATGAATGTCAATGCCCTAACCTAATCTGAGAGTAAGTGATTTACACGAACAAACAACTAGAAAGAAAGAAGATTCATAAATCATACTTGGATCAATAACTCTCACTTAAGTACTGCGACTGAATAAACTTCACTCTGCTCTTTTACACTCGTCGCTCAAGGAAAAATTGGACGTGATTTTTGTGAATGGTTTCAATGAATACAAATAATATGATTTATCAAAATGGCTACGCAGAGCTCACGATTATCTTGGATTCAGTTTACAACGATTCCCACGTGATATAATTTTTTTTTCAGCTTGCCTTACGTGAGCCGAAGAAAAATATTTCGCAATAATTATTGATGTTTCCCTAGTGGTTACAATTATCTTGTATCACATTTCTGCGCTATAATGTTTTTAGTCTAACATGACCGTGACATACAGATGGACGCGGTGACCCTTAGTTGGCTGCGACAGCCTAAAATGTACCAATAAATTTAAGATGGCTTAAGACAAGTGTGACAAGCACTTGAAAAAAAAAACATAACTCATTTAAGAACATGTATTCGGTAAAACTACCTGTTACTACCTAGTTTCACGCCTTTGGATTACAAAGAGCTATTGAATATTAATGTAGTTTCCAATGTATCGGATTCTCCGAATAAACATCTTCAGTTAATATTATCTTAACAGCCTTGGCAGTGTTTCTGTGTCTGTTCATTCACAGACTAAATACAGACAGCATGGACAAGTCAACTTCGGTATTTAGAGCCCAGTATGCGATGAGATGCATGCTGTGGTAGCTCAGTGGGAGCACGCTCGCCTCACATTACATTCGTGGGGTCGTGAGTTTAAACTCGGGCGGGCCCGTACCTGTAAGTTCTTTGGAACTTACGTACGGATATACCACTGGCTCTTTAAAGTTATCCATCTACCGTTCCATAGTGTGTGTGTTAGTGGTTAGGTATTTATTTACAATACTGGCGATTGTTTACAACAAATTGGGATAGTTGCCAAACGTTTAGTCCCTATCATGATAATAATGTCCACAACTTAACAGATGCTATAGTGTTATTGCAATTGAAACTTTCCAACGCAAACGGATTAACTGTTTTTTTTTTTAAATATCGCACTCGAGTCAACGAAATCTAATCAGCCGTTTGAAGATCATCTCTTATCTAGTTGTGCGGGGTAATTTTTAATTTCAGAGTTGATCCCAGAGAAAATTTTGTTCATAATGAGACGTGTGATGACTACAATACCTTTTTCTGATAGGTACACCGTTTCATGTAACCATGTACATCATCTTAGTAGTTTTGTCAATTTTGGCACAAGATTTTAGGTACTACCAAAAAGTTTTGGAGTAACAGAATGGCAGAGGTAAATAGCGATAAAGTGTTATTTTATTATTCAAACCCGTTTTAAGAGCTGGATTCAACGACTTAAGCGTCGTAAATTGGCAATAAGTTAATCAACAGCTGTAGGAGCTTCTTTGAATATTAACTGACTAACTTTGATTGGAAGACGAATATAGAGTCGGAGGAATCTTTGATAGAGGTAATTGGAAAAATACGAAGTTCGGATGAGAGTGGACGACCTTTGTAATTACCTAGTAACATACAAATATTGGAAAATCAAATGAACGATTTTAAATACTTTGTGATGATACAAATCATCAGATGCTTATAATAAAATAGTAGGAATGCTATGTTTTAAGCACAGAGTTCTCACTATTTTGGTTTTACAATTAAATTTCCATCTCTCATCGCACATGGTGTGGGAACGCACATAAGCCCACTATAATTGTCATCATCGATGCTAATGATAAATAATGAGTATTATTTTCAGCCCATTGCTAAGCATAAGCCCCTCCCTCTTTCGCCATCTCACATGTTTTGTGTCAATAAACCCGAAAATTATAAAATGGTGTTCAATGCTTTATCGTCACATTTCTTATAGTAACTAAAAACAGTTGATTTTCAATTTTTATCTATTCTAAAACGTTTCTTTTCACAGTATTTTGTTTGCGCCAAGTACCAACGGAATAATCTCTATTTCGCTTTAATGCCACTTACAGACGTAATTAGCATTATATGCGCGTGATATGAAGTAATTGACTAATTTCCTCTTTATTGTGCTGTCACCGTTTGAAGTAAAACAAGGAAACCTAATTGGCTTGGCAATTAATCTATACATCCATATACGTATATCCTATAAAAGCCTTTTTCTAGAAAGCAACGCACGGACCAAAATGGTTATGATAAGTGACGTGAAAACTCGATTAAATACTCCTCAAATAGTCTAAGTGAACAATAGAACGTATTTTGTCAAATTCTACTTCTAAGGGGGTAAAACGGACCCCCAAAATTTGTATGGAAAAAAATATATGCTAAGCCAATGAAGCACGGTTTGTTTAACAAGCATACATATTAAAAAAAAAACACGTCGCAAGATTTTTCGAAAATCAACCCCTGAAGATGTGAAATGGGGTGTTTCATTTACAAGCATTTTTCATTTTGATTTAGGGCAGGCTAAATACATAATAATACTTAAAACCATTATCATAAGTCGTACTATCGTTCACATCCATTTTATTAAACTTATGCTAAGCTGAAAACACAAATTAATAATGTTCTGGCTTTTTCTTTAATAGTGTATGTTATAAATTATGTGTTATATATATATTTTAATACCACTCTTCTTGACGGTGAATGTTGTAAACACCTGTTATTGGTATACATATCAGAACCGTATCACATTTAATAAGTGTTACCCTATAGTTAATAATTAATATAAATACTGTTGGTACACTAGTACAAGACTTCAAATATTTCTTATTCTGTTATACAAGTAAACATACTAAAAAATAATAGTTTTATAAAAAACCAGTCTAAGTTGAAGTTACATCTTTTCAGTATGTATTATCATGCAAACGTTTTTTTTTTTTTGGAAATAATAATAATATTATATTTTGGCAATAATAGAGTTGGTCTCGTAAATCGTATTGATAAATTTAAACCCCCTTTCGGCTTAGCATACCATTTACGTATAAACCGGCATAAAGTGATCCAGTTGGAAGCAATAAATTATTTCCAAGACCATTTCCTAATGTTAAAGTGTATATGATCAGAAAATTTATGATTCTCTGAAAAAATGTTGGCGGTACCTGTTAAGTATCTAATCTTATATACCTACGCATTTTATTCTCCTGGATGATACGATAAAGTTTACGTTAGATTGACGGATCCATCTTTTATATTGGTATCGTATCTTTTGGTAGAACATAAAAATATTACGCGTCTGAAGTTTACTTACTTTTTTTAAATGTTATTCTTTGTACATTTGAGTGACAAGACAAGCAAATTGCTTGAATGATGTTGGATACATAACATATTATATTTTACGAGGCTAAAGCGAAAATATTTTAAGTAAAAGTTATATAAAAATAAGTAATATTTTTTCTATTCTGCGCCTCATTAATTATGTACATTAGAGGTATTATTGTCAGGTATACAATAATGTGTTTTCTGTATTTTCGTTTAGTACAGCTAAATTGGAACACATGAATAATATTAAATCAAAATGAAAAAAAAAAATACGTTGCACGTACAGAATTTTTTTCAGAGTGAACGAATGGTCTCAATTTTAACTGGCAAAATTTGCTTTCATCTGTCCGTATGTTGGTACTCGTGTACCTACAGGTCGTATTTTTCAACCAATCTTGACGAAACTTGATATACAGGTTCTAGGATTTTGTAACATTTTTTTGTCTCGGCGATTTTCTCCCTAAAGAAGAAGGTTTGCTGCGGCGACCGATTTTATAAATATGTGGTATAAACATTCAGTACTTGATTCTAAATAAGAATTTTGAGCAAAATCGGTGAAGAGGTTGACAAGATATATGGTCGTGTGGTCTCAGTTCGGTACATCGAACACA
The DNA here is from genome assembly GCA_947579745.1 of Apocheima hispidaria. NCBI lineage: Eukaryota > Metazoa > Arthropoda > Insecta > Lepidoptera > Geometridae > Apocheima > Apocheima hispidaria. The sequence continues at coordinate 7,136,656 of OX388162.1, forward strand.
TAGATAGTTTTTTTAGGGATCTGATGGATCTGAGTGATGAGACGAGCATGCCTCTCGGCTGATGGAAAGCGTCACGTTTGCCCCTACCAGTACAATGCTACATAGGATTCTAATTCTAAAGTTCGAAACTGTACGCAGCAATGCACTGCGCTCGACGCCCTGAGGTATTTAGATGTTAAATCTTTTTATGCTCAGTATTTTACTGATAACTTCAATCCGAAACACATCTATGTTTGCACATACTTCTTAACGGTTTCGTAACTGGTAAAGTATAGTACTTCCCCAGGCGGAATCTGCAAGAGTCCGAACACCATCATCATCAACAGCTTGAAGACATCCACTTCTGAACAAAGGCCTCCCCCTTAGACCGCCACACTGAACGACAATTTTCTTGCATCCTCCGACTACCGGACATCTTCAAAATGTTGTCAGTCCACCTAGTGGGAGGCCTACCTACGCTGCGTCTTTCAGCTCGTGGTTGCCACTTCAAAACCTTTCCTACCTATCGGTTATCGGTTCTTCGAGCGATGGGGCCTGCCCATTGCCACTTCAGCTTGCAAACCCCGACAGATACGTCGATGACTTTGGTTCTTTCGGCAAATATCCTCGTTCTGGATATTATCGCGCAAAGGAACTCCGAGAATACTAAAATACTCTCTCCATTACGCGCTGTGCGACTCTGAGCCCGACCACCATACTTACTACCTATTAATACCCACTTCCTATTTCTTTCTTTACATTAAGAGTAATGTTAGTTACTTATAGAATTATAGGTTGTATAGAAATGTAGCTTAGGGAATATGACATGAAAAATGGGTACACTTGTTGGCTGTAGGTATTTGTTTTCCTGATCAACAGATTTTCGCGGATCAATGCCAATATCCGACTGGGTCAAACCAGGGTGTTGCAACGGGTACTACTTAAATTAAATCTATAAATGCCCGAAAAGCCCATCGCCCTTTTGTTTTCCTTAACCCAATCTGTGTAAGCCATAAAAATGTAGGTTAAGTCTACTGTATCGTTTGTTTCAATTTTCTACGCCATTTACGTCTGTGTTTTTCAGTAATCGTATGTTGTAGACCAGAAAGTAAAATATATGAGAAACAAAGAGTTAACAAACTGTGTAACAGATGATTGATGATTGATTAATGAGATGTCTTGGCGCAACCCGTGAAATACGTATCATTGAGGCATTTAAGCGGCAATCTGTGATCTTCTTTGTCAGTTCCACTTCACAAAACAACACAACTTCACAAAATATTTTCTGAATGCAAATGCTTGACTTGATGATGAAAAAACCAATTATATGCATGCTTATAATATTTGTAGGGTTCCCTCAATTCCTCGTGGATCCCATTATCAGAACTGGATTGTCAGAACAATATCAGAATTTTTATTATCATTATCAAATCCCATTATTAGAACTGTCCCAATGCTGGGCAAATGCCTCCCTACCCCTACCCTGTCTCCATTTAGATGGAGACAGGATAGGTTTGAGATGGAGAAGGAGAAGGTATATATTATATAAGTTTTTTTTGTAGACTGTAAAATCGCGAGTAAAGGTACCATGGCGCTAGTATAGGGAGAGTCTAAACACGAAGTCTGTTACGCTTTATAACTCGTATATTCGAGAACGAGTTTCCATCTAATATTGTTCATGTTTACATTAAAATTTTCGAACCATGATAGCTCTGATATTCCGAATATTAACGGATAAATGGGAGATTGGCGCTATTGAAGCATTATTATTAAATGGTTTATTAAATAACGACATATTTGGTAATAACATTTATCCCATTGAGAACTTTTAGGTAAGTACTGTGAATTAATTATCGTCATTATCAAAATCATGAAGATTTTCGTAGATTACTTTGAGAGCCATTTGTGCATAGATGAATGTATACTAGCGTACATTTGTGATTTTACCTCAATTTCAATGACACTCGTGTGACTGTAACAGCGGCTTCTGGTATGTCAATGAATCGGGTTAGACCCAGACTCCACCGAAGCAGAGATGTGCAGAGTACTAGCTCACAGGATAAATATCTGCGTACTGGCTAGATTGGAGCAGAGAAGTGTACTGGCAAGACCGGAACTGAACTGCGTGCGGCGCTGTACTAGCGAGAGTTGAGAGGTGCTTTTGTGCGAAGTGCGGGAGCTAATGGAACCGCTCGCCGCACGCCGCTGCCAGCTTGCGAAGCATAGCTCACATCTCTGTTTTGTTCGCGCTAATTCAATATGAAGCATCTCCTTTCCTCTCTGTTCAACCGTCTCCACCGGAGCTAAACGAAGACGAGATTTGTGTAAATAACGAAATCCTATTGGTTACTTCTAACACATCTCCTCTCCGCTCTCCGCTTTGGTGGAGTCTGGGCCTATCATTGGACACTCGTTTGAAGCAATAAGTCAAGCCGCAACTCCGTCAGTTGCAAAGCGAAAAACAAATCATCTACAAAATTGTTGTCCTACAAACTTAAAATGTCAAACTCTCGATATGACGTCTTAGGACGTAAACTTCAAAATTGTATGTAGATTTTGAGTGTCTCTATCTATGTTTTACAATATAAAAGGCGAGATATGTCTGCATCTGTGTGTGTGTGCGTGTGTGTGTGTGTATGGCCAAAACGGCTGGACCGATGAAATTTTAAGGCAAACATCAGATTGGTCCAGCGGGTGATCCCGAGAACTTTGGTACCCGTGTGAAACCGGGAAGGGTCGCTAGTATTATTTATATATCATGTATTTCATTTAAATCAGCTTTATTAAAAGTATATAAAACTATAAAACAAAGAAGAAAATTTGAGAAAAGTAACGTATCTAAATATTTAGATTCATGACTTCTAATCTAATCTAATTTAGTAATATTGAGATAGCTTTTTAATCAACCAAAAATTTGTAGACTCTTGTAGCTCAGATAGCTTAAATCTGATATCCTAATCCTAATTCTAACGAATACTATAATTCAGAGGAATATAGCCGCAGTCGTATCAGGACCAATAAAGTTTCAAGGTTATAAAATGAATACGTTCGTCTTGAGGAGAAAATTTAGCTTGCGCGATTTAGAACTCCCTACATTACAACTTTCAGTCAATACAAAACGTCAAAATATGCACAAAAATGGATCAACGCCATCTACCGAACTATAGGAAGTAGATTTGTCTCTCTGTCTGGATGTTTGTAGCGTTATCACAACTAAACGGCTGAATGGAACTTGATAAAATTTGATAAGCAGTTAAAGTATATATATTATCTCACAAGGATACCTTTTTTATATCTACGCGAACGAAGTCGTGGGTAACAACTATTAGACCATAATTTAACTAGAGCTATGTTTTACTATGAAAACTGACGTGGTGAACTTGGTCGCGCGGTGTCTCGCTTAGCATTCCTTGATAAATATCACCGAATGTGATCGAAACTATAGACGGGATAGCCGACTCAATGTATCGTGAGAACTCCCGTTTTATTAAAACAAAATGTAGAGCTATGTTCGAAAATTTATAGACAAAGACAAGTCATAAAGTTAAAGCTTAATTTACGTAAAATATGTCGTATAATTTTCCAACTGTAGCGCGTGTACACGTCGTTTAATTTCGCTACGTATTAGTGCCACAATTAGCTGTGTAATGCGTAATATTATACACTAGTAAAATGAGAGAAGATTGCCTTGAGATATGTTATCATGGAAGTATACAGGCTGCTTTTAAATTAAAGTAAAAAATATTTTAATTAAAATAAAACTCTCGCAGGTAGCTTCCTTATATCTTATTTAAAAGATAAAGATAAAGAATGTTTATTTGCACAAAACACGAGAACATTATACATTTACATGCATAATCAAATGAATGTTAAAGTAGTTTTTGTTGCTTTAAATCATGCTTTGCCTAGAAGGTGTACATATTAATTTGGAGATGGCACAACACTGTTATTACTTTTGTTCTTTTAATTTTCACAAAACTTTAATATATAAACCAAAAAAAAAAAAAAAAAATTTTGTCTTAATTTTTTATTTCTTAGGAGCAAGTAACGTGAGCTTCACCCGGCCCCTGCGTACCTTCTCATTTATTTATGTAAAAAAGACGAATTATTAAAAGTTATGACACAAAAGTTGTTAAGTATGATGTTGGGAAGTTGACTGCGAGATTGTCTGCGTCTGTGGTTTGCGCTAATTCAAAAGCACCGTGTATCACCCTGTATAAATTAAGCTAAAAATATAACGTGCACGCGTGTATGTAAGTTTGAAACATTACTGTTATTATTCCCATGACTGGAGCGCATGGTGAGCGTTTGATGTTTGTATGATGCCCAATTTCATCAACAATTTCCGCATTCTTCTGATGTAATAATAACGAGGTAATATAATCTAGAAAATAGTTTACGTTTAGTGAATTTAGAAACTATTACGTAGACTGAAATTAGAACCAGTTTTTAATTTAGTATACTAAAAAAAATAATTAACTATCATCTTCGACCATACCGTCATTAATTAAAAACCAATAATAAGTATGTTTTACAAGAAAAGAACATCTAGAATATATTTTTTGAATAATCAATCACTATGAAATATATCGTAGCGTGTCCTTGACAGCTGCTCTTTGTGCAACAAACGCAAACGTTTGTTAACTTTGACGACAGATTAAATCTATTGCTGTCTTTGTCATTTGCTTTGTGCCAGACAAAGGTAGTATTAGAATTAATCTGTTGTCAAAGTTAACAAAAGTTTCAGTATTCGGGGGTAAGTCACACAGTCGTCTCACTAACTAAGCTCGGAGTTTATTTGCGCGATAAAATCCGGAATGAGGATATTCGCCGAAGAACCAAGGTCACCGACGTAGCTTTCAGAGTTTGCAAGCTGAATTAGCAATAAGCAGGACACATCGCTCGAAGAACCGATAACCGATGAGAAGTAAGGTTCTTGAGTGGCAACCACGAACCGAAAAGGCAGCAAGCCGACATTGTGAAAGTCGCGCGCAAGCGGTGGATTCATGTGGCAAGTTGTCGTTCGGTGTGGCGTTCTAAAGAGGAGGCCCACGTTCAGCAGTGGACGTCTTCCGTCTGATGATGAATCAATCACTAAGCAATATTCAAATGGAACCATGATCTATGCGAACCATTGTATGAGCGTACCCTACACCCATAATTTTTGAACATAATTCAAGCTTTTATTAATCTAGACATTTAGAAGATTTTAATTTTTCAGAAGTTACTGAGCATTTTTAATCTGTATCAGCCTTTAAATATCCCACTGCTGGGATATCAGCCTACCCTCGAAGGGTGATTAGGCCATATCCACCACGCTGGCCCAGTGCGGGTTGGCGGATTCACATACGCCATCGAATTTGTTCTCCGGAAATATGCAGGTTTCCTCAGGATGTTGTCCATGTTTTCCTTTACCGTAAAGCCAGTGGTATATCCGTACGTAAGTTCCAAAGAACTCATTGGTACGGGCCCGCCCGGGTTCGAACCCACTACCTCACGAATGTGAGGCGAGCGTTCTCCCACTGAGCTACCACGACTTAGCATTGGTACTCTTCGACATTTCACGAAAAGCGAAATTAATAAACTCAAACAGATGTTCCGCTATTGACGTGCACAAGTGCGTGAACTCAACGCCTTTTCGTAACTCAATGGATTCCTTTGAAACATAACGTGTCTTTCATTACATAAGGGATTCAATATAAAAGGTGTACATTTTGTCACACCAGCTTTGCGTTGAATAAAGAGCTATACTTTTGTATACTAGTTGCATCTTGAGGTTTTACTGACGATTTCCACTTTTGCACGATAAAAAACCATCGGACATTTATCTTATCTACATTTATCCTACGAATTTATGACATTATGGATACTGATAAGCAATAACATGTCAACCCACAAAAAAAAAAAAAACATTTTAATGATACAGAACGCTTCTTTGTCAGCCATAGAAGCGTTCTGTACCACTAAAAAAAATTTTTTTTTTGTTGTTTGACATGTTATTGCTTATCAGTATCCATTTATAATTTTTATTAACATCGGTTCAGCTATCATTAATGATATCAAACAAACAGATCAACAGTATCTTCGAAATTTAAATGTAAAGCAAGTAAAATAGAGAATTAGTCGTTTGAAAGAATAAATTATGTCGTGAAACAAAAAAAAGTCATGACCATTGAGCCACTCGGTATCGGCCTGAACCTGGTCGGCTGGAGGCCTGTAAGAAACCAATTATGAAAAGATTCTTTAGCACACAGATGATTAAAAAATGTTTCGACGGACTCGATCGATGACGCTTATGTGCTACGTTTCACATATTTCATTTATTAGCCAGTGTTAAGTCAACTCAATTGTTCACTTTGTATTATAAATTTAAATAAAAGTCTGAGATACAACTATTGACGCAAGACATGGTCAAAAGGATATGGCCTAAGCCTAAATGGTGGTTTTGTATATCAAAACCCAAACTAACAACGCCATCTTATGAATTATGCTGGAACTGACACAAAAAAAAAATACTTATTGTACGTTTTACAAACTAACCGAAATTATTAATTATGAATAGAATAATGTTTTTTTTTCCAAATACAAAAGATCTTGCGTGGCGACCACAATAACGAAACGTTAATGGAAGTGCGGTATTATTTGTTCAGGCTCAGATTGTTTAGGATCATTGTTTCTTGAACATCTGTGAGTGGCAACGCAATATATTACTATTGTTTCGTTTCGGGACAAACCGTTCTGAAGTACCTATTTCGGAAAACTGATTTACTAACGTAAGCACTATACAATTATGGACACCACGCGTTTCATCATTTTAACATTATTGCATTGAACTGCATTGCCGCAAAAATATCATGTTACATTATATTAAATTATCAGCCAGAAGACGTCCACTGCTGAACATAGGCCTCCCCATTAGACCGCCACACCGACCGACAATGTGCCACTTGCATCCTCAGGTTACCCGCGACTTTCACAATATCGTCGGTCCACCTAGTGGGAGACCTGCCTACGCTCCGTCTTCCGGAAATATCATGTAACAAGTTTTAATTCTCGCCTATCCTTGTTTAGTTGGTAGCGCGTCTGCCTTTTGAGCAGGAGGACTCAGATTCGATTCCCGAGGAATCTCGAGGAAGGTGTTTGAATGATGTATTAAATTATGCTCTGGGTCTGGGTGCTACTCATCCTCTTAAATATATGGATAACCACTATTACATGGCATCGGCGACACATGGAATCCCAGTGAGGAGCTATGCATGTAAAGCGTAATTTCATATAAAGTTATAATAAACCTTATTTAGATTAGATTTAGATACACAAATTATGCTTATTTGTATATTGTACATGTGTATATTTGTAGATTAACTACACATCGAGATAGTGTAGACTATATATTTATTATATTATGTATATGGTGTAGACAATGTCATCTTGATCTGAAGAGTAAGCCATGCCCTTAATTATTATTTTGTAGTACTTAGCTGGCTTGGTTTCGTTCGCATCCATTTAAACAGGTATCCATTCTCAATGCATTTCAGTTGCCAAAACACTAATGCTAAACTTCGACTTTTTAGATTTATGGTCATGTAATTATTTGTGAAAAATCATTCCAAACTACGTAGCAACTTCCTTTTTAGTAGGTAGCAAAATTTGGCGTACATTCGGGAAAAGATTCATCTTTATTATCTTGATGACAAAAAACAAAGAGTTTGTTTACCAATTTGCATTCGTTGAACATTCAACTCAACGAAAGGAAAATAATCAAGAATACAGTCACTTTGGCAGCTGCCGCTTCTTTCTTTAGAAAATATAATAATTATAAATAATAAATAAAATCAAGTTTTAAATCTGAAATAATGACTAAAACAAGATATTTTAGGTTGTAACACTAAAACCCGACTACGTCCTTATACGGCCCTCTATAAGGCCTCCCCTCTATAGGGCGCCATAGTCAATTTAATGTGACTTCACATAGACTATAACCAGCGGACAATCGAGAGGCTTCCAACGATACCTCAGCCAAATTATGATAAGTAGTTTATAAGTTATGCCAGATGACCATACATACTCATACCATATAGGTTCATATAAATACCGATCAAAAACATAACCCTCCTTATTGATTCGCGTAGGCGTGTGATAAAATACTGAATAAACCAAGTATCGACGTTAGTGAAATTTTGTTTTAGGTCTTCCAATTTTTGTCTCTTTTTTAACACGAACAAGTTATTAAAAAGCCATACAGATTACAGACTAAAGTCCCGTCAGAGTTAGCTATATGAAACCCTTTTGCTGTCGCATTTTTTTTTACTTATCTTTAGACTTAAGGGTTGTATTGCAAAGCGACGTAAATTGTACTTTGAAAATAGATCACGGTCAATACCCTACCTATTAGCGCACTTACATCATCGTATTGAAAAATAATTGAACGTATTGGAAAAGAGCCTCAAAGTTCACTCTGCGCGACCAGATAAATAGTCATAGCTGCGGTAACGAAACGGGTAACATGAAAATTGCGGTTATTTATATCATAATATAATATCTATATATTCATCGCTTTTTGAGGGGTTTGAACATCTGCTCACTAAATACGTACCTAAGCACCATCTAGTATTACGCTGTTTTTTCGGGAGTATACTTTTTTGTATTAGATTCTCATTCTTCTCGTATAATTTTACTGTTTTCACACTGACGAAGTTGCGGGCTGTGAATAACATAATTATTAAACACGAAGCGTGCAAACTTTATAAAACAAGAGTTAATAAAACTCCTTCTTTCTTCGTATACTCGAAGTCATCGTAAAGTTGAATGATTCTTCGGGAAGAAGATTCGAAAGTTATACATGTCTAACCGACTTCAAAACAAGAAAGTATTAAGCCATCTCGAGTTTTGATATGGCATTATACTCGTTTGTTTTGTATGTTAAGCCTGATAAAGAAATGTTTTGCTTGCTTGAAGTTAGGTTATGTCAAAGATTACTCTTACGAGATCGATTTGAGGAAAGCGTGGGTTGCGGGGACTGCACGTATCTCATTAACTCGCTAGATCTCGCTGTTTAATCACGTATTGTCTATATTATTCGAATAAATATGCCAGGGAGTTGTACTGTGAGCCTCCCCGGGCGTATTATGAGAAATAGTTAATATTTTTGGGGTGTATGTAAGTATGTGAGAATACCTAGTATGTATGTTTGTGGTGCTAGTATTCAGTCCTTTAACTTAAACGACTTGACCAATTTCGACAAATGAGGTGTCGTTGATGCCTATTTACGACCAGAGTGTGGTAAAGTGACCACTATTGAATAAAACATTGCAATGTAGTGCGCTATTACCTCTAGTACGTACTATACATATACTCGATGATGTAATTGAAGAATTAGCTTGCCAACAAGCCCGATTCAGCAAATAATTTTAGAATTAAACATTACGCACTTCTATAAGCTTCATTATAGCTTGGTTTAATCTAGATTAGCTGCTACGTAATCAAAACAATCATAAAGACTGGGTTTAAGCATTCCACTCTTTAATCATGCAAGTAGATTTATTGGACGGTTCTTGAGTTTCCCTGTTGTTCTTAGTTTCGTCTACGTCACTTGCTATATTAGTACATATACACTTGATTTCCATCCCCGCAAAATGCACTGAGCATTTTAAAACCTACGGTTAGTGATACCCATTTGTCCTCAAATGAATTTCAACACTCTCCGATCCTAAGACGCTACACTAATGTGGCCTACCAGAATAAACTTTGCGCGCCGTGTCTATAAATAGATAGAGGATAATGACAATGGCATTAAAAGAAAAAAATAATATCTCGAAATTTTTTTCGTTTTCCTTCGCCAAAATAAAGTACAAAAAAATTGCCTTAAAACATTGGCAATTATTGTTTTTTTTTTTTTAATCCTGTTATTTTTGTAATACAAATGTTGATAAAGTGCGAACGAGACGGCGAGAATCCGGCTTTAAGAAGCCGCATACCATGGTTCTCGCTATCTCATTGGCACACAGCGCCATCTAGCCTCGAACAAAGCAAGCTTGTACTATGGGAACCAGATAACCAATAGAGTACATTAATTCTTCTTTTTTTTGTAAATACTGAGAAACAAAGAACAAACATCCATGTTCATCACACAATTGTCATGGGTGGGAATCAAACCCACAACCCATAGCTCAGAAGGTGAAAGCCTCCCCTAGTCAAAATCTCAATTTGTTTAAAATGGTTTAAAATGTGGTGTGTGGTTTAAATTATGTTTTCTTTCAAGTCAGAACAACAGAAAACAAACAAACAAACAGCAGCAGAATGTCATTTTCTACGTAGCAAGTCCTGTATAAGTAAAAATAAGACAAGGCCAGAATCTTACTCCTTTATTGGAAAGATAATACACAATATCGCTAAGGAAATATTGGAATACGCTAGGGAATGAATATCTTATATCATACTCGACTGGTTGTTTGTTAAAATTAAACTGGTCACTTGTGATACCTATCATGAAATTTCTTTTGATATCAATACGAAATCAATTTGAAAATTTCTTAAAATTATTTAAAATATAAAAAGCAATTATATAAGTCAGCTTTAGCGAATAAGTCTTATTAAAGCGCGGTCAAATCGCAAAAACTACAAAAAGTAGTATTTTGAGCGCCTAGTTTGAAGTGACGAAATTAAATGATCAGGTGCGAAAAATACTACACGTATAAAATAAAACTAAAAATACGTTTAACCGAATAAAATTTCGAAAATCTGTCTTAGGTACAGAATAAAAATCGCAAGATAACCCCCTGAAAACCCCTTCTGAAATCAAATGCTCTGAATTTTCAGCGGTAACTACAAATTGTCTTTTACAAATTAAATATCCAGGCTTGTTTTGTGATTTATACAACGAACCAAGTAGTTTTTATATTTGACTTGTATATTTCAGATAATCGGCAAAAAAGCAATGAAAAACTACAATTTCCCGTTTTCTTACCAAGTATGATATGCGATTTTCAACTTTAAGCCTTAGAAGTTTCAGCAGGTACAATACTCATTTCAAATCATGATCAGACCGCGCCTCAAGCATTACCGCTACGATATTTATCATTTGTTATTATTCTCACTATCATATTATGATTAACGAGCACCAGACCTCTTTTCAAAGGCCAAAAATTCAGGCTTTGTTACATTATTTCGTTGGACACGCAATATAACACATTAGGATTTTTTTTCTGCTGAACAGAAGCTAGCCCGCCCAAGCTCCATGGGCATTGAATGACAAATCTCCGCCGCTTCGCAAATATCCATCTATCACACTAATATTATAAATGCGAAAGTTTGTGTGTAAGTGTGTAAGTACATACCAAATTTCATTCAACTCCGTTCAGCCGTTACAGAGTTGAACGGGAACAAACACACTTACATACTTATATACTTACATACGTACTTACTTACATTTGTTCTCGTTCAACTCTGTAACGGCTCAACGGATTTAAATGGAATTTGGTATTGAGGTAGCTAATAACCTGGATTAACACATAGGCTACTTTTTTTTATCCCGGAACTACATTATGCCGATGAAGATGTTCACGTATAAAAGTTGCGAAAACTTAAATTATCAAAGTCACCAATTGGTCAGCTTCGAAAGATACCTTTTTAAATCGAGCGAAGTTCACGCATCGTGGTTATAATTAAACTATCTATCGACTAAACGCTAACAGTTTAACGGTAATTGAGTATTGAGCGTTGAGTTAGTGTAAATATGCCGTCAATCTTATCAACTAGACTTGTTTGAGTCGACATACACAACTTAGCCTGATGAGTGATGACCTAAAACTTATGAGAAGAAAATTAAGTAATCAAAATCACATTTAACTAAACTAGTAGTTCGCGCCGAACTGAGACTTCACGACCCCTATATCTTCACAACACCTGAACCGATTCAGGTCATCTTCGAACTTAAAAATTGTATTGAAATGAACTACTTGCCTACAAAATTTCGTGAAGATCGAAGAAGTTATCATCGGACAAATATACACACAAACATACACACATACATTCACATGCCAATTTGTCCCAGTAAACTCTGAGACTTTCGCTTCGCTCGGTCAATAATTTATTTTTATCTCAACAGCTCTTGGCAACAGGAATTATTGAGTATTTGGTATAGGCACCGGTTACCAGAGACACATACATCGACCTCGCCGGCTCGCTGGCGGTCGAAGAGCCCCAGGGTCTGTCCAAAGATCGAATTCTCTCAAAATAATAAAACACATAATAACCAAACCACTGGGGCCCCAGGGCACACCTCCTCTGGGGTGTTAAGGCAAGCCTGATGTCCCCTTCCCCAGATGACGTCCCAGGCCGAGGTTCGTACCGTAACGCTACCCTTGCGCTAGTCAAACTCGCACCGTAATATTTTTAGGGCTCAACGTCATATGCGTTCGCCAAAGTCCGGTAAAACTGTAGAGACCAGTAGACAACAGTATAGTCATTATTAAAAAAAAGGAAAATTATTGAACCTAGCCAAATTTCATAGACTAAATAAGTAACTAGTACAACTAGATAGAAGGTTAACCAGGAGAATACTGGCATTTTTTTTTCAATTACAACAAAAAATAAAATTGTATCTTTCTCTCAGTATGTAACACAAAAAGTTTTAGCCACACTACGCTTGATGATTCGAAAACAAACTTTTTACTAAGTTTTAAATTACACTTTAGAAATAACAGGGTAAGCACTTCAATTGGGCATGTCTCACAAAAAAATACCCTTGAAAGAAAAGTGGTCACTCCTTAATTAACTAGTAGTTCGCGGCGAACTGAGACCTCGCGACCCCTATATCTTTACAACTTCTGAACCGATTCAGCTCATATTCGAACTTACAAATTGTGTTGAAATGAACTACTTGCCTACAAAATTTCGTGAAGATCGGATCAAAGGCTCGCAAGTTATCATCGGAGAAATATACACACAAACATACAAACATATAAACATACATACAAATGCCGATTTGTCCCAGTAAACTCTGAGACCTTAGCTTCGCTCGATCATATATTTAGATCATTTATTTAGACTAAGCCCAAAGACATTAAGTAATAGGGAGAATTCTGTGTCTAAGCCCTTGTACTTCCGAAGAGCAACAAGCACAATCTAAATGGACAATAGTTTTTCTCCGATGTTGCAAGTTTTAGCTTCGCTCCTGTCTGTGTTTGTCGTTCGTTTCCGAATGTATCTGGAACAAAGTACATTAAACATAATAAAGGAGGCTTTTATGTCTCTATTCTCTATCATCCTATGCTATCATCAGTCTTACTTCAAACACAATTTATTTATTTCCTAAAGCTATTCATTTTACTAAACTAGACAATAGGTGACACAATCAAGATTTATTACTGACTTTTCACCACGTAACAAGAAGATCTTTCGTTGTCACTCTTCATAAGAATTTATATCAGTTTTATTTTACTTTTCCACAAAACAAGGTACGGTTTTTCGTGCATGCGTGAGATATAATCATTTAATTACCAGCAGAACAAACGGCGATTGTTAATAATAATATACTTTTTTTTATTCATTCCTTATTCAGCCATCAATATAAACTATTAACTATAACTATACAGGCTGTGTGGTAATTAATGAATAACCCTTTACCTGTAGATAGGGGACATCATGACTGTTAAGAAAATTGATAAAAGTCACGGTTTTCGAGTTATTGAACATTTTTTAGGTCTTTTTCAATGAAATTTGTACCTAGAATTATCAAAAACTCCGTTCTAAATTTCTGAGCATGTTTTTTTTTTTAATTGACTGTATTGTCATAGTTTTTATTTTCCACCCTTAAGTTACGTGTTATTAATTCATTATGACACACTAACTACACCTCTATACTAACTCTAACCTAAAAGTTATCAGAGATCTTTTAACCCGTCAAGGCCTTTTTTTATCCATAGATCGTTTCAACGGTCTTTGCGGTTACGTTTATTGTTTATTTTGACATTTTGCCCTAATCTAAATTTTAGTTAAATAAATAAAAAAAAACCTCAACTTCGTCGACTAAGATTATATTAATAGGAACGATAGTTTTTAAAATCATGATAACTATACCATAGGCAGATTTTAGTCTGCTGTCCTCTGATACTGATTTCAGTTTGTCGCTTTGACTTTGGTTCTCGTGTTTTAGCACGTGGTCTCAGTGCCGATGCTGTGGTCAAAGAAGAGAACGATGGTATACAGGAACCCAATTAAAATATTAACTCATGGCATGTATCAATGCTGCTTATCAATAACAACTACTAAAATGATTTGAAAGAAGACAAAATTTTCAAATATTGTCTCTTATAAACATTTATTGCAGTCATTATATAACTTTTTCAAATTAAAATTATCCTTAGTATTCCGATGTCAAAAGAAACGTAAATAACAAGAATGGCGACAGAGAAACAATAAAATAGCGGATTGACTTAAACATAAATAATAAAATTATTGCGACTCTGTGCTTGATCTCTCTTGTAGCAAAATATTTTCGTGCCTCTAAAAGATTTATAAATGCTTAAAGAGCACTCAATCCAGGAATATATGAAAAATCGCGAAATTCGACGAGATGATGTAATATTTAATTCTGATGAGTTTACTACGTCTCAACGGAATCATCGTATATATGTTTTTTCCTGCTTTCGGAAGTCAGGAAGCTCAAAGAAAATAAAATATTTATTAAGAAAAGGTTACATCAATTTAGTATAATAATTTACTTACATTTATATGTATAATTTTTTCAAAGACAGTTATTTAAAAGTTATATAAAAATTCTTAAGCTGCACCAGATGAATAGACATAACTGTAAAACTACAATCACAAACTGGTTGCTGAAGCAAGACTACGAATCAACTGAAAAAATATTAACGAAAGTGTCCTAAATATCATATTTTTTATTTTTTTACTCCTTATCATGCACTCACACATACACTCATTCACTTCACCTCTGTGAACCCTGACTCTTATGAGGTCCTGAGTATCACAGAGGTGATACACACACACGCTCAGTTACACTACACATATCTACCCCCCCCCCTCCCAATTCCCTTAGTTTTTAAATACAATGTTGTTAGTTTTGCATGCTTTTATATCCTAGTTTTTTTTCTTTTACTTATACTGTAAACCAACATTATTTGGTACATACTGTCCGGCGGAGGGTATTGTTACACCATAACACCGGTTTATTCCTAGCTTGGGTAACAATGCTTATCAATCTGGTTTATTTATATGCAACTAAGCGTTGATTACTGTTTATTGATATTTATCGTTTGTTACCACCAATAAAACTTTTTAAATTTTTTCAATTTTACTTTTTAAAGAATTTAATTATTACCTAATAACGAAATAACTTTATTAACCGAAGATAGGCGGAATATTTTTGTGACTGATTTAATTTTTCACAGAATTCGATGTAGTACATTCATTAGTTCGATTGAATGGTAATTTCTAGTGACATCCAATTTATCGAAAATCCCTCGCACCCTCTTCATTCAAAATTAGCTTTAAGGGATTTGTCCGTTTCAAATAAATACACGCTGATTATATCAATCTAAGTAAGGTATATTATTTTACTCGTAGGTATCTACTTCTACACCAATCATTGTACCACCAATTGATTTTACTTAAGGACGTGCTTATATACGTAACACATGCTCTCTCGCTCGCACAATCATATTTTATTTATATACATAAAATTACTGAGACATTAAACGTTAAATTACGACATTAAATTTTTTTTTGCTACATTTTCTTTATTACATGTTAGCAACAAATGCTAACAAGTTTTGGCTTAACTAATATTTCGATTTAAGCTTAATATGAATGCTCCAAAGCGAGGTCGTCAGGAGATGGCACTGAAGTTATTTTTGTAAATATTTTTCTTTACTTCGTAATTTACAATTAAATATGAATAAAATTACAATTTGCGGCGTTATATTAATACAGCTCATATAAATTAGCTGTAATTTAAATTATAAAACAAACACATTCGTTATTCGTTCCTTTACTGCTGGACCGAGTTCAGTAACACCATCATTATCACATTGACACAATAATACAATACAATAACACATTATTGACACCACAAAAGGACATAACAAGAAAAAAATACATTAGAGATAGGTACAACGAGGCGGTCTTATCGCTAATACCGATCTCTTCCAGACAACCTTCAGGTGAGTATATATATATCACGTGATGGAGTAAAGACGAAAAAAAAACAAATTATTATTATTATTGGTTATTTATGGTTTTATCTTTAAAAATATGGGTAGGTTCTAATCATTGTATTATAATAAATGACCGCGATTTAAGCTATTGTTTAAATTGGATTGCAACTTACGAACTAAAAAAATATATTCCTAAAAATATCGACTTTAGCGCCATCTGATGACAACCGTGATTTGGACCATCAAACTTAACATCTAAACAACTTAAGCTAAGAGTGTATTAAGAACATTTTAAAATTTAGTCCTCAAAACCTCATTTTCTGAATGTTTTAAAAATGTATAACTCAAAAACTAGAGACGCGAAATAATGTTAGTGAAGTAAAAAACGCCACATTACAAATCCCTTAGAATCATGTCTTGACACGATGGTTCTCAGTTCTCTTATAACACAACATCACCCAATAAGCTAGTCTCCACCTACTCTCCAAATTAAAATCGGATTTTACCGTACAAAAAGTTGGCGTGATATGAATAGGGTTAATAATATTTTCATAACATATTCGGAGAGAATGTCAGCGACTACGTTACACTGATATCACTGGGGTATTACGTAAGTCACTTTTAGTATTAATATTTAGAAAATGTGAATGTTTGAGTGAAGGTTTGTAGCTCTGCAGCATTGAACAGCCCGTAGACTAAGCAAATTAGAGACTACAGTAACAACTATTAATTTGGAAAGAGGGCAATATAATGCGGTCTGTACTCCTCAGCTGCCCGTATTGAGTCCCTGAATCAGAGAAAGTTCACAGGTTCACACAAACTTTTCTTGGTTTGTACCCAGGGAGAAAGGAGAGGCACGTAGTATCGAATCTTAACCATCTATGAAGTATAGGGACTGACATACAAATTAGATTTCGCGACTTCGACTAAAGTAAAATGAATGGACGGGCCCAAGTAAGAAAATATTGACTGTAAAGTGAGAGCCGGCGCTCTCCTTGCTTCAGTCGCACTCAGTCTGTGAAAAGTGCGAGACGTACGTTCGTTAACAGGCGAAAAATGTTTTTTATACCCACTTTACGTGTATGACAGCCACCCCATAACTATAAAATTATGTTTTTTAAAATTCGTTTTTAAATTGTTAACTTTAAAAGACCTACTCAATGACACCCCGCATGGTGGGAAATACCGAATTTTTATTTTTCATCTCCTCTTTACATGTATGGGAGCTTTGTCATACAAAAAAAAGTATTTTCATTCTTTGAAACCGGAGGTCTATACCTACTTAGACTATCGTTGTGCAAAATTTCATGCATGTTCGCTTATAACTTTGGAAGTTATAAGGCGGTATAGGATTCAGATAGAACAGACGAACATGACGAACTTTTAGGGGTTTTTTGTAATACTACGGAACTCTAAAAATACATTGCCGTGTCAAATCAATTAGTTTCGCAAAAACTCGATAATGGCTCGACCAATTTGTTTTTTTTTTGTTCTTCTCGGTACTGGGGTGACTTAGGAAAAAAATATTTGTGCGCGGGTGAAACCGCGAGGCGTAGCTAGTACTTTATTAAAAAAGACTGAGACACGAAAAAAACTCTATGTATTACATTTAACGCAGAAGGTCACGAAGTTCTTTCTGTAGAAGAGCCTTCAATTAGGCAAGGGCCTTAAATTTTGTACTCCAAATTAGTGGGAATATAAAATTAAAAAAAATATGCCCTCAGCTTCGTATGCGATGAAGCCTGCTAGGCTCTCCATATAAACCTTATCCGGGGGAGGTATGGGGAGGCCTATGTTCAGCAATCTTAACGTCGTCTTATGGCTGATGATGAAGCTGATGATGAAACCTAATCCTGACAATTACGAACAAAACAAAAAAGAAATCATCATAATCATTCAAGCGGTTTTTGAGTTTTAGCGAGACTAACGAACGGCGATTCATTTATAAATAGATAATAAGTAGGTACTATAGCACATAAAAGCGTTTTCTGGGTCCCTGTAATATTTTCTTTAACTCAAGGACTTATATAATTATAGACTAGGTACGATGTTAACTCACTAGTAAAGCATTGGTTGTATTATATTATTAGGTAAGAACAACATTCAAAAGCATTATCTGAGTCCTCTATTATTAAAATTGTTGTAGTAATCGCGCGTTTTATTAGCTTTCAGCACACTACGATTTTCAGCAAATATTGTACAGGGTGGATAGTATACGTTTAAGTAGGTCGACTCACCGTCAAATCTTTCAACTCAATTGTAGATCAGTTCCTCTTTTTCATTATGTTGAAATTTTGCATGCTGTCAATAAGTTCCGATGATAATACAATATTATTACAACAACGAGCTGATCTGGTGATGGATACGGAAGTTATAAAACTAACTCAGTAACTAACAGTACTTATATTGATGGAGTTTGGATTCATTTTCATCAGCTTCTAGTACCAATAACGGATTTTATTTAAACTTATCTGGAAAAACATTTTTTTCCACAAAAACTTATTATTCACTCATATAAATTGTTACACACTCAGAGAATTTGTACCGCAAGACAAATGCTCAAGAAGTGAAAAAGCTATTATAATTAGAACACTGAAATTTTACTTTTGCTTCGAGTAAATGTTTGTGTGGCATTTATATGAAATCCTATTTTGAAGTTTAGTGCTCTGTGCTATCGCTGTTTTACATTGAGTCATCATCATCATCTCAGCCACAGCACGTCCACTGCCGGACATAGGCCACCCCCTTAGATTTCCACGAAGAGCGGATGGAAGCGGCTCGCATCCAGCGCGTTCCTGCGGTCTTTATAAAATTCTTTTTACCAAATTTATTTGAAAACTTTACTTGCGTTGCAAATTTTAGCTACATTGCTATTATAATTATTAATTCAATTAACTTGGTTAGGCTGCGTTTTCACTAAGGCGGAGAAGAGCGGAGATGAGTGGCGGGGAGCTGTGAAATGTCTACCTTCAGAAAGTCTAACATCTAAATGCGAGATGGATTAAAATAAATTTCTTCACATCTCCAATATGACCATGCCCATTCCATTGAAGCGGAGCGCAGACAGATTTGGATTTCAACCAATGTGGTTGGTTAGTTCCTGCACGTTTCTCCTCCGCCCCGCTTGTCTCCGCGTTAGTGGACTGGCACCCTTTTAGGTAAATTATTGATGGATAATATTTGGAAAATATAATATTTATTTTTAGTATTAGTTCGGTAACATGACATGGCATGCGATAAAAAAAGTTTTCAAGTAACAAGCCTACCACAAACACGCCATACGTCTTAGAATTGAATGGAATAGCTACGGAGGAGTTTTATCAAGTTTTGTGGATGGATTAGAAAAGTCACGTACTTTAGTTTCACGTAACATACATTAAGTCGAAAGCGCTAACACTTTGTACTACATGCACGTCCAAATTACATTTAAGGTCGTGTAACTGGTCAGAGCTCCCATCTACTTCGCAGTATTTTAAAATACAACCTTTAGACGCCGAATAAATTTTTACATTTACCCATTCAATTCAAACTGCTTACAGTTATTAAGTAACTCAATTTCCCGTTTTGGAGTTATAATGCTGCACAGAATGTGTAATATACGACGTTTTTAAGTAAGTTTACTTATTACTTGTTTCTGTGTACTTGCGTATCTGTGTCTTGGTTGGTTGTAATAATAGAAATGGTCTTTTTGGATGAATAAATAAATATTTGATTTGATTTGATATTTGATTCAAGCCACGAGGGGCAACCGATGGTCGACACTGTTCCATGCAGCTCGGTTAGTTTTCATGTAAATATAGTACTTAGAAAAATATGTCAAGTTTTGTTTGACTTACTGATACTTTGATGTTATGAAGCGTGCTTGATAGTTTGGCGCTGAATCACTCTCTAACAACTAAACCAACCAGAATGAAATTTGTTAAGAAAAAAAAAATATTGTACCATCAGGGCAAAAAAAAGTTATTTTTTTGTCATTTAGTAGCGAAAATGAAATGAAGTTGTTAGCGTATCACGATTCACGTGAAACTATGATGCATGAGCGAGAAACGCGTGATTTTTGTGTGCGCGGTGGTGCCCGACATTGTGACCCGCGCGGCCCCCGCGGGCGAAAAAGCGAGTTTCGCTCCACACAGTCCACGGGGCCACAAATAATTGACGGTACAACATTAATATCTGTATTTGTATACTAAGTTTTAGTTTTTTAGTTTTTTTGTTTTTTCTTTTTCTGTAGCTGTACAAAATTTGACCATTTTCTGAATTTTAGCTTGGCTTGATCAGCTATTTTAGTGTCGGACATAGGTTGACCTCCATGGCGTTTAACGTATTAGTTCTATTTTGACGAAAGAGATAAGAAACAAATTGTAAGAATGTTGTTCTTTTTCTATCGACAAATAAAAAACAACATTCAAATGCCTTTAAAAAAATAGCAATTTTATCCAAAGATAAATTAATTTTAATTTTCACTCAGTGATTTTCAAGCAGCTAAAATAATGTGAATGCACAAACGAGACAGCATATGAACCTCGGGCTCTAAATATCACGTTAAGTATACAGATAAGATTCTATATCGAGAGCTCTAGCAAAAAGCCATGTCAGATACATTTCAGTCATAACAAGGAGCTTTATTAACTAGAATGAGGTCCTTTTGAGGCTTTTGGTCTCAGCGGGGCCTCAAAGCTGATTAATAATACCTATTAGGTTGTATGTATGCAGTGATAAACTACCGCTTGCTAAAATATTCATAAAAGTAAACAGTGATGTGAATAAAATGTACCTATACTACAATGGCGTTAGTTTGGGTAAGCCTATTTCATCCAATATCAGTCTATTTGGATAAATATTTATGCTGCCAAGACAAACTGCCCCATCTGGATTCGTAGTAGATGGAGAAAGGATAATAAAACGCTCTTTATTGCAAATGTCTGACCTCAATATCAAAATCAATTTTTATTGCTATTTCCATGCTCGCGATGCAGATACATTTGGCTAGCATGCGCACCGCTACAAAATCTTCTCTACTTTTCATAACCTGAAAAATGAGACAAAAGTATACACAATCGTAGCCGTGTCCTGTTCTTGCAAAACAAAAAGATTTTGTCGTGGTGCGTATGCTAGCCCTTCTGGGAAAATTACATAATAGCATAACATACTCCGGTATGCAGAATTGAGCCCGTCAAGAGAGTGAGTTTTTTTTCTCTTATGTAGTCAAGCGTGAGGATTATGGCAACACTTCCCCCTCCCCTTTTAGGGGGAGACCTTTGTTCAGAAATGGACTCCTTTTGGATTTATTTATTTATTGAGATACGCCAACAGTTTTTGTTGAGTTTATCTTTTAGTTCTAAACTTGACATGCAGCGGCCAGACCAGTTACGAGTTTGCCAGCAAACTTGACTTGCAGCTGCCAGACCATGCTGTTACGAGCTTGCCCAAAAAAAAAAAATTACCTGAAAAATATGTACATAATAAATAGATTATACCTATAGAAGCGTTTCTCTCCCATTATTATCACATATATATCTCTCTCATTACGTTGAAAGGTTCTGGTGGTAAGCTCGCCAAACCCTGATTAAGAGAACGGCCTTCAGCTAATCCATTTCAGTTCTAGCGGGCACTTTTTTGTAACATTTTTTTGTGTCAACCGAAATTTTTACACAACTTTTGAAAACACACTAACATTATAAATGCGATAGTTTGTGTGTTTGTTCCCGTTCAACTCTGTAACGGCTGAATGGATTTGAGTGGAATTTGGTATTGAGGTAGCTAATAACGGGTTGCTAAGCGAAGAATTACTCACTAATATAAATTTTGTAACTCGTAAGCAATCCAAGCGCAGACCTACTCGTGCGCTTTTCGGTATTCCACCATCAAATAACAATGTGGGTCGTAATAACCCTCTTTATCGTATGTGTCAATCCTACAATGATATCTGCAACGACGTATGCGACAAACTCGATATTTTTCATCAAAACTTGTATAACTTTAAAAAACTACTTCTTTCAAATGATTTTAACTAGTTGACGTCCAGTATATTAGCAAGATATACTTATGAACAATGCTGTGTACAATGTTTGGATTGGCAAATTTAAAATGTATTTTCTGTATTGCTTATTTAAGTATCACAGTTTGCTAATTATTTTTGTACCTACCTTATAAAAATAAAAATAAAAAATAAATAAAATAACCTGGATTAACACATAGGCTACTTTTTATACCGAAATATTTTTGGTTTCTGTAGAATAGCGGTTGAAACCGTACATGAACACGAACTTTCGCATTTATAATACTAGTGTGATCTGTTGTAAAATTTTAATATTCATTGGATATACTTAATGCTACTTTGTTTTTAGGGTTTTGTAACCAAATTATTCAAACTGTACTTTATTACTAAGCCTGCGCCCGCCTTTCTATCTCTCCGTCTGTCCTACCTGATTAGGACTTCATCTTTAAACAAAATGTATGCACACGCACACACATTACAAAAAACACCCCACACGAACACACACATTACACATACAGATTACATATAAACACCAATTTTACACCCACACACATTACACAAACACATTGCACTGACACAGTCAGTCATTACACACTAACACACATAAACAATTTATGTAAAAATAATGTCTATTTTTTTGGCTAATTTAATGCCAAATCACTGCTCGATTTCATCAAATTACACAGCATTTTTTACCAAGTTAGTAAATTTGCAAAAAGTTTTTATGCTAAAACCCTAACCCAAATAAAACAACGTGACGTGCATAATTAATACGGCCACTAATTTCCTTCACAGAATTCGTGTCGTTTTTAACTCATACAATATTTTGACACTGAATTTAAATTACTTATTAGAGTTCCCTAGAAACGGGGTTCATGCTTCACTTGGTCCCAAGAGGTATTTGATTCAGGAATCTTGGTTATAACTTAACCCAAACCCTTAAATATACTTTGAACGAAACTAATTATTAATAACATTCCAATACTGATATTGTAACTAAGAAACGCTAGCCATTTCGCATAGAACTCCAAATATTATTAATAAACGTAGACTACTCTTGGAATAGTTACAAAGTGTTTAGTCCTTTTCGCTCTTTTGAAATTAGAACTCGATTGAAAAAGACAGAAGACTGAGTATTGAGTAACTGCTCCAAGGTTTCTCCGCGTTTATTAATAAGGGAGTTAACATTACGTACCACGCACGCACAATATTAACTTTACAGTAGATAAGTGTTAAATCGTTAAATAGTCATTATCGCCATCCACTGCCTTTTTAAACCCAGTACTACGTATAAGCTTCTCTCTTGCCTCGTGCAATCATACTGAAACATTATTTTTTATCCAGTGAAGTCAATTTATAGGTCTTAGATGACGGAACTAAGTAAAGATGCCAATTTGAAAAACAACGTGATTTTCATAATCAGTGTGTTTTTTTTGGTCAAAAACAGTCTAGATTACAGAAGATGGTAAGTTATAGGAGTCACGAGGTCTCACTTCTGCGAGAACTGATAGCAATATTATACAGAAGGAAATCGAAAAAATTATACGCTTATATTGTAACATAAATTCTAGCATTTTATTTGTACGATTTTTACAATATAAACATTTGTCGCAATATATTAATATAATATATATATTAAAGTTATTATGTCATAATAACTTTAACATACATACTATAGTATAATAATAATTATTATTATAATCACTGCTCGGTTAGGCAAGTGACATAAATTTGAGATATCCGTTTACTCGTCATTATGGACCAATTTTATTGTGGGACCAATAACGAAATCGCGATTAAAAAGTTATCTGTTGTTTGATACAAAAATGACATCAACACTCGACGAAATGTATGATACATCTGGCTTTTTTTTGCCGTTCCGGTGTACTCATAGTAAAATTTGTTCACAGTGATGAATACAAGTAAAAAAAATCTTCGAAGACCAAATCACTGGTTTGATAATAATATTTTATTTTTTATTTTTTTATTGATATTATCAATTTACTTTTAAAAATATTTTTAAAGTTTTGTATTTATTTTAATTTTGTTTGTAGTTTTAGTTTTAGTTTGTATATATAAGTTTAGATTACAATATAATTTAGTTTACTTTTATATAAACTTTATAAATATTTCTAATTTCTAATTGTGTCTAAAATAACAAATTTGTCTTTCCGCTGCAAAATTGTAAGCGACGTTGCAGCGGAAAGACACTACAGATTTGATATTTTCGCAAAGTTACGCCCGAAACAATCAAATATTTCTAATATTATTTATTGATATTTATTCCATATTTTCGGTTAGATGACGGACATAATTACGTGGGAGATATTCTATGATCCTAGAATATGCAAAACCTGTTCTTTGGGGTCTGTTTATTTTATTTACTACTGCATGACATTATTTATTACACCTAGGATATTTACTGTACAAGTGCTAATTAAGTACGACGGAGATACAACAATTTACCATTTCATGAATATGCGATGCCAGGCTGCTCCTATTTAATTATACAAACGTTTGTTTACAGGAAATTGTAACAAACATGGCACGTAGTGGATAAGTCAAACGACTAACTTGCGCTTTGAAGTACTTCAAGACGTAAGTCAACTTAATGAATTAATACATGATTCGCTTCTTGGGATTAAATGCGCATTTTACAACATTGTCTAAAAACATGTTATCGTACTCTCATCGGTTTTCGCTCAGCGCGCGAAATTCGTGTTTTCTTACGTTTTTTGTCAAGTACAGCTTAATTACTCATCGTTGGTTCATGAAAACTAATTTTCCGATAATAAATAAATTGTTTCAAGAAATTATACCGACCAAAAAATCAAATTGAAAGCTAGTATAAGTACATTTCTCACTGAACCAAGAACCAAGATGAAAATCAGCTTATTGAGATTTGTAGCTAAACCAATGTTATCTAGGTGACCATTTTACCCGAAATTTCTTAAAACAACTTATTTATTGGCGCAAAATTGTTTACAATAAATCCACGATGAATAATTAAGCTGTAATTGACACAAAACGCAAGAAAATTTGAATTTCGTACGATGAGCCAAACGTTTTACCGTAAATAGTTTTTTGTATTTTAATATCTATGTTCAGCTGCGATTGGAATACAATTCCAATTTTTCAATATAGAATATTTCGAGATAAAAATTATCCTAGTTATTCATTATTCAATACACACTACGTATTTTGTTGCCAAATATGGTTTTAAAACTGCCTAGGCGGAATAGTGGTGAATAGAATCAGACGGAGAGAAGCGCAGAAACACAAAGAAACTATGGTGTATACTTTCAGCATTGTAATGTTTTGCAAAATCAAGACACTGTTTTAGACTTTCGCGGTTTTTTAAGTAAAAAAAGTGGTAGGGATATTTACCACTATTTTTTTTGAGTACTAATAGTAATGTAAAATCAAGACACTACACTAAATAAACTTAAAATAACTCTAAACGAACGCGTATTAGCAGCGCGCGCGTTTTGTTATTCACGGAACTGTATGAACGAATATGACAATAAAAATATCCTATACTGTATGGTGTGTAATAAGGCTGCAAGTGCCGCAAAATTGCTGGCTACATGGTGGTGCACGTGTAGTGGTTTACAAAGTTGCTGATAGCATGGGAGCCACTGTTGTCATCTGATCTGCATTGCGCTTGACACGCGTTGCTCAAGCCCTGTGAAGCAAGTAACACCTTTTTGGTTTGTAGAAGCCTTAATTTATGATGAGACAGTTGTACTACCAACTAAGGGGTGTTATAAGCCATCCATAACCTGATATCAGTGAAATTACTAAACACCAGTAAATTAACGATATCTGGAAATGACAGCCGCTATCAAAGTGAAGACGCTTATTTTTTTACTGTGGTATCCCACAAGTAAGCCAATATATCTTCCACATGATACCAGATGTCTCGACATTGCACCAAATCTTGTCAACCCTGTAATGATTAATCAATGTTGATATATAAGTGAGTGTTTTTTAAAAAAAATATAAAAACGTTATTACATATAACCATATTATATTTTTAAATTATTTTATTGGACCTATCCAAAAATCCGAGTAAAATGCTTATCCATATTGAATATATTTGCATTTTTATGAAAGCCCTCAAACTAAATACATATACATGCCGCGCCAAATACTTCTACCGAATTCCCAGCGTGTTTTCCCCCAAGGATGATATCCGCGGAAATTTCATTTCCATTTTGTTCAAAAGTCATCAGTGTAAAAACAAAGTAACAAAATAATGTAAACAAATAAAACAACTAACATTATTCTATTCATCATCATCATCATCATCATCAGCCATAAGACGTCCACTGCTGAACATAGGCCTCCCCCTTAGAGCGCCACACCGACCGACAACGGGCCACTTGCATCCAACGGTTGTTCGCGACTTTCACAATGTCGTCGGTCCACCTAGTGGGAGGCCTACCTACGCTGCGTCTTCCGGTTCGTGGTCGCCACTCAAGAACGTTTCTTCCCCACCGGTTATCGGATCCTCGAGTGATATGGCCTGCCCATTGCAACTTCAGCTTGCAAACTCTGAAAGCTATGTCGGCAACTTTGGTTCTTCGACGAATATCCTCGTTCCGGATTTTATCGCGCAAAGAAACTCCGAGCATAGCTCTCTCCATTGCCCGCTGTGCGACTCTGAGTTTTTGTGTATTCTATTACAATTATTCTTTAGCATTATTCTGTTATTAAAAACAGGCATTAATCAAATAATTTTCAACTCAAGGAGTCAATCCATATAGTTTCTGTTCCTGTCCACTAAGCACGATTCAGTCAGAGATATTTTGTCACCTGTATGACAAAATAAAAATCCATGGCTTGATTAAGAAAATTGACACTATTTTGTTCATTTCCATGTATTTTGCCCTTAATTCGTATCTATTTGAAATCACAATCCACAGTGAGAATGAGAGAGCAATGATCTGCGTTTCTTTGCGCGATACTCAGCTTTGGACGTCTTCTAGCTAATGATGTTGAAAATTAAAATTTGGTCTACCCTTGTTTCAGATAGTGCCCCACACGACAGTTGATCACGTATGACGAAACATGGACAACGGAGGCAACAGTACCACATTATATGACGATGAAATTCTTTACCCGAGCGAACTCGCTTTACACAGAGGGTTCAGCACGACAGAAAACACGCTCAGTAGCTACATCACGTGGCCCATAGAGGAATGCCTGAAATCATTCCTCGTTAACGACACAAAGACTGATGATATAACAAACCATATATTTGTTTACAATGGCACTCAAATTATGTGTCTAGAACATGCCCCAGTTTTGAGTAAAAGCACATTAATCAGAGCGAGCGTACTTTCAGCGATGGCTTTACTTTCATTCTTAGGTAATTTAGCCACGATAATAAGCATACAGAGAGGTAAAAGGGGCCGAGGCAGAGCGAGGCCTTCCTGGACGGCAATTTATAGCTTAATCTTCCAATTGAGCATAGCTGATTTGCTTGTTACAATATTCTGTATAGCTGGAGAAGCGGCTTGGTCGTTCACAGTCCAGTGGTACGCGGGAAATATCGCATGTAAATTATTCAAATTTGTGCAGATGTTTGCACTGTATTTGAGCACTTTTATTCTCGTACTCATTGGAGTAGATAGATGGCTGGCAGTGAAATATCCGATGAAAAGTATGGCTACGGCGACGAGAAGTGGCAGGCTAGTCATTATAGCGTGGGTTTTAAGCGTCATTCTGAGCATTCCCCAGGTGAGCAACTTTAATAACTTTCGTTGTTACTTAACTCATTAATTCTAAAATAGGAGCTTTAACCGATCTTTTTGAGACGTTCAGAGCCTTCATGTAGATAAAATACTAAGTTACCGGTCGCTTCACTACTTTGAAGAAAGGAAAATTTTCAGGTCAGCTCTATTATGATAGAATTCTAACGTGGCTGATATTAAATTTATATTACTTCGCTAAGTCAGTCAAATTAAACTGAAGTCATTGCCTGAGAAAGCCAAACAAACTTGTTCAAATAAATGTGGCATACACACCTGAGAACTATTTATAAAAACTGTAGAGTTTTTGGAGTAATTTTCTACGCATCGTTTGTTTTGTCTACAATGTACGGTAATGTTCAGTTTTGTGGTGTCGACTCTAGTAAGCGGCCTTGAATTGGTATTGTAGTTTTAACACTAGTTAACTTCGTTTACTTGATGTTTCAGTATTTTTTTTCTAATTTTAGTAATGGTTATACTAATGTAACTTTTTTATGTGATTAACTTTTTTTTTTTAGGGCAAATGCCTTTATTACTTAAGCAAGATACATACAAACTACAACTACCTAAACTACTTAACCTACGACATAAAAATAACAGTTGATTTATCCATAGACCATTAAAGGTCTATAGATAATTATTATAAATTGATTTGACATTAAGAACAAAAGTGGGCAAAGTGTTAGTAATAAATAAATGTATCTATAAAAATGAGTCCAAACTTGATTTCTGAATAAAAAGCTTTGTATCTTAGACGGGGACTGATGGACGAAGGCCCCCTAATTAGGGGATTGGGGGGCTCCGAATTCAACTCCGAACTCCGTTTTGTTTTGTAGCACTTACAGCGAACGATACGGTCAGTTTTTGTATGGCAGACCTCGAGTAGCATTTACAACTGAGCGCTGCCGTCTTTAGGTCCGATGACACATACAATTCTGGTTATTTGTCTTATTATGACGATCATGCCAGAAGCTTTAAGATGTCTTAAAAACTGACAATGGGCTTTTTACTTGGCCTATATGAACGTTAATACTAATTTGATTCTTGCTATTGGAACTTCAAAAACATAAACATGGCTCACTAAACAAATTAGAACGTTTATATGTATTATTATAACTTTTATCCTAATGTTATATAATTACACTTGAGGTAAATCAGGCTTATGCAGTGCAAATGGTGTACACGGAAAGGGGGTACAAAAAATAAAATAGCTCATTAATGAGGGGTATAGAATCAAAACCCGCAATCATCATTTTTTTCGAGTTGCAACAGTTTTATTGGCAACTCTGTTGTTTTTGTCAGAAACCTCTATAAACTTATGGCCTCGCTACATTACCAGACCTGACATCGTGTGAAAGAGATGGCTATAGTTACTAAGTTTACTACAACAAACCTATTATAGTTTATAAGCAATTAAGTGCGAGTAACTGTTATCAATCAATTAATTTCAGATGGTTATTGATGGCTTTTGATTTGAAACTTCAAAGGCAAGCTAACGATTGGTTAACCACAGAACTTCCGACCGGATGGTCTTCTAATTGATTCCACGAAATCTTAGCCTTCCTGTATCGATAAAAAGTTAAAATAACTAACAAACTATTACTATATTTTAATAGTTGACAGGCTAGGTATTTGACCACACCTGATGTGGTCAAAGATGATAAAACGCCTAGCATGCAATGGGATCTGGCTCAGAAGTGAAGTTGCCGGAGCACACCGTAGTGCTTGATCATCATCATCAGCCAGAAGACGTCAACTGCTTAACACAGGCCTCCCCCATAGAGCGCCACACCGACTGACAACGTGCCACTTGCATCCACCGGTTGCCCGCGACTTTCACAATGTCGTCGGTCTACCTAGTGGGAGGCCTGCCTACGCTGCGTCTTCCGGTTCGTGGTCGCCACTCAAGAACCTTTCTTCCCCACCGATTATCGGTTCCTCGAGTGATATGACCTGTCCATTGCCACTTCAGCTTGCAAACTCTGAAAGCTATGTCGGCAACTTTGGTTCTTCGAAGAATATCCTCGTTCCGGATTTTATCGCGCAAAGAAATTCCGAGCATTGCCCGCTGTGCGACTCTGAGTTTCTCCAAAAGGCCAGTGGTCAAGGACCACGTTTCAGCTCCATATGTCATCACTGGCAACACACATTGGTTGAAGATAATCAATGTGTGTTGTCAGTGGGCAAAAACTTAGCATTTCCAACCAGCGTGGCAATTGGAATTCCAAACCAGCATTCTGACCACCTTCCCCTCCACTAAGGGGCTTGTAGATTAGGTTTTTGTATTTATTTATTTTTGTTCATAATTCAAGTTGTTTCATGTTATGTAGGTAGGTAGTTTGTTATATTTAATTGTAAATAAGAATATAACATTATAATTAATAATAATCCTTATACCGTACTTGCACTGCAAGTGAGTGCCACCGGCCCTCCTCTGTTTAAACGTTATTGCTGTAACATACCTACTTATTACAGATCACACCCTATATTCTGCATTCAGGACGCTCGCAGCGCACCACGAATCAGTCTAAATACACTTATAAGAAATTACTCTGGTTGGTTGATTGCTAGGCGCGAGTAGGCGTAACCTTGAGATAGCCAATGAGAACGCTTGGTCGCACTCCCCGCGACCCGTGCCTTCCTCAAACTTGGTGACTTTTTGTAGGAATAACGAATCTCGTAATGCGGTATCTAAGGTGTGATCTGTGCTACCAATAGTAAAATTTTGTTTTTGGTTTCAGGCCGTGGTTTTCAGAGTGGCCAAAGGACCGTTTGTCGAAGATTTTTTCCAATGCGTGACGCACGGTTTTTATACTGAGAGATGGCAAGAGCAAGCTTATACAACGCTTTCACTTATTTTTATGTTCGTCCTGCCACTGGTCATACTTGTATCGACTTACGTGTCCACAGTGAGGACAATTGCTCGTAAGTGAAATAAACAAATCACACTAATGTTATAAATGCGAAAGTTTGTGTGTAAGTGTGTTTGTTCCCGTTCAACTCTGTAACGGCTGATCGGATTTGAATGAAATTTGGTACGAAGCTTGGTTATTCCCTGGATTAACATATAGGCTACTTTTTATTCCGGAAATATTCGGCTTCTGTAGAATAGCGGGTGAAACCACGGAGCGCAGCTAGTATATAATAATTTTATTATAATAAACTAGTTGTTACCCGTGATTTCACTCGCGTGGATATAAAAAAGTATCCTATGTCCATCTACGTGATATACAGTAACTCCTTATCAATTTTTATCAAGATCCATTGAGCCATTTAGCCGTGATACTGCTACAAACATCTAAACAGAGAGACGAAATTACTTCATATAATTTGCTAGATGGCGTTTATCAATTTTTGTGCATGTTCTGAGGTTTTGTATATTAAGGATGTTTAGTATGACAGTTGTAATGTAGGGAGTTCTAAACCGCGCAAGCGAGGTTTTTTCTTTTCGAGACGAACGTTTTCATTTTTATACCACGAAGCTTTATTGGTCCTGTTACGACTGCGTCTAATATATTCCTCTGAACTATAATATTAGTTGAAATTACTTTTTATTATAATAAAATTAAGTTAAAATGGACTCTGGTATGTCCTGAAACTGCGACCAGAACCATCGTAGGACGGCCAGCAGTGTCCCTCTTTGTAAGCGTTGAGTGTTCTGCTATCCTCAAGCCAAACGTGGGTACTATGCCACAAATGTCGAATTTTAAAATGTGGTTGTCATCTAACTGTAAATAATAGGCAAGCGTGATACTTACCATCAGGCAAGCGACATCCTCGACTTCTCTTGCCTGTATTATAGTAAGAAGTATTTATTTGATATTTTGGGGCGAGGGGCAATTCATTAGGCTTATGGAAAGCGCCTGCTTGCTTACAACAGTTACAGAACCGTCTAGAAGTTAAAGCTTCAAAATAATGTGCTAAAAAAAAAGCCTATAGCGCTACCCTCGTCACTTTGATATATGAGTTTTTAAAACTTTTTATAACCTGTTATTTCACTGGAAATATAGCTTTTCAATCTAGAATACAGTAATGCTTGCAAAGACTAATTACCAACGTCCTACTATCGTCCCCACCAGAGGGGACGATAAAAATATAAATTACAAAGATCGCCTCTATTTTCATCAACGCACTTAACTTGAATGACCATAGGTATAGCAAAAAAAACCTAAAATATAAAAATAATAAATAATACCGATTTAAAATAAAAACTAATACCGATTTATTTACAAAATAGTAGCAGCACTATTTTACAGGAATTATATACGATGATTTATGGCATTTAATAACGATTATAATCATTAAAATAGCTTCCTACATTAAAACAATCAAACTGTCATTTATTTAAAAAATATACTCACTAATATCACACTACATTATTTAAAAAATCAAATTTCGAAATATCCATCTATTCTACATCTACAATATTTAAGAAAAACGCACATACGTAGCTGCACATGATACGACACGTCAACAGTTTTTGGCTCCTGAAAACTGGCAATGGTGTTTCCTTACGCACACCTTACGCAGCCTCCAAGAGTAAATATAGTGAGTTAGAAAGGCATTTTTTTTAAATGTACGCGTGACACTTGCTTATAACAGTAAATTTCCACCAAGTGGTTTTGAACTTCAATATTTAAAAACCAGCACCCTTCATCCTTCTTTTTATGCACAGTGACTTTACTGAAAACATTGCCCTTTCATCTGGAACAATAATGTTAGCACAGTACTGCTCTGCATCTGACTGCCAACAGTACTACATAAATATTCGGACTTTGGCAAGAGTTTTTTGACTTCATTTGTATTCAAGCAAGCTAATAAAAGTTATAATTTAATTCAAACCTCATCTTCAAGTAGATACAGATATAATAAAAAATAAGTAGGTTTGGTATAATATGAAACTTTAAGAATAAATATATAAATAAATTACGTTAAAGCGCTCCCCGCTAGGATTTCCTGTAATGTTGTCGGGGATGCCATGGAATACACACAAAGACAACTATAACAACTATGACTAGCCTTGTGGCTTAGTCGCAGAATTTCCACCTTCTGAACTGTAGGTTGTGGGTTCGATTCCTACCCAGAACAAACATTTGTGTGATGAACATGAACATGGATGTTTGTTCTTTGTATGGGTGTTTCTATGTATTCTAAGTATGTATATAAAATAAAAAAAAGATTTATGTATTCTATCAGTTACCTGGTACCCATAGTACAGGCTTGCTTAGTTTGGGTCTAGATGGCGCTGTGTGAAAATCGTCCACCAACATTTATTTATTTAACATAACCTAGAGTAAGAGTAAATATTTAAATTCATCATTGAAACATCTACCCGGCTGGAAATCGAATCCGGGACCTCCTGCTTATGAGGCAGACGCGTTTCCAACTAAGCCAGGAGGGTCGATAATAAACGAGTTTTACAAATTATGGAGAAAAAGTGTGTGGGAAGGGAAGCCCGCGGCCTGAATGCCAAATGTACTTCGCTAAAGGATTCTCGCGAGCAAAGGGTTTGAGAACAAGCTTTATAAGGGTTGGAAAAAAATATCTAAGTAAGCTTTTTGGGGAAAGTGTTGGACAACCGAAATATAAACATAAAAGAATAGAAACCATAAAAGAAAGCGTTGTAACAAAAAGTATATTTTTATGTATTAACAATTTAGCTTCTTTTATGTTACATGGTTAACCAATGGCTCGATATTTTATATCCCATAACAATAACAAAATACTTTAAATATTATTTTATACCTCTTCAAGCTAACTATAATCTAAGCATGTTGTTATGTTTTTTTTTTAATATTTATTGGAGCACTATGGATGTCAAATTGTCAACCTTGTTTAGTAATTAATGAGTATTGAGTAGTGATTTAAAAAAGATATTGTTTATATTACTTAAAACATAATAGCATATTATAATTATATAATGTATATAAAACAGCCAATTATGTGTTCAATAATTTGTATTACTGTGCTGTTGCTCTTAAATAAATAAACTGTTCATAGTTTCGCTTAAAAATGATTCAAACAAAAACAAAAAAAAAAACGCAAAGGACTAAATTAAAACAACAAACGCTTTGAACTGGCGTTTATGAAAATTCTTAACTTTGAACCGAAGATGGCAATTAGGGAGTTTTCTTGACTACATTATTCACTCAAACAATTATTGTTTTCAGAAAGTGAAAAAGTTTTCAAGCCCGAAGTGAGACGGCAGGAGAAATACTTCACTCCAGACATGAACAGACGTAGACTAATAGACAGGGCGAAGATGAAATCTCTGAGGATGTCTGTCGTGATCGTAGCTGCTTTCCTGATATGGTGGACGCCCTACTACGTAATGATGATCATTTTTACGTTCCTGAATCCTGACAAAAGCGTAAGTCGTCATATTTAAATTTTTTATGATACTGAGTGATAAGACCAGAAAATTAAACGCCTTTTGGTACGCGTCAAGCTTGCTCATCGCGGCGAAGCGCAGTTCATTGTGCGTTGCTGATGCTTTTAACTCGGAGATATTAGATAGGGCGTCTTTAGATAGGACTTCTAGAATTTTACAGCGATATCTCATTAATCAATCAACATATACTATATACAAAGTATAATACTTTGTATATAATATATACAAAGTATAATACTTTGTATATAATATATACAAAGTATGTGTACGATATGTTGTTGTGCAACATATCGTACGATATGTTGCACAACAACATATCGTACACACACGTTGTATTCCCTTTGTACAAGCTGCACTATACGTATTAGGTGTGTATGCATACTGCACACAATGCAAAACGTTTAAACATACATAGCGTGAAGTAATGTTTGTTTTTATTATAGTGTTATTTCGGGCTAGACCCGTCGCGGGCAATATCTTCAGATTACTTTGGTAGCGATCAGTGTCAACACGTGTTTACGAAATGAAAAGAGCACTAGTGTTGTTATTGCTACAACAAAAGACGATCCTGACATTTTAATTAAGCCGAAACTAAAACAAAGAACTAGTAACTAACACATTATTTTAAAGTATTTATTTGTAAAGAAAAGAGTTGCATTTGACGTACTCTATTAAAAGTTTGTCCTTTTCCTTAGTAAATTTGTCCAAAATGTTTAAAAGCCGGCAGCGTCCATCCACTGCAATGCCTTGAAGTAACTAAAGACTTCGCGGGCGGCAGCCATCGGTCGTGTGCCGACGGGTAGACGTCGCATGTGGTGGACGAGAACGACCGTTCCCGCATATTCTCGAACAGAGCCTATAGACGCCGCAGGCAACGGGCCGCCGTCCGCCGCGGGTAGCCGGTGAAAAAGACCGTTGCCTAACCTTTTAGTGATAGTAGTTTACTCTATCACTATATCACCCACTCAAATGGAGAAATTGAGTGCAAAAGGGTCTTCTTTAGATTCGCGGCCTTGAATGGGTTTGATGTCAATCCCTTTGTATTAAGTGTACCTATCTATATGAAAACCAACAAAGTAAACACTCAAGACATTTTGAGCCAGCCTTATCTAATGACTTATTGTGTATAGCAACAAATAATCCAGTCAGTCTTCGGAAGATGACAAAAATTAAGCACTACAGTGTTGTTTAGGTTTCCTTCAGGTCCTATTCAATAGTAACACTTCTAACTTCACTTCACTTCACTTCTTCTTCTTGGGTATTAATATCTATATAAGTATGTATTTAAAACTATCTATGTACGTATATCAGTCTCTGGCAGCCATATTACAAGCTTTGCTTAGTTTGGGGTCAGATGACCGTGTGTGCAAAAATGTCCCAGATTTTTTTATTTTTTTTATTCTTCCATTTATTTATTTTTATTCTTATTATTAGACTGTTTATTTATAATGTTTGCACGTTCTATAGTTACTGTATTAATATTTTATTTATTTAAATACGCGGAGGGTATGTTGCTGGTGTGAGGTCTGAGACGCAAGAGCGGGGATTTGGTATGACAATACGACCAAACGAATACCAAACACGTGTTACGAATGGCACACATAAATATAGTTGCCTGTTCTTAGTCTTAGCTTATAAAAGAAGCAACAGCAGAAGTAGTATAAGAAGTAATATTTTACGAACAGTGGATATTTTGAGATAATATAATTCTTAGAACGGAGCCATATTTTATATGGCTTAGTAGAAAATAGCCAAGTAATATTTTTTAAAGCTAAGGATAATTGTGTGATCTCCATCTTCGTTACATGTGTGTCACCTCCGTCGAGCTTCGTTTGTTTATTTATATATTTAGTTAAGAATAAGTTAGCTTCGGTTTCTGTTTCATGTTAAGCAGAAATTGTGAAGATCATGTCACAGATTAAAGCACTAGCGACATCTTACGCCCTTATCAGAACTACAGTTGAATTACACATCTGTCTTCTGACGTTACCACTCTTAGTATAATTCCTCTATGGTTAAAGTATAAAGCTGTAACTTATGGTGTCTACACATGGCCCGACCTGACATCGTGTGAAAGGGACAGCTAGATTTGAATTTCACGGGAGCAAAAGAAACAAACTATTAAGGTTATAGCTTCTCTCTTTCGCTTCCCCAGAAACTTATATATAGCCATCTCTTTCAAGCGATGTCGGGTCGGGCCATGTGTAGACACCCTAAAGCGTACTCGAAGATTCTCTAATACCTACTTTATTGAAGCTATAAAAGTCCTAATGGGCGAATTATATGACCATTGCTCTTTTGCTAACTTTCAATCGTAAACAACAGATACTCGAACGTAAAATTTGTATGCTAAGAGCACCTCATCGAATTGTAGTAAACAAGTTAGTAGATATTATTATTAAAAGAAAAACAAAAAGACCGACTGCAAAATATAATATTTCACTTCGGACTTAAAAAGAAATCCAACGATACCTCACTTCTCAAAATTGGTCAAGCCATTTTTAGGACTATAGGAGCTTATGTTGTAGGCACGCACAAACATATATACTTCCATATTTTTTACAAACTTACATACACTCCTAAAATATTAGCCTTCTATGGGAGTCGAATAATTATCTAAGAGTAGATATCTACTAAAACTGAAATGACCATTACGTCGACGAGCAAACAAAACCGGCAAGTAATATTCTGCTACTTTACAGGAGAGTCAAAAAACTGTTTTATTTAATGGTTTTGAAATTAATTACACTTAGTACCGTTTATTAAATCGTATCCCAATAAATAAAATCGTAAAAATTCCTTTTCATATTGACTTTATTTGGGTAGAAAGAAGCGCGCGTAAAATCTGAATCCAATGGCATTCAAATGCCATTTCAAATGTCAAATGTCAATGTTTTTCAAATGTCGTTTTAGCCAAATTTTGACTTACGCGGTGTTGTTTTCTCGCTGACGATCAGGAACTTTTGCTATTACTTGTTTTTCTTCAGATATGTAGCAACGTCCAAATATTGTTTAAAATTATTTATGTATTCCCAGAAAATACGCTATAAAAACTCATATAAATCTGTCTAAGTCTGTGAAAATTCCAAGTGGCCATCTATTACGATTGCAAAATACGAGCTTTTAAAGGTATGGCAGACGGGCAGACAGACGAATGGACGGACAACAGACAAACGGCAAAGGCTTGATAATGGGGTGATGTTGACACCCTTCAGGTACAGAACCCTAAAAACGAAGAGTTTTTTTTTTAAATCTAACAGTTTATGGCGCAAACATAAAACTCAAAAGAACACAGTTTAGAAATCCACGATATTGATGTTGCCGGGATAGCGTGACACAACGATTGCACTCAATAGAGCATCCGCTGTTTGTGAAAGATATGTTTTCAACGGTCTGTTGGCATTTTGTTGTGATAGGTGTTTATACGTCACATGATACCGGTGTATTGGCGTGTATTTATATCTTTGGCGTAGCGTAGCGAGGGCGCCAATAGTTCGAGGGACTAAATAAGTCTTTAACCCGAGGTAAACACTGTGCTTTTCATTACGGATACAAGGAAATCTGGATCAAATGAACTCATTGTGTTAATACAAATCACTGCTATACGGAAGTATATTATTATACAAAACTTTACAACTCGAAAAAACAAATGAAGATCGGATTGCCGCTTTCCCGCCTATTTTGTATTTTTTTTTCTGTGTCCGGCCAGCTATTCGGCTATTAATTTTCATTTTAGTATTGATAAAATGTTAAATATTTTGCCGGAATCTATGTTATTTTAAGGAAATAAATTCGGACACGGTCAAAAGGCTCACTGCTATATTTTGCAAAGCTAGAAAAGAAATCCCACACCGTCAGGTTTTTCCGCTTTTTTCTCCCACGAACCTGCAAGACGTGGAACATCCTTCTCCCGAAGGTGTCTCTGCCGAGCTATAACATGAAGTGCTTCAAAAAGAAGTGTCTACAATCACCTCCTACAATCCTGGCTAAGCATCAACAACGCATCTAGTGTTGCAGATGTGTAAAGGCAGTGGTTACTGCTTACCCAAGCTTTAAAGCCGCCATGTTGATTCCTCAATTAACAGTTATCTGATGCGTGAAAAATCCCTTAATAAGACAAAAGCGAGCAAACCGCGCACGCGCGCGTTTTTCATTCGATTTTTTATTTTATTTTATTCCTGTTTTAAATTAATAATTAGAAAAAGCAAATGGCCAGTATCATTCTGCAGGCTTGGTGAAATAAAGTTTTTATTTTTTGGCACTATTACAGACGACAATTATTACAAAAAAAAAAAAAAACACGTTCACAATGGATTTTCATATTTAATATACACTAGCTGTTACCCGCGACTACGTTCTCGTGGACCTAAGAAAAAAAAATGCCCTTGTCCGTCTCCGACCCTTAAGCTATAAATTAATATGCAAAAATTCAGCTCAATGCGTGCAGCCGTTTAACCGTGATAACTTGACAAACAAACCAGAGAGACAAATAGACAGAGAGACAGAGTTACTTTCGAATTTATTAGATTAGTTTTTAGAATTTATTATATATTTTATGCCCACTAAGTGCATCTACGATAGTTTTTTGCCCGTATATATTTTGTACGACAGTAATGATACAGTGCTCATTTAAAGAAAAGGAATAAAGTACTTTCTGACTGAGAAACTGTGGTATAAAGGTTCATTATGTTGCTAAATCAACAAGTAAGGTCAAAAGTTGTCAGTAAAAATTCAACGGACCCGTCACAAAACTCGCCCTTGAAGACAAAACCTAGATGGTACTTAAAGTCTCTCATAAAAACAGTTTCGTGTCTAGTACTCGTGAGTACTATTTTTATACTCCAGGGCCTCCAGGGCCTGCTAAAAGCTAGAGAAAAGCAAAGAAAATATACACAAGAAGAATGACAATCATATGCAAAAACGTGTACTCCCGAAAAATCTGCTTAAAACTAAATGGCGTATTACGTATTTGGTCAGCTAATGTCAAAACCGCTACGAAACCGCTATAAAAGTGATGAAAATGTATGGTTAATATAGAAACGTAGTATTGGCATAATATGTACGCAATTTAAGCTTTAGTTCAAATTAGATTTCAATATACGACGTAAAAATTATGTACTCAAAATATTATTTTAAACGCCATCTCTTGAGAACCAAGGGTGTTTTGCACATCCTAACTAATATTATAATTCATTGGAATCATTGGAATATAGCCGCAGTCGTATCAGTACCAATAAAGCTTCAAGGTATGAAAATGAATACGTTCGTCTCGAGCAAAAAACTTCGCTTGCGCGATTCAGGATTCCCTACATTACAGATGTCAGTCCATATAAAACGTCAAAGCATGCACAAAAATGGATCAACACCATCTAGACAAATATAGGAAGTAGCTTTGTCTCTCTGTCTGGATGTTTGTCGCATTACCAGGGCTAAACGGATACACGAGTCTTAAAAAAATTTGATAAAACGGACATAGTATACTTTTATTTTATTTCCACGCGAACAAAGTCAAGGGTAATAACTAGTATAAGTAGTTATAGAATCAATAATTGTTGGAATAAATAGGAAAGCTGGCTGGTGAAGAATGTGAATTTAATCTTTTAAGGAAAACAAATATGATTTTTATAAAAATACAAACTAACAGATCGGACATCAGTCAAGTAACACGATTCTAATAAATTAAATAATTGACAGAAACTTTTTGATTACAACAACTAGGTCGTAATACAACATGCTCCCTCAAAAAGTTAATAGAAATTAACCTGCTCCCTTAATCTAAAGAAGATATACAAAACAGTAAATAGCAGCATAATAAAAACTAGGTCATACCCATACGGTCAAAGCATTTCCGATGTTTTGTAGGTCCTAAAGGCTTAGTTAAAACATCAGCAGGTAACATGTCCGTGGGCATATACTTTAACTCTACTGTTTTATCACTAACCTTCTCACGAATGAAATGGTACTTTACGTCGATATGTTTTGTCCTATTATAATGTACTGGATTCATTGCCAATTTTTGCGCACTCTGACTATCCGTGTACAAAACAATATTATGACACTTACTTGTAATATCGTTTACTAGTCGTTTCAAGTATATCGCATCCTTTACTGCTGAAGCTAAGGCCATGAATTCTGCTTCCGCTGAGGATAGAGCCACTGTAGGCTGCTTTTTGGCTTCCCATGATACTGGACCAGAGGCAAGCTCGAAAAAGAATCCAGTGTATGACCTTCTATCTATTGGACAATTGGCCCAGTCTGCATCTGAAAATCCTGTTATTGAATCACATTTTCCTTTACTGTATGTGATACCACAATCTTTGGTATGTTTCAAATACCTGAGACACCTTTTGGCCATATTCCAGTGAGATTCGTCATAACAAGAGTTAAATTGGCTTAAATAGCTTACAGTATAAGCAATATCTGGACGAGTATTTACAGCCAAGAACATTAAACACCCAATCAATTCACGGTAAGGAAAGTCACCACACTCACCTACACCAGGTTCAAGAGATTTTTTGATCAGCGGGGTGGAGACACCTTTACAATCAGTCATATTGAATTTCTTTAACACTCTTTCAATATAGGTACATTGGGATAACTTTATCCCATTACTATCACGATTAATATTTATTCCTGTAAAGAATTTTATCAATCCAAGATCTTTAATTGAGAAACATTTCTCGATTTGGTTTTTAAAATTGTCAAACGTCATTTTATCTTTGTAAAGAATGACGAGGTCGTCAACATAGCACGCCAAAACCAAAGAGTCTTTGTTCGGAAATCTTTTTATAAAAATGCAGGGCTCCGATGTTTGCTGAAAACCAAGACTAAGCAAGGTCTCCTTGAGCTTCGTATTCCACGCTCTTGGTGCCTGCTTTAAACCATATAGTGATCGTTTCAGTCGACAAACTTTTGATTCTTCCCCTTCCCGAACAAAACCTTTCGGTTGTGTCATATACACTTCTTCTTCTAAGTCCCCGTTGAGAAAAGCCGTATCGACATCAAGATGTTGCACATTATAATCTTCCTGCACTGCGATTGCTAGCAGGGTTCGCAATGAAGAATTGCGTACAACCGGAGCAAACGTTTCGCTATAATCAACACCTTCTTTTTGCCGAAAACAATTTGCTACTAATCGAGCTTTATATTTAACTAGGTTACCTTCTGCGTCACGCTTTTGTTTGTAGACCCACTTACATGGAATACAAGTTTTATTACTTGGTTTGTCTACCAAAAGCCATGTGCCCTTTTTGAGTAGAGCATTGTACTCTTCTTTCATAGCTGATATCCATTTATCTCTATCATCACTAGTGATAGCGTCATGATAACTATATGGATCATCAGATTCCTCATCTAATAGAGTACTATATGAGAAATAGTCCGGAGGTTTGCGTACTCGTGAAGGATATCGTCTTGAAGAATCAACATCTTCCCCAGATCCAATTGAGGAATCTGGAGACAAATTGAACTGCTCACCTGATTGTTGTTCATCGATATCATCGATATCATCGATTTCTACATTATCTTCAGCATCCACGAAAGAAGTATCAGAAGCATCAACATTTACTTCACTATCCCTAGAAGAAGTAGATGGTAAATTTTCTTCTGTTATAACTCCAGATGAAGATGATGGCTGAGAAAATAATTTGACAATGTCAGAGTTCACACTACATGTTGGCGCATTTTTATCCTTCGGTCCAGTGAAATTATTTTCAAAGAATGTTACGTCTCTTGACTTCAACAGCCTCCTAGGACACGACGCATTTCGAAAGAAATAGTTTTGTGGATTATCTGAATATCCTACAAAGATGTG
The DNA here is from genome assembly GCA_947579745.1 of Apocheima hispidaria. NCBI lineage: Eukaryota > Metazoa > Arthropoda > Insecta > Lepidoptera > Geometridae > Apocheima > Apocheima hispidaria. The sequence goes on from OX388162.1 coordinate 7,178,768, forward strand.
TTCTTCTGCTTTCATATCTAATTTGTTCCTTTGACAGGAGGGAACATGAGTCAGTGCTCTACATCCAAAGATTTTTAGATGAGACAAATCAGGTTTTTTGTTAAACCACATTTCATACGGTGTCTTACCAGTGAGAGCGCGATGTGGTGAGCGATTTTTTAAATAGACACTCGTCTCTACTGCGTCTTGCCAGTAAGCTTGTGAAAGTGAACTGTGTGACAATAGCGAACGAGCTTTTTCTACTATGCTACGGTTACATCTCTCACTAACCCCATTTTGTTGCGGGCTGTAAGGTACCGTGGTTTGCCAAATAATACCCTGTGACTGTACAAAATCTGACATTTCTTTGTTGATCATTTCAGTTCCGTTATCGGAACGCATTTTCTTTATTTTTGTACCAGTCTGTCTCTCTATAAAAGATTGGAAAGCACAGAACTTCGACTTAACTTCGGTCTTGGATGACATACAATATAGAAATATAAATCTTGTATAGTCATCAACAAAAATAATGAAATATTTATTACCTTTGAACGAAGTCGTCTGTAGAGGCCCACAAATGTCAGTATGAACCAACTCCAGAGGTGATGTAGCTTTTACGTACTTCAAACTTTTGAAAGGCTTCCTAGCTTGCTTACCCTCTACACAGGGTATGCACGGTTCCTTGTCAACTACTGTGTACTCCACGCCGATAGCTTGACCTTTTCTGAGTAGATCCATTCCAATTCTGCAAAGATGCCCTAACCTTTTATGCCAAAGCTGAAAATCAGAACAGTCAGAGTGCACAAGCTTAGCTGAAACAGTATTGGCCATACTAACTATACAATCTAAAGTATATAGCCCATTACAAACAGAACCTTTAGCTAATATTTCCTTAGTACAGACTTCATCATTTTTCATATTCAAGTTATAGATAATGCAACCTTCTTGGTTGAAAACTACAGAATAACCTTTATCTGCCATAATTTTAACTGATAGTAAGTTACAATTCAAATCAGGAACATGGGCTACATTATCTATTTTATCCGCTAATGAGTCAGTTGAAATAGATACATCACCAACTCCTACAACAGGCACTTTCTCTCCATTAGCCACAGTAATCATTCCACCTTGTACTGGTCGATAACTGCTGAACCACTCACGATGTGGAGTCATATGTATGGTTGCGCCGGAATCAATGATCCATTTCTGATTTGTCAGGGATGGTGTCGAAAGAGTCATTCCCTCCATAGCAGCCTGGTCCACCTTCTCATCTTGAAGAGAATTTGTGCTTCGAACTTCTATGTTTGGTGACACAATCAATGCCGCCTTCTTGTCATTTTTAACTGGACAATTTGGGCTTTTGTGACCTGGTTGCTTACATTTATAACAGATTATAGGCCTTTTCTTTTTAGTAATTTGAGACTCCTTTGATCGTAGTGCAACCACCTCTTCCTGATGAGGGTCTTTTGACACTTCATTTAATAATCTAGTTTTGACCAGTTCACTACTTACATCAATATTGGAATTCTCTAGGGCCATAATCAGCGGTTCGTATTTTGAAGTCAATCCTCCGAGAATAATCGCTGCCAAAGAGCCGTCATCGATTTTCTTTCCGATGTCGTCAAGATCTTGAGCTGTACTCATAATGGCGTTGATATATGATTCAATGTCTTGAAAGTCAGTCAAAGAATATTTGTACAACTTACGCTCTAGCGACAGTCGTCTTCCCATGCCTCTATCTTCATAAGCTTTCTGCAGAGCAGTCCAAGCTTCTTTTGCACTTTTCGAAGATCGTACATGCGAAATTGCACTTCCGTCTACAGTAAGGCAAATTTTTGATAATGCCTTCTGATCGTTTCGTAATCGTACCTCTTCCGACGACTTATCTGAATCACCATACCCAACTATAGCAGTCCAACACTCCTCGTGAATGAGTAGCATACGCATTTTGAACTTCCAAGTTGGATAACCATCTCGGTTTCTCAACATTTGAATTCCGTGAAAATTTAAGCTGTTGTTCTTCTCCATAACGCTTTCCTCGTGCTGATAACGTGTTGGAATAAATAGGAAAGCTGGCTGGTGAAGAATGTGAATTTAATCTTTTAAGGAAAACAAATATGATTTTTATAAAAATACAAACTAACAGATCGGACATCAGTCAAGTAACACGATTCTAATAATTTAAATAATTGACAGAAACTTTTTGATTACAACAACTAGGTCGTAATACAACAATAATTTTACTGGGATATTACTTACTAAAGCAAAGATTTTCTTACTATGTAGCGTTTTCATTACGAATGAGTTAACATGGTTTTCTATTTCAAGTCAAGCACGTGTGACGATCATGTTGCAGTTTAAAGGACATCTTAAATCCTTATCAATACTACAATCGGGTTATAAATCTTTCTATGGGCATTAGCACTCTTAGTATAATTTCTCTATGGTAAAAGATAGGCGCGAAGGTAGTTGTTGAAGCAGCAACTACTTTTCGCTTTATACAGCATGGTCCAAACGGTGACGTCAATCCGAACAATTTAGGTTCCTTATTGCAAGGGATTCACGAAAATACCCCGTGTACTATAAATACAACTAAATATACATATCAATGTTAATTTTTAAGATGTGTTATTAATTTAATTCAAAAATCCCATTTCATTACAAAATAAAGCCATTCATATAAAAATCCTAAGGAAATTAAAGGAATTATTAACTCCTAAAATACGAAAAATCGTAGAACATACACGAGGTATATTTGTGAAGCCCTTGGTATGAAGAACCTAAATTTTTTTCGGTTTGACCAGCCTTTATAAGGAGTAGCTGCCGGTCATGATCTTATCAGCGATACACCAGTTATTCTGTGTTAAACAAGATACAACGAATCCTTATGCTAAAAAATACTTTATTTCGCAAGTTTATCAATATCAGTTTGGCTGTTTCGTGATAAATCACAGAATATAATAGTATAATATCGCATAACGAGGTTGTTGTTCCGCCAAAAATTAACCATAGTTGGAGGAAAGCGTGGGTTGCAGGGACTGCGACCAAGAGTTGCCATTGCCTATCTCAAAGTTATGCCTACTCGATCGTACCAATAACCCAATGAGAGTACATTTTTATACGACTGTTCTGACATATGAATGGTGTGCATTGATCGTTCTGAAAAGTAAACCCAATGCCTTTTTGTTACTTTTTCAGTCAAAATTACTTTTGAATCTTTAATTATTTTTAGCCGACTACGCGAAGCTAAACGGAGGGTTATGATTTTGACCCTTGAGTGTTTGTGTATGTATGTTCATCTGTCCCCTCATAAACTTCTGAATTACGCTTCATAATTTGACAAATGAGGTATCGAATAGACGAAAATACATGAACTAAAACCCAGTTCTAGTAGAGATATTATTTGAATTCATAATTCAATATCTGCCCATCCGGGAATCGAACCCTAATCCTAAAGTAATAACGCCTAAGGTCATAGTGCCAATATTATAGTTGAGATGGATAGTCTGATGGGTTTTGATATAATATGTATCTCATTTTATCGACACAGACCCTACATGTAATGCCTGTGACATAGTTCCTTTACAGATTTTCTAATTTTCAAAATAACATATTTCTGTCTATTTTATGGTGACTTTTTCAAACAACGGGCGCTAAATGAGCAATCCTACAATTTATAAACTACTAAAATCTCGTAGGGACTCGCAAGGCGCATGCGCATGCAATGCGCGATTTCTCCGTTTACGTATTGGTGGCGCTTGAAGAGGCAGACGGGCCCTTCAGCGTTGTCCATACATATGGCAATGTGTAATCTCGTTTATGAAGCCGTCGTGCGGCGCGTGTAGAATGACGTGGACGTGCTCTGTTGCGAGTACCGCTATTTATCAAACAAAACGCTCATGAAAAGTTTCTACATGAACACTCTCTTAAATTAGCTTTTGGTTGATTTGCCCTTGCGACGCGACGCTGCACGCCCCACGCCTCCTTGAACGAGCCCTAAGCCATAGGCTTCTACTTCGTGTACTGCACCCATACTGACATGATTAACATACCCAAAATTGAAGCGTAAAGTGGCTGACCTTTCGGTTTTACAGAATGCAATACCGTGAGTGTGCACAATATTTGCATGACCTAATCCTGCCATCGCCGTTTTTCTACTCCACCAACACAGATTTTATGGTGGAAATATTGTTCATACCAGGTTCAAAGGCCATAAGCATTTCCAATCCACCTTCTTAGTCAACAACAACAGAGGTGTGGAACTAATTACCTGTCTACCTTTCCAAACAGGTACAATCCGGGATTGTTCAAGAATATAGTGAATAGGTACCTAAGATGCAGCACGCTTCTACATCTACGGCCATGTCTTTGCTTTCCAGCAGGGCTAGCATCCAAACTCCAAGACCAAGATCGTAATACCGAAATCCGAAAGAGAACGAAGGTTCGAGATGTTGAAATAGCGGTAATGAATCTTAAGTGGAGCTGGGCAGGACACGTTGCTAGGTTCAGAGATGACAGGTGGAGTAAGGCTGTAACAGAGTGGTAGCGGAGGCAAGGTAGACGGAGCGTTGGCCGTCCAGCTGCGAGATGGGTCGACGATATCGTCACCATCGCGGGTCGAACCTGGACTAGATCGGCCCAGGACCGAGGCAGATGGCACAGCAAGAGAGAGGCCTATACCCAGCAGTGGGATAAAGAAGGCTGTGGATGATGATGATGAGGACTAGCATTTCTCTACTCTGCGTGTCGTGAAAAATGAGACAAACGTATACAATAATAATCTTAGCCGTGTGCCCAAAAAAAAAGATTTTATCGCGGTGCGCATGCTCATCAGCAGGCATGCATGGTAGCATGCATGCCTGCTGATGAGATATCGGATAACTGCTCAAAAACTCACTTAAACTAGCTTGCCCACACTACTTCGCTTGCATAGGCTGCAGTAATTAAACAACCCATTTCATCTGTTTAGGGGTTGATTTTCGGGTTGGCTACTAGAGTTAATTTTTGTGTACCAGATACATTGAAATAACTTGTTACGGAATTGGGTTACAAACTTAACATTGGCATACTGTCATCAAAATTTTATTCCAGTCACAATAACACATAATTGCGGCCTTTCCCGAGTGAATTTAATTCCAGATACGTGAGAAGAAAATTTTATTCAGTATTTGCTGTTCTAGTAAATAAGCTAGAGTGAAATTTATAATATTATTACACTAAAATATGAGGTAAATAGCTGTTACAATGAAGAGTAAATTTGATAGATTAGAATTAATATTTAGTTTATTAAATAGATTTAGAATTCATAATTATTAAATTTAATTAATTGACTAATAATAATAATAGGTATTTCGTAAAGATTGGGCAAATTGACCTTTTAAATGGCACCGACACCATGATGAGTACAAGACGAAGCATTATTAATTCACTCAAAAGTGAGCCACGAGTAGCGGAGTATCACACGCACAATATTGGTGGTCACAAAGGTGAAAAAGAAACTAGCATTGTCATTTTTAGGTGCTTTCTTATAGTAATCAGAAAACAGGCACTTTTTCCATAAAATTTTCTTCTACCAGACCGTGAAATTACACTCTTTTATTTAATTTTGTAGGATAATATTGAAAAAAAAATTTTATGAAACAGCCGCGTAATCAGTAAGAAGACGTTTATGGTAGTTATTAGTTATTTAGGTTTATTAGTGGCTCTTCTGCAGAGCCCGCCTGGGGAAGTACCACACCTTTGCCAGTTATTCAACCGCCAAGCAGTAGTGTGCAAACATTACTGTGTTCTCGATTGACGGGCACTATATCCAGCGTAATTACTGGGCATAAAGAGATTTAACGTATAATATGGTGACGAGCGCAGTGTATTGCCGCTCATGGTTTTAAACTGTTGAAACAAAAAATTCTGGGTGGCACTGAATTGTTATGGGCAGACGTGAAGCTTAACATCAGGTTAGCGAACCGCTCGTCTCGTCACCGAGATAAAAAAAAAATGACACTATCTTATCACACATTTCTTGCAAAGTTTAAGTACAAGGTTGGTTTTTTATGATTAAAATTAAATTAAAAGTAAGTAAGTATTTAATACTACAACCAAAAACAAAGTATTTTGATTTGAAAATAAGTTCCTAAGTAGGTACATATTAATATACCATAAGATATAAATATCGTACATTGTTATTGACTTGGTTCCTGCATTGACTTGCATTGCCTTCCTGCCCGAAAGAGTCGTTTTAGAAGTAGGAATTGCGGCCGCAGCCACCTCGTTGGATTCAAAGTCCCAAATTTCCTATCTCGTTGGCAGAACAAGGTCACAATTGCGGACCTATTGATGACCTACCCACGAGAAATCTTGGGAATCAGTATTAATAATAAATGTATTAATATCGTCCAGATATTAATACATACAGTCGTAATAACCTGATAAAACGCGTTTGGTCAATTTAGTTTTAGTATTTAGGTTTTAGAATTTGAGATCTATCGCGACGATAAGCCCCACCGCTGTCTATCTTCTTCCACTAGGAGCGATTGCTATCAGCTGTCGTAACAATCTGAGCTTTATTCCACACTTTACCGTCCTTTACACGGACTTCTTCTCCAGGGGATAATGTAGACAAAGGCATCGTGCTTCTATCGTAGTACCGCTTTATTTTATCTATTTTCCCATGCCACACATTACGGAATAGTTTCGATTGTATGCCTAGTATTCAGCGACTTGCCCACTATCAGTGGTGCCCGTGAATAATTTTCACCTGTAACTGGGGTATTTCTGAAGTTGAGCAATGCTAACTGCCTTTCAGATTTATCGTCAGTGACTTTCTTTAGTAAATTAGTAAATGCTTCACTGGCAGAACATGCCGTTCAGCTAGTCCGTTCGACCGTGGATAGGTATAGGGATGTGAATTTCCATTTTTTGTGAATTCGGAGAATTCTTCCTTTATAATGTTTGTCCCGTTATCTGTGACGTTCTCGGTATTCCGAAACGGGAAAATATACATTTCATATAGTAATTTCGTTTCACTCATCACATTAGGTAAATAAATCACATCTACGAACTTCGAGAAATAATCGACAACCAGTAAGAAATAAAGTTTATTTAATTCAAATTCAATTGCGAGTTCCTCCCACGCCAACTGCGGGTGCGGAACGAGCTTACGCCGCGCTGCAGCGCGATGCCACTGGCAAGCCTCGCAACGTTCTACGTACTCCTCGATCTGGAACCCATGCCAGACCAAAAATGGACTCACATGCAAGTTTTTTTGCATTTTTCAATTCCTAGATGTTCTTCACTTGTATATTATACGAGTTTACATATCTTTACGAAAATTGCTCGGGATTACTTCAAAGTTGGTGGTATTTCATTCAGTGCTTTTGTAAAAATCATCTTGAGTGGTTTATAATTACTCTCAACCGTGATCTCACTATGACTGGTGAGACCAATATATGAATGAATAAATATGTTGGTGAGATGTAACGGAACCAAAAAATATAGCAAATTTTTATATTTGTGCCCACCGTGTCTCAGTAGGCGTGAGACCACGCTTGCTCTGATGACCGGGAACTAGAATACGGCATCGATATAGTTGATAGTAGGTTTTAGTAGGAGCCTACTAAAACCTCTGGGAAGAGGACTTCTGGACTCGGGGGTGATTAGAGGTGGGGCTCTAACCGTCTACCTAAATGAGCCCGGCGAGTGGCTGAAGCTGTTGTAGGTGGAGGCGTCTCAGGACAGCTTGTAGCTGTCCCGGAAAGAGCTGAAACGTAGTGCTGAAGGCTCCGGTGTGTTCTCTTGGAGATCCCGGAGGCTTCGGTCAAGCAACAAGGCAGACCACCAGGTGGGTTTTAGTGGGTATACTCCCACATAGCCCGGCTGCATCCAAAAGCAAGTCGGGCATTTTGTCCAAAAAAAAAGGCGGGAAAGTACGCACTGCAGATAAGATATATGCGACGTTCCAGCCGCCCTGTAAGAGACACTATCCTTGACAGTTCGCGTCGATGGACAGGATCATGGCTGTGTTCACGTGGAGAGTAATAGCGCAACACAGGAGCTACACTTATCGCTTTCTTTGATTGTCCAAAAGCCTCGTCATGTACATACAACCATTCAAACACGAGTTTTCAGAACTATTACGTATTTCTTCCAATTTTATCTCGGCTATTTTTAAAGTTCAGAGATATTTTTGCTTCTGTCTCGCTTTTCTATTTTCGCGAGTATTTTCGTAAGCATTAATAAAAATTTACGACAGTGACACCTTTCCTAATGTTTCTAGGTAAATGACTCATGGCACATATTTCCTCACTTTTGTGATAAATAAATTCATTTGCAATATTTTAATTATTGTTATACATAACAAAAAACAAATGATAATAACACTACCAAGTTTTTTGATATCATGTTCTTTAAGACAATAATTCTAAGTCAATTATAATCTAATCTGAGCATAGTAAAGCGCCAATTAATTGCCTTAATATTAACAGACAGTGATATTTATCCGGTACGTACGACGGTGTTTGAAGTAAAGCTATGTACACATTTTATATTCAAGCGTACTGTTTTCTATTAGTAATTTTAAAGACTAGCAGTGCCCCGCGCTTTCACCTGCTATCCTAAAGAAACCGTTTATTTATTTTTTTGCGTATAAAGTAGCCATTATGTTAATCCAGAATGAAAGCCTCCTCCTCTGACATGAAAAGAGCAATAAAAGTTTTGTCGTTTGGTTGTCACAGCAGGTTTTTTTTTAAAGCCTGTTCATGTATGGTATATTATCGACCAAAGTTTCACATTTGTCGTCGACAAAAGCATTTGTATCGATTCATAAAGCAAAATTTGAAGTTTTTCATCGACAAAAATGCACAATTTATCCAAATGGCAAATTTGTACTTGCACTGCTGGTGTAACTAAAATCGTCGAATTTAATTCCCAGATTCATTTTATTGCAAGAAAATTAAAAACGACGTTTCGATAAAATAATTTTAAATTGGATAACAAGTCATTGCACACCTTTATTATAATCCTCATAAATTCAAACAAGAAATTTGCTTGCTCAGTCAAAACATATTACGCGGACTGGATCTATCCATCACTCAAGGTAAATTGAATACCTTACCCACGCTCCATCTGCTCGGTGATAATATTTTAGGGTTTTTTACAAAATCAGAAATACGTGACGTTACAAAAAAGTGGACGACCTCATATTTTATGTAGTTTTAACGACTTCCGAAAAAACGAGGTTCACAATTCGACAGTTTTTTTTTTACGTTGGTTACCTCTGAACCCAGTCATTTAATTTTATAAACTGATCTGAATTCTTGTAACATAAACGGCTTGACAGATTTTGAAAATATGATATACTGTTTCGTGCAACTCCTTTTTATATCCGGATTGACATGCTTTCCTGAGCAGTTTTCCATTAGGCATTGTCAATTTAGTTTTTTCATCGTCAAGAGATGGCGCTCTCGTAACTTTTAGTATTTAGTTTTTGAACTTTATCATGACAGTGGACATCCTGTAAAATTATGTGTTATTTAATATATTTGTGATAGTTAAGTATATTCATTTTCACCCAACCAAAACTACTCATTCAATCGTGTAATAAGAAAAAACCAATAACAAAAGTTTGTCATATCACGTCATGGAAAGTTTTAAAAGAAGTTTTCAAAACTGTCGCCAACGCCATCTAGCGAAAGATAAATAATTCTAAAATGATACTTGGCTCATGACTTTCAATTTATCTGATAGAGATTACAGATCAGATAGAGCTGTCAAATAATTTAAAAATCAGTTGTAAATTATGTTCATAAATACAAATACATTAACTAACTCCAGCAATAAAAACCCAACCCAAACACATTATTGTAGAAATAGCGTATTTTATGTCTTTCTGGTCTAATTCCCGTCCATTAAAGTACTATTATAGCTGCCGGTTGATCTCTTATACTGAAATGTATTGCAGGAAGAGGAAATTGGTTTTAGTGCAACGTTAAGTGAAGAATTTACGACATTATTGGAACTCTATTCGAATGGGATGAAAATTGGTCAGAATCAATAAAGGCGACCGCCTTTATTGATTCTTGACCAATTCTGTAATTTCAAATAATGGGCTTTCTGTGATGTTGAGTGGTTGTGTATTGTCATGGTTTCAAATGTATATTATGTGTGGTTTTATCTGTAACTAGCTGATGCCCGTGGCTTCACCGGTGCTGTGAACAAAACATAGCCTAGCACTCAGTGATAGTGTAGCTCAAACTGAATCTATAATATCCAATCTGTTTCCTGTTCTTTTTTTTTTTATCCTTTTCTAATCGGGGTGTGTTGTGTTGTTATCTTTTCGCCAAAATATTACGTCTAGTATAATAATAGAAACTAGTAGTTCTGCGAACAGTAGACCTCACAAGCACAAACAAGTGTTTTGCACAACCTTAATTCTACAATTTCGTAGTTTGTTTTGTTGTCGACGATTTTTGGTTGGACGGGTAATTCTCCATCAATAAAAAAATTGCTTTAATCACTCCATTTATTTATTATTCTATTATTATTATTATTTGTTTTGTTTGATTATAATTGTGATATTTTAATGTAATTGGCCTGACCGTTTTATGTCTCAATAAATAAATAAAAAATAAAAAAAATATATGCGTATACTGCGTTTGTATGGTGATCGTATTGCTGCTAAAACGCTGTGTGCGACCGCTTGTTAGTAAAAAGGTTATCCAAAAGGTTATCATCAAGTTATCCCTATCAAAATGAACACATTAATTACCATTGTTTTGATTGTTTATGTGTGTACATACACATACAGACATACACAGGCATACAGAGATTTAACATCTAACATCTCAGGGTGACGAGCGCAGTGCATTGCCGCGCATAGTTTTGAACTGTTGAAGTTCAAAATTCTGGGTGGCACTGAACTGTAATGGGCAAGCTTAACGCTTAATATCAGGTGAGCGACTCGCTCGTCTCGTCACCAAGTAACAAAAAAAAAGGAACTAACATAAAAACTAAAGGTCATAAAATATTAACCTAGCCTATTAACCTTGATTCGACTGAAATCGCAATTTGACCCATTTAAGCGTATTTGGTATAGTTCTCAATTTGTCCAGTTTAAATTGTGGTTGGTCTTATTCCCGTGAACCAACAGCAATTTTATTAATTTAATATTTAGGGTAGGCATTAAACATTAAACTAATCAGGTGAGTTTGTGGGCGGTCCAATACGCAATTCCAAAACGACTTTCATTGGCTTTCCTAATATTAATTTGTTTTAATTTTTTTCCTGTTTTTTTCTAACAACCATATTTCGTTTTTAGGCTTCCCTACCTAAACCATTAAGCATTCAGCATTAAGTCATCGTGATATGTAAATTAATATTTTTGGTTGTCTTTTTTTTTACCTACTCTTATGTTTTACTAATTAACCATCATACAATACCGTAAATATATTGTACCTTTGGTGGCGCGGAACCCGCAGACGCGAGCCCGACTCGCACAACGTTTTTTTTTCCAGCATTTATTTGTTTTCTTTTTAATTTTCCTAGCTTTTCCTTTGTTTGATATTCGTTGGTATTCCTTTTCATTTCGTGTTTGACCAAATATCCTACTAAAAACCAATAAAAACCAAACAACACCATTGTTTGACCATTGGAACAAATGCGTTAAGTGCTTTGAACAATATTTTATACGACGTATCTTATACAAGTATCGGTAAATTAGTATCAGTACTGCCTTCATAACGTCAAACCCAAAGGATTACTACTTCCTTATAGATATACATGTACACAGGTACTTACGGCTTATAAGTGCTTTTAAATGCCATTTCAACTCCGTGAAAAGAATCGTTTTGTCGCTGGTATTTTAGTTCAGAATTTCCTACACATTATATTGACATTATGAAACATAGGCATCTAGCTGGGTGCACCCCCAATTACAGGAGAACACGTCATGCTCATGGAGGTTCGACTTAGACTAAACTAAATTGAGAATATTTTTTTACTACTTACATAACTTACTCACTCTTACTACTCTTACTTTGTTTTCCCGCGGTATAAGAATCGTTTTTTTTTCTAGGATAAAAAATATCCAGGGTATAAGACACTTCAGTACAAAATTTCGTCCAAATCTGTTCAGCTTTTAAGAAATTGAGTAGGAACAAGAATAAATAATTACAAACAGTCTTTTGCTTTTATAATATTAGTGTGACCAGTAGTAGCGATTTCAACCACGATTTGATTAGCCTATGTAATAAATCAAAGAAACGTATATTTTTTCCGGGCTAAAAGTGGCCTGTGGCGATGTATACCTTAGCTAACTCGATACCAAATTTCTTCTCAATATATTCTGTCGTTACGAAGTTACACACAAACTCTTTCATTTAAAATATTGGTCTTATTATAGTATGATGTAATTAGTGTAATTTGAAAAAAACCCACATTTTTCATACTTAAATTTTGGATTCTGAATTTCTGTATAAAATACAAAATATGATAAACTCTTGAAGTGCTTTTGTGCTTCCGGGGAGCAAGCGTTTGTAACACACTTTTTTATTTTAAACAATCACTGTGAAGTATCTGTGTTGTGTGTACGAGCACAAACGTATATTCCGAACAAATAAAAGTAATGGATACACATAACCCAGTTTTATAAGAACAAACAGAACAATCAACACAGAGCCCAAAATTCAATCAAGATAAACAGATCAATTTCTTGTGGAATCGTTGTTGTATCTTATACAAAACATAACCCTTTGTTTTAATAATCCCCGCCCTAAATCACCAAAACCTTGTTTAAATTGTGTGCTTTATTCTCGTTTTGTTTGTTGCAGCAAAGCGAAGAACTCCTTTCTGGAATTTTCTTCTTTGGGATGTCAAACAGTCTAGTCAACCCAGTGATATATGGAGCATTTCACTTGTGGCCAAAGAAGAAAAAGTTTCATCGACATAGTGACAGGTAAAATATGTTTTTTTTACTTACCGACACCAGACTTATCCAAGATAAGTTGCAAACGTCTCAACTAATGTTACTCACACACACACACACACACACACATACCACACACACACATACACACACACACTCACACACAATCACACATTTCATCGCGGCGACCCTGACTCTTACGAAGACTTGAGTATCGCAGCGATGATACGCTCTTACACCCTCTCACATCAACACTTACCTGACACTTGACATGACAGAAAAAAACACTCTAAAATGTAATATTTCAATAGAACCTTTTATTGTATACCCTCAGTCTAAAACCAGCTTTTTTTTAAAATTTTTTTTTTTTTGTCTGATGAGATGAATTTGCGTTGCCATTTTGAAGGCGTTAAAATCGTATCTCAAGTTAAATATCTTTAGTCAATTTGCTAGAACACAAGAACGCTTTCAAGACACCGCTCCAGGGAGCGAGTGCGTGTGGACACGAAAGAACGGTCTAAGATATGATATTTATGTTGTCGTATAGGCGATAACAGGTGTAACGTAAAAAGTGTTTTGACCCTTAATAGAAATGGGATCGATTAGGATTAAATAAAAACTACTTATTCGTTATCCATTAATAAAGTTTCGTTAAAAACGATGTGTATCCTGATCCTTTTATGAAATTAAAATTGGTTGTTTCGCAGTAAGAGATACAGATAACTTTAGTCCGACATGACTAAAGTTATCTGACAAGATTGGTTTTATTAGCGGTAGAATAGAATGGACGCCAATGACATGAACCAGGACATAAATCAAGCCTTTGTCTGGATTCTCTGCCACCAGCTGCGGAACCACTAAAATGTTTACTAGCAAATAAATATGGGACTGACATTATTTGTTTTGCCTGAAACTATTTGCGCCTTATTCTCTGCGAATGATTGGTTTATTGGCTTAGCTCTAGCATTACTATATACTAGCATTTGTTATAGTCTATTAAAATTATTTTGGCACGACACAAATTCCCTTTGAGCCTAAGTTATTGCACGGCTATTAGATTGAAGCCTTTTTTTAAATTGACTTTTTAGGAATCTTAATTGAGACATTATTTTGTAAATCCGCTATAAGAATTTTTAAAGCATATTATTTTCTGTAAATATAGTGCAGAAAAGAAATTGCAAATAAGGTTAAAAACTTATCACGTTTAAGCCTAATTTTACTGAGCAACTGATAAAAGAGGTTGAACCAGATTATGCACATATTATAGCGAGCCCCGACATAGAGCCTGAGCAATAAGCAGTCATGTTTTAAACATTTCCTCTGTTTTAAAACTTCGTATATTCCACGAGGCAAAATTGAATGTTTCATGATTACGAAGAAAATTTGAGGAAATAGCGAATGAGTTATCAATAATAGACTTTTCTTAGAAATAATGTGCCACACCTTTTACATCAATTGTATCATAAATAGGTATTTGTTTGTTTTTGTATCTACAGTATTACCACTGCAATATTGCGCATAAAGTACAATAGTAATAGTAGCAATAGTAGTAGTAGTTTGGGCGGGAACATCAACAAAGATCAACAAAGAAATTCAACATCAACATCAACAAAGAAATCATGGCGCGTCATTGTATTATTTTCCATAACTTGTGTTATATCGAGTGTTCATGTTTAAAAACTGTGGATTTTTATCCAATAAGTGATCGTGTTGGTGATTAGTATAATGTCGTGAAACATGACTTTTCGTGTTGTTTCCAAAACTCCATATTAGAAACCCTAGTAAAGTCTCTACCACTTTACTGGGGCATGACTTGGATATGACAGTCCAAGTCGCAAAGTAACGCCTGATTCAACTGACTACTTTTACATCAATAATGAAAAATTACGCATATCTAGATACTATTAAAAAAAAACCTATTAAATTAATATCTATATTATTAACACCCTTCTGGTTTAGTTGGTAGCGCGACTGCCTAGTGACAGAAAAATTATACGATAAGAATGACAATCTCTAAAATAGTTACCCCCGGAAAGACAGCATAAAACTAGAGATTACGTATTTAGACAACTGATGCTCAAACCGCTATAAAAGCCGATGAAAATACTTTATTTTTCTCGATTTCAGTGTTGCTACGAGTAGTTAACAATGAGTACAATAGTGTACCCCCGGAAAGACAGCATAAAACTAGATATTACGTATTTAGACAACTGATGCTCAAACCGCTATAAAAACCGATGAAAATACCTTTTTTTTCTAGATTTCAGTGTTGCTACGAGTAGTTAACAATGAGTACAATAGTGTACCCCCGGAAAGGCAGCATAAAACTAGATATTACGTTTTTAGACAACTGATGCTCAAACCGCTACAAAAACCGATAAAAATACCTTTTTTTTCAGATTTCAGTGTTGCTACGAGTAGTTAACAATGAGTACAATAGTGTATCCCCGGAAAGACAGCATAAAACTAGATATTACGTATTTAGACAACTGATGCTCAAACCGCTATAAAAACCGATGAAAATACTTTATTTTTCTAGATATCAGTGTTGCTACGAGTAGTTAACAATGAGTACAATAGTGTACCCCCGGAAAGACAGCATAAAACTAGATATTACGTATTTAGACAACTGATGCTCAAACCGCTATAAAAGCCGATGAAAATACCTTATTTTTCTCGATTTCAGTGTTGCTACGAGTAGTTAACAATTAGTACAATAGTGTACCCCCGGAAAGACAGCATAAAACTAGATATTACGAATTTAGACAATTGAAGCTCAAGCCGCTATAAAAGCCGATGAAAATACCTTATTTTTCTCGATTTCAGTGTTGCTACGAGTAGTTAACAATGAGTACAACGATCATCACTATCATCCTGCCTCTTGTTCCTGTTTCCTTTCTCCACTGCTTCCTTCGTGGTTTTTTGTTTTTTATTTCTCTGTCAGTCGTCATCTCAACATTTACTTCCCTCTCACGCTTATCTTTCTTTTTAATATCTATCACAGTTTAGCCACGCCTTTATTATTAAGTCTCCCATAAACCTAAATCCACGGCAGATTCCAAATTCCAGGCCAAATCTCTTGATTAAAATGTATAATTTTCCTTACAGAGAGTCTGGCGGCAATCACGCATCTCTAATGCGACGTGGAGACAACACTTCATCGGTCAGGCTAACCACGGTCCGGTCCCTGAGGTCCTCAGCTAAATACTCCAACGGGCACAACGTCAGCTTGTTATAACCAAAGCGGAGACCGATCGACAGAGTCATCCACGAGGAAAGTTTCACGGAAGTGCAAGCTGTCGGTCAAATCAATTGTGTAGTGTGTATCGAAATGAGACGTCTAAACGAACTGAAGTTGGACACTCGTGTGTAATTTAAAATAGAACATATAAATTGATGTAAATACAATTTTTCTTGATGTGACGTTTTAAATGAGATTATAGCGTTAAATAAATTATTGTATAGTGTGTTGTGCGTTAATTGGAGTAGCTAACAGTGAACCTCGTAGGTTAAAATGAACATAATATGAGGGCTTGGACTACATTTTTGAAGAATTAACAAGCTAGCAATCTTGACACCCAATGTAACGCTGTAGTTAGCATACGCTTAGTATATATTTTATATTAGTAGTATAGGGGAACATCTGTTATCTTGAGAGTTGAAAGGCAGACATTAATTATGTTAGGAAAATTTTACTTATCAAATAAATAAGACTTCATATTCAGATACTAAACAACAATTACGAATAGGCTCTGGACGGGACTGATATAATTTTTTTGAGATTGGTGAAAGCTACAATCCTTTGTTTAAAATTGTGTTAAGAAGATATCGAACAATGAGCACAATGTTAAAAAAAAGGTAACTAATGCTCTAGCAATCTATACTCGTGAACATCTTAACCACACCGTTATCTTTAGTCATACTATAGTAAAGCTGCGCTACGAATCAATTTTACCTTTTTACAATGTTATTGTAGCAGTCAGAGTGCTTATTAGCGCGGCTCAGGTGTAATATTGCATCGCATAGATCCGAAGTTTTTACACTCGTCACCTATCCCTTTGTGAGTTTGTAACCTTTTCACGAGAAAGCGTCTGAAAAGAAATAATAATAGTATAAAGTCCGTAAAGATATTCAGAAGGAAGAAGCTTAGTTAGCATCACGAGGTTGGATAATGTTTACTTTAAAAAACTGCAAGCAAGTTTATAAAACTGCGAAATAAGTTAGTTTTTGTTTAATTTTAAATAGATATTAAAGTCCTTGCCCAAGACGTTATCACAAAAGAAAAAGACGGAAATGGGACACTAAGCGGGAGAAAGGTTATTTAAATTGTAGAGAAGGCCAGGTTAAAAGATAAGGAGGATATCTGGCTTGGACATTTCTGTTGACAAGGTAGTGTAGATCTAAAAAGGAGTAACGTCTCAGTTATCTTGCGTTACCGAGATGGTTTTTTGCACATGGCGATCAAATATTGTTCTAATATCTACGCTAAGAACTTAACTCTATGGTAGCATCCTAGCTATAGCTGAGGGAAGGCTTTGGCGGCGCCAGATCGTGCGATAGCTTTCGCTACCTAATAAGTGCATGAATGGAATTAAATTTATCATTGACGACTGTCAAACTGAGGTTTGAAGGGTGCAAGCCCGATTGATTCTATCCCTAAAGAACGCTAATAACTCTATTCCAAAACCGAGCTAGGCAAGAACCTAGGCAACCGTGCTACATCTTCGGCCACGTCGTCGCTTTTCATCAGGTGAGATTGTGGTCAATCGAATGCCTAGACCGATGTAAAAAAATTACATACCTAACCAGATTGATTTTTTAAGTAGCTATGGAACATACTAAGGCGTTCTGCTAATCCTGATTGTTGATGATTGTGATCGTGAACGTTTATCGTTATCACAAAAGCACATTTATAATTTTTCTTTGTAAGGAGCAACTCTTTTTGTGGCTTTATAGCTGTTGTGATGATGTGACTGATGTTTTAGCCTCAGACTTTTAGTTGTGTCTGAAGTTATGCTTCAGATGGATTCTTTTTGATAGAACGTAATAACGGCAAGTATTTTTGATACAAAAAGACGACCAAAGAAATTCAAAGGTACTATTGAAAAAATATTCATAATTGCAAAAAAATACGAATTTCTAGGATCTCGAGCAAAAACACACAGCGAGATAAGTTATTCAATATCTATATAAGTAGATATAATAATTATGTAATAAATATGGACCAACTATGGGTCTCGAGTTTTTTAGGGTCGAGAAACTTGAAATTCAATAAAATGTTATGGATTTTTGTGGTTGTCTTTTTTTACCAGAAATATATATTTGCTTACATACTACCCTTACAAAAGTAATCGAAAGCCCGGTGTAAATAATGAAGTAAGAGTTCAGAAACGGAAAATAGCAGGGTATTGCGGTTTGTATCGATTTCGACGACGAAATTTCCTTGATCAAACAATATCGGTGGCCTTTATATTAAATTCACTACAATAAGGGTCCGGATATTCAACAGATTCGAATACAAAGGGTATATTGTTACAATTTAATTGTTATAGCTTACGTTGCGACGATGGTTGTTGTAATTGATCACGTAAATTTGAAAGCTAAATTATTGTTTTCCTATTATTACTTTCAGGGTTTGAAATTACAACTTATTCAACTTCATCAGAAGTAAAACAAACTGGAGTCGTGTCAAGGCCTTAGGCGGCGTCTTAATAGAACGCTATTAACAGGACGTGCGTCAAGGCCCTGATACTGCACGTCCTGTTTATAAAAGCCTTCAGATGAAGTTGAAGATAATAAGTTTTTGGTGCATCAACCTTTAGTTTTATAGATCTTTGGGTTGGAGTGAAGAGGTATATAATATTCTATGTTCGACCATATCGTTTATGAACAAGCGAGTTGGTTGGTAGTGGTCAAACAAGAACATAATTATACGCGATAGAAAAATCTATTATTTTATTGAACATGATAAACACCAACATAATTTACGTCAATAATACATCTTTGTTAGAAGGTAATAATAAATAGCAACATGCTAAGCGTCAACACAATTATACAGGTGCAGACTAAGGACGGGTTGCACCATCTAGGTTAACTTTAAATTTCAAGTTCAAGTTCAATTTATTTTTGCCATAGGAACACAAGTGTACACTTAGCCATATACACAGTCATAACTGCAATTAAAACTCCTGTTAAGTAGTAAAATGTGTTGCACCATTTTAACTGTGGTCAAAATGACGGATAACACAGTTGGCAATACTTCATGGTGAAGGTTAAAGATAAGCTTAATTTAATTATAACTAACAGTATTTTTTTTATGGGATTATGGTGTAACCCAGCCTAAGTACATGCAACAACGATGCGAATTATAGTTAAATAATAAATTGACGATGATTTAAAGATAATTTGTAAATAAGTATACATTGAGGCAGCTTTATTCGACATCGTCCATGTCATCCTGACAGCTTGACTTGGTCTCATCATCATCGGCAACATAATCTACATCATAGGAGCAGCTATGCCAGCAGCCCAGAGCCTCGCTCCAGTATTTCAAGGAGCTGGGTTGGCTTGGGTAAGCGCTGGCAAGAGGAAATGCACAATACACCACATGCGGGACGTCAGTGCATGACTTATCGCCCCCATCTCGAATAAGACGAGTAATACATTGTATGGAAAAATAAATGCAGAGAAAACTATACTATTTACTAAAACTAGAAAATGTTCTGCAAATTGATAATTTAAACTTGCCTGCGCCACCAGACGCTGAAGCGATACCAGCCATACCATACTAATACCATACCAGCGATACCATACTAAGCTATTTGTCAACGTGTATAATGATCCCATGATTTATCATGGGATCATTATTGTCAACGTGTATAATGATCCCATGATAAATCATGGGATCATTATACACGTTGACAAATCTGTTAATAGGGGCATTTTTCCAAGACTAGTTTTCCATTTACAGAATAGTATGATAATATTATAACTCGTATTCTGAAGCTGAATTCTTCTCCATTAACATATTTTCGTACAGGCGCGCGTGAAATAACGATCTTGTTAGGATAATACATCATTACTATACGCTTACATGACTCAACGCTCCCAAGGTACAACGCTCCGAAGGTTTATTAAGAACACATTTTCATACCATAGCTTCAGCGCGTTCTTCACTTGCGTTGATAATCTTTCAGGTACCGTATTTTTTCTGACATCAAAAATCCTTTTTAGGGTTCCGTAGTACTACAAGAAACCCTTATAAGTTCATCATGTCCTTCTGTCTGTCTGTCCGTCTGTCTGTCTGAATCCTTTACAGCCTTATAACTTCCAAAGTTATAAACTTACATACATGAAATTTTGCACAGCGAGAACTAAGTAAAGACAAAGTTTCAAAAATAAAAATAAAATATTTTTTTTAAATTAGGTAGCTCCTATACATGTAACGGGAGGGTAAAAAAAAAACCCTGCACCCCATCATGTTGGGTATCGTTGAACAGGTCTTTGTAAGGTGCCAATTTTGACAGAATAAAAAAAACATAATTTTATATTCATACATATAAAATGGAGATAAAAAAAAAAAACGCCTTTACCCCACAGGTGGGGTATCGTTGAATAGGTCTTTTAAAATGATGTTGATGTTTCCTATACCATTTTTTTATCAAACGTACTGCTTGCGAAATATGGGCCGACAAAATTGCTTGCAATGTCTTATAAACTATGCATCATAGAAACTTGTAATCTTCCATGTTTATAGATCTTAGTAAAAACTTTATTTTAAAATTATTTCGGGCAACATGTGATAACAAATTTTTGAGATATGCGGTAATAACGGATAAATACTTCAAACGTCCTACGCACCTACGGAACCCTACTAAGCTTGGCCCGACATGCTCTTAACAAGTTATTTTTCTATAAAAAACTGAGAATATCGGAAATCACAGATGACAATTTGAATTTACATTAGCGCACACAGTGCACTATCTCATTTTTGTGAGCACCGTGAACACGCTAAATGACGTCACTCATCGTCATCTGGCTGACAGGAGCCGACTTTTTGCACGCTGACAGCGCAAATGGTAACTATGTGCGCATTTTTTTTTCTATTATGTTTTGGCTCCACACGTTATGTATTTAGCCAGTGTCAAGTATTGTAATATTTCAAGTGATGTCAAATAATTCACAACTTGAATAAGTCTCAGTCATAGTCTAAGTCAGCCAAATTAAGTCACGGTCAAGTCCACGTCATGCCCCAGTAAAGTGGTGAAGACTTCACAAGAGGTTTATAGGGAGCTTTGGAAACAACACTAAGAGTCACGTTTCACAACATTATACTATTCACTAAAACTCCTGCACGTTCATGAACACTTAATGGACAAAATACCACTATTTTTATAGATTAACACTCGTTAAAACACAATTTTTGGAAAATATTAGAATGAGGCGACATGACTTCTTCACGTTCCCTCCAAAACTCTATGTGCGCATTTTAAGCCGCAATCTTAGTCGTCACGTACCATAAGACACGTCGTTAACGAGGTCATGTCAAAGAGGCGTCTCTAGTAAAATTTTCAGGTCTTAATATTTTTAGAACATCAATGTATTTATGATTTATTTACTTAGGGTTTTTTTTTTTTTTTTACCGTCTTATTTTTACTAAAATAATCTAAACTTAAATGTACAAACTAAAACTATAAACTATACTAAACTAAATAAGTACTTAAATAAATTAAATCTAAAATATCTAATCTATCATTTAGGTCGCTGTCTGCGGGTAAGGTGCCCAAAAAGCTGGCGACATTACCCCGTTGAATTGCCAAGCTCACCCTTTGACCGAGGTAAGCGCCAGCTCTTTGGTCACCTTACATCAATGTTATGTAAGAAAATTATGTAGAAACATAAAAAAAAAAAAACAGAATGGGAAACGGTGCACTTATACGTTTTCCCCTCAGCTAAAGTAAACGCCATGGTGAGCGTGAGCCTGAGCTAGCGGTACCAACTAATCTACGTGCAAATCACTGATCTGCAAGTTCTGCACCCAGGACAATCAAACCGCAGCACGCATCGGTTCAAATACACCTACATATTTTTTATCTCATTGGTTTGTGTACAGCTGTCATTGAAATGTGCGTAGGGGACGCCTTGAATCTGTTTACCCCAGTAAAAAAAAAACTACTTCTGTGGTTTACCCCCAGTAATTTCACTGGATGTATATTTTCTTAAATCCAGAACATACTCATTGTATGCAAATTACTGCTTGGCGGATGAATGGGTTAGTAGATAGTATTGGAATAACTAGATCGCAAAATTACCACATCAGGTAGCGACTAGATTGCAGGTTTACTTAATTTCAGAAAGACGAAATTGCAAAATTACATACTTGACTACATACGGTTTCAGAATCATTTAATCTCATAAGAATATAGATATTCGCTTACTGAGATTACACACTAAAATAGTTTATTCGTGCTGCTAAGCGCAGCATGCAGACTTAACTAATCAATGAATTAACAATTTAAGGATTTTTACGCAAATTTTAAACAAGTAAGTAAGCTATATTAAATAATTTAACTTCTTTTATAATCTGAGGTAGTTTGCACCCGTTTTAAGTAATTATCCAACTCGGTTCAACTATGACGCGCTCCGCACGGAACAAAACAATGGACTTCAACATAAAGCTTTTGCCACACTGTTTGTTTTTGTGATCATGAAATTATAATATTTACATACGAAAAATCCTTTAACACATGTAACTTAAGTAATTTTTTAAAAGTTTTTAATGATTTTGCTTGTTTAATGTCTTTCGGTAATTTGTTATACAGGTAAGCACCCTCATACATTATATTTTTTATTCCATAGTTTGTTCTAGGTTTTTTTACCAAGCATAAGTTATTTGCTTGTCTCGTTAAAACTTTTTGCATTGTGATTTTTTTTGTGAATGTTAATGGGTATGTATATCTTTTGTTAAATTTTTTCTTATTAAAATACATGTGTTATACTTGTATGTTTGAGGTATATTCATAAGTTTAGTATTTTTGTAAATTGTAGTGGTCGGCGTTAGGTAATCATAACGGAATAGAGTTTTAATAATTTTGTTTTGACTTGTTTGCAAATTTTCTAAATTTGTTCTAGCCGCTGTTCCCCAAACCTCGATCAAATAATCTAAGTGAGGTTTTACCATCGAATTGTAGATTGTATACCTTACTCGTTTTGGGAGGCATCGGGACATGCCTCGAAGCGCACCTGTTAATGATATAAGTTTGCTTCTAATATATTCTAAATGTGGTTGCCAAGTAAGCTGTTTATCAAGAATTAAGCCTAAATATTTTGCTTTATTTATTTCGTTAATTATTTTATCATTTATAGTTAATGGATTGAAATTGCCGATTTTTTTGTTTTTAGCAGTAAATATAATATAATTCGTTTTAGAGACATTAATAGTGAGTAAATTCGATTGGAGCCAAGTGTTAAGAAGGTCAAGATCATGTTGTGCTTTTTGTGTTATATGAACTATAGAGTTACCAGCATAGAATAGACTAGTGTCATCGGCATATAGGGTGATATCTCCATTTAAGCCTATTTTGTGTCTTTTTTACTACATCTTTATATGACTAGTTCTTAAAATTACAACACCAGTAAACACCTAGATCCGTGTTACGGCATTATTGACTATATCGTAAAATTAATTTAACGCAGAAAATTTAGGTAGAAAAAAGGCCGAATCGCAAAAAGTATGCCTATTCTGTAGTCATAATGTAGATTAGACTCTAGCTAGACTGAAAATCATTACTAAGAATGCAGATTTCCCTAAGGGTGCGTTTACTCGACGCGAAGCCTTTCCTTCCGGAAGCCGCGTAGTGGCTAAATTAAATACCAAGTTTGATCTCTATTTACTTGACCACAATATTCGAATTCTCCGCAATCACTGAACCGCGCGCCAGCAGCAAGAAAGTTTTCGCGTTGTCTGTCTGAACCCTAATTATGTATTGTTAAAATTAAAATAAAACATCTTGTAAGAAATTAAAATGTATCGCTCTTAGTAAGTATTTGTATTTAATATATATTTTTTATATTTTCGGTCTTAGGTACCTACATTTTATTTCGAAAAGTCCAGTGAATCCGTCAACTTGTCAAGATAAGTACCACCCGCGCGGTCTCATTCGTCTACAATCAATCTTGACAAAACTCACTTGTAAAGTTAATAACGTCTAATTTTTCACGTCAGAGAGAAAGCTTTTCAATAGATTACTTGTCAGGTAAAGTATTGTATAGAACATGGACGTAACATCACACTGAACAGAGCCATGAGACGTTGCCGCTCCGACATTCATTATTGTCGCGCCACCACCAGAGTCATGCAAAGGTTAAATAAACACATTAATCGTTACGCAACAAAATCTTCATGGGAGTGAAATTGTGAGTCGACCGTTATCATTGCAGGTTACGCCTTGCGTATTATTTCAGTAGGCTTTGCCTTATTCCGGGGCCTGATCAGTTCAGAGTTACCCCACGATCGACTATGGCTCCAGTCAGGACGCGATAATCTGCGTCCGGGTGCCCCGCATAGGGTTCCTCGCCGGTACAGTTTACCCGATTATGGCACCTGCTGGACATGGGGCTTTTGCCCCACGAGGACCTCCTCCAACCCCTTTAGTCCTGCCCTTTCTCCTAACTTCATAGCCAATCGTCTGCTATACCAGTTGAGTGTACATCTTGTACCTCCTGGGGTGAGCTACGCTAGTGCGCATTCTCTTCCTGTCCAACTTCCTTAACTCATAATGTACTTTGTACGCAATGATTGGACTCCGCTCGACCGTAAGCCTTACTTTGATACGGTCATCTCATCATTTCATCCCATGGTTCTTATCGAACTATAATGATGTTTAAGCACTTACCAAACAGAGCTAGCCCGCCTCTTTTAAGCGAGGTATCCGCCTGGACTTCTCCTGTGCTTATCCGTGAGCGCCATTAGCGCGCTAGCTTTAGTTTATCGAGCTTACATGGAATCGACGCCACTGTAGTATTATCTCAAACATACACTATCTTTTGTCATAGTCATCATAATCATCACATAAAGGGTGGCTAAGAATGTAATTGAGTTTGTTTGTGAGTATTGAACGAAGAGAACCAAGTCAATAGTAGCTACAGAGAAGAACGTGCTTCAACACAGTTTGTGAGAATTTACCATAATTCATGTCAGTTCCGCTTACTTCTCGTAATATCGGCTGTATTAACAAAAATGAAGTTAGATATATTAAATCTCTTTTTATGCTCAGTAATTACGCTGGAAACATTTCCCTGCAATCCGGAACACAGTAATAGTTGCACACTACTGTTTGGTGGTTGAATAGCTGGCAAAAATGTGGTTTCTTCCCAGGCGCACTCTACAAAAGAGTCCCACCACTACAACTTAAGGCGGAGTCTAATCACAAAAACATCAAAAAGTTGTATTTTTAGCGCCTAGTTCGTAGTGACGAGATTAGATAATCAGGTGAAAAAAATACTGCAAGTAAAAAATTAAACTAAAAATACGTTTGATTGAATAAAAATTCCATAATATTTCTGAATTACAAAATAAAAAATCGCAAAATAAACCCCTGAAAAAAACACCTGAAATGAAATGCTCTGAATTTTCAGCGGTAACAACATATTTTCTTTTACAAATGAAATACCCAGAGAAAATCTTTGTACTGCGAACCAGCTAGTTTAAGTTGATTTGTATATTTCGGATAATCGACAATAAAGCAAGGAAAAACACAATTTTCTCACCAAGATATGATGCGATTTTTAACTTTAAGCCAAGAGGTTTTTAACTTTGAGCGGGTGAAAAATTCGTTTCAAATCGTTATCAGATCGAATCTTAATAATAGATATTTACTTTGTTTAGGCTGAATGACTATATACGACCAAAGCCAGGCCCAGGCACTTCAGCAATAACCTGCCTTTGGCTCGGGTTAAAAAAAGTTATTGTCAATATGCCCTAGAGAAAAATATTTCTTAGTATCGCCCAAACACAAAGCAAGATTCGCGGTTTTTTTTTATGTTACTCAGTGATGAGACGAGCAAGTCGCTCACCTAATGTTAAGGATCACGCTTGCCCATAATAGTTCAGAGGTACCCAGAATTTTGAACTTCAACAGTTAAAACTATGTGCGGCGATGCACTGCGCTCGTCACCCTTAGAAGTTAAATTTTAAATCTCTGTATGCCCAGTAATTAAGCTGGAAACATTGTCCTTCAATCCGGAACACAGTAATGCTTGCACACTACTGCTTGACGGTTGAATAACTGGCAAAGATGTGGTACTTCCCCAAGCGACTCTGCAAGAGACCCCTACCACTACAAATAATTAGAAAATGTATCCTTTTTAGTTTCAATGCGATTGGTTGAATACTTAGTAATAACTAACTTAAAGTAACCATTACATTGTAAAGTGAATGTTGATATTTGAAAACTCCAACTACTCCGTGTCAGGGAGCTAAGGATAACTTCTCCCAGCAACTTTTATTAAAGAGAAAACATCATAGTAAAACAGCTACATAAGGTTCGTAACAATATTTATTACAGCGGTGTACCTACGCTCTATGCAATCCACTATCCCAATGATAAATTGGCCAAACATTGAGGAAGTAAAATCACTTAACGATTTTGAAACAGTAACTTTTATCGAATCGTTACTATAACAATTCAGCGAGGCAATTATAGACTCAACTAAGACGTCACGGTACGGATTGAATTAACGAAAAAACCCTTTGCGATGATGTTTAAGGTTGTCACGGGTTAAAGATGGCGGCAGCCGAAACACGTCACGGTACGATTATGACGTAATTTTGACAAAAGATTTAGTTTACCGCATTAAGAGAGAGTCCCCTGGTGTTATTTTAGTATCGACCAAACAACGCAGACTAAATACTTCACGTGCCTTACAATCCTTATTTTTTTGTATATCAGTTTATAAACTAGTAGTTACCCGCGACTTCGTTCGCGTAGATATGAAAAAAGTATCCTATGTCCTTCTTTGTGATATACACTATACAGTATCCTTATCCTCCTTATCAAGATCTGTTCAGCTGTTTAGCCCTAATAACGCGACAACCAGCCAGACAGAGAGACAAAGCTACTTCCTATAGTTCGCTAGATGGCGTTGATCAATTTTTGTGCATTTTTTGACATTTTGTATGGACTAATAGTATGTAATGTAGGGAGTTCTGAATCGCACAAGCGAAGTTTTTTCCTCAAGACGAACGTATTATTTTTTATACCTCGAAGCTTTATTCGTCATACGACTGTGGCTATATTCCCCTGAATTAAACATAAACATAAAAATTATAATATAAGTTAGGATAAATCGAATCGCAGCTTAGGTAGGCCTCCCACTAGATGGACTGAAGACATTGTGAAAGTCGCGGGAAATCGGTGGATGATAATGGCAGATTATCGTTCAGTATGGCGCTCTAAAGGGGAGGCCTTTCTTCAGCAGTGCACGTCTTCCGGCTGATGTTGATGATTAAACTATAAGCGTCCGTAAAGTCAAAGTCAAAGTTATTTAATGGTAAATATTCATCTA
Source organism: Apocheima hispidaria (assembly GCA_947579745.1). Lineage (NCBI taxonomy): Eukaryota > Metazoa > Arthropoda > Insecta > Lepidoptera > Geometridae > Apocheima > Apocheima hispidaria. Next base: position 7,206,228 of record OX388162.1, read on the forward strand.
AAAGTCAAAAATAATAACCTTTTGAATACAATAGTATGCAAATTAAGTAGAGGCTATTCATTGGATACAATGATCATTAAAGCGCATTGCACACTATAACTGCCGAAGTCTCCTGGAGAGTAGCGACTCCCAAAGATTTCCAAGTTCTTATTCTGACATGCCCACTGGTTATTATACGCATTATACGCATGTTTATACTTGTATAGGTACGTAAGTATCAGTAAGTATAAGCAAGTACATTTCGAGGAAGTTGCCTTCTAAACACCCTCATCACTGGCAACTGTGCGATTATATCGGATAATGAAAGGCTTAACGGCTCTCGCTTCGATTGAAAACGTTACTTCTCTCAAAGCCCTCATGTATTGGTTCAGATAAACTCCCATAGAGCTTATATTAATGCTTCAAGCTTAATTACTAAAACCAAAGAAAATGTACAAAAGAAGAATAAGAATATCATACAAAAAGTGTTGCCCTAAAAATCTTGCTTAAAACTAGATGGCGCTTATGTATTTAGTCAGTTAATGTCCAACCCGCTATAGTATAGAAACATATAGTATTGGCATTTTTCCGCAATTTAATGTTTAGTTCAGATTAGATTTAAATATACGACGTAAAAAAATGTTTCCAAAAACAAAGTTTTCAACGCCATCTCTAGATAACCTAGCGTGTTTTGCAAATAGATATAAAATTAACTATTTTACTGATATCTACAATGAACAGATATTTATAAAAAGTAGTGTTTTATTATTCTTACCATTACGAATGAGTTAGCTTGGGTTTCTACTTCAAGTCAAATTTTGACGGTCGTAATAATAATATTATCGCAGCTTAAAGTACTAGCGACATCCTACGTCCTTAACAATACTCGTACTACAAACGGGTTGCACATCTTTCTATGGAGATTAGCACTCTTAGCATAATTTATCTTTGCAGTTCTAAAACAAAATACAAACAAACTAAAACTACCTAAACTAGTTAGCCTACTACATAAGGCAACAGTCGGATTACGATTACCCAGAGACCATTAGAGGTCTAAAGATAATCCAAATGTTTGAGCCCACTAACAGTTGGCAGTGTACCAAGCGTGCCTGTGGCATTTATTATTACTACATTATTTATGAACTTATATAGCTTTGTCAGTTTGTAGCAGTTGTCTTTTTGGCGTAGGCCTCCCCCTTTTCATTCCATGCGTATCCGTTTCTCGCTTTCTCATCCAGTCTGTTCAGCGGCGGATCGTGAATTTGTGAGGCCCTGAGCTAATACTACTCAGGGGCCTACTAATTGTTCAACTATTTGTCATTTTGTCAAGAAAATGTTTTCTATAGTGATGTATGTATGTATACGGTATAGAAAACAAATGAGACAATAAAACTTTTTTAAATCCTAATATGACTTACAGGGTAGATTTGTGAAAGAGGGAGGAGACTTATGCTCTGCAGTGGTCTGAATAAGCTGCCAATGATGATGATGATGAATATGACTTAGTGTTTACGTAAGTTTAAGGCCGCCGTGTACTTTGTTGTGCTGTGGCCCTTTGTGACCTCGGGGCCCTGGACTGCAGCCCGAAAAGCCCTTAAATAGATTCGCCCATGAGTCTGCTCCACCGCGTTGCTTAAATATATCTTCCCAGCGTCTTTTTTGTCGTCCTTGTTTTCTAGTGTTTTCTCTTTCAGTCATTTAGCCATGAATAAATATTCTGTAACTTTTTGGGTACAGTCGCCATTCCAAACAAGATTGGCCACGTGCCCCGTTTCATTACATTTTACAAAGGGTACAAAGTTTCCTAATTAAATGCTTTAAATTCACGTAACAAAATAACCCGACTTCATGAAATATTGTATTAATATGTAATTTATGGAAATATGATGATTTATTCATTTGAGATTTAATTATAATTGGGGACGTTTAGTCAACACCAGTAGCGCTCTGTAATTGCGCCCGCTATCCTACAGGAACTGTATATTTATTTCCGAGATAACAAATATTCAGAATATAACCTACCTTCACCCGGGATACGGGTAGATATTTCTTAAACCTGAGGAGGACGGGAAGCAGCGTCCTCTTAGTAACCAGTGAGCGTTCTGCGAGCCGTCAATTGAGTTGAAATTTTACATGTCTGTCAAGTTCCGATGACAACACAATATTATGACAGCGAGCTGATCTGATGATGGATACGGAAGGTGGAAAACACACCTCCTCAGTAACTAGCAGTAGATTGGTGTAGTTACTTGGACTCATTTTGATCAGCTTTCAGTACCATTAAAGGAATTTAAACAAGATTATCTGAATTTTTTTTTTTTCTACAAAGACTTATTATGAACTACTTTTAAAGGAGTCACCATTTTTCTCGTTAAGTTGTCTCGTTTCTCGTTTTTCTGTTATTTAATTTCACCTCCTCATTCTTAACTTTGTGTAGCAAACAACAAGAATTTGGTGATCTTGGAAACTTTACCAAATTCTCGCGCTAAACTAAAAGGCACAGCAGATATTTGTTGAGAAAATCAGAAAGCCTCGGCACAAAATTAGACAACTTTTCTCTTTGAAGTCGTTCGTAGCAGTCGTAGCATACGACGTAGTCAGAGCCATCTACGCCAAAGCTTCGGGCTACAGCGCATCGTGACCACAGCAACCTTGGAAAAAACTTTCTATAGATTGCAAATGGAGAAGTGTAGTACCATCTGTTGCAAATGGAAAAAATCTTTTGCCATTCTATAGCTCGATTATGAATTTTATTTGTAATTCAGGTTTGACTTTGAAGCAGTTTTATGAACCTTCGGCTAGATGTCGCTTTTTGAACCATTCTCTGAAAATTATTTCAGCGCCATCTTCTGTGAGGATTTCAAAATATTTTTGTATTACACTCTCAGCAGGTTTGTCATTTACTCAGTACGTAGCTCTGACGATAGATGGCTGGATTTCGTATTAATTTTACCAACTGCGCTCATAATAAGGACAACAAAATTACAGACGACAAGATCAGTCTTCGGATGGATTACTGCGAGTGGCATTTATAACAGAGCTGCCATAGTTTGCTTCAATATGTTTTGATAGTACTTAGGTACTTATACTAACTTTGGTAAGTACCAAATTTTTGACTAGCACGCTTAGCTGAGATCACCTTGTCACAGTATTCATTATTCACAAAGTAACTTCGTCACTGCTGAGTCATAGTTAATCATTAACCTGCTAAATATATTTAACAAAGTTCCAAGCTAATTTTCATACCAGTTCCTATGCAAAATACAGGGTGTGTCCCAATGAATGGATAACCCTTTACCTGCGGATGGAGGACATCATGACTGTTCAGAAAATTAAAATTTATATTCCGTAAAAGTATCATGGTTTTCAAGTTATTGAACATTTTGGACCGAGCGAAGCGAAGGTCTCAGAGTTTACTGGGACAAATCGGCATTTGTATGTATGTTTGTATGTTTGCGTGTACCTATAGTTGTCCGATAATAACTTGCGAACCATTGATCCGATCTTCATGAAATTTTGTAGGCAAGTAGTTCATTTCAATACAATTTTTAAGTTCGAATATGAGCTGAATCGGTCCAGGGGTTGTGAAGATGTAGGGGTCGCTAGGTCTAAGTTCGCTGCGAACTACTAGTATAAGTCCTTTTAACGTCCTAACAAGAGAGAAAGAGAGAGAAATGTATTTTCCTCTTAATTTCACCCGGTCTGTGGTCTATGGTTGTCAAGGTGTAGGGGTCCAAAATAATGATATAGACCGTAAACAATAATACATTTCAGGAGTTTTCCTTTAAAAACCAGAGATTTTGTCACAAAAACTTATTTTTGGATCTATTAACCATTTCATTATTAAACATAAAACACGTATAAACCAGTCCTTACTCATAAATACGACACAAACGCTAAGTGAAGGTACACACCGTCTTCATTTCTGTATATACTTATGTGCCTAATCAAATAACAGTATCGCATGTCCTAAATGTCACACACGTGTTTTTTCCCACAGTAGATATGACAACTACCGGAATAGGACAACATTCTGATATTAGTCTTCTAGATCACAACGGAAATAAAAGTTCATCGCCGAAGACCAAGACAATGCGTACAATCAGTCTGTCAAAAAATATGCTGAGAGGAGACACTACAGATAAATTTGTGGCAATTTCTAGTACCTAAGACTGAGTAATACTTGTGATTTTAGTGAAAGTTCAAGTCAATTTACTCTAAAAATTACTATTTTATAATTTGGTAATGCTTAGATTTGCTCCACAGACTCTGAGGTCCGTGCCTTTTGTAAAATTTTACAATTTTTATCAACTATAACGTAATAAAACTAATGGCGTTACAAAATGAATATAACGAGCTTAAACTATTATGATTGCAGAGTTAGGTATTACTTATTACTAGACTTACGTATATACTCCAGTAATCCAGCTCCCGCAAGCAGTTGACGCATGTGCCAGCCATCGCTTGGAGGGAAGAAGGCGACCTGCCACACGACGCCGCGCCGCCGCAAGGAGCTTTTTTAGTGAGCGTCAGTGCTCTAGGTATACACGCAAACTTAATATATATTACTAATTATCTCAATTAACTTAATATTACATAAGTTGTAAGTTTAATTTAATCTATTTTAAATAACTTGTTTGTTGGAAAACATCTCATTTGTGATAAAATTCGTCACGGTTTAATAGTGCTCTGCGCACGTCAGTTTGGCCAAAGCTTAACTTTTATCAAGCGAAGTGACGATTTTCCTAAGCTGGCTCGCAAAATATGATGCAGAAGTCTGAAGAACGACCAGTGGCATATTCAATTAGGAGATACATATCTTATCCTCCACCTGTGAACAAATGTATAGTGATGATTATAAAGAATTGAAATTATGCTAAAAAAAAACATAAATTAATTATTCCTTAATTTATTGCGTTTTAGATAACAACGCAATTTATATAAATAGATTAGTATCAGCATAATGTTAGAAACGTACTCGTATAAACTTAGTTAATGTCCATAAATCAGACTATCGTACGCTTTGCGCTGCATTTTTTTGCTCGAAAACACTTTATTTTGCTCATAGACAAACTCAATTCAACTTTGCGTGATCGTTTGCGCTAGCTACAAAAACTTTTGATTATTGCCTCTTCGAGAATATTTCAGTGACTTTTGTCTAATAATTTGATCGTGTCCCGCGTCCCGCTGTGATTCGCCTTGAACGAAGCTTTATGTCTTCACTAGCACGCTTTCAGTTTCTATTCGTTTTCCATCAAACTTATGCTTAATGGTCACTCCTTATGGCCAAACACTGGAAGAAAATAATTTAATTTTATTACGAAAAAGTAGTCGATTAATAATCGTAAAGAGTATCATTGAATAAAATATCTCTCTGCATCAGCCTTTTATCATGCTTGGATGCTTAGATGCACCACTGCTTGGATATCGTCCTATCCTCGAAAGGACTACGGAGTTATATACGCCATCGTATTTTTTTCTGATATATATATTATATGTTTTCTCACGAATATCTATTAGCTGAGTAATTTAAAAAATTGTACTATAGATAATAACTTATATAAAATACATTAAAACGTATGAATGCATTTTCATCAGTCCGTAGTATCTAGATAAGTTTGTTTACAAAGAGTAAGTTGAGTAGACTATAAGTTTTTAGGAGGTACCATACAGTCCGGGTTTTTATAATCCAACGTCACAAAAAGGTCCCAAATAAAGAGAAAGCAGCTATAAAAACGGAAGAATATTGCCTTGACTTAGTGTCAATTTAGTTAAGTGCGCCATAAATAAATATAGGTACCTAAATCCAAAGGTTTGAGAGAAATTTCAAATTTATTACCGTGATTTTAAGACCTACTATGCACGCCATTCTCTGCCTACGTATTTCGTGCATTGAAATAATACATTGATTTCCAGTTCTCGTGAAGTATAGTTAAAGTCCTAGAATATAAGTTTGATTGAATAAAGTTGAAAATCTTAGAAAAATAAGCTTCAACGTAGAGTTGGCCCCGACCACGTGACCCGAATTACGCAAATTCAACTTACAAGTACGCAGTAATTGAAATCTTTGGTAGCTTAATAATCCGAAACAGCAAGATTCTTCCGAAGCAAGTCTTTGTCGAAACACAGAAAGTACAACATTAATAAAATTAGTAAATTAACAAATAAGATACCAACTGTATTGAGTACGTTCCAAAATACTTTATCAAAATTTCAATAGCCAGTATCGTGATGAATAAAAGTAATAATTATAGTTCTGGTAGCTGCGTCTTCGAAATATTTTCACGTATCAGTTTGTTCGTACACGAAGGTAAATATAGTCTATACTATATTTACCTTCGTGTACGAACAAACTATCCTATGATAGCGTCGCAACTCAGCTCAGCTCAGCTCAGCTCGCTTGAAAAAAGTGCGCTTAGTGCACTTGATCGGTGTGGGCTTCGTGCACGAAGCCTGCTGCGATAATGCTTCGCAGCATTATGCTGATGCTTCGTGCTGTCTGCGATAATAATGTGTGCTATAAAAGTGTACGACAAGAGTCGTGACATTCCTCAAGTAGCGACGTCGACAAGTAGCATCAGGGCACTGATTGCCTCTAAACGATACCACCTTACCCTTCTGTGACCTTACCTGCGATCTTTGTAGCCTTCAGATACGCCTGTATCCTGGAGTAGCCAATGGGCAATAGGCAAACTCCAGCCTAGCAATGAACCAATGAGAATGAATTTTTAAATGATGTGTATTTTGACCGATGCGTGTTGCTTCGATCGTCCTTAGTGCGGAATCTATAGGGAGCTATCTGTGCATAGGGTTATACCGAAATAAATAAAGGGTCGGTCAAAGGATTGTTTTATTTTGCGTGTTTTTAAAACAGGAATTTTAAAAGAACAAAGACAAGGAATGGTATTTGGGCACTCGCATGAAAAATTTCCTTTATAGGAACTTTATGTAAAGGAATAATTTGTTTCGGGAGAAGAAAAAATATTCGTTCGTGTTTGTGAAGTAAAATTTATGGAATGTTTTATGAAACAAAAAACTAATGAACTTTTTTTTTAAAGCACGAAATGATGCTGGGAACTGAAATAACTTGTTAAGTTCATATCGGGCCATGCTTAGTGGGTTCCGTAGGCGCATAGACGTGTGAAGTATTTATCAGTTTTTTCCGCTCATCCCAAAAGGTCATTATCATGCGTTGCCCGAAATAATTTTAAAAGAATTTTTTTACTAAGATCTATCAAGATGGAAGATAACAAGTTTCTAAGATGCATAGTTCAGAAATGGCAGAGGGGAATATATCCAAGCAATTTTGTCGTCCCATATTTCGCAAGCGTACCGCAATGCTTGACAAAAAAAAAAATGGTGTAGGGAAGGTTTGCGCTTCATTTTAAAAGACTTACTCCATGATACCTTACATGTGGGGGAACAGCGTTTTTTTTTTTATTATTATCACTTCATATTATGTCCCATTAATAAAAACATTTGTTTTTTATTCCTTCAAATTGTTAACTTTTACAATAACGCCCCACATAATGAGGTACAGCTAATTTTTTTGTCATCCCCTCTCTAAATGCATGCTACCCTTATTATAAAAAAAAAATATTTTTATGTCTTGAAACTGGAGTTCTATACTTATATAGATTATCGTAGTGCAAAATTTTATGCATGTACATTTAGCATTTAGGAATTTATCGTTCCTTACTAATATTATAATTCAGAGGAATATGGCCGCAGTCGTATCAAGACAAAGGTATAAAAATGAATACGTTCGTCTCGAGGAAAAAACTTCGCTTGTACGATTCAGAACTTCGTACATTACAACTGTCATCCTAATCCTAACTAATATTATAATTCAGAGAATGTAGAGCCGCAATCGTATCAAGACCAATAAAGCTTCGAGATATAAAAATAAGTAGGGTTGTCTCGAGGAAAAAACTTCGTTTGTGTGACAGAACGTCAAAACTGCATAAAAATGGATTAACGCCATTTGGCGAACTATAGGAAGTAGCTTTGTCTGTCTGTCTGGATGTTTGTCGTGTTATCACGGCGAAACTGCTGAACGGATCTTGATAAAATTTTATAAGGATTTACTGTATATCACATTGACGGACATAGGATACTTTTTTTATGCCCATGCGAACGAAGTCGCGGTTAACAGCAGTAACTGGTTAAGGCTATAAAGTATTCAGACAGACAGAAAGACGGACATAACGAACTTTATGGGTTACTTGTACTGCTTAGGGTACGTACGTACGTAGTACAAGGGTTCCTTGTACTACGGAACCATAGGAATCTAAGAAACAAATGCCTATTCACTTAAATTTCCCCTAAATGTAGTAAGTACATTTTAAATTTCTCCAATATTTCCCTTTGATTTATGGAAATCAGAACAAGAACGATATCTTTGTAGCGCATCCCTTTGAATCTCAAGTAAGCAAAGGAAGGGTCAAAGTATGAATAATTTGTCTTCATCCCCCTTATCATTTCCTTGAATGAATGAGACGAAAATAGATCTCTTACCTTGTTTTTTGCTAGACAAACAGTTACTGATTTCAGTAGTCCTGTTGGAAACCGTTTAGGAACGATTTTTACCTGACTGCCCAAGAAGGGCGGTTTTTTTTTTTAAAATTTTATACATGGTTTTAATTGAATGACACCCTTATAGCTAAACAACAATCATATAAACTTAGGTTAATTAATTTATCTCTTTGAAAGCTACATGATATACGTCGTACAACCCTTTGGCATCCTGTGAATCTGGTTCGGCCAGCACGATATTGCAACCACCCACGGTAATGCTTTTGGAGTGCATGTCAGTATATAAATGTATACTGTACTGATTCTCTCTCGCAGTATGTTTGTTATCTGTTCACGATTTAAGTTGTGCGATAAGATAAAGTATTAGATTATTTCAGCTGTTTTATTTTAATGCAACTGCGAACCAAACATTTTGCTCACCCCATCTACTTGTACATATCACGTACTTACGCGGTTCCCGTAACCGTTGAGTGGCCCCATACTTCAATTGTTTCAAACAGGCGGCAATGCAGTGTGCACATCATTATCATAGCACTAAGAATTTTACTGGTAGCATTGCCTTATACAGAACACAATAATTTTCGTACAGTAGCGGTTTTGTAGTGGTGGGGCTCTATTGCAGAGTCCACCTGTGGAATTACCACACCTTTGCCAGTTATTCAACAGCCAAGCAGTAGTGTGCAAGCATTACTGTGTTCCGGATTGAAGGGCAATGTTTCCAGCGTAATTGATGGGCATACAGAGATTTAACATCTAACATCTCAGGGTGACGAGCGCAATACATTGCCGCGCATAGTTTTGAACTGGTGAAGTTCAAAATTCTGGGTGGCGCTGAGCGGCAATGGTTATAGGATAGTTTTAGATCGAATAATTATAAAAATCACAGGTAATACTGCGAAGCTTATCTAGTATTACAATTTAACGAGCTTGGATTGTTATTCTTTCCAAATTGATACAACTCATACATGACCGTATTATGAGATTTTCAACGATATTTCATTGTTTCATTACGTTTTGTGTTCCAATTCGGTAATAAAGGATCACTGAAACGCTTTTTGATTGAAAATTTCTCTTAGAAACCTTGAATGAAGAGAAGAATCGAATACAATATTTTTTTTGTTTTATTTTAATACGTGCTTTATTATTTTGTTAGCTTTATCTTTAGTACTAATATTTTCCTCGAAAAGAGCAGAAAATTCGATGTATTTTTATCAATTATTCTAAATTGGCAATGAAATGTTAGTGACTTTTGAAATGCCTAAGTTTTAGTTCTTTTTTGACGTGAATTCGATGAACGTCTAATCGATCTGGCAAGGGGTCTCATGTCAGAACTCAAATTGAGACAAAATTGGTGTAATTTGGAAATGCTATAGCACGGAGGTTATGAGAGTTACGGAAATAATGCTTATATTGCCGTATCGGGCATCTCGGCGCTAGCGTATATAAACTAGATTGATGACCGTGACACGTGGTGTAGGTGAGGTGACGCGCTCAACGTAGTCCTGATTCTATGTCCGAGGTTAATATTGGCATTTCTTTACGCCCTAGAATTCACGTCAAAAACTGGTGGTAGAAACCAACTAGCCAAATATTAAGCTTAAATTTATCATATTACTCTGTAAATACTACACCATTGCCAGTTACTGAACTGCAAGCAGTAAATGTATTGTTCCAGATTGAAGGGCAATGTTCGCAGTGAAATTACTGAGCAAAAAGAAGGAGCAGAAGGAGGGAGGTTATCAAGGTGATGAGCGCAGTACAATGTCACGTACGGGTTTGAAATGTTCAAGTTCAAAATTCTTGGGACACTGCACTGTTATTGGCGAAACGAAGTCTCGGCAATAAGTATCGTACAAAAATAATCACTTTTTAATCTTTTTAATCAGCTAGGGAGTGGCAACTTTTATTCTACTACTTATTAAAATTCACGAAAAAAACAGCTGTTCCAAACAAAATGTGCGTGGATATTGCAATAAAATGTATGGAACAACTGATTTCTTTGCCGCGAACCTACTAAAGATGTTCGCTATCTTGTAAACAACATCCTCACATCTGCTCCCTAGCCGATAAAAAAATATCATGTATTGTTTCTTTTTAGTAAACGTATACTTAACATTCACACTTTATTGGTTTATTTTAAATCGATCGTCGTGATACTTTCGGACCCTGACAGGGGTCTTCTAAACCCACCCAAAGCCTTGGATACTCCATTCCTTAATTAGAGAAACGGAATGGGATTTAGATCGAATGTTCCTTTTTTTAATAAATTACAACCTAATTATCCATTATCAAGTATGTTTATAGCTTTAATAGCGTTCAACCCTTTTAATTATTCAAACTTGTGAAATGGGCTTTTAATGAAGAAAGTTTGGGACATAAGCTTCTGCTTTTTAAAACTTGATAAAAATGCAAAGTAGATTAAACCATAACACAAAAGGGCAGAATAGACATCTCTTAAATCTCTTGTTGACCGAGCTAAGCAAAGGTATCACAGTCACGGGAACAAATGCGTTTGTATATATGATTGTGTGTATATTATTACCACAAGGGACCTTATCTAAACCTGATTAAAACAATCTCAAAGCAGATGGTATCAAAAGAGTGAGGCCATAAGTCGTATGCGAAGAATATTATGCTTTGAATTTGCTGTCAGCGTACAAATGGATAAGAAATGTGGAAGATGATAGTAGAAACCGTAGTTAAATTTTTTATTGGACTTGCGACAAACACGATATTAGTCTTTTATTTTATATTTGACAATCATTTAAAAATCACAACATCCAAATCTGATCGGCATGTCAGGTAAAAACTGACAAAAACCTTCAACGCCAATACAGTAGGAAATTGGAAAAGCCACGCCAAACATCCTGCATTCCAGGATATTGGCTCTAGGAAATGAAAAATGGTTAATATGTGGTCCAATATTGGTGATACCGAATTTTCGTATCAGAACACACAGTTCCCGAAGGGATTTTAAGGATTCCTTGACCAGTCAGCCGAAATAAGCGGCAGTAATTTTCTTGAGGGTCTGAAATTACCTATGGCTTCGTCCCTTCATTTTTTCGTCGATTTTATGTATCTTTACTGCTAAGTGCTGTGATTGCTGTCTGTAATGGAATGAATGAGGCAGAGAAAATATTTTCACACTGTGGTATTGAATGGCAGGGGTTGCCTCTTGCGGCGATTTCCCTCAACTTGTGACGACATAATATTATTTTCTCATATTCCATGTAACTAAAGAAATTAAAAAAATCTAGAGCTTATTACTGCTAATCATTATAATTTTATGAAGAAACTATTGCCATTGTCGTGAAGGATTTTGAACTGTTGATTGTTGAAGTTCAAAATTCTATATAGTTGGCACTGAGCTGTTTTAGTGTAAATCTTACCATCAGTTCAGTGACTTGCTCGTCGGATCACTTTGTTGCATAAAACACGAGATGGGAGAGAGGAGTTCCCCCGATTCCTCATGGATCCCATTGCCAGAACTGGATTTTGATAAAAATTAGACCAATCTGTCTGTATAATTAGTGATCAAACGAACTTATCCAGGTATGTGAAGTTCGATCACAATTATATGAAGAACTACATTCGACGCGATTTTTCTTGTAACCGTAAGTTGTAACCTGGGACTCAGCTACATAAGTAAGTATGTAAATAATAGAAGAAAAAAAAAACGCGTAGAATGAAATCGAATATAATTATATCGTCGCCCGTAGCATAGCAACCGTACTGCTTCATCGCGGCTAGCAGTACTGCTGTGGCGGCGTCACTAGCCTGGCCCATCCTGTTTACTATTTACTGTTTTGAATAACGATGACGACAACACAAACTTGAAAAGAAGAACTTATATGGAGTTTCGGGATGGAGCCTTAGCATTAACTCCTACCGCTTTCTACAGCATCACTTTTCCGTAGATAGTTTCAGAGGTTACCCAACTTGCTATGACTTAATTATTTGCCTTTGACGTGACTAGATGACTCGAGTTAGGTTTTAATACAGTCTTGTATTAAAGTTTTAAACTTTTACATCAGAAAACTACGACATGGATTTTGGGCTATTTATAAATGCTGAGTAGTTGTAAGTCAAGTTATTAAGCTGATTACTAAGCAACTGGTAATAAATTAGGTATGGATCCAGTAGAAGAAAACTATCATTGGGTATTTAGGAAGAAAACTATCATTGGGCAATCACACTGTCTTTTCTGATTCGGGTATTCAACTGTTTTTTGTTTTATTTTATTTATTTGGATTTACGTTGTGACCGCAAAAAGGGATCGGGGGAGTTAATTTCTTATTTTGGTTTCCCTCAATAATTAAGTAGGTATTTGTACATAAATGACAATATAATTACGAGGTAAGTAAAGGTTCGTTGAATAAAAGCATTCGGAGTGATTGGCGCAGCAGCATTTTCACGGTAGAATACACTAAGCTAAAGATAGCTGAACCAGTTGATCGCGCATGCAGAAAAAAATCGTTTAAAACGTTGCTGCAATAAATTGATAATTTTAAAACAGTTTTAAATTCGAATTCAAGCTAAAGGGTTTGTGAAGCTATAGTAGTCGCCAGGTCTCAGGTCAGACTTAGTTCATTGTTTGTGTGTGTATGACAATAGCCTGCGAACCCCTTATGCGATTCACACTAAATTTGGTAGGCAAATAGTTCATTTTAATCCAATTTTAAAATTCGAATATGAGCAAAATTGGTAAAAGGGCTGTGAAAATATAGGTAAACTGGTTATATCATAGACAAAGTATATAAAGAAGAGTGCCAATAGCCATACAAAGATGCATAACCCGATTGTAGTAACTGATATGGACTTAAGATGTCGCTAGTGCATAATAATGCGACATGAATTGTAACTAATTCGTAATGGTACGGAGAAAAACTGCGTTGAATAAACACATTATTTTTGAAAATCATACATCAACATACTTTTTACGTCATATCTTGCAATGTAATTTAAACTAAACCTTAAATTACGGACATATACCGGATGATACCGCTACTATGTTTGTATATTATTCATACTGTCATCCACTTTTATAGCGGTTTGAACAATAGCTGACTAAATAAATACCTAAGTGCCATCTAGTATTGTGCTGTTTTTTGCGGTACTTTTTTTTGTATGAGATTGTCATTCTTCTCGTATATTTTTTCTATGGTTTCATTTTTTTTTTAAATTTATATTTACCTTTCTTAATGACTTTCCCGAATGACTCTATTCAAAACTTCGTAAGGGTGGACGCGGGCGCCAACAAATGTCGCCCGGTGGCTGTGACAGTGACAGGCAATTAACATCGCATCCATTGTAGCCCCGTCACTGGTATCTGGCGTTGATAAACCGAGCGACCAAATGAACGTGTCGCAAAAATACCGTGCCTTTAGAGGGCTAACCGATAGGTGGCGTGGTATGCGGGTGAGAAATTGATGCGTGGGATTGCGGTCGTAGCATATTCCGAGTTCGCAGTCCGGACTCGCATTGTAGTTATAGTTCTACTGAAAAAACAGACGCAGGAAATGAAAACGTGGTAGCTCAGAGGGAAGCACGCTTGCTTCACATTTGTGGGGTCGCGGGTTCGAACTCAGGCGAGTCCGTTCCAATGAGTTCTTTGAAACTTACGGGTATACTAAGTATTCTGGCTTTTTGGAGAAGGAAAACATTGTGTGGAAGCCTGCATATTTTTGAAGATGAAATTCTATGATGTAAGCTATAGAATTTTCCATCAAACCACATTGGGCCATGTAGCGTGGTAGATATACCTTAATCACCCTTCAAGGGTAGACCAACATCCCAGTAGCGGGATGTTTACAAACGGATACAGATGTTTTAGTGCAAGCTTTGAAGCAGACCATTTGTGTTAGATTTGAAAAAAAGTTGCATTTATCTTTTTTTTTATCATTTTTTTTTCCAGGTACAACTGTCGCTGTTTACTGACAATAACAAAGAATGTATGTGTGCACGAGCACACGGTAAAGGTATTCAGGACTTTTCAACAGAAACAAAGCTTTGTAAACTTTCGGTTTAATCAGATTAGTGGTCCATTCACGACAGTAGTACAATGGTTCGGCGAGATGATAATTGGTTGTCAAAGGCATTGAATCTGATTGAGACGAGCTTGTGAGAGATAATGGCTAATTGGTTGATGTTCCTCGAAGGAAGCCTTGGTAGCGACATCTGAACACAGGTGAGGAGAGGCTTGATAGATATTCGTATTGATAGCTATTCGATTGATGAATATTATTTTTTTATACAAAACTAAGTAACGAGATGAGCAAGTCGCTCCCCCGATGGTAAGCAAAACGCTTACCCATACCAGTTCAGTGCCACCCAGAATTCTTCAGCAGTTCAAAACCATGGGTCACAATGTACAGCGCTCGTCACCCTGAGATACGCTGGCTTCCCTGATTCTCGATAAATATCGTTCACATTTTTCATTTTTTTTTTTACGTTATAATTATTATAACTAGAACAAAAACAAAAAAAAACATGGAATTTCTTTAGAATACCAGTGCCAATATTTTATGGCATTATTCATGTTATTTATTTATAAGGGGGGAAACTTATCACTTATATTCGATATTTTTTTCCTTCTTCTTTCCCAAGAAAAAAAAAAGATAAACGTTGCCATAATATATTGGTATTAAAATAAAAACATTGGTTATAAAACAGTATTCTAAAGATATTATATATTAATAAATGAATACAAAAAAACAAAATTAAAATTATTGAAAAACTTCTATCAAGATATCGAGAATCAGGACCTCTCTGCAGACATGATGTTGTAATTAATATGTAACTGAATGTCAAAACGGCAAAAACTATAGTGGTATTATTTATAAGGAGAATTCTGTGAGTGGTAGTTATAGTTTTTCCCGTGCAAGGTTTTTATTGCATTTTGAAAGATATTATTAATAGTGATTATTGCAAAAATATTGATGTGGTTTAATTGTCGATAAAATATTAGTCGAGAGGTAAATTGTAAAAATGGTCCTTTGTGTGTAGATTAAACTTTTGGTTAGAAGGTTACTGCAATTTTGCCTCCTACACAGTAACGCAAAGAAACTATATAACTATATAAGTATCTGCATCCCGATATCGTATCCACTATTGCGGAAACTTTTCCGTATCAAAATGGGAGCATTCGTAAGCAACGAAATTCCAGATTCCAGCCAGGCGTTACCTTGCAAGGAACAATATCTGATGTATTTTGAAATTTGAATAAAAATACTTGATACAATTGATTCCAGGGATCGTGCCTTGCAGCAGGTAATGAAATTTTCGAAAACTTTGTAGTATGAAGAGTAGAATTGTCCGTAGAAAATGTATGAAGGTGTAAAACGCTTTATGTTACTAGATGTTTTACGCTTGGATTTTTATTTTGAGATTGGTTTCTGTGCAGGTAAAAACTGCTGTAAATGCCATTTTTTTTTTTGCATCAATTACAAGGGACCATTTTAAATTGAAACTTACGTTTCTTTTCACTTACACTAGTAAGTAACTAGTAGTAAGGTAAGGTTATAGCCCAGAACAATAATCGAATGACAAAAAAAAAGAAAATTAAAAATGTACATACACTACTGACTTTTTTAAAGGGCTTTTTTAACTTAATGTTTTTATGTATGTATTTTCAAATCTTGAATTAACTTGACATTTTGCTTGCTTGTCAAGTTCCGATGACAATACAATATATATTACGACAGCGAGCTGATCTGATTATGCATGGAGACGGAAGGTGGAAAATGGAACTCCTCAGTAACTCAACAGTAACAGTAGATTGACGGAGTTTGAGCTCATTTTGATCAGCTTACAGTACCAATAACCGATTTTATAAAAAGCTTGGAAACATAACATCCAAAATTTAATAAGGAGAATTATGTGATGCTATCCTGTGACCGTGTCGTTTTGCGAACTTGACATCTTGCGAAAGTGACATATTGCGTACGAACGTGTCATATGAGGTGCGTTCGGATAGCCCCTTGGTGGCTAAAATAACTGTTACATACGCCAATAATGATCACTGTGCAAAAGTTGCATTATTAACTGTTTTCGCTCACCGTTCGGATAGGTCGAAAACAGCTAAAAATTACATCGTAATCTGCCACTTTTGACCCACCTCGCGACATGGGATCGTTGTGATCGTTTTTTGACATTAAGATTTTGACGTTTGTTTTTCGCGGTGTTTTGGTGTTTTGTTTGCGCGCGACTGTAATTTGTTCATTTGACGTCATTGCTGGTGATTGTAGCGTTCGTTTTGGGTAGGGATCGAAAGTGGTAAAAATTGCAAAATTCTCAAACCGAACGGGTTACATCAACGCCAATTTTGACAATTCTAAAAATGCCACCATAGGCTATCCGATCGTACTGAAAGTCAGAGAGGATCTCTACTGCAGAAAAAAAATATATAGGAAGGAAATAAATTAATAAATTGTAATACCTATTATTTGAAGTTTTTTTATTGTCTTAACAAATAGTTACTACTTTGACTTGATGGAACGATTTTATCCTTTCATCAAATAAGGTACGATACTGATATCTTTATCTCTTGTATTCCTGAAATAAATGAAGGTTTTATACGTGACTTCATTGTTTGTTTATTTCCATGATTAAATTAAGGAGAGGTCGAGAAGACTCCTATTGTGAATACTGACATTAATGGATGGAGACGGCTTTGTATCGTTTTGTTATTTACTTCAGATTGCTGAAATTGACTTTAACGTCTTAAACGAGGATGGAAGGCAGGATGAATTAGTTCAGTAGACAAGAAATTCCTAAAATATTCCGTTTTTTTATGGTTCTTAATAACCTAACAAACAAGTCGCTTACCTGATGATAAATGTCACACTTGAGAGGTCGAGAAGACTCCTATTGTGAATACTGACATTAATGGATGGAGACGGCTTTGTATCGTTTTGTTATTTACTCCAGATTGCTGAAATTGACTTTAACGTCTTAAACGAGGATGGAAGGCAGGATGAATTAGTTCAGTAGACAAGAAATTCCTAAAATATTCCGTTTTTTTATGGTTCTTAATAACCTAACAAACAAGTCGCTTAACTGATGATAAATGTCACGCTTGCCCATAACAGCTTACTGTTTGAATATAATAGTTCATAACCATGTACGGTAAAGCACTGCTCTCGTCAACCATACGTAGATAAAATAAAAAACCTTTATTGCAAATACATATTTCAATTACATTTTAACTAATACATTATATTCATAATTATGTCACTATTCAATTTTATTTTTATTTTATATCCAGTTTTATCTGTTAGTCAATTATTATTATTGTTGGCGTAGGCCTCCCCCAGTTTTATCCATACTTTCCTGTCTCTTGACCAAAGATCGTCACCCAAAGATACTAGGTGTTAAATCCTTTTGTGACCAGTATAGTACACGTTTAAATGTATGACCACGATTTCAATATAATAATAATTGTGTTTCAATATGGCAGAATAAAGTTACTAACAAGTTTATGTTCTAAGTTTTGAAGCCTGTAGAACATAAAGCAATAATAATACTGAATGCAATTTGTGCTATTTTTTCAGAAACTATATATACCTAGAAATAAATTAACTGATGTGCTGACTGAATTATTTAAATACTTTTTAGTAGAACCTCTCTGATGAAGGGGTGAAATACAGGGTGTACAAAACCAATGCCCCTCCTATTATCCCTAATCATTCTAGACCTGATAAAATACACAAAATAACAACAGGCTGGAGTACACACGTCCGTACATTTTTAGCACAATATGGAGACAATCAAAGGAGTGGTCACAAACATATAAGGCATTATACACACGTGAGGAGTCCTAACAGCATTACTGAATATGGGCCCGTCCGCACCAATTAGCGAAGTAACGTGGGTGGATGCTCCTAAGCGTGTTAATTGAGTCTGGTTGATGTAAGTAGCTTTTAGAAGTGCTATTTTTAGTTGAAATTTGTTAAGGATAATTGTTAATGAGAGATTCAGCAGTAAATTTAGCCTTACTCAGGCTAAGAGAAATTATATGGGCAAGGTTTATTGATAATTAGCCGTTACCCGCGCCTTCGTTTGACTTACTTATGGTATTTATATATGCAAAAATTCAGCTCGATGCGTTCAGCCGTTTAGCCGTGACAACGCGACAAGCACCCATATAGAGAGACAGATAGCGAAGAGATGGAGTAACTTTGTTTGTTTTATAATATTAGTTAGGATTGTAGAGTATTATATGTATGGTAGTTTCGTTTGCATAGTAAGCGAATAAACATTTATTTAAAAAATATGTATGTTCAATTCAATTCAATTCATTATTATTTCCAAATAGTTATTAAGAATACTCTTAGAGATAGTCATCACTAAGTATAACTAGGTTAAATAAACAAAGCGTCACAAAAGCACAACAAAATTATCAGCACTACAAATATTTGTAGGCTCAAAATAAATGTCAATAGTAATCATAACACCTAAGATAATAATAGTATTAGATAAGTAAGTATATTCCATTATTAAAATAAAATTAAACTATTATGAATAAATTTATGTGAGAAGGCGGAAGTGATGATAAAGATATGTAAGAGTATAATAAGAGTATAATAAGAGTATAATAAGAGTATAATAAGAGTATAATAAGAGTATAATAAGAGTATAATAAGAGTATAATAAGAGTATAATAAGAGTATAATAAGAGTATAATAAGAGTATAATAAGAGTATAATAAGAGTATAATAAGAGTATAATAAGCGTATAATAAGAGTATAATAAGAGTATAATAAGAGTATAATAAGAGTATAATAAGAGTATAATAAGAGTATAATAAGAGTATAATAAGCGTATAATAAGAGTATAATAAGAGTATAATAAGAGTATAATAAGAGTATAATAAGAGTATAATAAGAGTATAATAAGAGTATAATAAGAGTATAATAAGAGTATAATAAGAGTATAATAAGCGTATAATAAGAGTATAATAAGAGTATAATAAGAGTATAATAAGAGTATAATAAGAGTATAATAAGAGTATAATAAGCGTATAATAAGAGTATAATAAGAGTATAATAAGAGTATAATAAGAGTATAATAAGAGTATAATAAGAGTATAATAAGCGTATAATAAGAGTATAATAAGCGTATAATAAGAGTATAATAAGAGTATAATAAGAGTATAATAAGAGTATAATAAGAGTATAATAAGAGTATAATAAGAGTATAATAAGCGTATAATAAGAGTATAATAAGAGTATAATAAGAGTATAATAAGAGTATAATAAGAGTATAATAAGAGTATAATAAGAGTATAATAAGAGTATAATAAGAGTATAATAAGCGTATAATAAGAGTATAATAAGAGTATAATAAGAGTATAATAAGCGTATAATAAGAGTATAATAAGAGTATAATAAGAGTATAATAAGAGTATAATAAGAGTATAATAAGAGTATAATAAGAGTATAATAAGAGTATAATAAGAGTATAATAAGAGTATAATAAGAGTATAATAAGAGTATAATAAGCGTATAATAAGAGTATAATAAGAGTATAATAAGAGTATAATAAGAGTATAATAAGAGTATAATAAGAGTATAATAAGCGTATAATAAGAGTATAATAAGAGTATAATAAGAGTATAATAAGAGTATAATAAGAGTATAATAAGAGTATAATAAGCGTATAATAAGAGTATAATAAGAGTATAATAAGAGTATAATAAGAGTATAATAAGAGTATAATAAGAGTATAATAAGCGTATAATAAGAGTATAATAAGAGTATAATAAGAGTATAATAAGAGTATAATAAGAGTATAATAAGAGTATAATAAGCGTATAATAAGAGTATAATAAGAGTATAATAAGAGTATAATAAGAGTATAATAAGAGTATAATAAGAGTATAATAAGAGTATAATAAGAGTATAACCTCAAACTTTGGTGACTTTTTGTAGGAACAACGAATCTCGTAATGCGGTATCTAGTATGATCTGTGCCTAAACCTAACAATCATTGCAATAAGCACCTTACGGTACGGGCCCTGGTCACTATCCGCGGGCGTCCAAAACTGTAGTTTCAATAATTCAAAACATCAATATTAATTTAATCGTCTATACAGCCAAGTACGAAATCCATTATATTATATTTTATACCTATATCATTACAAATTTCCTAGCTCACATCGACAACGCGACTTCAATTGAAGATGTCTAATACGGTGGTTACCGCTTACCATCCGGTGATCCATCTGCTTGTTTGCCGCCCATTACGATGGTACCTAGTAACTCTGCGAACAGTAAATCCTGCGGGTGCAATTTTTTTTGCACAATCTCAATTTCTCCTGGCGACCTTACATAATCTTGATATCGCATAATCTAGCGCTTCAACAAACTTCCCATTTTTTTGTGGGAAAACTTTGCTTATATTTTCATAATATTTGGCAGAAATATCCGAATAAAAAATCGCGGACACAAAAGTAAAAGGAAAGTGAGAACCTGTATAACAAGATTCGACAAGATTAGTTGAAAAATACGACCTGTACGCGCGTACCAATATCCATATGGACAGGCGAAAACAAACTTTGCCAGTTTGTTGAATAGACTTCGCCTGCTTCGCTCGCTAGGTCAATAAAAAAAATCTTGTCAGAAATAAACAAATATGATATTAATAGCACACCTCGTCCCTTACCTCTTCCATACAAATCCATACTAAGGTTGCCTGGAAGAGATCGGTTTAAACGACAAGGCCGCCAGTTGTTATACTAGTTTTAAGTTGTTTTTGTCTTATGTCTTATGCCATTTCTGTTGTGAACAATAAAGAATTATCTATCTATCTATGATAGTTGCCCCATAAGTAACAAAATACAAAATTATATTCCTATACAAACCTTATGATACCTATGTTATGTGTTTATCTATTTATTTACTCCCATCTTCAACAATAGGGTGACCTGAAATCAGAGAAGACAAATAGTTGTACCATAGAGAAATTATAGAAAGAAGATTGCCAATGGCCATAGAAAGATGCATAACCCGATTTTAGTCACTGATAAGGACGTAAGATGTCGCTAGTGCCTTAAACTGCGACATGATCATCGCAATTTCTGCATGGCTTGAAATAGAAACCCAAGGTAAATCATTTGTAATGGTACGGGGAAAAACCGCTACTTTTTATGAATATTTTTGAATTAGATATATCAGTGAAATTAATAATTTTGTGTTCTAAATGCAAAACAAAATGCTAGGTTCTAAAAATATAGCTTTGAAAAAATATTTTTTACGTCGTATATTGCAATCTAACATGAACTAAGCCTTAAATATCTTTATATAATCCCTATTTTTATTAGCTTTTATAGCAGTTTGAACAGTGGCTGACTAAATACGTAAGCGCCATCTAGTTTTATGGTGTCTTTTCTGGGGTACACTTTTTTTGTATGAGACTGTCATTCTCGTATATTTTTTCTATTATCGTACGTAGACATTTGACCAATATTTGATTTACATCAGCAAGTTGCAGCGGTCTTGTTTGGTATGTGGGGTTTAGGCACAGATCACACCTAGATTCCGCTTTCAGGAAAATTGAAGCACACCTCATATCGGACAAAAAATACCTATAAAAAAATACTCTCATTGATTCATTGCTAGGCGCAAGTAGGCCTTACCTGCAGATAGCCAACAAGAACAGTTGGTTGCCGTCGCCACAACCCGCATTTCCCTTCCAGTTTGGTGGGTTTTTGTGGGAATAATGTGGTATCTTTGTGTGATTTTTAATTTGCTAGGAAATGGTTCTGAGGATGTTGTTGATTAACAACTTTGTTCTACGAATTTTGAAAATTGTCGGGATAAAAAATTCTACTGTTCCATACAAAACTTTCGTGGATCTTGCAGTAAAATGTACGGAACAGCTGTTATATTTTTCGATAATATTCAAGACTTGGAACAAAATGTTTTCGTTATCTTATAAACCAAATCCTCACAACTGCTCCCTAGCCGATTTTAAAACACCATGTATATAAATAATCTGCGGGTTTAATGAAACAAAAATTCTGAGACAAGGCCAAACACATTGTACCTATTGCACGTTCTAGACTTTACTTACACTATTTGTTACTATACACTAATATCACAATTATATAATTACTAGCTGCGCCCCGCGGATTCACCTGCTAAAATAATAAATAAAAAGTAGCCTATGTGATAATCCTGGGTGTAATCTACCATAACAGATTTTATTCAAATCCGTTCAGCCGTTACTGAGATGAACGGCAACAAACACACTTATACATACTTACATACTTACACACACATTTTCGCATTTATAATATTAGTGTGATATTGTATAATTTTATTCTACTGAGTATATTGATCAAGACAGTATTTATTTTTTTTGCTGTGGCAGGACTCAATTTGTCGGTATTTTTTCACATAAAAGAACTACGATCGATTTATAGAATAGTAACTCTTTGTAAAATAGACGGTCACAGAATAAACAATAGCTAGTTAATAAGAAAGAAATAATGAGCATCTATTTTTATTTTTCGCATCTGACAGCAGATTTTTTACACCGCTAGTATTACTAGAACAAAATTTATTGCGCCCGCGGGAACAATGTTTTCAATTCTGAAATGAATAATATTTTAACCACTTCAAATTTTTATTTTATTCGCAACTAAGTAGCGATATAATATAATATGTTATGATAATATTATATGTATATACAAATATATATATATTATATAATTTGTATAGTTATTTTAGGTTTTAGTTTTTAGTTAGTATTTTTAAGTTTTCTTTAATTATCTGTTTTTTAAGTTGTACATAATTAATTTTCTTTTCTTATATATATAATGTAATCATATGATATTATATATATAATGTAATCATATGATATTATATATATTTATGTATATAATATAATCGCTACGAAACGACGGAAATTACTGCAGACATCTTCTTCATTACCACCTCAATGAGTGACTTTATTAAGACTCCGTCATCGTCAACGTTCTACCCGCTAACGAGGTTATTATCAAAGGCAGTTAATTGAATATTGGTGAATTAATAGAGTTCACTGCAGCCACCAATAGAAACATTATTAAACAAAGGATCCTCTTTATGCTTGTTGAGGGCCCTTTAGGGCAATTGATTTGATATAATAGAGTCTACCAATTTTATTAATGAATTGTTTTTACTTGACGGATCTACAGACTATGCTATGATATCTTTTGTAGTGGTAGGGCTCTCTTGCAGAGTCCACCTGGGGAAGTACCACACCTTTGCCAGTTATTCAACCGCAAAGCAGTAGTGTGCAAGCATTACTATGTTCCGGATTGAAGGGCAATGTTTCCAGCGTAATTACTGGGCATTCAGAGATTTAACATCTCAGGGTGACGAGCGCAGTGCATTGCCGCGCATAGTTTTGAACTGTTGAAGTTCAAAATTCTGGGTGGCACTGAACTGTTATGGGCAAGCGTGGCGCTTAACATTAGGTGAGCGACTTTGCTCGTCTCGTCACAAACTAAAAAAACTTTAAATATATTTGAAATTATGTACGAAGTATGTACCTAATTATGAACTGAAAACGAATATTTTGTAAATGTGACTTGCCCAGTGTAACTACCAATGTTATAAGGCCGACAAATAATTATATTCTATTCTATTCTTATCTAATCATAGCTTTCTCTTGCTCGCCTGCTTTGACCTGCTGCTTGATATCACTTAGTGTCAATGTGTTACTATGAAAACTGACGTGGTTTTGATACATTTTGTTTTAATAAAACGGGAATACTCACGATAAATTGAGTCGGTTATTCCGACTATAGTTTCGATCACATTCGGTGACCTTTATAGTCGGAATAACCGACTCAATTTAACGTGAGTATTCCCGTTTGATTAAAACAAAATGTAAATGTGTTCATACAAATCGTATACGATCGAAAATATGCTACGTTTTATCCCAAAATAAATAGATGCAGAAGGCTGGCTCCAGCCGAACTTGATTTTGACTACTTCCCCTCAACCTTAGGCTGGCATAGGTGACACCATATTCTGTGAAATCTTTAGGTATTTAGGTTTGGGAATTTCAAATAAAAACATTTTTAATACATTATACTCCAAACAAATTCAATACTAATAATTATCAATTTGGTTTATAATACGTTCAACATTTATTAGTCCCAATTTTAAGTGTTTGATTGAATTTACAAAACGTCTTAATGCATTATACTAATGTTTATTAGTATACCTATTTTCGCTCGTAGAATAGAGCCTGCCTTATGTACCTATTTTCTTTGTGTGGCTGACGGTGAGGCAACTTTTCATCCTGAGAGCTTCAATGGCAATTAACAAGTCTAATAGTAATTCAAACTAGCTGATAAAATTGCTAAATAGACGAGTTTACAGAGTACCAGTAAGCAGTGTAAATTCAGCTTTTGCAAATCATCACCCAAACACTTTACTTACTAAATTTACAATGAAACCATAAACGCCCTTCCAACCTTAAAAAATAAAAGTCAGTAGAAAAGAAAGAAGTGACAAAAAGGCTACTCACGATGTCATAGAAGGACACTGAAAATTTAATAACTCGGATTTCCGTAGAGCAATGAACACACTCAATCATACGTCTCATACACACACACATACACATATGCCGTATTGGATGCCTCCAAAATATTGGTGATTGTGATGTATATTTTCTCAGGTCACCACGATACGGGCCTTGAGCCTAGTGCTAATCGCAGTTAATTTTGAATAGGGCACTATTTTACAATTTTGCCACGTAGATTTCTTAGATAATATTTGAGATTCTATTGTAATATGTGTTTTATTTATTATTATTTTCTTTATAACTCGAGGTGGGCAGGAGTGCTGCAAATTAGTTAAAAATTATGCTATATTGGGATGTACTTAGTTGTCTGTGGGGACTTTTACTCTTCATGATATTAATTCAAGACAACCACATAGAAACGAATAAGTTTATAAAAATAAAGAAGAAAAAATAATACCTTAATTATACCTAAAAAATATACATTGATTTTCAAAGCGGGAGGCGCGCACCACGCGCGGGTGCCGTGGGCAGCGTGAGCGCTGAGGCCGGTGCCGGCGCGGGCGGCTCGGACAGCGCCACTGCACTGCTCGTGCTCGTGCGTTTAATTTGTCGATTAGCGACCGATCATTTTGCCGTCGACATAGACGTGCTGGCAGATACATTATAAGAGCAAGCCATGGTAAATCAAAATGAAGAAGATGGATCAGGCACTATTTTGGGTAAAATATTTCAAATTTCATCCCATCGTAGCACTGAAATTATTTTTATATAAGGCTTATAGGCTTTCAAATTGGATCTAATTTCAAGCTTCGATGTATAATTACTTCATTAGCGAGCCACAGCAAGCCTTATAATTTCCACTAAACTCCTAACATAGTCAAAAGCGTTAACTGACCCTCACTTAAAATTAATGTCTGTGGCTTAAGAGGTTTGGTCACTTGACTAACAGCGTGAAAATGACTTTGCGGAACCTTTGTAATCCATTTCAAACGTAACTTAGCATTTTGTTAAGGCCCGTTCATTTGCAAGCCTTTGACAAACGTTTTCAAGGTTTCGACATCATTAGACTTGAATTTACCAACATTTTCATAAAGGGTCCTAAAACGAAGGGTGTCTGTTAAAGGTTTTCTAAAGTCAGCCTCCATTTACACAATTCGGATAAAGTTTTTCATTTTATGTGATTTAATGAACTCCGAGAAAATTAATAAATTTAGGATAAATAATTCGTGTATTTTTATAAATTGGTACAGTTATACCCTGAGATGTCCAGATGCACATACTAAAAGTCCTCATGGGTGAAATTGTGCTGAAGTTGTAGGGCAGGGTTGAATGTCCTTTTTTTAGATTCTTGCTCATATCTCGAATATCTGTATGATATCACATCATATCCTATCTTTGTAGACTACTCTTAGATATAATACATAGTTACATTCATACATATAATTATATTTACTAACGTATGTAAATACTAATAATAATATTTATTTACTAGCCTACATAAAACATAAGAAATTAAAACATTGATATATACAAAGTATACTATCTGTTATATTTATATACTTATATATAAATAGCTCAATAAAATTTACTGCCGTTAACCACCTGAATCAGGACACATCGTTGCATCAATGCAACCCATATCTTATCTGTATGTGTCGTGATCACTTGTCACAAAAGTTTTTACATAAAATTTCATACAAATTTGGCTCTGATCAATTTTAGTATACGATCAATACTTTAGGAGCTTCAGGATGCTTAAGGTAACGCAGACTTAAAAAATAGACGATTTAAGAAAACTGCCTCGTTATAATAACAAATGTTCATCTCACTCAACTCATATTTTGAGTCTACCGTAATCAAGTTTAACAAGTGATTGTCCAAATTCAGAAGTGTTTTTGACATCCAATTTTTATATAGCCCTAAGCAACTTTGACCACAGAAGAGAATTTTTTTTGACTTCTAGACTTTGCCAAAACAATATTTACTGTATTATTTAATACTAGCTGGTACCCGCGACTTTGCTCGCATAGACCAACAAAAAAAAATTGCCTATGATCTGCGACCCCCAGGCCACCTGCCAATTGTGCGTAGTATGGCAACCCCTTCCCTCTTCAAAGGGGATGCCTAGTTCAGCAGTGGGCGTCGTCTGGCTGATGATTATGATACTGAAGTTTGTTTGTTCCCAGTAAAGAGGTATGAGGTATAGAGGTAGGTTTTTCTTTGGACACATAGCTTATTTGACTCGGAAGAATAAGCGATTGCTGAAGGATAGCTTCTGGAAAGAAGGGGCGCTGGTAGTATTAACATATGTTGCCATTTCAAAATCCGACTACTAGTTCTAGCATTAAATATTATGACGGCACAAGTTTTTTTAAATACGTGTTTAAAAAAATGTGTTGGGACTCAATTAGAAAAGAGCATAAATATCTATGAATAGTCTCGATTAAGACCCCTTTTAAACAAAATAAAAACTAAATCAAAATTGGTTCATCCGCTTCGGAGCTACATTGGTAGGACATACAGATGCACACGTTAAACTTGTGACACCTCTAGGATTGAGTCGGGGGCAACGAGAATAATATCATCACTACGTTTAAGAGACGGAAGTTCCATAGAGAAAAATGGAAAAAAGCGATTGTATGAAACGTTCACTGGAACTGAATACCGATAGAGATAGTGCGATAGACTCAAGAGATCTATAGAGCAAGACTAGCCGCCATTATTTCTAGTACACGTTTCATACAGTCATGTTCAGTCAAATTTTTATCAGGCACTTACTAAAAGGTTTTAGAATAATTTAGTTTTTTATAAAAACTTTCTTCTCTTTTTATTTCTAAAATAACAATAATTAGTTTACTGAGATTACATACTAAAGTAGCTTATAGAAATGCTACTAAACGCAGCGTGCTGACTTAAATAATTAATAAATCCAAGAACTTACGTAAAATTATAATGAATCAGTAATCTTACTCATTATTACGGTTAAATACGAAAATGTCCAGTAAATCACCTGATCCGAATCTGCTGAAGTTCGGTTAAAATAATGATAATTGGATATTTGGTGCAAAAAAAAATCAAAAGAACTAGTATTATCGATTTTATGGCAAGTTGAATCATTGAATCTGAATAATAAGTATTTCCATGCCTTTTGTGATACGCGGGCGATTTGTCATTTGTTGGAACTGTAATTTTGATTCAACGCCCATAATATTTATTAGGCAAATTGTAGTTACCAAGTTTTTATATACCAAAACGTGACTATTGTCCCTAACAGTATGCCATTTTAGCTCAACCTACCCGGTCAGCTACCCTTTGTTATCTCCCAAAAGAACCATTAATCACAGGACGTGTCTTCTACGCAAAGTATTTTAGGCCAGCTGACAAGATAAACCTTTTCACACCTATTCAGGGTGACTCGAAAAAACTATTCGAGCGAGGACCCAACCTTGGAGATTCACCGGAAAGATTGCGAAATTGCAGATTTAGCGATTTCTTGCAGCTTGCTCAGATAATGAATGGATGATTCCTCGGAGTGGAAAATAAGGAAAAATGTTATAAATTTTAATGGGGTGAATATTTTGCGGGCTGCGCAAGTTTTATCGAGCTGTTTACAGACGTTTGTTTACGTTGTAATAAAAACCGACTGTATTTTTTTTACTTACTAATAGCCTAACTTTTTGGTCCCGTACCCAAAGGGCACTAACGCGACCCTACACCGGCTGTCTGCTGGTCAGTTCGTTCGTCTTAGGGCTTAGACAGACGACAAGAAAACTTCCTTGCGGCTGCCGCAGAAAGTTTCCGCGTCGATCAAGCGCACCCTTATACTTTTAAGCGGCTGTGTCTTTTGGACTGTAATAAAATGTATTTTTTTACAGAATACCATTGAGAAAATACAGCATGATAATGATATAACTTACTATGATATGCATATAGGTGTGTTTGTCAGAGGTGTGTGTGTTAGCCGCGCCCCGCGGGTGCACCCGCTATCCTACATAAGCTTCATTTCTCCATTTTAAAAAAACTTTTTAAAATGTTCTTCTCTTTATTCAATTCACTTTCTATCGTCCTAGCATTTTCCTCGCTGTAGTGAGGTGAAAAGCTGTGTGTTTTGTGTTGGCAGAAAAGCTATTCTGCGTCTCGGACCATTGTAACCCTCACTACGCTCAGGTTTCAATACCAAAAAGCAACTTTGCAGCCTTGCATAACAAATAACTATTTTGCGGATCTATAAGGTTTAGGAGCTCCGTAACGGCTGAAAGGATTTGCATGAAACTTGGAACTTAAGTTGCTTATAATATGGATTCAAACATAGGTTAATTTTTGTCCTGGAAAAATATACCATCGATAAGTGTAGGATAGAGGGGAAGGAGATTGATGTTTAGGGGTGTTGCTAGTAAAATAATATTAAAATCATTACTAACTAGCAACGCCCTGCGCTCTACCATAGGAGTAGTATTTTTTTCCAAATAAAAAGTATTCCAGAACTTAGGCAGTTGTTTATGTGTTAATCCAGGGTATATGCTACCTCCATAGCAAATTTCATCCAAATTCCTTAAGCCGCTACGGGCTTTACTGGGAACAAACACACTTACATACTTATTATACACCAACGCACAATCTTTCCCATGTATAATATTAGTGTGATATTGGTCACTTAATACTACACATAGCTTACGACAAAATTACACGCTGACACAGAACATGAATTTTCTGAAGAAAACGATTCAAATATGATATCTACGATGGAAAGCTGACCACAAACTGCGGGTTTTGGCTCGTTTCCAACACTTACTGTGGATAAAATTCTGATAGACGATGGACTCGCAAAAAATCTATCATTTCTGATTTAGTAACGCGTTCCCATTTCGCCAAATGTTCCGGAAGGCGGTAGTGTTTGGAGATTGTGGAGAAGAAATAATTACTATTCTGACTGAATGCGTGAACGAAAGTCGGGATGGCGAAAGTTGTTTGTTTGATTAATTTAAATACTTGCTCTGGGTCTGAGAGTTGGTTGTCATGTCAGTGGAACTCTAGTGGGAAGCTAAGAGTCTAAAACTTTATTATCCTAATCCTAACAAATATTATAAATTCGAATGTAACTCTCTCTCTGTCTCTCTCTGTGTCTGGGTGATGTCGCATTTTCACGGCTAAACGGCTGAACGGATCGACCTCAATTTTTGCGTAGATGTAACTTGAGGGTCAGAGACGGACGTGGGCTACTTTTTTTCGTAACAGCTAGTATTATATAAACTTGTTTATTGACCGAGCGAAGCGAAAGTCTCTGAGTTTACTAGGACAAATCGGCATTTGTGTGTATGTTTGTGTGTATATTTGTCCGATGATAACTTGCGAAACGTTAATCCGGTCTTCATGAAATTTTGTAGACAAGTAGTTCATTTCAATAAAAAAATTAAGTTCGAATATGAGTTGAATCGGTCTAGGGGTTGTGAAGATATAGGGATCGCGAGGTCTCAGTTCGCCGCGAACTACTACTAGTTTATAAAGTTCCATGTTGTAGTGAAAGTCTGTTTTTTTCTTTTAACAACTTTGACTACACAAACAAATTGTTTGACATTAGGCAAAAACCCCACAGTAGCTTATTGACGTCCAGAATTAATTTAGAATTTCGATATTCAACATTTTGTAAATTCTTAATAATTAAATGAAAATAAAATTCTTAGCTTGTAGGTCGTCGTAGCTCAATGGGAGCACGCTCGCGGCCTGAAGCCTTACCGGCCAGAATCAATGGGTTCTTAGAAACTTACGTACGGATATACCGTTGGAGTTTCGTTGGAGGAAAACTTCCTGAGGAAAAAATTAATTCGATGGCGACCAACTCAAGCTGGGCCAGCGTGGTTAATACGGCTCAATCACCCTTCGAGGGTAGGCCGATATCCCAGCAGTGGGATGCTATACAGCTTGCCATAGAATTTTGAACTGGATACTGCTCTTTTATTCTAAACTCGAGAAATTTTGCCCACTATAGCTTGGCGATTGAAAAGCTGGATCCTCAGGCAGATGCACAAATTGCATTTACAAATATGAAGAGCCACATTCCAAAACCTGTAAAATACTATGTAATTTAATAGGTGAGTAAAATATTTTTATGGCATATTCTTGAATGTAAATTTACTATTAATTAGAATGAAAAGACCTTGTTTTTACGAAACATGATTCCACAAAATTGTATACAGAGTAAGGAACTCTAATTAACCTCACATTAGTATTCATCAAATAATCCATAATTAACATTTTCCCTCGAAAATTATATGCCTTGTGAAGTAATTCGCAATCACTGGTCTAATATTAGGCACTTTGAAGTTAATTACAAGTTGCGAGTTCATTTAAAACCACCACTGATGGGGAAATTAAGCCGAACAAAATTAAGAAGCAAGAATCTTGTTAAATTACTCTCAAATCATGATATTTCGCCCTAGTTTGATATTCTGTTGTCCTGGTATGTCGAATCCTACACAATACATGTGAACGTTCGTTGTGTATGTGTTTATGTTTATTAATGTATCTTATAAAGTTGCAAGTCGCTCGTCTGATGGCAGTGTCATGCTAGTCTATAACAATTCTGTGCCACTCAAATTTTGAACCTGAACAGATCAAAACCATGTTAGGCAATGAACTGCGCTCGTCATCTTCAGATATGAGATGTAATATCTCTTTATGCCTATTAATATCACTAGAAATATTTTTGATTGCCCTGCAGTCCAGAACACAGTAATTTTGGCACACTAGTGCCTGGCAGTTGAATAACTGGCAAAAATGTGGTACTTCTTCACGCTAATCTGCAAGAGTCCTAAAAAAAAATTACAAACAAAAGAAATATGTTTAATATATAATATAAAATTTGCGGTTCCTTTAGCGAATAATTAGGGGCTCTGGAAATACGCAATTGAGATTCGATTTATAAATATTTTTGTGTCTTATTGCACATACATTTTTCATTCGTCACTAGGATTGAGAAAAAGCAGAAAATGACCAACCACTACTCCGAACTTTGAAACAGAACGCGACTGTCATGTCCGTATCCATTGTAACAAAACTCCGAAACACACCGTGTAAAACAGTATTAACATTTTACAACTGGTGTAACAGTACACGAATCTCGCCTGCGGATATAAAAGCGGGACACGTTCTTGTACCAATTTAACTTGCTGTCGCCCTGCTTTTAGCGAAGATACATTATGTTTGTAAAGCCCCCAACACACTACCAAACCGATTGAAATGACTGCAAAAGCAGATTTACCGGTTCCAAAAAAATATACTTTTTATTGCATAACGGAACACTAGAGTTGCAGCCGTAGTTGCCAAACTAAGCATGGCAGCACCTGCATATTGGTAGATAGCCTTCCCACCATGATTAATTTTTACCCCACTGCCCAAAAAGGAGGGTAATGTTAATTCTATTAATGGTTCAGGTGCCACAAGTTGGTTTTGTCATCGAGGGTTTAAAGTTGAGGTGAATAAATGGAGGTGTTTTTTAATAAATACTGCCGCTTCTAAAATGTATATACTGGATAAGGTTAACATTCGTACTGTTACCCCAAATGATGATTCCGTACCTCAGCCAGGCAAAAGCGTAAGCATATGTAAAATATGTGGCCAGCAGTCCAATTGGTAGTTCAGGTGTTGGTTCCATATGTTTTGTAGCCCTGTGTTACCCTGGTATGTACTCTGTACCGCCATTGTATTGGAATGATGGGCCTCTGCGATTATAATGCTCTTTTGTTTCGCATTTGTGTCCGTAAATTTGATAACATTGTAATAAAATCTTACAGGACTGCGCTCTTTGTTATTTTTGGTTTTAATTATGGGAGGATTTCTTTTTCGTGTAATATGTCATCGTGGATATTTTTTTCGTGTATACCCGACCGACTGCCCTTTGTTGGTTTTTGTTGAGATTGGGAATATTGTATTTTTTTGGCAATAAAAATGTCAATTTTTTAGTTATATTGTCTAAATAAGATCTTTAAACTTCTAGGGTATTTGTGGGTATAGTCAAGTGATTGTTATTTAATAGTGAAGTAATCATAATTTCTAGATTAGCTTAGTACAAATTATTTATTGATTTTTTGTTTTAACATTAATCATATCGTTTAATAGAACTAGCTAAGAAAAACGCGCAACAGCAGATGTGCGTGGTAGCTAAGCGGTGCACGAGAGAAAAACCACCAATAGGTTTATTTGGCTAAGATAATGAAATAATCCTATATTGGTGGATAATTTCCTCGCGTTGCTCGCACATGTCTGGTAGAAATTTACGCACTATAAAAAAAAACTCTGTATTAGAAAAGGGGTGGACAGATGTGAACACACACACACACTCACAAAGATACACATAATATGTTGTAGGCTGAAAACTTGCAACACCTCTTTAGTAATTTTAATTTAATTTTATCTTTAGTAAGTCCGGTAATTTTTCTACTTACATTTGATAAAAATCACATAAATGTCAATTAGGTACTACAAATATTGTATGATGTACTTGCAACGTCCAAACGTGAGGCGCTATTCTCTGTAACATTTCAAAAATCATGTCTGCTGCAATAAATACGTTTTCATTTTTCATTTGGCAAGTAAGTAATAAATCTGGGTCAAAATCTCGTAATTTTACTCATGATTTCCTATTTATAATTATGATGCGCTTAATAAATACATTCGTATTTGCTGATGGTAAACAAATTACCTTAATTTGGTTCAAAATTACGTTCAATTGTCATAAATCATAGCAAATTCAATTCCAGTACGTCTCCCTTAGCTATTATTAGGCTACTAATTATAACGGTGAAAACACACTGATTATAATATTGTGCTATCGACCGATTTCGAATCAATAATGAGAACAAATTTTAGATAAATTTATTACAATTCAAATACAGGATTACATGAAATGTTGGTACTCGTAATAAGTTGAAAGGAGCTTGTTGTTTGTTCAGTTTCCAGTTCTTCCTCCTCGCGGTCTCCTCTTTCCCGAGGCTGGGCGCCGGGGCAACTACCCCCGGGGAACGGTGTGAGTGGCCTGCCCAGCGCGAGCCGGACGGCGCATCGAACACTATCACTTTTTCTGGTGGTGGTGTTCACTTCACTGGTGGCACTTTCTTCTTCGCTTCGTCTTCTTCCGGGCCAGCCAGGAGAAGATCACGATGGGAGAGCGCCATGTTGTGCGGGTGGGGGTGCATTAAATATCGGACCAACCCTTTAGAACGGGAATTAAATATCAGCTGGTCCATACAGTTCAATGAGTGTGACATTGGTCTGTGGAATAGGTACTTAATTTTTTTACGATTTTAGTTCTCAAATTATTATTATTTTGAGTTTGTCGAATTGTGTGTGAATTATGACTACAAATTAACTCTTTTCGGCTTATTGCCGCCATTCCGTGTACGCACAAAGGTATTTTACGGCACGTTTACTGATAACTGGCTAATCAAAAAGAGTGCCATGTGAATTTTGCTTAATTCCAGTGGTTTCAACTAAAATATATAATAGATTGATCTTCGTCTCAAGCACGCGAGGTCCCTGAAATCTTAAGCCGTTAAACGATGGCGACAAAGAATATCAGATACTCGGTGACTGCATTGTTACTGCGCAAATCGAATACGAGTCGACAAAATATTAGCTAGACGTGACGTGTAGTGAACCATTCAAAGACTCGAAGTGGGTCGCAATGGTACTCAATTCTCCAACAGTTGGCAAGTCATTTAGCGTCGTAATAAGTTACTTGCGTCACCTGGTGTACAAATAACCATTAAATCTCATTCCAGTTTCATTCATCATCAACGATTTCCTTTTTTGTATTAGGTTTCTGATTTTTAATTTCTGTATGATATATTTTTTTCTTTGGGTATCTCTTTTAGTCATTGCAGGACTAACCTAAACCCTATTAAAAAAATATTTAAAAAAAAAGCTTTATATTATATTGGTGAACGCTTTTACACACAGCGCCATCTAGCCTTAAACTAAGCAAGCTTGTACTATGGGAACCAGATAACTGATAGAATACATAAATTCTTTTTGTAAATACATACATAGAATACATAGAAACACCCAGACAAAGAACAAACATTCATGTTCATCACACAAAATGTTTGTCCTTGGTGGGAATCGAACCCACAACCTACAGGTCAGAAGATGGAAATCCGCCCATTGAGCCACAAGGCTAGTCTTTCATTTTAAACTTCCTTAGGTACTTGACTAAAGACTAAAGCTATAGACAAACCATTTTCATAATCTAGCTGTCTGAATACAGCTATCCAATTCTGGCGTTGGCAATTAGTGCCGAGAAGCCAAACTTCACGAATAATACATGAGCTAAGCACAGGAGTTGAGATCCTGGTAAAGATAATAATATTAGGAGATGACGAGATATTTTACTGGATCTGGTGCAGGTGAGTTAGTGCTATCTCAAGGGAGATAAGAAACTTGCCTAGTACGCTAATACTTAGACCTTAGAGTAGTAGTGCTTGTAGTTACGATGCAGCATCATAATTTAGCTATCCCTATCACGACAAATAGTATAAACGCGAAATTGTGTTTGTTGGTAAGTTTGTACTTCTACTGAACAAGGGATCGACGTCATTTTTTAGATGGGTAATAGTAAGATAGTCTATTTCATCATTGAAATTGGACGTTTATTAGTAGGTTTAGTGCAGGGCACAGTTAGTAGCTAGTAAAATTTTAAATACATTGAGGAAACTAAGAAATACTTTTCATTAAACTTATTATAATTGAACCAGTCATAAGTTTTTAGACAAGCGCCTAGCTGTAAAAACGTATTTAACCACTATTATTGTATTTTTTCTAGGATCTAATTTACGCTAGAAATTGTACTAAGTTAATTGACCGAGCGAAGCGAAGGTCTCAGAGTTTACTGGGACAAATCGGCAATTGTATGTATGTTTGTGTGTATATTTGTCCGATGATAACTTGCGAACCGTTGATCCGATCTTTATTAAATTTTGTAGGCAGGTAGTTCATTTCAATACAATTTTTAAGTTCGACTATGAGCTGAATCGGTCCAGGTGTTGTGAAGACATAGGGGTCGCGAGGTCTTAGTTCAGCGCAAACTAATAGTTATCTTATGTTAAATAAAGAATCTTATAACTAAAAGTTAGTGGCTTGCTAGTACGTCACTAGTTTTATAAATTCATTTTAGTCACCTAAATCATGAAATCTACGGTCATGCGGGCAAGTACATTCTAACTCAGTGGTGTTGATGTCCCAATATTTCGAAGCAGTTGTTTGCACCATGCTTATAAACGCAGTAGCCATAAAGCTATTTTTTTTGTTGACGTGTGAGAATCGGGCATCTGCACAAGATGTCCGATGTCGTCGGGCTATGTGAAATTATACAAACTAAGGTCCGTAACAGAGGGCACCGTGATCTCCAAATTAACGCACCGGAGCCTTTCAGCTCCTCCCGTGACTGCAAAATGCTGTCCCGTAACACCACCACCTACGCTGATCTCTCCCATAGGAAAGCCATAAAGCCTGAAAACAGATTACAAACAAACGTATTGTTTCACGTTTCCAATGAGATATAAGGCATGCTAATGTTAAAACAGTTTAAAACGTGCGATACAAGTTACAATAAAACAGAATGGAAAACCACGTTTGGTATTCTCGTGAGCCGACTTTTCGTTGTGAAATACGTGAAACGGCTTAACTTTCCAAGCAATCACTGTAAATTTCATTATTTACGATATACAGTCGAAACAATGTGAAAACACCGAAAATTGCACGATTCGCTTTATACCGGAAAACGGATCATTGCAAAAACAAAATCATATTAATGAAAACAGAACATAAGACAAATCAAGTAAATCAAAATATTTACAGTGAATTTAACCGGTAACAGACAAAACTCGTCTAAAGTTGAAAACTGCAATAAATCTGTTTGAAATTAGTTTTCAGCGACAGAACACTCATCCGTAGAAAATTAATTGCTTTCCGATTACCAATAGTTTGTAAAGTTAACTTTGTTGAATAATGGCACTTAAAGCTTGTAAAATTGTAAGAAGCATGATAACAAACAGTAACATTTGTAGACCGAGAGAGAGCGAAGCGAACGAAAGTCTCTGCTTTAATTGGCAAAATTTGTTTTCAGATGTCCTCACGTGTTGGTACTCGCGTACAGTTTGTATTTTTCAACCAATCATGAAGAAACTTTTTGAAAAACTTCGAATATGAGCAAAATCGTTCAAGAAGTTGTCAAGATATAAAAGCTCGTGAAGTCTCATTTTCGTTCGAGATCTCAGTTCGAGATCCTAACCATATTTAACTCCAAAAAAAAAACAACTATGAAATTGTAGAATTGAGATTGTGCAAAAGTTTGTGCTCGCGAGGTCTACTGTTCGCAGAATTACTAGTTTTAAAACTTTAACATTCTAGTCGAAATATTCAAAAACCGACGAGTAATGCCCAAAATACACGAGCATATTTTTTTATTTTTTTTGTCGGTCGGTTGTCTTGAGAAGATTTACCTTAGTAATAAAAAAAAAAATACACGAGCCTAGCTTTTCTAAGCTAGGATAGCAAGCTACCTCGGTGTACAATCCTGGCTTTTCAGCGGTTCAGCCAGAGGCCGAACCGCTTTAAGATTATAATTAACCTCAGAAATATTCTTGAGAAATTTTCGTTTTAATGGAAGAGATCGAACGGAACTTGTTTTTCTATCTCCCCCGCCAAACTAAAAAATATTAAACGAAAGTTTCTTTCAGAAAAAATCTAATTTGTCATAAACAGATACAGCAAATAAATTTTTTTTTTGTTGTGATTTCACACTGATTTTAAATTTTCAATTATGTGAAAATACGCGAGCGAGACAACTGTGGACGCAACGCACATAACACCTTCCAGTTATCATCATCATCAACAGCATGGAGTCGTCCACTGCTGAACGAAGACGTGTGGTGTGGCAATCTAAGTAGGTAATCTTAGATTGCCACACCGAACGACAATTGTAAACTTGCATCCACCGGTAGGCCGCGACTTTCAAAATTTCGCCAGTCCACCTATTGGGAGGCCTTCCTACGCTGCGTCTTTCAGCTCGTGGTTGCCATTCAAGAATCTTTATTACCCATCGGCTGTCGGTTCTTTGAGCGATGTGAGCTGCCCATTGCAACTTCAGCTTGCAAACCCTGAAAGCTACGTCGGTGACTTTGGTTTTTCGGAGAATATCCTCGTTCCGTATTTACACCTAATAATAGCTAAAAGATATGTAAGGCCGTAATTGGTGGATAATGCAATGTCACGTTTATTTTTCACTCTCGCACAATGTCACACTTTCACGTCATACTCGCAAAGTGTAACACTATGTCACTGTTTGTTAGGTAGGTTAGTTTTTTTAGTTAAAACTTATCAAAACGTGTTATCTCGTGGTATCAACGCACGGATAGACTGTTCGAGATTTTGTACTTAGGTTATTCGTTACTTGATATTTTTTAAACATTTAAATGGAGCTTTTTATTACTCTAGCAGCAATAGCGAAGAAAAAGACAGATTTCGACGGAATGTGTGCGGAACGAGGCCTTTAGGAGATTTTGGTTTAATCGGAGCGAAATTACTGACTTCGGATTTTGTAATTGCATCATGCTGAAGCTGAAGTGTTGTATAAGTTAGTGGAATTAGGCGTAAACAGATAATTTTGTGTTTTTATTTAAATTTTTGTATACCGTGTGAGTCACAGGGCGATGTGGTCGCTGACCGACAAATCCAATAAAAAAAAAAATGTTCTCTTTTTAGTTACGATTAATACTAATTCTTCCTTATTAATGAATTAGAACAAAATTTTACCTTGATTACAATATTTTATTGTAAAGTCACAAACTGGTACGTGTCGCGCAAAGTGCATATTTGTGGCTCCATTAGTACGCACGTTGGATTAATGGCCGCGTTGTGCCTTACACTGAAATGGTTTTTATTTTTAGTAAATTTATTTAATGACGCTCCGAATTTCCTAACTCTTGGTTGACGTGGAGCGAAAAACTCCGAATAACAATATAAAATACCTATCACTATTTATCCTATTTAGGGATTCGTGCAAACGGTAGCAGACAAAGGTCGCACGAATGGACGTGTCCTTTGACGATGAATGTGATTGATTGATGGAACCTTAGCACGAGCTATAACGACACGCATTTGGCATATTGTGTAATAGCTTCTGCATCTATTACGTTCCATTTATATATTATAATAATAATAAAAATTAAGTACAAAAAAAAGTAAAGTAAAACTACTACAAACTCAGCAAGTACTTGGCTCACGAGGTTACCGCCATGTGAGATGTCGACGTCGAGATTTAGCGTCAAGTAATTTGTTTAACCGTATTTGTTTAAATATCGGTTCTGAGTCTGCGTGATTATTGGGATTATGCTTGCTTATATGTTCCGAGACACCCTAAACAGCTTTCTGCTAGGTCTTCACATAGCAGAAAGCTGTTTAGGAAATTTGTAGACTTTATTTAAAATAACGTCTACGATCGTGTACGTGAAATGTCTACGTTTCGATTTTTAGAAGGGTTTTTTTTATTTTTTTATTTATGCTTGTGTGTAGCTATATTACCTATGTAGCCTGAACGGTATGAAGTATACCTAAGGTGCAGTTGGATTCCTCACTTTTTTTCAGGCGGATATGTTAGAGTTTTTTTTTTTGGTAATAATATTTCTTATTTCTCATTATCAGGATCAAATTTGTGGGACCTAGGTCCCACAAATTTATAAATCAATGAATCAATTTCAAGATAGAAAAATGAACCAAATAATACCCAGTCTCCCAATAAAAATATCCAATACTTCACCGCCGATAGCTATCAATATGATGATTACTTAAATGGTATAAATCATTTTAGATAAGTTCGCAAGGGCAACGACAGCCAATAAGCGCTTCACGTGAATTACCCCAAGATAAATTGCCTACCTGACATTAATGCGCACTTCCTTGAGAAAATAAATTACCTGTATCAGCCCTCGATAGCGACACGTCCTTGTCCAAAATAGGTTTTCACAGGCTACAAGGCAACTTTGTCAATGTCACGATAGATAAAAAGGTGCTTGCGACGACCTAATACGAAAACCAGGATAACATTTTTTTATTAAGGGTGTCTACACATGGCCCGACCTGACATCGTGTGAAAGGGACAGCTAGATTTGAATTTCACGGGAGCAAAAGAAACAAACTATTAAGGTTATAGCTTCTCCCTTTCGCTTCCCCAGACACTTATATATAGCCATCTCTTTCAAGCGATGTCGGGTCGGGCCATGTGTAGAGACCCTAACATAAGTACCGACTTAATTTTAAAACTCAATGTTTTTTTTCACATGGATCATGTGTCCGCAATAAAGAGTTATTATTATTATTTAAATAGAAAGGCATATAGCCCTCACTATGCTCAGGATTCAATACAAGTACTCGCGCCAATAAGCAACTTTGCAGCCTTGCTTAGCAAATAACTATAAGCTATATACAATTCGTGCAAAAACCGAGCCTACGTATACAGGGTTATATGAAAAGGATATGCTAACCCGAAGAGGACTCATAGTACTCATCATTATGAACAGCTTTTCCTATGGAACCTACCTTGAAATCGTGAAAAAATTATCAGCAGTTCCATAGAAAAATGTCAGTGACACTCGACAAAATGTCTGTGTGTGTGTGTGTACAGCATACAGCTGTTTTTTTTCTCGATTTGATGTTTGGTCCCATAGTAAAAGTTGTTCATAATCATGAATACTATGAGCCCCTTTCGGCTTATCATACCCTTTCCTTATAACCCTGTATAGGCTAGGTTTATAGTAACCTGGAGCAGTAGAAAATAAACTACGTCATGATTTCGATTGTAACTAACCGTGCCAAGTCACTATCACCAAGCAAAGACATTAATTAAACTTAATAGGTTCAGTATTCCAATCTCGCAAGACCAATCTCGAATTAGGTCATGTTATCTTTCGATTAACTGCCAAAATTTATGACACTTCTTATTGCCCTCAATTCGATTATGTTTATACGTTTTCCTTATTGGTAAGCTGCAGATGTTATTGAATTCGTTAAAAACGGTAGTGTCAATCGTAGGCCATAATGTGAGCAGTTACGGCGCACATCCTATTGGCAGCATCAATACTAACTCGCGTATTATCGGGTTACGATTGTATTGTTCTCACTGCGTTCTCACTCTGATAAAAACAAGATTGAAAACTCAATCAAATTTCATTCAGATTTCTGTTAATGGTTTTAGTTCCTTACTCCCGAATACTGTAACGCTTGTTAACTTTGACAACAGATTAATTCTAGTGCTGCCTTTGTCTGGCACTAAGCAAATGACAAGGCAGCAACAGACTTAATCTGTCGTCAAAGTTAACAAACGTTTTAGTAAATCACAGCTAAATAAAAAGTTAGCTTTGCATTGCAGTGGGACCTGCTCTGTCACAGGAGGAAATTGGCTAATTTCGTAATCTCAAACAGAATATAATTCTGTGAATTGAAGAAACAGATTTTTGCGATTTACAGCTTTAATGTGGAGGAATTCTTGACACAAATTTTCTGAAAAGTTTGGAAATCTCTGGGAACATCTTACATTGTTGCTGTATTATTATATTACCAGCATGCAGGCATCGTGCCCAGAATGCTGGCCGAATTGCCGCGTTGAATTGCTATATTGCAATCCTATAAGCACGGTAGAAGCCAGCAGTTTGGTCTCGAGATAAATGATTTGGTATTTGTAATTACAACGAGTTTTATCATGAACTCTTTCGGCTTATTTCGAGATTTAAAATTCCCGATAACCGAAATTATTTCGGTTTGTTTGAATTAACAATAGTTTTCTCAATTTAACTGGTTGGTCAATAAACTCAACTTAACCGGTTTTATGAACGATATTAATTAACCGGTGGTATGCCCTGCTCTTTCTTTCTGAAGTGCAAACCTCATTATTTTTATTTTTATTAAACGGGAATACTAACTTTTAATTGAGTCGTTTATTCGGTCCGGCTATAATTCATTATTTTTCGCTGTCGCGATTTAAATAGTCTGTAGCTTTGGTTGTTATTTACTAATATTTAAAAGTAATGCGACAAACATAAACGATCGAAGATTCTGTTCTATCACCAATATTTGACCGAGCGAAGCGAAGGTCTCAGAGTTTACTGGGACAAATCGGCATTTGTATGTATGTTTGTATGTTTATGTGTATATTTGTCTGATAATAACTTGCGAACCATTGATCCGATCTTAATGAAATTTTGTAGGCAAGTAGTTCATTTTAATACAATTTTTAAGTTCGAATATGAGCTGAATCGGTCGAGGTTTTGTGAAGATACAGGGATCGCGAGGTCTCAGTTCGCCGCGAACTACTAGTTTTATAAAAATCACATAGTTGCATTAAAAGTGAATTTCAATAGTACGATCCACTATCGTTTAAGTATACGAGAATAGCATACATCAGCCTTATATCCTTGTTTCCTTTCTGGCAAGTAACATAAACAGGAATTATCATCAATACCCTTCGAGAC
Source organism: Apocheima hispidaria (assembly GCA_947579745.1). Lineage (NCBI taxonomy): Eukaryota > Metazoa > Arthropoda > Insecta > Lepidoptera > Geometridae > Apocheima > Apocheima hispidaria. Next base: position 7,248,779 of record OX388162.1, read on the forward strand.
AATACTGGGACACTCTTTATGGCGGTAGCTCTTACGCTGCTTGGGAATCCAATTTCTTTAAATGGAGAATTTCTTTTGCCTCTATGAAGTTGATATGCAATTGACCAAAGGTACGGCATTTATTTGGAGGATGTAGTGATATATTCATGTCTTTATAAAACTATTTAAGAAATTGGGGATGTAGATAATATTATATTATTTTGTATTGGATTGTCTCTGCTGCATCATACGAGTTATATCGTTAAAAAAAAAAAAAAATACCCGACTGCAAAATGAAGAGGATTTAAGAAATTGGGGATGTAGATAATATTATATTATTTTGTATTGGATTGTCTCTGCTGCATCATACGAGTTATATCGTTAAAAAAAAAAAAAAATACCCGACTGCAAAATGAAGCCTTGACACTTGTCAAAATCATTCAAGCCGTTTAGGTTCAGGACGTCTTATAGAAACATACTTACATACCTACTTACGTACACCCCAAAAACATTACCCTTCTTCTTGGTCATTCGGGTAAAAAAATATGTTTCTTTTTTTAGCCTGTACTGTATAGTATTGGAACATGTAACAATATACGATTGGCGAGATTCCGAGGATAGTGAAACCAAAAAGAAGAATCTTAGGGAGGCTTATCTCCAGTAGCAGTTAATACAGGGCTGAGAATCCATCTGGTCGCCTCAGTCACTATCTTTATGCACCAGTAGTATAATTGATTATCATATTTTAATATGAAGAACACAGACTCCGGTAAAGAATTCCAGATATGGAATTCTTTACCGGAGTCTGTGTTTACCGAGAAGTAGAATATAGGGTCTTTAAATCTAGAGTTGGCAGGTATCTTCCAAGTAAGCTTACTCCAATCTAGACCACATCATTGCTCAACGCATACGATCATACTAGATACTGCATTACGGGATCGTTGTTTCGACATATACTTATCAAATTGGAGGAAAGTGCGGGTTGTGGAGACTGCGATCAAGTGTTGCGCTTACTCGCGCTTAGCAATGAACCAATGAGAGAATATTTTTAAAGGTATATTTAGACCTCTGCTTAGCGCGCTTCGATCGACCTGTGTGCGGAATCTAGGTGTGATCTGTGGATCAACGTCATGCAGAATGTGGTCAAATGCAAACCTACTGTGATTATTAAAAAAAAGAGTATTTTCTCGTCGTAAGCCTATCTTACAGGCTAAGCATAGTTAGATATACTAAGTATAGTATTTGTACATCACGCATAATTTATTTAAAAAAAAAGTAATTTATGGCCGGGTGGCTCGCCCTAGTATCAGACTTTTTGTTGCACTACGAATCTAACACATCACAAAAGATGAAGATGAGCAAGTGCGAGTTATACCAAGACATAAACGATTGAAAATTGGTTGCGAAATTCGACTTGTGTTGGGAATTCTAAGCATAATGTTGGATGACAGACAGGACGAACGTGATGTCAAGACGCGGGGCGCAACTGAACCATGCGGGTCCCAAATGCGGAGGCGCCTCAGGCAACTTCCGCTTTCAACTGACAGAATCTAAACTACGCAGAACATTGAATACGAGTAAGAGAGAGACGTTTCATGGTTGATATACCAAAAACTCGTACGAAACGGTTTGATTCCTTTTTCTTTATTCGAACTGCTGAACAGTGGAATGCGCTGCTCGAGTGGGTTTTTCCTGATAATTATAATCTGGGTGTCTTCAAGTAGAGAGTGAATCGGTTTCTTCTAGGGAAGCGTGCTCCATCGTAGGCTGCATCTTCGTTTAACATCAGACGTGATGGCAGTCAAACGCAACCCAATAAATAATAATAAAACAAAAAAAAAAAATAGCTTGCGCATGCTGCTCTAGAGGGCGCAGGCGCGGGTGAGGGCGCGACTTCGTGTCCATGTTGACCGCCAGGAGTTTGCGCGGCTGTGACGTGTGACTGATCTGAAACTACGAGAAAAACAAATGACTGCAAGCGACGCACCTGCGTTATGTACGTGAGTACTTGCATAGTAAACCATATGTTAAAAATTTCGCGTCCGCGCCCGCGCCCGCTAGTTAATGTGAGTAAGCACTATAATTCAATCAGGTGACAGTGTAAAATTCAATTTTGTAGTTGTACGAAATGATTTGAAAATAAAAATATGAGTGGCATACATGATACCGATTTATGCCTGTTTAAGTTTTAGTTAGGTGCCGGGTCGCTCCTACACAATACGAGCTTTTAATTAGGAAAAATAATAATTTCTAAAAATGTTTTTACAACATATTATTTATAACAAAAACTGAAATGTAATAAATTATTATGATACATAATTAAATTTCAAATTGACTATAAGCCCGTTAATATCTGCTTGTGTAATACATCATAATAACAGAGCAATAACACAAATATCTTGTCAAGAATTTAAAAAAAAAACTTCCAGATTGGTTCCATTTTTATTAAAATCCAGTTCTGATAATGGGATCCATGAGGAATTAAGGGAACACCTCAAATATTATAGGCACACATAATTATAGCAGTTTTCATCAACAAGCCAAGCATTTGCAGTCAGAAATTATTATTTGGGGAAGTGAAACTGATGAAGAAGACCACAGATGGTCACCGCAACTCCTCAACGATACGAAGCAAATTTAAATACTATGGTTCTGATTAACTCGTTTTTTTTAAATTTATAATTATTTTTATTGCGTTGACTAAAGAGCTTGATTTCTTTACAGCTACGGACTGTAGACCTCAGTATTTGATATTAATTTCAACTTGATACTTGATTTCCAGGCGTTTCTGTGAAAAAGGGTTTTGACAGACAGACGGACAGATAGACAGACGGACAATGAAGTGATCACATAAGGGTTCTTTTTTACCTTTTTAAGGTAAGGAACCCTAAAACTTTAGTCATTTGTCTACCAACACATCCGACAGTAAGACTTTGGAACAGTTCCTTTAAAATATGTATTATTTTAAAATATAACTGCTAGTAAGCTAAAGGAGTCATACTAAACTAATGACTTGGCTTTTAGTAGAAATGAAAACTCTGTTTTGAATATTTAAACCTGGCATAGGTTAGAAAGTTTTATTATTGTTTGACCCGGTATTTCTATTAACCACTTTTACCACGCCTTTTCTTCATACTGTTAGTAACAATGTATTGTTTTTAAAATAAATTTTCCTAATTCATTTTACGAGAATAACCTAGTGGAGTGCCTCAAGAATGGTGTCGTGTCTATTGAGTAGTTGGAGGCTAGGGAAACGTTCACTACTGAATAAAGAATGCCACACTGACGACAATTTGCAATTTGCATCTTAGTCTCGGTTGCTTGCGAATTTCACAACGTCGTCAGTCCACCCAGAGGAAAGCCTTCCTATGCTGCGCCTTTCAGTTTGCACCACATTTTTTTAATCTATCAGAAAAAAATGATGAGCTATAGAAGAGGTAGTAAATATCCAATCAGAATTTTTGTTTCCTTCATAGTTCCAAAGTTATTGAAAGTTAAAATTTTCAGTAATCCTGCAGGGACTGGCTCACCGAAGCTGAGCCGACCGTGGCCTCCTCAGCTCGCAAATTTGTTACGAGATTATTGAATGAAAGCAAGGCGAACAAACATTAGGTAATATGAATAAAGACAGAATTTAAAAAAAAATTGTTACCCATCTTTTTTAGGATAATTTTTTGACATTGATTTTTAGTGTTTTTTCATCGTATTCAGTAAGGGCAGTTAGATGTATTTTTTCTTCTGGTATTTGAAAAGTGTTGGTAAATAATTAGTCGTAAAAATTTATTTTTCTCTAGTACTTTCATTTTGAAAGAACATACAAAATACGTTTTTTTTTATATTGAATAAGAATTTTAAAAAAACTCATGAATTTATTTCATTTATCTCATGAATAGAATGTGATTTCCGTGACGCTAAAGATTTTTTCCTTTCTATAAATAAACATGAGCTCATTCATAATAAGCTTCTTTTTCAATTAAGTGTGTTTTGAATCGAATAGCAAATCAAAAGAGTATCTTTCAAAAGAAAACCAATGATTTAATAAACAAGCAGCAAATTACTTAAGCAACTGTCCTTATTTTATAGGTTTTTTTGGAATCGAGCCAAGATTGTTTATTTGGTTACAAATTGGTCTATAATTCACGATCATACTTTTGTTTCCGTATTATTTGTATATTTATGATAAGTTATTTGGATCAAAGTCATCTATGACTACTTTAACGAGCAATTACCTCGTTATCAACTAAATGCCTAGAAGAGATCGCGTTTAGCGATAAGGTTACCACTTGTGGCACTAGCTTATAAGATAGTTCTGTACGTGTGTTATTATTATTTTGGTGTATATAATAAAGAGTTTATATCTATCTATCTATCTAAATTTTCGATTTAATCTGTCTATCAACTGTATTTAGCCGTAGGAACAATTCAGTCATAGCTTCCCACTAGGATTTTCTGTGAAGAGGGATTGCCATGGAACACACACAAAGACTAGACAATTAGACCAGCACCCAGACAGCCAGCAATAACAGATATTAATCATACATACATCTGCTCGGCCGGGAATCGAGCCCGGGACCTCCGGTTCGTAAGGCAGACGCGCTACTAACTAAGAGATAGACAGGATTGGAAAGCCAATTGGATTACCCAAAGACCATTGGATGTCTAAAGATTATTAATTTGCTAAAAATGGCAAAGGGCATGGACTCCGGAGTCCGTGGAGCTGCACTTAAAACCATTTAAAAATAAACTTAAAACCATCTATCCCCTTATTAATAAACGCGGAGAAACCTTGGAGCAGTTACTCAGTCTTCTGTCGTTTTCAATCGAGTTCTAATTTCGAAAAGAGCGAAAAGGACTAGAAACGTGGTAACTAATCCAAGTGCACTCGTGCGTTTATCAATACGGCGGTTAAATATTAAGCGCAAGGAAATGAGCAAGTGATTTTTGTCCAGAAAATTACTGTTTTTTAAATATACCACCAAATTAGTTCGTGGTATATTAATTTTCTGACGCAAACGTTGATTACACGACAAATATTCAAAACACTACCTCAGTTGCTTTACATTGGAATGCCAATTCTCTGGTTCAGTAATGTTTGAAAAACTAGTATGCAAAAAATTCGATATCATTGCGTCGACATTTCCATATGTCGAATATTTGCAGCCACGCGCTCAGGCTTAGGGTTGGCAATTATTATTGTATTTTGTTGTAATTTGTAACAGGAATATGGTATCTTTTTAGCCCAATGTCAAATGATCTTAGGATATTTTTTTATTCTTTACAGAGATACCCCGCGAAGTAAACGTATTAAATGTGTTACCTGGATGATGATGACGATAAGCATAGCCTTGAAAAAGTAGCTTCGTGTTTTGTTTTATTTACTCATGTATTTTTTTTGGCTTCTTACACTCACTCTCCAGCTCTCCACTAGGATTTCCTGTGTCGGCGATTCCATGGAACACCCATGGTGTTCCACGGTGTTCCACAGGGACAACTTATACCCAGATCCAGACCAGATATTAAAATTTATCATTCAAACAAACTTTCACCGGTCACCCTTGTGGGAGGCTTGCCTGCGCTGCGTCTTCCTGTTTGTGGTCGCCACTGAAGAACCTTTCTTCCCCAGTGGTTATTGGTTATTCGAGGAATCTGGCCTGCCCATTGCCACTTCAGCTTGAAAACTCTGAGAGCTATGTCGGTGACTTTGGTTTTTCGTCGAATAATGAATTCATAATAATTAGCATAAGTATAAGTAACAAAATTAACGGTAGTTGTGTAGTTTTTTTTTTGTTGAAACTTTCATTTATATACCTCAGCCCGACGGTAATAAAACCATTTCAGAACATGATATTGACCTTTACAAAATGCAAATCCTCGCTCGCCATTAAAACAAAATCAAATTGCCAATAAATTATTCTTTTACTCAAAACAAATTGTAAACATTTTACGGTCGTCATAAAATTTTATGCTAAGCCGTTATTACGCGGCAACCCTAACGGTCCGCAGACAGGTATTGCGGGCGAGCAATTAACTTTTCAGATGGATTTTCCTAGGCGTGGAATAGAGCAATACGAACGACGCCAATACTGTATACAATACGCCAATACGTTGCTTACTAACAATACATCAACTACCGTATTACTGATTGCAGATATGATGACGTTCGATTGTGGGAAACTCATTGAACCTGTTTGTTCCGGCTGTGATTGATGAACAGCTCACCTCCGACTCGAATTTTCGGCATTAATCAAAGTTTTAAATTGGAAAGGTAATTATGAAAATTTGAGAATCATGTTCAGTTCAGTTACTCGGCTAATTAAATTTTCTTGACTTCGTAAAACAAAAGTGTAAGTTTATGTTTCAGACTGGTACCGTAGCTCAAAACAGACGCTGTATTTAATAGTGATGCAGTTTAAAATCAAATCTTTTAATAACAGTCTCACTTAAACTCTAGACCAGCCGACTTTTTTTTTACTTGACTGCTCAAAAAGGAGGGTAAGTGCCGCTGTTATAGCCAGCTGTAGCCTGAACAACTTGACCAGTTTTAACTAGTGAGAAACGGTTGGATTCCTTATTATGCATCTATTAACAAAGGCTTCATTTTGCTAGTGGTATTTTTTTTTGATTCTTCGAATAATAATTATAAATAAATATTTTCTCCACAAAACCTTTTTTTAAATTAATTATCATCATCGTCGTCATCATCTGCAGCAATAAGATTTCCAATGCTGGACAAGACCTACTCTTAGAAAAGAGGTGGGTTGCCATAATCTCCACGGTTTGGGCACAGAGTTTGGGGATCGCAGAACGCTTACCGTTTGCTAAGAGGTCGGTGGTTTTGGCCGCAGTTTTAGGGATTTTCATAATTTTACCTTATACTCGTAGTTTTGTTTAGTTAACTAAAAAGAGATAACAAACCCTTATTTATATTGAATTATATTTATTTATTTAGAATTTATATGAACCAATATTAATATTGAACCCTGTTCTATATTAATGTGTTATTACACGCTGAAGTATCGGAACTACTTCACTCAATTTACTTAATAGTCTTCGATCGGTAACTAATACAATTTGATCGATTATGATTGAACTTTGTTGGCCTACTCGGTAGTTTAGGAGCGCGAATGTTTGAGTAACACAAACAGTTCAAAATTGAACGTAGTGGGTACTGCTTTTAGTTCGACGGAGTCTGAACAAGAACCTGCGAGCAACTAAAACAGTAACTGTCTTGTGTTGCTTTGGACAGATCAACTCTGATTAAACTACTTGAATTATATTAAGAAGGAATGACTTACCTGAATGAATTGCTTTAAGTACAAATGTGTTTAGTTATAGTTATTAAACTAATATTCTAAATGTAAAAATTTGTGTGTAAGCGTGTGAGTAGGTAAGTAAGTGGGCTGAATGGATTTGAAGTTGATTGATTCAGGCGTAACTTTGTTTGTTTTTTAGGTAAAAAAAAAACAATTGTTCATTATTCCTATTGTACTGGACGCGACGTTACAGCGGAAAGACACTACATATTGGTTATTTTTGACAATTTGAATGGATTTGAATGAAATTTGGTATGGGGGTAGCTTATTCCCTCGAATTACTTTATGTCCCGGAAAAATATTCGGTTTCTGTAGAATAGCGGGTGAAATCGCGGGGCGCAGCTAGTGTATGTATGTATTAAGAAGGCAAGCCCTTTTTTAGGAAACAACGCACAGACCATATCGCTTATGATAGAGATGTGAAATACTCCTCAAATGGTTTAGACCAACAATAAGAACGGATTTGGCAAAATTCTACTTCTTAGGGTGTAAAATGGACCCCCAGTATTTGAATTAAAAAAAAACATGCTATCACAATATAACTCGTTTTATGTAAATAATAAAGAAAAGGATGTCTAAGGATTTTTCGAAGAATTTTTTTTTGTTTCATATACCGAGCGGGCAAGCTAGTATGAAATAGTTTTCGAAGGTTACTTATAGAAACGAGGATAAAACTGTAAAAAAAAAAATTTTTTTTAGAATACAATTCGAAAATATAAATTTGAAGGAGTTTTATAAGTTTTTACACAGACTATAGTTATTACTTAATCTGTTGATGAACAAATAAAATAATTATTTTTACTGTTTCAGTTCTGTTCATTTGTGTGTTAACTTGCAAACTGTTGATAAAAAATTGTTGAAATTTTGTAGAACTTTAAAGCATTTCTTTTTTGTTAAGACTGTGAAGTTTTGTTTTGATTTTTGTTGATTTTGTTTTCATTTCAATATCTACAATTTTATTTTAGAATATAAGCAACCTCGGTCGTGAAGTTACTGGAGTTGCGAAGTATTTAATAAAGCATATAAAATTGATTAAATTTTGAAGGAGAATTTCCGTCGTCTGTAAGTTGTGGGTTCGATTCCCACCCAGGACAAACATTTGTGTGATGAGCATAGTTTTCGGCTATGTATTCTATGTATGTATTTACAAGAGTAAATATGTATTCTCTCAGTTATCTGGTTCCCATAGTACAGGCTTGCTTAGTTTGGGGATAGATGGCGCTGTGTGTGAAAAATGTCCACCAATATTTATCAATTTATATTTACTCTGGTGATGCTGGTGTAGTAATTAAAGCCATTCTATAGATATCCAATTCTTAGCCCCTAACTAGTGGGTACGGCTGTCACGACGAAGGAAACAATGGACTGTTTCTCAACGGTCCCCAGTTCTCTCTCACTATAGATTTTCTCGTTATAGTTAGATAAATTGTTTTGTTATGGCCAGAGATGTTATCTCTGCGACAAACTTTTAGTTAATCCTGCATCATTTTACTGCCAACGCTGCTGATTCATGAAGGTCACACTATTCGTATGCAGAGCTCGAAGAGCACGTTCAAATTTGGTAAGGTATTATTATCTGACCAAATTCATACGACGCGCAATTTTCACTCTGCATAATATGAATGGCCCGACCTATTTAAATCGGCAGTGTAGGCTGCAATATTGTGCCGCCTTAATGTGGTTGATTATTTTAAATGCATGTTTTCGTAAATGCGTCTAGTACCAGATACTAGATTTATATTCAGAATATTATAAAATAAAAATAAATGTTGTATTTTTAATAAATTTTCGTCACACCGGAGCGGGCCCGGCGTCCGCACACGCGGCGCCTGCTCGCGGCTCCGTGGGCGCGCACCACCACGTCTCAGTACGCTCCCACGACCCAGGCCATCTCTCTGCTCAATGCCCTGATCGCTCAACAGCCGACGTTGACGTGTTTTTTATTAAATTATGTATGTTTGTGAATGTGTGTATTAGATTTTTAAGTTGACATTTATTTTGTAGTTATAATTTTCAATTAATTAATATTTTGGACCAATTTTATTAAATTTGACGTGTAAAATCTATTTATCTATATTATGAAGAATTTTGTATTTGTAGAAATTTTAATTAATTAAGCTTGACTGAAATGTTGCTGGCTTGTCATACGCCTTGGCGTTGCTGTAAGTGTGACAGGCATTTATTAATAAATAAATAAATAAATAAAACTACTGTTTTTTTCATATATCTTTAATAAGAGTCTAAATGATAATAAATTTAATAGTATCTAGATGGCAGACACCCAATTAAGACTATTCTCTGTTAATTGCTCCCATAATCGAAAACGAGAAACAAAAGAAGGTCAAAGATGTGAAAACAACGATAAACTATGCCTTAACTGGATTAATGAAGACAGTAATGCTTTTAGCCTGTCCGCGACTGTAACCGACTTTACAAAAATAATAAAGCGCTGTTCTGTACATCTGAAAACAAACGCAATTTAATTCAATACCCGAAACGCGGCTTAAAATCCGGCTACAGGCAGAGCATTGAAATCCGAACTTATATGAGGTAAAATATTTCAAATGACGTACTTTGGGTGTACAACCCGTCGCCAATGCTTCAACCATGTTTTTTGCGATTAAAGTTTTTCCATTTGACCTCAAAAAATATTTAAAACAGCACTTAGACACTGTTTAGCTAATCAGTGTCTAAAATTTAGATAATGTAATAAATGTTTTGTAGATATTTAAATTTAAACAATGGCTACAGCATGGTACGATGGTACATAACCAAGCATGATTCGTGGTACGAACATTGTTATATAATACATCTGTTCCACAAATGGCTAAAGCGTCTTATGTGGTGACACGGTAATTGCTCTGAACAACCTACACAACAAAAAAGGACTCCAATTTCAATAATTTTGAAGCTGGATCTCATTTGCATCATCCCCAGTCAAATTACGGGACTTAGTATGGAGGACACGGATATAATTTATAATATAAATATTAAATTATGATTGGTATAATTTGCTGATGTAGAATCAACATTAAATTAAATTAAACAGCTTGGAGGTACGGAACATAGAAAAAACATCTATGCTTGATACATGCCGTGCTTACGATCGTCATCCGGAATAGGCTGACAGAGCACAAAAAAAAATAACAAAAAAAAAAACGGCTACAGTATTATATATAAGCTACGGTACAATTGAATTATGTTTTGTACATAATCGGCCAAAATAAAATATATTATTGAACCACCATTGATAACTAATTCGTGAAAAAAATTGTTTTTCTAATAGCCGTGCACCTCATTAGTTATCTAGATTACAGATCTTTTGTTGACATATAATATATGTTACTATTAAGTAGTACTCACGGGATATTTACCACGGTTATTATTTTTGTTGAAATATCGGGAACTCAACAAAAATAATAACCGTGGTAAATATCCCGTGAGTACTAATAGTAATGTAGTAAACCAACACGTAAGTCTAAAACAGTGTATAATAGGTATAAATGTTTCTTGGTTCTATCGTCTAATGCAGCTAAGGGGGAAGGAAAATCATAATTATTTGTCATTTTTCGCATGTATCAAATTAACACAAATTTTTCGCTAGATTTCCGAACTGATAGTGTATATTCAAACGATTATTACTCTAATAGGTAATAATAATTTATAATAATTGTCAGAATCGTCAAATTGGAAATATGTCAGAATTTTTCGGAAAAAATTAATTTTAATAGTTTAGAGCTTTAGAATATTTAAAGTATTCTAATATTCATTCAGGCAATTATAACATTTAATGTTTTATGGAAGATACAAACCTGCAAGGCATTTTTCTCAAGAAAGTTCGTCGTAATATATTAAGGAGAATTCTGTGGCGTCACCCTTTTATGTCTTTGGGCGTAGCAAAGACCTTATTTATAAGGAGAATTCTGTGGGGCGTAGTATGCGCAATGGCAGTCAGTTCACACGCACCCTGCCTCTCATGAGTGCTAATAAGAAAACCAGGACATTGACATGGGGCAGTACCGCTAGCAACCTCCTTCCACCTTAGGCGCAGTGCCGCGGCGCGTCAGCGCTGTCTCCGTCTGTGCGTCTGACAAATTGACATTTGTGTGTGATTTTATGCTAGTTATAGTTTGTTATTTCATTATTTTTCTAATCGTGTGTTTTTTAAGCAAATATGTAAGTAGCTCATCAACTACGCCTATGTCGCTGTCTGCGGATAGTTCTCATGTTGGTCGAAGGACTATTGGCGACGATGTTCAGCTGGTGCAGTGTCCGCATTGTCCCCAGGCTCGTTATTTTAAGGGCCAGCGTGGATTGAATGTGCACTTTGGTAAGACACATAAAACATTGACTCAATATGTTAGTTCGACGCACGCTGGTGTGCCTTCCTCAATTTCTTCAGTACAATCTTTGGCAACATCCGAACCCTTTTGGCAGTCACTGACAAATCTAAAATCATCAGTATCTGTGGTAAAACGCATCCCTCGTGGCGCGCGTATAACCATAGCTCAAAATTTATCGTCAAGAATTAAGAAAACCATTAGCGAAAATTCTGTACAAGCCTGGGAACAATTGTTTTTATTCCCTTTTCAGGTTCTCCACTCTTCGTCCTCCCAAAAATCGCTTACATCGACTTTAAAAAATAACTGCTCAAATACTGTACAACACATACAGCCCGTTTCCAATACACCAACTATTGTTAATAGACGTCCTCTCTCCGCATACAATTTTTCACAAAAAATAGAATCAAAAGTAAGCGATGGAGATCTGAAGGGTGCTGCGAAACTTTTATTTTCCAATGATGTCGTCGCTCCTGATACGCCAGATACGCTGTCAGCTCTAATTGAGAAGCATCCACCATCCTTAACACCACCTCTCCCTCACCCTCTGGCATCTCAAACTTCTGTCGAACCACTTCAGGTTACAGAAAGAGACGTCAAAGGAGCATTATTGTCTTTTAAAAATGGTTCGGCCGGTGGTCTCGATGGACTCACTCCTCAACATCTAAAAGACTTAGTCTTTGGAGCCACCGGTGACGCTGGCCGAAACCTTCTGCAAGATATTACTGCTCTAATAAACTTGATGCTTCTTGGTAAAATTAATGAAAATACAGCTTCCTTATTATATGGCGCAAACCTATGTGCACTAAAAAAAAAAGACGGTGGTATTAGGCCTATTGCCGTAGGCTTCACTTATAGAAGGATTGCTTCCAAATTGTGTTGCAAGCATATCCTCCCAAAACTAACTGAAAAGTTCCAACCTTTGCAGTTGGGTTTTGGAAGCAAAGGAGGATGTGAGGCAGCTGTGCATGCTTTACGTTCATTCATTAGACATGACGGAGGTGAGGTGGTATTGAAGGTGGATGTTAAAAATGCTTTCAACTCTGTTAACAGAACTATTCTTTTGGAAGAAATTCAAAATTCGATACCAGAAACTTACAGTTACCTTTGGCAATGTTATGGTTCAGAATCAAAATTACTTTACAGAAATCATTTAATTAATTCCTGTACTGGTTGTCAGCAGGGTGATCCACTTGGACCGGCTATTTTCAGTCTCGCCATTCATCCTATTATTTCATCACTAAATTCCAAATTAAACATGTGGTATTTGGATGATGGTACTCTTGGGGGTGATGCGTGTACCGTACTTCAAGATTTGGAAACTTTAGTTGTTAAATTCAATGAAATTGGTTTACAGCTAAACTTCTCAAAATGTGAACTTTTCATCTCTGATAAAGTACCTTTTCACAAGAAAGATGAGATGATAAGAAAATTTAATGTTTTGGCTCCAAACATAAAAATTCTAACAAAACAATCTCTGCGCCTTCTAGGTGCTCCAATTTTGGACGAATCTTTTCCGGACTACATTGTAGAACAAAAAAACGATTTTGAAGCATCATCCGACCGTCTTTTAAAAATCCATTCCCATGTCGCATTCCACATCATTAGGTTTTGTCTTTTTGTTCCCAAAATGACTTATTTTCTTCGGTGTTGTCCTTTCTGGAACCACAAAGATCTTTTGGAAAATTTAGATGTTACTGTGAAAAATATTCTATCCCAAATTTTAAATTGTTCTCTTTCGGATAAAGCATGGTGTCAAGCTTCCCTACCTATTCGCTTTGGTGGTATTGGCATCCGCAAAATTACAAGTATTTCCCTTCCAGCATTTTTGTCATCTGTTCACAGCATTGGTGGCCTCTACTCCAAAATAGTTAATACCGCTATTGGTAATGTGCCGGTGCCGTGCATGGTTGAAGCTCAAAATGCGTGGAAAATAGCCTGTCCGGGTGAGAGCTTTCCTTCAAGTCCACGTTCACAAAGGCTTTGGGACGAGCCCCTTTGTAATAAGGTGAAACATAGTTTGCTACAAGATTGTGTAGATTTATCGGACCGGGCTCGTCTCCTAGCTACTGGTGAACGTGAATCGGGATACTGGCTACAGGCGATTCCTTCTCCCAATATAGGGACATTACTTGACAATACTAGTTTTTCAGTCGCTATAGGTCTGCGCCTGGGCATCTCCAGAACTGAACTTCACAATTGTCGTTGCGGGGTTGAAGTTGATCGCCTGGGTCACCATGGCCTATCTTGCCGCCGCAGTGCTGGACGTCTCTCGCGCCACGCTGCTCTGAACGACGTCATCCGTCGGGCCCTTGCCACCGTCAGCGTGCCGGCTTGTTTAGAGCCGAACGGTATCTCACGCGACGATGGTAAGAGACCTGACGGCATGACGTTAGTTCCTTGGAGTCGTGGGAGACCACTAGTATGGGACGCAACTTGTGCAGATACTCTGGCACCCTCCCACCTCCAAAGCACTTCGAGGGCGGCTGGTGCAGCGGCGGAAATGGCGGAAAACCTCAAACGGAGGAAATATGAATCGCTCAGCGAGGGATACATATTCCTTCCGTTTGGGGTTGAGACCATGGGACCTTGGGGTCCGGCCGCCCGTTGTTTAGTTAAGGAGCTGTCCAGGCGCCTAGTCGAAATTACAGGTGACCAAAGAGCTGGCGCTTACCTCGGTCAAAGGGTGAGCTTGGCAATTCAACGGGGTAATGTCGCCAGCTTTTTGGGCACCTTACCCGCAGACAGCGACCTAAATGCCGTTTTTTATTTGTAGATATTTTAGATTTAATTTATTTAAGTACTTATTTAGTTTAGTATAGTTTATAGTTTTAGTTTGTACATTTAAGTTTAGATTATTTTAGTAAAAATGAAATATAAATTTCTAGGAAATCATAGAACATAATCTTGATCGATTTCCTGGTTTGCTTGTAATTAGGAATCATCTGATTTTTTGATTAGCGCACGCTACAGCCATCTCTTTTCATTTGCACCCGAAAGTGTATAGCGCTATCTTCTTCTCGCATTAACCCTTTAAATTAATGCTCAGTAATTTCGCCGGAAACATTAGCCTTTAGCCCGGAACAGGGTAATGTCCGGACACTATAGTAGTACATGTTCCATATTTAACCTCCATTGTTTGCAAAGCAACGGTTGAACCCTTGCGCTTTGCAATTCCTAGAGAATCGAATAAAGGGGACGAATTCAATGAATCAACGCAGGATTTCAATAGATCTATTGAATAGAGGTTGATCTGGCTACAGGCACTGAGCCAATAATAACTTACGTTTGAAACCAATTCTATATATGTCACACGTAGTCCTGTATAGCTTGTTTTATGTCAATTACATATTATTTTACCGGGTCATATGCTAAGCCGATAGGGGCTTATAGTACTCATGGCTCTGAACAACTTTTAATATGATACCAACAATGTAAAGGAAAAAAAACCTAGCTATTCCATACATTTTGTCGAGTGATATTTTTCTATGGAACAACAGATATTTTGTCTTGATTTCATGGTTGGTCCCATAGTAAAATTTGTTTATAATGATGAGTACTATGAGCATTTTTTGGCTTAGCATACCCTCTCCTTATAGCCCTGTATATACCACTACTGTTTAACAGGTGCGGTATTTTTTGAGTCGCCAAGCTGATGAATGCTTGGAATAAAATAGTAAGGGTTTTTTTTAAACGGGCACGTGCACTTTTTACTCGACTTTCCAAGAAGGAGGGTAATGTTTCTGGGGTGTGTGTAAGTATATAAGTATGTATTTTTGTGTAAGTATCTATTACCTCGTGCGAAACGTGACTTCGTGTTGTTTTCAAAACTCCATAGAAACCTCTAGTAAAGTATCCACCACTTTATTGGGGCATGACTTGGGCTTGATCCTGACTTACTTTTATTAACTTAGACTATGACTGAAACGCACTTTAATTGTGAAATATTTTGTAATTATTTTATATTTTAATTAATTTCACTTGAACAATTACAAAGCTTTACGCTGGCTAAATACATTATGAGTCAAAATATAAGAGAAAAAAGCTGACGTTTCACAGAAACGGCTGCCCTACTCGTTTCCATTATAATATCACTCATTTCTTCATATGCCACTCGCGTAAGGAAAATGTCTTAAGCTCTTAAAGAAACCTATATCTACCTTCTCTATATACAAAATTGAATCTCTGTTCGTTAGTCTCGCTAAAACTCAAAGACGGCTGGATCGATTCTCATGATTTCTTTTTGTTGTGTTCGTAATTGTAAGGACATGGGACCCTATTCGGAGAAATGACATTTTATCTCCGTCACTGTCTCTCTAATTTAGAATTTAATGGGAGTGAGAGTGACCGAGATTAAATGTCATTTCTCCGAATAGGGTCCATGGTCGGTATGAAGAGTAGCGACGCCGAAGGCCCGAGATTCATCGCGCACAAAGTCTCGGGCATAAGTTCTTCTAAAAATATTTTTTTGTATCGCTTAAAGCCATGTAGTCAGTAAAATAAAAGTCATATTATAAATATTATCTAAAAACGAAAAGCGGGTATTTTGTGGTCCTCATCTATAGGCAAGATAGCGGTTTTCCACGAGTCATTCGGATCGTGACATTAGCGTAATGGTATTGAGTTGAGTGGATGCGTGATATCGGGAAAAATGTAGGCTTTTACATATTGGTAGCGCTTGTGATTTAGCTGAGCTACGATATAAATAGGATAGAAGAATAGAAGGAACCTAAGTTTCAAATAACACGTTTAACTCGAGATGAACATAGAATGAGTAGAATCAAGCTGGATGGATGGTCTTATAATTGGATTGACTTTAATTCCAATGAAACCTAACCTTGATAGTGCAGGGTTTCCTTAATTATAAAAGCAGTCGTAATAAGCAAAATAGTCCGGATTGCACTATTTTCGTATAGTCACGACTAAAAAAAAAACGTTACGTAACATACTAAACATGAGTTCACATCTTGAATACGGTCATCGGTTCATCGGCCAAGAAACTCACCAAGTTTCCAATACCACAAAATCTGGCAGATATAGATAGATCAGTTATGCCAGCACCTCAAGGCCGTGGTCCGCTATTTCAAAAGCTCGTCAAATTCTGCACAAAATACCCCAAGCTGGACTCTGTGCTAATTAGTATTAAAATTAAATATGGGTACGAGTACCTAGGTACAAAGTGACCCCAAACTATGTTCAGCTAAAAGGGAAACTTAACACCTAATTTTAATTAATATTGAAACAAAGGGAAGTTGTTAGCGGATCTGATGAAACATTTTACCAGCAGTCGCTGCAAGCATTGTATGGAGTGGCGCGGCATAAAATAAATTGTACGGTTTTCCCGATATCCCTGGCTTCAAATGCGGATCAACTCCCTAGTCCCTAGGGACGAGTTACATGTGCTGATATTCAATTGTTTATTAGAAAGAGCTTCTGCCCAGTTAAATTTTTCCGAAATTTTAAATCTGAATTTGGTTAGTTATGACAAAACAAATATGTTGGGTTTGGACTGATTTGCACTCGTAGTTGCGTCATAGGTAAAAAAATAGGGGTTAAAAAATAGAAATGAGATGAAATGAATTAAATGTATAGAAAAATTGGAGGAAAGAAATATTTTAGAGACAATTTCTAGTATTGTTTTAAGTAAAAACTATTTAGACGAATATTCCTTAATTGACCGAGCGAAGCGAAGGTCTAAAAGTTTACTGGGACAAACCGGCATTTGTATGTATGTTTATATGTTTGTGTGTATATTTGTCCGATGCACTTGCGGTTGAACTTGCGGACCGTTGATCCGATCTTCATGAAATTTTGTAGGCAAGTAGTTAATTTCGAATATGAGCTGAATCGGTCCAGTGGTTGTGAAGATATAGGGATCGTGAGGTCTCAGTTAGGAGCGAACTACTAGTCAAGAAGAAGAAGGGTTTGTTTTATTACATGCAACCCCTTAACAACACTCATACAAAAAAAAGAGTTTCCTTCTGATGAGTTCAAAATTTTGTGCAAGCATTTCGCAAAATTATATTTTTTTTTTTTTTTTTTTTCGCAAAAAAAATTCGCTGCACCCCATCATGTTGGGTGTTGTTGAATAGGTCTTTGGAAGGTGACAATTTCGACAGAATTAAAAAAACATAATTTTATTCATGGGGTGGCGCTGTCATACATGTAAAGTAGGGATAAAAAAAAAAAATCGACTGTACCCCACACGTGGGGTATCATTGAATAGGTCTTTTAAAATTATGTTAAGGTTTTCTATACCATTTTTTTATCAAACGTACTGCGAAATATGGGCCGACAAAGTTGCTTGTTATGTGTGTGTGTTTGCAATTTTTCTTGCAATTTTTTTGGTAGGAATTATTTATTCGATGATGTGGATCATGTATTATAGTATGTTATTAAAACATGCATTATAATATATTATTATCATAACATCTTTATCCTCAGGACTCAGACGGATTATGTTATCTTCACGAATTTTCTGAGCTGTCATTATGGAAGAAGATCCTCGTTTATTTGAAATTTTTGTTCAATCACACGGTTTTATTTTACACATTAATTACAAAAACATGACTCACACAATTTTTATTTCACACTTCCATGTCTACTTGGAAAGTCACATTTTTTTTCTTAGTTTTATCCTGAAATAATTATAGTTTTTAAGCTCGAATTACCATAAATGTAAGCCCGTAGATACTTATTGCAATAATTAATGAATTTTAAACTTCTGTTATGGGAAAGCGAACGTGTTCTTTTTGTAAGTCCACGTGAACGAAGTTGGGGGTAACAGCTAGTAATATTATAAATGCGAAAGTAACTCTGTCTCTGTGTATCTCTGTTTGGGTATTTGTTGCGTTATCACGGCTAAGCGGCCGAACGGATTGACCTGAATGTTTTTTTTCATATATATAGCTTAAGTACCGGAGACGTACATAGGCTACTTTTTTGGAGCTCCATGCGAACGAAGTCGTGGGTAACAGCTAGTATTAGGGCTAAGAACAAAACCTAGTCAGTTTTCAATACAACATCTTACTATATTTTTTTCTACTCCTACTAATTTGTATACAAAATATAAGTATATTTATTGGTTCAAATTATTATTTATTTTTTATGCGTTTTCTATTTCCTTGTACATTATAATATCTTTACACTTGTTAATAAATAGTTTATACTAAATATTTTATAAAATATATTTATATTTTCACTCAGTATGCAAGTCCCTTTAAAGACAAAACTGTTATATTAAAAATGAACTTTAATTATTGTTAGCTAAATAATCTTAACTCTCTCGTAACTCGTCTTAAGTATTTCAAAACTTAGATGAACTCGGTGACACAAATTGTTGAGAGAATTTGTAAATTGGATTAGTTTTTGAATTTTAATCAGAGGAAAGAGAAAGTTATATTCAGTTCTTTGCTCAGCAGCATACGAAAATATGGTCATTGTTATAATTTTCTTAAAAAGATTTAATGGCTAAAATGTCGTTGCCAATTTCGAATGTTTCGAAGGTATTTAGGAATTATCAAACTACGTTATTCCTTCCCCAAAATACTTTTAATTGATTTAATTTAATTATTTTACGTTTAAATGTTAATTTATTACAGAGTAGCTGCGCCCCGCGGTTTAATTCATCGGTTCATCCTCTCATTCATTTTTGCTTTAAAAAAAACAACTAGTCACATAAAGGTGTGGCAATATTATATGTCTGTACTCGATATTATGTAATACAACTTTTACTATGGGACAAAACATGAAATCGCAAAAAAAGTTAACTGTTCCATACATTTTGTTGAGTGACAGTGATTGACAGTTTTCTATGGAAAAGCTGTTTTTTAACATCTTGTATCCAGGCTGTTTTTATTAAATTATGAAAAAGTTTTTATGTGGCTAAAAATAGTTTTTAATAATTGCGCGCGCATCGCTAACGCGGCGTGGGAAAAATAGAAACCTGCGGGCCTTTTTCCATAAATATGTGTTAACCTTTTCGCTGTGTGGTTGACTATTATCAAAAATGTCGACTTCAAGTAGTGCAAAAGAGCGATACGTAGATTCCACCCCACCAGTAATACCTACTTATCGTTGCTACCAAAATCTAAAGAGAAAATATCTAGCGTCCTACGAAATTGTCAAAGTTATGTTTCGAGTTTGTTTTTTCCTCGCAAGTGTGTTAAAAAACGTCAAATGAAACGCGTGTGCATTGATTATTACACTCTCGGTTCTCTTATCGCGCTAGTCTGCGGCTCGCACGCGTAATAATGCCACGAGTGCAATTACTAAAATAGGACACTTATATCATAATGTACTTACCCTCATACATATGTACCCTCATAGCCATACTAGTCGATGGAACCAAAATACATATTATCTCAAAATAATATTTTTAAAATTTGTTCACAATGATTGACATACATTTTAATATTGTTGCACCTTGCATAATTATTCTAAATTACACTCGTGTGAAGCTGGGGCGGGTCGCTAGTATTAAACAAAACATAAAAAGTTCACTTTTAACAACCTCAAGTTTGAAGCAAGCATTATTTTCACCGGCACCACAAAGTAAATTCTAAAATTTTAAATTTTGTTTAGCACAGAAAAGGAACCGCAGACGAAATATGAAATGACAGAAGCATTTTTGCCTCGCTTGAAATATTACTCGGAGTTCAGAAGAAGTTCCGAACGTACACTTGATAACAGAATCCATTCCACGATCCGTCAATCTTGACAGATAGCTAATAGCACAATACGAAATCCCCACACTTTTATGTACTATACAAGTCTTTTGAATAACAAGAATGGTCCAAGATTTATTGAGAAACAAGGTCAGGAATACAATAGGAACCTTTTTCGCTTATCAGATGGGACGTGAAAATATTTCAAGGGTTTTCATTTCATGAAATACCACTTAAGGTATTGGATACCTACTTATCCGATAGGCTACATAAAATAGATTAATTTATAGATTCAGCCTTTGGCGAGTCTTCACATAAAATCGGGGTATGGCAACATATATACAGAACATACAGAAGCAAAAAGCTTTTTACAGAATACAACAAGATATGAAAAACTTAGCCCAACTACGTTCTTGCCTCACGGCGCATTTTTGCTGGCACATTTAACAATGCGTTTGTTAAAAAAGCAACTAACAATCCTAGCTAATATTATAATTCAAACGTATTTAGCCTCAGTCATATCGTGAAAGGCCTAATTAATTATTTTCAGAAATATATTATACTAGCTGTTACTGGTGACTTTGTTCGCGTGGACATTAAATAAGTATCCTATGTCGTTTTTTGTGCTTATTAAATTTTACCAATATCTGTTCAGCAGTTTAGCCACGCGAGTAACACCCAGACAGAGAGACACATTTACTTCCTAGTAGTACGGTTCTAATGTAAGGAGTTCTAAATCGCGCAAGCGAAATTTTTTCCTCAATACGAACGTATTCATTTTTATACCTCGAAGCTTCATTGGTCCTGATACGACTGCAGCTATATTCCTCTGAATTATAATATTGGTTAGGATTACCTCCTGAAGCCTAAATGGCTTGACCGATTGTGACGAGTGAGGTGTCGTTGGATTCTTCTTTATGTCCGGAGTGACGTAGGATACATTTTGCAGTCGGGTATTTTGTTTTAATATTATTACTTGTTACCGAAAACATCACCTTTTTTTCTTGTTCTATGTTTACGTCAGCTTGGCAAAATAGAGTAGAAATTATTAGGTGCGCTAGTATAATATTGCAAACGTATCTTGAAACTAGCAGCACCGATAGCACGACCAGGTATTTTGATCCTTGATAGTGGTGTAAATCAATTAATTTTCTTGATAACAAATCTTCAATAAGTGAAATGAAAAAATATATATATAATAAAATTAATCCCGTACCCCATAATTATGGTAGCATTCAGCCAAGCACTGTTTCCATATTATCATAATAATATTATTACGTTAACATGGGCCAAGTATCAAGTGAGTTGGGTTTGCTATACGTATTTCGTAAACATAACCAAGGCAAGGCAAGACGAGATCGCGCGCGTGTCTCGCTGAGCATTCCTTGGTAAAGGTCACCGAATGTGATCGAAACTATAGTCGGAATAACCGACTCAATTTAACGTGACTTTTCCCGTTTTATTAAAACAATACATAACCTTGTTCATATGGGCACAAAAAGTTTTTTTTTTAAACAAAAGCTTACACCCCTTGATAATCTACAGACACATTACTTAAATCAAAAACGCAGAAACTGTTACAAACCTGTCATATCAGCGGTTCTTTGGTAAACATTGTCGAGATCTGTCAATATTGTTCTCGTTTCCTATACCGCCAGACGTCACTGGTAAGCTTTAGAATCCACAGCTTTTGTGAAGTCACGAAAAATTTTACACGAAAAAAACATTTTCAATAAACTAAACTATTTTTCAGAAACACAGACATGGAGATTATGTTAAAATTTTCTAATTTTACTCTCTACAGTCATACAAGATCCATGCTACCTTGGACGAAACATCATTGCTACAGTCGCTTTATTTACAAGCAATAAGCACAGATAATAGAATATTTAGTTGTTAAACGAGAAAAAAAAAATAGTTCCGTTTTAAAGGCCTCGCTACATGGCCTGACCTGACAGCGTTTGAAAGAGACGGCTATATATAAGTTTCTGGGGGAGCGAAAGGGAGAAGCTATAACCTTAATAGTTTGTTTGTTTTGCTTCCGTGAAATTCAAGTCTAGCTGTCCATTTCACACGATGTCAGGTCTGGCCATGTGTAGACACCCTAAGTCTTTTTTGCCAAGCTGTATATTCAATTATTATGACGTACGCTTATAAGTTTACTCACAAAAAGTTTTTATGTGTTCCGTTATGTGGTCATAGACAAAGGTTTCGTATAATTGTTTCAATCCACTGTAGCTACATATACTTATTTACCTACATCGTCACATTTCAAAGCGCTACTATGGGTCTCTTAAGAATAGAGTATACCGCCGTCTTGTCCATACAAAAAGCGAAGTCTGATACCCACCCCTAAATGTTATCCGATTTCGATGATTTTCTTATAATTATGTTATCTACGCCGTGAAAAACTATGTAATAAATTAAATATATAAAAAAAAAAAGTGTTTGTTTTTTTTTTCTCGAAATATCTTCGTTGTTAGAGGTAATTAAAGAGACACTTTTTTGCTTCGAAAATATGACTCAGAAAAGTAGTTGCTATTAGAATACCATTAACATTTTTTGAAAAAAAAAAAACATAGCGGCATAGATTATAGTTTATCCAAGCTATTGACACCAAAAACAAAAGATTTTGTTAAGATTTACGGGGTGATAACTGCCCCTGCCTAGGCTGCCCCCAAAATGCCAATTTCATCAAAAAGTTAAGAAAATTCAAACACACTCTCTATCGCACGCACGAGAAACATAGCGACAGCTATTCAATTTCAAATATCGAATGCGCCAAAACCTCGCGGTAGAAATATCCTCTTAAGGGGTCGGTAGAGGAAATCAAATAGAAAACCAACTATTTCGTAGAATTATCACATTGGCTTATTTTAAACTATAGCTACATATCGTGGGACAAAGGGCATTCTAAGAATTCGTGATACACTACATAATAGCATAATCTGAAAACTGTTTTTTTTTTTTTGAAAAGAAAACGTTACATTATTAGTTTTGATCTTTTTAACAGACTTTCAAACAAAAAAAAACTCGTTGTTTTTATGTATTTTTTTTGTTTTCATGTTTTTTTACACCTCAATCTAAAACGAGTAAAACAGCGGCAGCTCAACCACTTTCTCAAAGTTCACCATAATGTCTTAAAGGTTTTTATGCATACGACGCTGTTTCAAGGTCACGACCGTGTATAAGCGCCTTTAGTACTTTGGAGACATTGGATCGAGGGAATAGCCCTCAAAGGGAAAGAGCCTTCGCAATTTTTTCACACGATTCTATTGTTTACCCCTGTTTTACAGACTAAATTGTAAGTATTTTCGTAAATTGGTACTTATGGCATTTTATTGCGTGAGTGAGATATACGTATATAGCGTTTTTATTGCGGGTGGACTTTACGTAAAATATTGTGCGGTGTTGGGTGCGGCTTATTAAGTAATTGGGGATGGTCATGGGGCCTTTTTAGGGTTCTTCTCAAAGTTAAAAACGGAATCTTTTTGCCGTCTTTCCGTCTGTTTGTCCAGATGTCACGGATTTCTAGATCGTAAAAAATTACTCATGTACGTAAGTTACTCAAAACGAACATTTAACTAAATAATTGTTATATAATATTGTGGGGTCTACATGAAAAAAACTCAAGACCTAATTGAGTAGAGGCCAGTTTTTATTTTTTATTTTCACAAAAGATAAAAAAAAAAGAGTATAAACTGTTACAACTGACTCGTAGACGTTGCGCAACATAAAGCTAGATAAGAAGTTTTTTTTTTTTTTTTTATGTTAACCATAAGCAAACACTTTATAATTTTGAAAATTCATCCTTTAGGAGCTTGTCTGTCCGCCGACGATAACCGAGCAGCGAGTAGAACTAGAAACTAGAAACGAGTTTGCGAGATGCGAGTTAGTTGCGATAGTTTTGACGCTTGGCTATAGAGAGTGTACGAGTGCGACGGGCGATTACTCGCACTGGAGTAGAGAATGACCGCTGGGAATCTCTGGGACCCTATTCGGAGAAATGACATTTTATCTCGGTCACTGTCTCTCTAATTTAGAATTTAATGGGAGTGAGAGTGACCGAGATAAAATGTCATTTCTCCGAATAGGGTCCCAGGGCGAGTGATCTAACCGCCAAGCGAGCATCGCTCAGCGAGTAGTATCTTAAATAGCTCTTGTGGCTGCGACAAATTAGTGGAGAGAGAGTTCTCGACTCAACTATTAATATTATGTGTCTCTTTTATTTACACGGGATCTTCATCTCACATACTTGTCTTGAGCGAGAAAATACAATACAACTTTATTATACACCAAAAAGACTTAACTTAAATATAAACAATAATACAAAAACCGGTAGTATAATGGGCGGCCTTATTGCCCAAAGCGATTTCTTCCAGACAATCTTGGGATGGACAGAATTATGAATGAAAAACAATTCGGTCGGTGGTGTAGATATCTACGTAATATATATGACTAGCCTAGTAGCTCAGTGGGAGGATTTCCACCTTCTGAGCTGTAGGTTGTGGATTCGATTCCCACCCAGGACAAACATTTGTGTGATGAACATGGATGTTTGTTCTTTGTCTGGATGTTTCTATGTATTCTATGTATGTATTTACTAAAACAAAAAGTATCTATGTATTCTATCAGATATCTGGTTCCCATAGTACAAGCTTGCTTAATTCGGGGCTAGATGGCGCTGTATGTGAAAAAAGTACACTAATATTTAATATATACATAATATAATGTATGAAAATACATGCATAATCCTAATACTTACATAGAAATACATACAATAATAAATAATCGATATTTCGTCGCTTCCTCGTCGGCGGTGAGACAAGTGCCTAAGGGGATAAATGTTAACACGACAATGTTCGATTTATATTTACGAGGCCGAACATCAGTCAATATATAGCTCTAAATCTATGAAGCCAAAGGCCCACTAGAACCACGTATGAGTCATGACTATCAACAGGTATTAGAATAGAACAGCTAACTTTTCTGTCGATAAATTAAAATCATAATTTTAACAAAATAAAACAGATTTCAACAAAACACTCTGAAAAACTGCACTATCAAGATGGCTATCTGTGGCTATCTGTGGTCTTCTTCGTCAGTTCCATTTCACCATATGACAATTTCTGAATGCAAATGATTGACTTGTTGATGTAAATACCAGAATCACTATATGTAATTATGTATGCCTGTAGCATTTGAGTAGTTATGTCAACTCCTCAAGTATTTGGATCCTTCAATAAGAATTTGGATCAGAACTAAATTTTGATAAAAATGGGACCAATCTGGAAGTATATCCTTTCAAATATAAAATAATTTTCTAAATTAAATTCTAAATGACGGAGTTCTGAGGTAAGAAAAATTAAAAAAATCAAGTCGTATTGTGAAACTCCTCAGTTTTTTGTAAATCGGTTAAAAATAATGAGAAACGTCAACACAAATAATTACTTCGACAGCGCCATAAGCTGTTGGTTAATTTCCTCCTCATTTTTTCAACAAAGGACAATTATTCATAAACAAGCTCAATTTTCTCGAGACACTTTGAACAACAATTACATAAATCAAGTATAAACGAAACATTTTAATTTCTTCTAAAATTACGCTTGTCTAAGGAGCTTCCGGTGCTTTTGCGAATTCAAATGACGTTTCAGTAGTCAGCGTAGAGATTCGCTTATAAAATGGGGCTAGAATACACTGTACCTTTACTTTAATATAAAAAAAAAAAACAATTTACAGTGATATTTGATTTTGCTAACGGCTCCCGGAGCTCGAATTCAGGAAAGGCTAAGATAATAATAATAATGTTTATATCAGGTAACTATTGACACCCATAGGAATAAAATATAAATATTACAAATTTTGATATACTTACCACGATTCATGAAAATTTGACAACTAGTTTCCGAAAAACAAAAGAGATTATTATGTAAGTTTTTATGAAACTCACCTGAGCTCCAATCCAACTTAAAAAAATAAAATAAAAACAATGAATGAAAAATGAGATTCAAATAAATTTTATTGCTGAGGTTGATTCCGATAGTTATTATACGAGAAATTATGAACAACAAGGAAATCGTTATTTTTTGAATAACATAAATAAAACTCGTCTACATCGTGTTTTCTTTATACTTGTCATGAACCTTCTAATCCAATTTCGAAAATTATGAGGCCTACTAACACAAAAGCATAATAATGGACTTTCATTTGTGTTCTCGTGGCTTCATCAGCTACCGCGGAAAGCCAAGGTTTTTCAATACAATTTTTAGGTTGCAATCAGAGCAAAATCACTCAAGGAGTTGCAGAGATTAGGGAACGTGAGGTCACAGTCTGAAGCAAACTATACTAACCTACATCGTGCTTTATTGTTCTCATTTTTAAAAATTGAGTCAAACCTAAATGACACCTTGAAAGAGGCCTCAATTCTGTGTCTCTGACACGCGTGTTGGTAATATAATAGATAATCAACGTTTTTCTATTTGGGTATTGTACGCAGTGTACCCCAGCACTATACTTAAGTGACGTCCACGTCACGTTGCTCCCGCTCGCTCCCGTTTTGCCTCACTCGCCTCAGTACCACACAGCCTCTTGCGGCGACAACATCGCACGCTCGAAACCGAACCCGGATCGAAACCGGCTCGAATCGAGTCGACTCTTCATTGAATACCACACGGTACCCGTTCGAAGCAACTTCGATAGTGGAGTGCAGTGTACAGAATAGTGATTCCAACTTTTTAAGTGCAAATTATGTAAGTGACATTTGGAATAAAAAAGTTGCTAAAATGCTGAAGGTAATTTCCAGCGAAAGTTTTAAATTTTTGAACAGGTACGTTACTATAATGATTATTAATAAATGACATTTAAAAATACGAAATCGAGTAACTGTGCCACAATTAGCCAATTTCGAAAATAGCTCCGCGAGGGAATATTATATTAATTACTATTTCTATACTTTATTCCTAACGTTGCCCGTACGCATTTGTAAGGTACCTGAAAACATTAAACTAATTTTGGCACAAGCAATACCAACCCAATCAAAATATCACGGCTGACCGTGTCATGAAAACGGGGCAGCTCGCATTAAAGTTTCTCTCTGACAGCTTTAGTTGTTTTCCCCACACTATGTTTTACTACTCTATAAATCCCTAAAATAGGTGTAGGGAATTCTCTAGATTACAAACCTAGTTATGCAAGGATTAGGAAAATCTCGACCGACCCGCCCTCTGGTTCCGCATTCTCAAGTCTAGGAACGCAATTCTGGCTTATAGAGAACAGCTGCTATAAGCGCAATTGAATTATAGCGATACAACTATTAATTTCAATCATCATTATCAGCCTTAAATATCCCTAATTCATTAATAATAATATTAATAATTCTCCCTTTAGTAATTCAATTTGCTATAATTATGATTATTATCTTACCATTTTTACCCGACTACACGAAGCAAAAAAGGTTGATTTTGACCGGTTTGTATTTGGATATATAATACTTGCTGTGACCCGCGTCTTCGTTCGCGTGAACCAATAAAAAAAAAAGTATCCTATGTCCGTGTCCTTCTCCTAAGCTATATGTAAACAAAAATTCAGGACGATCCGTTCAGCCGTTTAGCCGTGATAAAGCGACAAACAACCAGACACAGAGGCAGAGACAAATAGACAGATAGACAGATACACAGATGAGACAGATATACAGATGAGACAGATAGACAGATTGTCCGCTGGTTATAGGTTATGTGACGTCACAATAAATACAACATGGCGCCCTCTAGCAAACATAAAGTAAAGAAAAAAAAAATATGCCGTGTTGTGTGTCAAATGTAAAGGCACATTTAAAAAATACTTATATTTTCAGCTGATTTAATAACAAACACAACAATGTTAAAACATTATTTTGCAAGCAAAAATGCGCGCTGACTTAAGGACGTTATAGTCGGGATTTAGTTTTTCAAACTAGATCTTGTCACTCTTACGTGGGGTCGGTACACAATGTGTACAGAGTGTACGCTTTTCCCGTTTATCCCTATCATTCGTCATAATATATGAGTTCACATCCGTTTTATTTTTCCTGTTTCCTTATGTTATGTTAAAATAACTGAAAGATGGCGTACATTTATAGTGGAGTATAATCTACTTTTTAGAACTAATTTCTACTTTTTTTGTCGTACGATTATTTTTTTAGTACGTATGAAAACAAAGTACCAAGCGCCGAATTCTCATACAGGTTTTGCCATTCGAGTTTGAAGAAAGTTTTTTTTTTATTCTTTTCTATATCCATTTATCAGTTTTACGTTTTCCAGAACTACCACGTTGTCTTTGATAAAAATTTAATACTGATTACATATTATAAAAATAATTATGGCCACCACAATTCATAATATATGACATGATAAATTAATGAAAACCATCATAGGGGAAATATAGAAGGAAAGGGAGGACTTTGAAGACAAAGAAGAACATTCTTAGACCATATAATAGGGCAGGAAGATGTCATGTCGTACAAGAAGGTGAAAACGCAGAAGTCAGTCAATCCTAAAATTCCTCCACCAACAAGAGCTACGATCTTAAATGCTGAATTAATAAAAAACTTTTTTTTTTTATGTTTTAATCGCGTGATTGTATTGTGATCCAGTCTTGAGCCACATAATCATAAAGTTTTAAACGACTACTTCATAAGCGTCTAGTTCATATTCATATTTAATTGGTTTTAATATCGCTTGTGATATTTGTATCAAACAGACAAATAACAAAAGAAACTAACAGACAAGAAAGCGAGTTAAAATTGAATTAAATTAATTTAAAAAAACAGTCGACTTGAGAACCTCCTCCTTCTTTTTTTTGGAAGTCGGTTAAAAAGTGGTAAACACGTACACTTGCAAGCCAACCATGCTCACTGCGACAAAATCTTCTCCACTCTTTGTGTGAACGAGACAAACGTATACGAAATATCGTAGCCATTCTGTATTTGCACGACAAAACAAGTAGAAAAAATTTGTCGCGGTGCGGCCTAGACCCACGTTGTATGAAAAATAAATACATAAAATATAGCACTCTATTAAAAACCACAAAAAAAAAGAAAAAAAAAGGTATTACTATGGATTAGGCGTTGATAGAATTTGCCTTTTTATCTAGTAGTATACATGTCACTATACTTACCTATTTCATCGAACGTAGTATCTTACTATAAAAATGTATATCAATGAGATTTGACGTCTGCCTCCAAACTGCTATGTAGCTTGGCAGATTTTCATAAAATTACTACGTTTATTTTGTTAGGAATAAATTTAAAAAAAATAGTAGTAAACTTGCTTGTGGCAGTTAATAAAAGAGTAAATTCTCATCTAGTCTCCCTTGTGTTGTCTACTTGCAGAACTTTAAGTGGAAAACCTATATATTCACGCCCTCGTAAGTCCTTCAGCTGACTATAACATTCGCAGTTCCACTCAGAACTTTAAATTAAAACGTGCCCTATAGCACTGCACTGCGCTAGTCACAAACAGAAAACTGAAATATCTTGGAGTTTTAGAGTCCCTTTGTCCGTAGTCTTATGCCTTCTCAAATACTAGGCATCAGACTACGGACAAAGGGATTTTAAAACTCAATGGCAAAATATTATCTACCATGCCTTTTTGAATCTCCAATAATATTTTCTTGTTTCATACTTTTACGTAAGTGGGTTTTTAGTTTTTGAACTAATATTTTATTTACACATTTTTCAAATTTATTCAATACTTATGAGGGAAGCGGGCTCTTGAGAACTATGACCGAAATAAGGATTCTCCATAATTCGGTCTTTGTTTGATCCGATCTTTAATATGAGCTGAAAAATACGTGTACTAAACTTAAATTAATGTATGTAGTTAAAACTAATTTTCTTTTTAATGTTTCCGCTTTTATATTCATATCTTGTGTTTTTGGAAACAATTCTAAGTAGCTATTTATAGTGAGGCAGTCTTCAAAAGAATAGAAAAGTAATTAAAGAGACGAAAAGAAACGACATTAATTAACTCGGTTCTGTCAACCCTTATTTGGACTCAGTTGCTGGACAGAATAGAGAGACACAGATCTATATCCAACTCTAAAAAAGTTATAGATACAATACAAATTCATATATCCATCTGTTAGTTATAGCCATTTGATTGTAGCTTAAAGTAAACTACAGCTAGTGATGTCTTTCTTATTCAATGAGTTAAGTTTATATCGGTTTGGTAGGTATATAATTAATACAACTTTTATCGATCTGTATAATACTAATGATGATCTTTAGGCAGCGTCAAAAGTTCGCGTTGTATAAACAATTTTAATAAAAAAATTACGAAAGAAAAAAAAAGGATTTGGTTCGCCGGATCAACGAGATAAATAAGAGTTTTTTTACAGTGAAATGTGTCGGTCAGCGCGCCAAATTCAGATTTTCTTGAATTTTTGTCAACTACATTCTAACTCATCGTGGTTACATTTAAACCAATTTTGCGGTTTAAAAAAATGATTCTCTAGTACTATGATTATTTTAGCTACAAATGCCAACAAGCTGATTTTCATCTTGGTTTTTGGTTTAGAGACAAATGTACTTATAGCTATCACATTGATTATTATTATTGGTGTAATTTCTTGATGAAGCCTATTTACTATCGCAAAATTATTTTTCATGAACCCACAATAAGTGAGTAAACGCAAGAAAAAAATAATTTGGGGTGCTGAACGTTGCATCTTTTATTAAAATAGGTTTTAATTAGAAGGAACATATTTATTTTAAGTAAATGTATTTCCCTCTTTTGTTTTCGCGCTTGTGAGACGGTAATCGACACGAACCAAATTCGGGCGTCTTTTACGCCCACAAATTAATCAACATCATTTTAGGTACAATAAACGCATGTTTCTTCGTACCTGCCTATAGTTCTATTTTCATCTCTTTAAAGTTGCCTATCTGCCTTTTTCTAGTCTGTTGGTTTTTCACAACGCCGACGAGTTCTCCGACTAAATAACCAACGATTAATGTTACTAATTCAGGAACTATCGACTCTGTGTTTATTTAGCGGACATGACGTTTTGTTCATTAGGTTTAATTGACACAAAAGAGTTCTTTTTATTTTCTAATTTATTTTACCCATGTTTTGCTACAAATACTTTATAGACTATTCTTTATTAGTAGCTTAATAGCACGTCTAGTAACGTTTGTTCCTAAGCTCATTAGTCCCGTTTACACCGGTCTCCCTCGTGCATTTTCATGTTGTCACCAGACACCGAAAAAACATCCATGTTCATCACATAAATGTTTGTCCTGGGTGGAAATCGAACCAACAACATATAGTTCAGAAGGTGGAAATCCTCCCACTGAGCCACAAGGCTAGTTATATCAATATGAGTACATACACTTCAAAAAAAATATGTTGTATCTTTTTACAAATGATTGCAAATGTTAAAGAAACTTTTGTTATATAATTTTTTGACGGTTTTTTTTAATTTTAATATAATTAAATTTATATAACACAATATATAAATCTTCCGTCTAACTGATGGTGAAAACTGCATCATAATAATCCTTTGTGTGGTTTAGGAGGAGTTAGCGGATATACAGACAGACAGACGCGGAAAGCGACTTTATTTTATACTATGTTGATATAGAGAAGAGATGAACCACAACCTTTAGTCATGACAGTGATGGAGACGGCCCAATAAACGCTTAGACCGTTCTCCCATAATCTGGTACGGTATGTTTTTCTCGATAAGCTGGTACTCGTTTAATTACTGGGCCTTTTTCAATTAGTGTTCATTAGGCCACTTCCTAATTGGGTTGGTACAATATTGGCACGGTATGTAATGTATGTTAGTCGAGCCCTTTTCGCCCCGCTTCGGTACCGAGCAAGTCAGGAAGCACTCATATAGATGCGCTCGGCAAAGAATCTGTACCGAATCTGTACAGAAAACGATACCGCACCGATACCGTACCATCCCAATAAGCAAATAGCCTTACCCCCGAATACTGAAACGTTTGTTAACTTTGACGACAGATTAAGTTTATTGCTGTCTTTGTCATTTGCTTAGTGCCAGACAAAGGCAGTATTAGAATTAATCTGTTGTCAAAGTTAACAAACGTTTCAGTATTCGGGGGTTACTTGCATAGTATGAGTAGGAGCGGGGCGATATAAAGTTCATAAAAAATGCCGCATTCTGATACCATACCACATCAGCAAAAGAGGGGACGGGTTAAGTTGGGTCCCTCAGACTATATAAATTTACATGTTAATATTTGCAGGTTTTTATTTTTTTATTTATTTATTGCTGCAAAATAATGCAAATATTGCATTTACAATGAGCAATCAATTATTATTATTTATCTTTCGATTTACAAAACATAGCACTAATTAAATCTAAATTTAATAATCTCCTAATTTAATTTAAATTTGAGTGAAACTCAACACAGAACAACACAGAACTTAACACAGAAGTTTTATAACCTTAAACCATGTTTAATTACCCGGAAACTCTCTTACCTCTTATTAATTACCTGTAATTATCTCAAACAAATTTATTTAGCATTAGATAAATTTGAAACGAATAAATCAACTTTGAGTTATGTATTAAAGAGTAACGCTTGGTCCAATCAACTATAGATGTGACATCATTTAGTGATTTTCAACAGGACAACTGAATATAGTGGATTCGACTTTATGCCTCACCTATAATTTTTATCATTATCGAAATGCTCTTAAAAATAATTTTGATATCAATTTAATTCAATAATTTATTGTACAAGCTACATTCTGTTCTTTTCATGCAGGATTACAAAGATTTCTGTTAGTTCAAATTCTTAATTTATTTTAGTCTATAAAAGTAATTAGTTCATACTTTAGTGTAGTCTTTAGACCTATAATGGTCTCTGGGTAATCTAACGGTTCGTTTTATGTATAGGTAAGCAGTTTAGTTTGTATAAATGACGTTTTAAAGGTCTATAAATGAATTAAGTAGTGTTTACAAAAAACACTTACTAAGTACAAAATATAATTCCTGGAAGAGATCGCTTTTAGCGATAAGGCCGCCACTTGTGGCACTAGCTTATAAGATAGTTCTGTACGTGTGTTATTTTTTATTTTGGTGTACACAATAAAGAGTTTTTATCTCTCTATCTAAAATTCTTAAAAATATAGATTAAAAATCACTTCTATGTTACGTACATACTATCAGCAGTTGACGGTTCTGAAAATATAAAGATGTGTAAGTTATTGACACAACCAAAAGGATTACTAAAGTGGCAGTGAGTGGGCCAACTTAGCCGCAGAACCGATAACAGTTCGGCATTCGTGTTCTTGAGTGGAGACCGCAGCTCGGTAAACGTAGCGTAGGGCTGCGATAGATCTGGATTTGATCTTGGTGTCCATCAATATTGACATTATTCTAGTAATAGATCAAAATTTATTGACAAAGAAAGATATTATATACAATACAATATTAATGATATTATTTACAAGAAAATAGAAAAAATATATTTAAAGAAACCCAAAATAAATAACTAATCTAATAAACCGCTATAAGCAGGAATCACTTTCAAAATGAAACGTACGACGATAAACGTAGGACAGCTGGCGGTGGTTGGAAACAAAAAGCCGAAGATCAAGCTGAGTGGCATACCTTGGGATATGCCTATCTCCAGCAGTGGACTATGATATGGCTAATGTTGTGCCCAAAATGCTGGCCTATTAAATTATAAAAAAATCTAACAACTGACAAATAGACTACGCACAGCCTAAAACAGGTAGGAGAAAAAATGTCTTGCTTTTAAAGCATGTAATTCTGCATTAGATGGGTTCGGCAGGGCACTTTTCCTTCCTGCACTTCACAAGCCAGTCAGTCAGACATGTCCAAGTCCATACCATCGTAATGACATTAACGTGAACTATTTTTCAAATTCGTCACTGCATAATTCTGGTTATGCAAGCATGCAAGATGAATTCCGTCGTTTCAACTCTTGAATTCTCTCTCTTCTGTGTTAACCTACTCTGTCACTGTAATTCAAACTCTGTGTACATAACTATAAGACAAGTGTTATAAATGTGTGCTGTAAGGGTAGGATATCTTAATAAGAAAAGCCGTGTTACTGAAAAATATGGAGTAGTAAAAGCTAAATATGAAATGGAGGTTTCACCTTCCACGGCTCAGGCACAGTTCTCGTCCCAATTTAAGTCCTAGAACGCGAATATAAACGTGAATATTATTCATAGCGTTAATGATTACGCAGTTCTTACCTTCTTTATCTTCTTTTCTATCTTTTTGTTTTACCGAATGTGTGCGATTTATTTTAATCATATATATCCAACGTAAAACTATCGTCAAAATTTGTAATACATTTAGACGGGTACTGTAAAGTATCCGTTTT
Source organism: Apocheima hispidaria (assembly GCA_947579745.1). Taxonomy (NCBI): domain Eukaryota; kingdom Metazoa; phylum Arthropoda; class Insecta; order Lepidoptera; family Geometridae; genus Apocheima; species Apocheima hispidaria. Next base: position 7,283,445 of record OX388162.1, read on the forward strand.
CTCATGATTCTCAGGCCTTTCTTGTTTTTCTGGATAAAACGTGCTATATATTATTTAAGTGTCTTAAGATTTAGATTATTTTCTGCCATATTTCATCAAGATTGGGTAAAAAAAACTGTTCATTACTTAATTTATACAAAGAAATATGTACACAGTTGCTAGACTTATAATTTTATTAAATAATAAATATCTGGGACATTTTTGCACACACGGTGTTCTGACCCCAAACTAAGCAAAGCTTGTAATATGGCTGCCAGAGACTGATATACGTACAAATATATTTTTTAAATACATACTTATATATATATTAACACCCAGACATAGAACAAACACAAATGTTTATCACATGAATGTTTGTCCTAGATGGGAATCGAACCCACGCCCCCAAATACAGAAGGTAGGTTCACTGACTGAGCCACTGGTTCACTACCAACTGAGCCACCAGGGCAGTCAAATTATTAATATTGTGTAATACAATATTTTAAGTTTATTAAATCAACAAATTTACCGTCTGTGCCACCTGTTTATGTCTAGATTTGCAATTATGGTTCGGCCGCTTACTTATAAAATAAGGAGAGTGAGGGACAGATATAGATTTACTTTCGAAACAATAATAATAGTGTGATGTAATTAGAGTCAATACTCTAATTAAATCAATATAATACGTATTAAAATAGCCATTACTAGTTGATATGGTATCGCGACCCTGGTATCGACACAACCTGTAGATTGATTTTAGTTCAAAATGGTATTTGTATGACAAAATTTCATGAAGATTTGTTCAACGGTAGTTACTCAAGTTATTGTCAGACAAACGCGGGTTAGTCCCCGAAGACTGTAATCTTTGTTACACTCGGTGAATTAAGTTATCATATCGGTAGTATGGAGATTAGCTTAAACTTAAAACTAGTATATTTTAGATTTAATTTCCTCTGAGACAAGTTTTATATTAGAATGTATGTTTTAATTTATAATTTACATTATAAATTAAAACATACATTCTCATGTATTGAAATATAAAACTTGTCTCAGAGGAAATTAAATGTATGTGTGTGTGTTTGTGTGTGCGTGCGTGTGTTCGCGCGTGTGTGTTTATAATGTAATGTAATACATTATAATAATACAATTTGTAATTTGTAATACATGTTAAATGTAATACATTATAAATTAAAACATACATTCTCTTTTACTTAATACTCTAATAATATAATATACTGGACGTCACACACACACACACATACACGCGCGAACACACGCACGCACACACAAACACACACACATACAAGTGTCATCGCTGCGAACCTGTGACTCTTACGAGGACTTGTGTATCGCAGTGATGATACCCACATACACACACTTACATTCTCCCATTCTCTCTTACTCGCACATACCCCACACACAAAAATTCACAATAGAAAATAAATTACTGTCCTAGAAATAGTTATAATAATCAATTTATTTACTTAAAAACCTAAAAATATATTTGGTATAATTAAAATTTGTAAGTTTGCATATCTGTAACCATTACAATGTTACGGCATGGATATGGAGGAGCGGGGTCTTCTGATACAGGTATTTTTTACTTAATAGAAGATCCCAACCTACCTTTAGTTAAGAAAGTTTTGGCTACAGAAAATAAATATTTTTTCATATTTTTTCATTTTTTCAATACAGCCCGAAAAAAAACAACAATCATCTATTCAACAAATCCGAAAACACCGCAACATTTTGACACTTAAACTATAAATAGAAATTAAATGTGTCATAGCAATCATTGAGGAACATTCAGACGGCATGCGATTTCCTGGTAATTTCCTCAGTTGCTTCCACATAACATCTACTTGCTTAGAAAGTGAGCCTATTTTAAGTACATTTGTTTTTCATTGCATATATACAGCTCGAGCCCAATAAATAAAGCCCAAATCGGCAGGCGTAGACTTTTATTAGGGCTAACTGCTTTTCACAAGGGCTGCTACATTTTGCTCTTTCCCGTGTCAGCAGTGCACAGAATCTTTTCGTGCACGCTCCAGGAGACGTTGCTACAAACACGAGCGAAGCCACGGGCAGAAGCTAGTTATAACATAAAAGGATTTTTAAACGAATAACAATATTGATTCATAATAATTTTTGAACTCCCTTGGCGATGGGTACTTATTTCTGCCTTTTGGGGTAGAGACATTGGGTCCTTGGGGTCCAAGAGCATGGCTACTTTTTAGAGATCTTTCTTAGCGGTTAATAGAAAGAACAAACGACCAAAGGACTGGTGCTTACCTCGGCCAGAGAATTAGCATTGCTAATGAACGAGGTAACGTCACCAGCCTTTTGGGTACCCTGCCCGCGGATGGTGACCTGGGCCCGTACCGTGAGGTGCTTATTGCGATGATTGTTAGGTTCAGCCGACAACACTGCGCGACCATGAACCGTATTACCGCGCGATTAGGTGTATGATCGCGCAGCGTTCTCGGCTGAGCCTAACAATCATCGCAATAAGCACCTCACGGTACGGGCCCTGAGCTCTGTTTTTATCTATAATTAATTTATAATAATTTTGGTTGTAATTTTAGCTCTTTTATTTAAGTTTATATTGTATTTAGAATAGTGTTAGTATAAAGTGTTTTTATTACTTAAATAAAATTTATAATTTTTCAATATTCACTTTTTTGTTGTTATTACAAATAATTATGCTTACATTCGTTGAATTAAAATATTATGTTAAAAAGAAAAGGTTGCGAAAACATTTTTGGATTTCACTCTCAGTTTTTTTATATAATTAAAAAATGTCAAAGCGTGTATTGTGGCCTTAATGTCGATAACACTAACAACCCATTCGATAATTTTTCACACATTGAACTCGATCCTAACATCTAGTATTCCACTACTTGGAATCGTACCATCACGACATGTGGCACGCCTATAAAAATGATTTATCTCTTGTAATATTTGTTTTTGGTAGCATTATCTCAAGTCTGCACTTGTATAACAGTCGTAATATTACATTATAAGCATGATATTGCGATCATATTTTTTTTATTTGATGTAATCGCTGCTTTATTATAATTATAATATGCGCTACCTTAATTTTACATTATAATGATGTTATTACGATCATATTTTTTTTTATTTGCTATTATCGCTACTTTTACATAATATGCGTTATCTCGCTCAAACTATCAACATTTTTAATGCTATTTAATGTTAATGATACTTTACGCTGATCAAAATGAGTCCAAACTCCATCAATCTACTCAATTTCAATTTCTAAAGATCTTCATTTCAGTTAAATATATAAAGGCTGCACTAAACTAGTGTACATTAATTCCTAGTTATACAATAACATAAGAATATAATTTATTTTAACAAGTACAAACCTACGTGAAAAATTTACAATATGATAATAAATGAATAGACTTAACATTTTAATTCGCAGTAAGGAGTATTACACATAATACTAAATCATTAATGCATGCTTTAGTGGCAGCATACATTTTTTAAAGAATATTGTTTTAAAGAAAAAATTAAAAGCCAAACGTACCCACATTTAGCTTAAAATAAATACTGATCATTGTGCCAGACAACGCGTTTTGGGCGATTAGAAGTTAGCAGCAAGGCCCGGTGTAAACATCAATCTACTGTTAGTTACTGAGGAGTTCCGTTTACCACCTACCGTATCCATCGTCAGATCAGCTCGCTATTATAATATTGTATTGTCATCGGAACATGACAGGCATGCAAATTTCAACTCAATTGACCTTACCATACATATCTACATACAAAAATTGCAACTTAATGGAAGCTTTTACAAGTACCTGAAATGAACATTATATTTTTAGCATAAGCAAAGCAGCCAACCAAGTCAGTTTCTCCTGTCAACAGCAGAATTATATGGGCGGGATATGATAAATGGAGATTCCTATCGACAAGCTTTATTATTTTTACCCCGTTAACCCAGACCCTAATTCTGACTAAGTAAGGGTACGCCAGCGAGGTTATCTGACCCATCTTTGAATGTGGTAGATAATGCGATGTGTTCATAAAAGATAAAACTGAAATATTTAGCGCTAAAAAGAGACCTAGTTGATACATAGTTTAATGCCAAAATCAGTTATCGGGCATCCTAACTAATAATATTATAATTCAGAGGTATATAGCCGCAGTCGTATCACGACCAATAAAGCTTCGAGGTATAAAAATGAATACGTTCGTCTCGAGGAAAAAACTTCACTTACGCGATTCAGAATACATTACAACTGTCAGTCAATAGAAACCGTCAAAAAATGCAATGCAAAACGGATCAACACCATCTAGCGACTTTTAGGAAGTAGCTTTTTCGCTCTGTGTGGATTTCTGTCGCGTTATCACGGCTAAATGGCTGAACGGATCATGATACAATTTGAGGGGGACCAACGTTGAAATCGAGAAAAAACAGCTAAATTGCCGAGTGTCATTGACAATTTTCTATGGAACAGCTGTTTTTTTCTCGATTTCAGGCTTGGTCCCCTAGTAAAAGTTGTTCATAATGAGACCTTTGCGGCTTAGCATTTCCATATAAACCTGTATAATACTTGAACTATCGTCAAAATATGCGTTTAAAATTTCTTTCTAATGCAATGGAATTCATTACTCATTCATTTAAAATAAAAGAAAAAAGTATAAGCACCTACCATAAAAACAACTTTTTGTCAAATAAATCATCCATTGTTAAGCATAACGTCGCTACGAAAATGTCATCCATTAGCTCTGTCCGAGCAAGTTATTTGTTTAACGTACAATAGCTTGCTTTAACAGAAAATGTTCCCGGATTTTGCATAGAATATGTGAAATTATCCTGACATCGTATCCTGCTACAAACAGACTAATTTAATCCCTGATAATCTAATCTAAATTATTATTCAGTAGGGAAGCGTATACATTCTTGCAAATTAGGATAACAGTGTTCCTTGTACATAAAGTTTAGCAGATTATTATAATACACGAATTATAATTACAAGTGCTATAAGTAAGCTTAACGTATTTATGAGTACTTACCCTTACTAATGCGTGTTAATTTTTTTTTTTTATTAAATTAATTATTATTAGAACTTATTTTTTGTTGTGGCTTTTGATTAGATATTTGAAATTATGTAATTATGAACTAAATATTTTGTAAATGTGACTTGCCCAGTGTAACTACCAATTTTATAAGGCCAATAAACGATTCTATTCTATTACTTTCCTTATCCGATTGAGAATCCGAGGAAGCATTACCTACTCAGTTTTTATTAATTGAGTAGACATTTTACAAACAAAAAATGGATTGTAACAAATAAAGTGATAAAATATTATTTGCCGAAAACGGAGGAACTTATTGTGGACATCGAATCCGTTATGAGATAAGAATCTTTATTGCCAGAAAAGGCATTTCTTTAGTATAGTCAACAGCCAAGTCTATTTTTCATGGAAATTTTGCCACAATTAGGACAATTAGAGCACAACATGATTTATTTCCAAAACGATTATTCTTTGGATTTTATTAAATTTGTACAATATACAATTGTTCATTGTACCTATTTTCTATGCCTACCCTATACCCACATAATATTGAAGCGACGGCAGCTCAGTTGAATTGTTAGCGCGTCCAGATTTTCAGGCGATTTTCAGACGCCTACTTAATCATAGACATGTCTCACGATCAAAACAACAAAGCATTTATATGGAAAAAAATGTTAGGTATATTGTGTCATGTACGACGACACAGAGGCATAATATATTCCATCTGGTTGAAATTTGAGCTGTAGTTTTCAAACAAAAAAAAAACTATTTTAGTTTCCATATTATTACACACTAGCTGTTACACGCGACTTCGTTCGCGAGAACCAACAAAAAAAAGTAGCCAATATCCGTCCCTACCCTTAAGTTATATCTATGCAAAAAATCATATAAATCCGTTCAGCCGCTTATCCGTAATAGAGCGACACACATCCAGACAGAGAGACAGAGTTACATTCTCATTTAAAATATTAATTAGGATTTCTAAGATCTACATAAATTCAACTTGAAGTTAGTCTTTCTTCAAAATAAAATCGCATGTATAATATCTAGACGCAATGACGTAACTTTACATCTGTGTTACGAAATTAGATCCTGATCTTCAGAACTTCTGAGGAAGCAAGAAACAAATTGCCTTCCTATGCTAATGTATTCTAGAGATCGTAACGTTTACCACCAAAAAGTCAACAGTATTAAGACGTGCTTTGCAAAACAAATATTTTATTTCATTCGCCGTTCAAATAGACGTAAATTTTGATACACTTTCCATCTTAGGGCTTTTGTAAACAAGACGAATAACAATTTTAACGCCGCCCCTAGGCGAGGGTATTTCATGTAAATCTTGGTTTTCATAATTTATAACCCTTTAATGTTGGCAGTATTTTATTTAAGCGTTCAATTTGTAAATTGAGGTCAACGAGGAAAATATATCAAAAAGCAGTTAAGGTATTCAAGCATTTTCTCTGAAATTATGCAAATCACTATGTCAGTAACGATCAAATTCAAAGGCGTTTTAAATTTCAAGTGATGATTTAACTGGTATTTCTGTATACGTTTCTTAAGAATAACAGGGTCTCAGATGTCTGACGCGAACTTAAATATTTGATTGGCGTTTCAGTATTAGGGGGTAAGTTTTTTTTATTTCTATTTCTAAGTCATTGATATTTTCTCACATAGATATACCTGCCAAAGTATAAATACATACATACATATTATGTTTACTGTGAAATTGTAAAAACACTTCACTCTATTAAATAATAATCTTCTCTCAATATAAATCCCATAACATTTGAGTACATTTCAAATACATATTTTTTTTATTGTTTGAGTTACATTACACAGTTAAAATGAAGCCCTGCCCGCTATACTTTAGCGTAAGCTGTGTTGCAGCAGTCAGTGTCTTCCCCAAGTAAGGGATCAATATACAAACAATATAAATAATTTATAGTAAAAAAAAATGTAAACAAGAAACCCAATTAGATATAAACAGACTCAATAAGTAGTAAAAATATATAATCAATATGAAAAGCGGTATTGTTAAGTGTATGTGTGGATGGATTGTGTGTGATGATAATAATATATACCTACGTGATAAAATGATAATAAATAAATAAATGTATTTTAATCAATTTTGTTGGCAAAGTAAACAAATAACAAGTATAATAAATATATTATATTCGCGTAATAATTATGTCCTAGCTAAGTTAAGTTACAATTTAAATTATTATTTTTTTCCTTTAAATGGTCAAAAGCCTTAAACGTTTACTTAATAATCAAGGTGTCAATTTTCTTCTAAATTCGTACTAAGAAAGCATTTTAAATTCGATCCGAAGCTTATTGTAAATTGTTATTTCCATTAGTAAGAGTTTGTCCTACACATCTCAAGGTACATATATTTATATAATATACCTCTATAACTGAACTTAGCTATTCCACGTAGCGTGAAATAGCTAAGCTCAGGTATCCTTGTTTTCCTATGACAACAATAAATTGTACATTCATGTGCATGACAAGTGTATTGTATACTTTAAAAATAACATATCCCTCGACTAAATAAATTATCATGCAAATGTAATTTAGTCAGACGAAAATACCTCATCGCAACCGCAAGCCTCAAAGTTCGGGGCAACAGCGGAAGTACGAGTATGTCTTATTCACAAACATGTACGAACCAATTAAGGTGCCTTTAATTTTGTATTACCATACATCCGAAGGAGGTAATCTAAGTTTAAAGTATGTTTTGTTAAAGAAAATTTACTTAACGTGGATGTTTTAAGCGACTAGTTCTGTCTTTTTTTGATTGAATTAGTGACGTAAATTCCAATCACAGTTACATCAATGTACATTTTAATTCATGAAAAAATAATCAAATTAATGTTAATTAGATAGAAAGATTACACAAATATATTAGAGCTAAATGTCACGATATTATTATAAACATAATTTAAAACTATTACAATATGTAAAAAAAATGAGAGAGATAAGTATTTACTGTAAACACAATTTTGTAAATCGAGCTACTTACTGAGCTACCTAACTTATTTTTATTTTAAAAGTTCTTTATTTAACATAATAATAAAATACGTACAAACTAGACACAGTCTAAAATATTGTATACACCAATATTGTGTGAATAACTTCTTCAGGCTAGCAACGCCTCTGTAAGTCTTTTAAAAACATAGTTTGATTTTAATTATATTTAAATCCACGAACATTTACTAAAGTATTAGTGAAAACAAACAAAAAGCTACCTAACTACTATGATTGAACTTGAAAGAATAAATAAAATTTAGTGCATGTATTATTCATTACTCATATTCATTTCATTATTTCGGGTTAGTTTATTCTCTAAGAAAGTAAATATTAATATATAGTATTTCAATCTTCGATCTTAAATAATAGTAATTACGTTCTTAGCCTTAGCGTTCTTAAACTTCTGTTATTTATGGAATCTCGTCTATTTTGGGGCTCTAGAAAATTACGTCATCCAAGAAACATTTCAGATGATCCAGCCAAAAAAATCTAAACTCGAAGTTTTATGGGCCCTGATATGAATGCGGCTATATTCCTGTGAATTATAATATTTGTTAAGATGGAAATATGTCCTGATATGCATGTATAATTATTTATCCGATTTTACCATGTGAAAATGTTAGTGCTGCATAAAAGTAAGTTTGGGCGGCATAGTCCTTCCGCGAGGTTTTGGCGCATTCGATATTTGAAATTGTATAGCTGTCGCTCTGTTTTTCATTAGTTTTTGATTAAATTATCGTTTCGGGAGTGGTCTGTTATCACCCCCTAAATCTTAAGAAAATCTTTTGTTTTCAGTGTCAATGGCTTGGATAAATCATAATCCAAATAATCCACAAATCTCGTATAAGAAGCAAAAAAAAACTAATAGATACGATATTGAAGCGGTAAATTTATAGAGATTTTTACAGATGTAGTATATTAATCTAGACCTATTAAAAATTGTTTCATAGGGTTCATATAATTGTCTTTTTTTTTTTTTTTCTCCTTGTTATTTGTATTCTCTTGCCATAGTTTATTTACTACATTTAAAAAACATTTTCTGTAAGCCGGCCACTGTCTTGCTAGTGAGGTTTAGCTAATTTGAATTGTTACCTTGGGTACCTGATTTCCTCGATACAGGCTTGCCTAGTGAGGGAACCGATAGACAATAATTGAAAAGTGTAAAGCTATCATGCAAAAACCTATAAATATGTACTGTTATAATATCCATTACATAAGCTGGTAACTGTTTGTATGTGTTTTTGCAGTAAATAAATAATTTTTCAATTTTCAATTAAAGACTGAAAATTAATTTTCGTTGTCCACAGGTGAAAGGCGAGCGTAATGCGTCTGCGCCTGTGATGTATCTAATATGCAGTGGGGCGGCCTCTACTTTGTGTGTCTTGCGTTGTGCTGTCTACATACTGTATCTGGTAAAGGTTTTTTTTCTTAATTCGGGCAGGATACCTATAATTTCATTACTATTAGTACTCACGGGATATTGTATAAGTAAATATAGGTAAAAAAAATTTTAGATTTTCGTGGTTGTTTACTACATTACTATTAGTACCCATGGGACATTTATCGCGTTTTTTTTTTATTTATTGATTTCACGATATTTCGGCAAAGTTTCGTGCGCCATATTCACGAGTAGACTATTCAGTCTACCTGTGAACATGGCGCGTTCAGTCTACCCGTGCACATGGCGCAGTCTACCTGTGAACATGACGCATGAAACTGTGCCGAAATATCGTGAAATCAATTTTTTTAAAAAATGTGGTAAATGTCCCGTGGGTACTAATATAATGTAGTAAACAGCCACGAAATATAAAAAAATGTTTACCTATATGTTTATCTATATTTACTTATACAATACCCAACGTATAAGCATTGACATTCTGCCTGGTAATGGCGCCATTATGCTAGGTATGCTGCCAACTGATGGGTTAAATATTTGGATTATCTTCAGATTTTTAATGCTTTCTAGGTATGGTTTCAGATTTTTGTTAGCTTGTGTGGAGTACATCAAAATAATTAAATCTACAAAAATTGTCGTTGGATGTATATTCGATTATGTTAAAGTATTGATCCTCTTTTCTTACAATCGAATCATGGATTGACCTGCCTCATAAAAAGTAAATTTAAGGCCCGTTTCCTTACTGATCGGAGAAATTTCCGTTAAATTAACTCAATTGAACGGCAATGCGAAGATTATGCAAGGAATATTAAAATTTCTTTTTTCTGGCCATCATTCATCCTATTTCCAATATTACAAGTGCTATTTTCGAATTTCATATCGGAGACTTATTTGAATTTTTGAAGCAATTTTTTGAGCGAAATTGCCTATTTGAACTTTAGTAACTTAATGTAGCTCGAAAGTCCAATTGGTGTCTAAAATATTTTAGATACCTATTATTACAGGTATCTATTGTGTATTTTTTTGTTATTATTATTTGCTTAGATCTACGGGCTCTGGGGTCCGTGCATTTTGTCGAAACTTAACTGCTACATTATACGTGTACCAATAGTTAATGGTGGCTGCGCCCACCTGTCATTCGTGGAATAAATCATGGTGCTTCCAACTACCATAGTTGTCACACAAAACTTTACATACATTTAAAAAGAGGCTTAAAAACTAGTGTAACAACTGGCGGCTTATCGCGGAAAGTGATATCTTCCAGGCAACCTTCGGATGGAGTCCACATACCTAACATTAACCATTTTCGTCAACTATTAATTAAAATTAACAAGTAAAGACGCTTAAAAAAGAAAACATATTTATTGTTACTTGTAATTACCAATTTTATTATGCTATACATATACACTTTTTATATTGAATTATAACATAGGTACTTATTTATATGTATATATTTTCACCGTGAGATACTTTTTTTTTATATTTGACCGGCGAAACGAAGGTCTCAGAGTCTATGGGAGAAAATCGGCAGTTGTATGAATATTTGTATGTTTATATGTTTTATGTATTTGTCCGACAATAACATGAGAACCGTTGATCCGATCATCATTAAATTTGTAAGCAAGTACTTTATTTGAATACAATTTTTTAGATCAAATATGAGCTGAATCGGTCCAGGGGTTGTGAAGTTGGGTCGCAAGGTCTCAGTTCGGCGCGAACTACTAGTTATAAATGCTATAGCTTAGCAATGCATCTTTCAAGACGGAGTCGTGGCGCACTTGGTAGCGCAACTGCTTTATGAGCAAGACGTCCTGGGTTTAACTTCTGGTCGGGCAGATGTTCGAACAGAAGCTAGAGTGCAAGGCATTATCTATTACTAAAGTTTTTAATGATCTTAGTATGCCCATAGCTCGTTTTAGTTAGTCTCTATAAATTCGTAGACTAATTGAAACGAACAGATTGCTCTGTACTTGTCGCCATGGTAGTTTTTCCTTTATTTATCACTAGTAGTTCGCGCCGAACTGAGCCCTCGCGATCCCTATATCTTCTCAACCCCTTTTTTTTTTTTTTTGTACATGGGGAAAATGCACTTACGCATACCCATCCGCTGGGTGGGCGGACGGGTTATGTCGGACTCGACGTCGCATAAGACGCGACGCCCCTACCGACTAAAAACCCCACGATGTTCCGTCGGCAACGGAATGCAAACAGGACCGCGGGATCGCTCGCGCACTCTCCGCATATCTTCTCAACCCCTGGACCGATTCAGCTCATATTCTAACTGAAATGAACTACTTGCCTACAAAATTTTATGAAGATCGGATCAACAGTTTGTAACGGTACAGCCTTCGTATCTGTCACAAATATAGATATATTCGTATAAGAAACAAAATACAGCCGAAATATTCTCCTTCTTGAATTGCGGTATCAAGTGATTTGCTATCTAAAAATGTTAGGCACTAAAGTGGGTAATTAAAGGGTTTCAAAAACATAGGACGACTTTCGAAATAGAGAACGATAGTGGTTAAATAGTATCAGAATAGGAAAAAAATAATACTTTTTCCGTTATATTACATACTTAATACTAGTTAATTGTAGTTAGGTTAATGAAATCCGGCATTCATATCGGCCTTTATAAAAGTTGTATGAAAATACCGTCATTTTTATATTGCGCGATTATATTGTGAGCGAGTGGGAGCGGCGACGCTGTGAGAACGTGCAGAGTTTTGGAGGGGCATTCGGTGCTTGTGCTTACGGGCGAACATACGCTGTGAATCATCTGGATTTTCTACAGTGGCGAAGCATATCACGAGTGAGATCTTTCCATTACTTTGATTTGTACATAATTATCTAAAATCAATCTATTGCTTTGAAGTAAAGTAAGTTGGACATCCAACCAGTTTTAAATCTAACCTTAAAGTAAAGTCATGTTGCTACACGCATTTTATTTGAAGTAAAGTAAGTTGGAAAGCCAACGAGTTTAAAACCCTATTCGAAAGAATATAACTTGCCGTAAGGAAGTATTGACAAAAGTCATTTTACTACTCTGATACTTACAAAAGTAAAATCAGGTAGATAACCAACTAGTCAATGATTGACTTTATGTGGGTATAACTCCCGTATCGAAACTTGTATCGCTAAGTCACTATGCTGTTTGAACCATTTACTTAGAGTAAATCAATTCTCTTGACTAGCTAAGTCTAACATGTATTCTAATCAGAGGAATATAGTTTCCTATTCGTGACGTTGACGAGAGAAGTCAATATTCTATCTCTTCAATTTGAAAGTCTTGGTGGTAGTCTTTCTGTCTAGTTATAAAACTATAAATTGGAATCCAGGGTTGGAACCTTTGCTAGTAATTAGCTAAATTATACATAGGAGCGCGTGTCTCTTTAGGTTACCCTTGACTCCATAGAGGAAGATAGGCGCCTAATATACATGTCACTGATTGAGTGATTACTAGTATAAATACTTGTAATAATCCTTACTTAGATGGAAGCTATCTGAGACAGTTGATTTGAAGTGGTAACGGAGTTACTTATTTAAATACACTAATATATACGTGTTGGACTTGATTGTCTAGTTTTATGTTTCGGTAAAGTTCCGAATATTGCGTCATTATATTAATATCAAAGTTATTTTATTGTACGGCGGATCAGATATCATTATACTAGTTATTCATCATAATCGCTATATCAATATATAGGTAGGCTAGGGCGCTGCGGGGCGGCACGAGAGACCAAGATCGAAAGATCTTGGCGGCTCTCAATTTTAACCTAAGATTGATGTATGTAAGGGAAGGTCTTTAGTTACTTCGGTAATTATAAAGATAAGGTTTTATGGAAGTATTTTAATGGAAGGTATTCCTTGAAAGGTTCGACAAACTAACGTACCAGACTTTGCCAAAAGAATAAGCCCTCTTATCTGGATAGGACATACCGACGGACTTTGAATATGGTAGATTTCACAGGTAATTATCCCTATATTTATAACACATAAATGTGGAAGATTGACGTCCCAGTCTTTCGGATGAGTCAACCTGGACTGGTGCGGGGAGGTGCACCGTTCTTTTACCACGAATTCATTTTGCCCAATAAATCGATCATTATTTGATCATTAAATAAACTCAGAGTAAACGTAGAATGATATGGTCAAAATGACATCTTGTTATGCTTAATAAATCCTTTATAACTCATAAATACTCAGGTACATTTAGGTAGACTTTGTAGTTCAACTTTATTAGATATTTACGCTCATATTCCAATAGGTTTACCAAAGTAAATAGTCAGGTTTTCATCAGTATTACGTTCGGGGTTTAGGTTTAGATTAGGTAAATTATACTAGGATTCGCTAACTCGTACTTATTCGAAAACTTAGGTTCTACGATCACGAAGTAGGTTCCTATCACTTGACGATCACATGGCCAAATATATAATAAGTAAATAGGTTTAACTTAAGTAGAATTAAATAAGGAAATAAATAGGTAGTGAAAATAAATATCTATGTAAATATAGTTAAATATAGTAATAATAAATATATAATAATTTATATAATATTAATAGACGGGGGGTCGTTACAATATGAGTTACCGTGACCAGGATGCTTACCATGACGGTTACATTACTAGGCTTCGTGCAACAGTTTTAAGTTTATATCATGGGGTTAAAAATAAATATTTAGGGTAAAATCTTAGTTTCGTGTACTTTCTACAGCAGTTTAGGGTACAGTACAATACATAAACGCATAACTGACAAAGCAATAAAAAAAAAAAAAAAAAAAAAAAAAAACAATAATAATACATTAGAGGTAAATACAACAACACAGTCTTATCGTTAAGAGCGGTCTGTTCCAGACAAACTTCGGATGAGTAACTTATATTATGTGTTAGGATGTCGGTTACAGTATTATTAAGGAAATTGGGGTCGATTCGTGCTAAAGTCGTTGTTAGGAAGGGTTAGTATTTTAAGAAGTGTTCAAGGTATCTTGGACACAATTTGTTGTACGTGCAAAGGAAACGTGAATAATTACGAGTTTTACGGGTAAGATTTATGAATTTAGTTTACTTAGGACGATGTAGGACGGTTCGGTTTATTTATGTAGTAAATTTGGTTCTTAAATAAAAGATATTACTAGAAAAGTACTCCGGGAAAGTAGGAAATAGGTAAAACGTTAAGTCTTTTAAAATAACGATTATTTGTCTCATAAAAATAATAAAAATTCATAGACACTGTTTTACACTTTCGCGGTTTATTGCTACGAACAACCCGTGGACGTCCTTTTAATAATTAGGGAAGGTCTACTTCTGGCTTCATGGGGACCAAATATTATAAATTTAATTAAAATATTGTATTTAGTTGTATATATTCAGTTTCAGATCTACTTTAATCTAAAATAAAATAAAAAATAAAATAATTAATTCAATTCCTAATAACTAATTGTGTTTACAAATGAAAGCTTCATTCATAGGTAAGTAGGTACACTAACCTGAATCTTAAATCATTAGCTTAACTTTACTTAATAGGTAGAGATATATGTATGGCTTTTACAAAGTGTTAGCACGCGAACATGATAATTTGTATCCTGTTCTAACATCGTATATACTAACGATATTCTTATTTACGTAGTTACAATTGTCCTAAAATTATCATCATCTATTACGAGCGAGTAAGTAGATTTATTTATATACGTAAGAGGTAAGAGGTATGTATATCTGTTCCCTGTAGGTTCCAAAACGCCTGGACTGATTTTAATGAAATGTTGATCAATAGTAACCTATCAAATATTAAATTCAATATTAATAGACGAAACAAGAAAATAAAAACAGAGTTTAGTGTAGTGTAAAGTGTAAAATAGCGATATTAATAAAAATAAAATAAAAAGTGGTTTAAGTTAAATGAATCATCAAATTTTATTTAGTAAAGAGTACAGCTTACTTCATAAGTGTACTATCAAGTTAATGGTAACTTAGGAAAGTTTAACTATTTTACTGAGATCAATTAAATTAACTTAAAGTATGAGGTTTGTATACATAAGGCGCGCTAACATGCTGTGGACACTAGAAACGAAAGTACAAGTAATAGTCTGTTTTGTAGTTAACTAATTACTGTCATGTGAGTGAATATACAAAAAAAATAAAAAAAAACTTAGCTCTGTATAATATTATGTAATAGATAAAAAATAAAATAAAAGGATTTGAGGTATGAAGAGCAACAATAACATAACCATCGTATTGAGTAAGGAAAGTATGAGATTATAGATCAATAATAATTTTAGTTGTGTACAAGTGTACTTTTATTTTATTTTAAAAGTTCATTATTTAACATAATAATAAAATACGTACAAACTAGACACAGTCTAAAATATTGTATACGTCAATATGGTGTAAATAACTTTTTCAGGTAAAGTCTTTTAAAAACAAAGTTTGATTTTAATTATATTTAAATCCATGAACTATTTAGTATTGGTGAAAACAAACTATTAATAGATTAACACTACTACAGAACATAAATAAATAAATTTACCGTGACAACAATTTTAAATCGAATTATATGTGAACGGCAATCGATAAAAAAATCATCATCTTAACAAAAAGTCTACCTTCATATTTACGCTAAAAACCTCTATTGGCTATCAAGTGAGTGCATGGGCAGTGGCGCGTCATCAGTCGTTAAGCACGTAGTGATGGAGTTAGGCGGTATCGCTTATATTTATTGACATAAGGAAGTTGGGATGGACGAATTTTGCTTATAGCAGAAATCAGCAAGTTTTTTATGATTAATGTTAGTTAGTACGTTTATAGAATTAAACTATTTGCACGAGTTTGATTAGCTTAATATTAACTTCGTAACATCTATCGTGATTACGTTATGTGTAAGGTATGGGGTCGTCAATGTGGTAGCTATACATTAATTGTAATATTTTTAGTAAAATTGATATTGGCTTTTAACCAACTACTTTACTTTACTATGCGCAAAAACATCTAATATTTAGTTTGTTAGTTTTTAGCTTCCTGTTTAATTTCTTATGTAGGTAAGATAAGCAAGTAGATGGTTTCTATGAAACAAAATTGTTTTGTTGTTATAGTAGTGCCAATAGCTGTTATTTTGTCTTTTAAAATTAATGTCAGGGATTTTGCATAAGTTATGGAAAAGTATTATTAATAAATATAGTTTCTTGACTGTTAAAACTTCAGTGCGCGTACATATTTCAGTTGTTGGGAAACGTTAGTTTCAATGTCATAACTTTTAATATTGATCTTAGCACACTCAAGTACTTGTATTAATTGCGTTTGATAAACATCACCTCAAGCGGTAACGTAGTAAGATAATAAAAATACAAAAGATTAGTAACGTACCTGATCAATATACAAAACTAGCATGTAATTTGTAACATGTTACAAATGTTGTAACATGTTGTTGTTGTGTGTTGTATGTTTGTAACATTGTTCATGAAATTTTAAGATTCAGACTTATTTCTTATTTGGGCTGAAAATAACTTATTGTGTGACCGTAAATTAATCTGTGGCGTACAGTAATTATAAAAATGAGAGGTAGATTTATTTTGTATTTGGCGAAAAATAGAGGAGAGTAAGGTGGCCTTTTATCAATAAAATAATAATATTTTGTTCTCCCTACACAAAATTTCTAATTTTCTATTTGTTAAATAAATAATTTTAGAACTTAGTTACACGGTCGACAATACGCGAGGACGCTCACTGCTTCTAAAAAGGGTAGATATTTATTTTCTAATCAGTTTTCTGGAGTTGATTAGAGTAATATGTAATAATAGTAATTGATCGAGCGAAGCGAGGATCTTGTAGTCTGCGGAAGCACGTCGGTGTTTGTATGTTTGTTATTAGTAAGTTTGTATATGTTTATCTGACGGAGACTTGCAACTGGTTATCCGACAGTTGTGAAATTTTGTAGCCAAGTGGTTTATTCCTATGTAGTTTTCGGTTTCGAATGTGAGCGGAGTCGGTTAAATGGGTTTGCGAAGATGTTGGGGTCGAACGGAATAAATAGGGATTTATAAATTATTATTGGTTCTAACAAAACCTACGAGATTGCGCTGCGAGGTGGTTTTCTGAATCGCGATGTTGAGATTCTCTTTGGAGGGAACTAGGGAGATTTACTCGCAACTAAATCGGAAGCTTGATAGATACTACTTATTTATAATTATGTTATCTAATAAATACCTTGTATTTTATGTAAAGTTAATAGTTTATTTACAGATGAAGAGAACTTCGCGGGGTCTTGTGTGTGGAGCGATCTATTAGTATTATTTATAGGGATGTAAAAAAAAAAAAAAAGAAAAAAAGTTATTTGCAGGAACTAGGAAGAAGCGAGGTGATCTTTGTCATCCAATACTTTTCTTCTTATTTCAACTAGACTGACGGTAATATTGGTCCGCGGCTTTACATAACGACGGGTACTTCTAAGGTAACGTAAGTAGACGGGTGAGTTCGAAATTCATGTTGGAGGCTTGGTAAGTTTTCGAACTGATTTTGAATTCTAAACTATCAGATTAACTTAATAAATTGTACTTCAAGTTCCTTTAAAATATTCATTTCATAACATAACAATAAAAACACAGAAAAGAAATCATTGTGAAAATACTTTTCCCATTATTAATTTAAATTTAAAAATTAAGTGCTTACTTTGTGATGCTTGGTACAAACTTAGGTCGAGTTTAACTCAGAATGATTTTATTCTACTAATGTTATAAATGCGAGGGTTTGTGTGTATGTATGTAGATATGTTTGTTCCCATTTAGTCTTGCCGGCTGGGCGGATTGTGATGAGTTTGGTTTGGGGGAGGTTTCTGCCCTGAATTTACACATAGGCTATCTATGTTGTCTCACGTAGCTAATTTTGTTCCGGAAGAGTTTACTGTTTCTGAGTATGGTGGGTGAAGTCGCGGGGCGCTGCTAGTACATTATAGTATAATTATGTATGTTTATTTGTGACTTCGAAATTATTAATGGGAAAACAAGTGGCTACACTCTTCTCATGTAAATATTTTAATATTACTAGATTCTCAAATTCTGTGTTTCCTTTTCAGTGCTTAGATAACTTTAGTAAAATTTGTTTAATATTTTATTGACCTTTACAGCTGTTTTACATTACAGGTTTTTTTTAACGTTTAAGCCTAGACTAATTACGGGATGTGAACCTAACGGGAGGTTACATCTAGGTTAGAAAAACGTGTCAAAATTATTAGGCCTGATAAATAATTACGTTTATAATTCAAAAATAGGTCGGATTCGGGTTAACTTACATTCATTTAAAGAGTAACTGAAATGGCCAATTAATTGTATTTAGTAACTTAGGTTCGGATACATTTTAATGTTGATAAACAGATAAATATTTTATCCATAATGCCTACTAATATTGTTGAGATAGACGAAGTCGCGCGCGCGTCACGCTTATGACATTTCTTGATGTGGATCACCGAGTGTGGTCGGGGCTATGGTCGGAGTAGCTGACTTAAATAACGAAGGCATTCCGTTTTACTGAAATAAAATATTGTAGATGCGAGGATTGGTATGGTGGTTTGTTTGTTTTTCTTTCGCTTGACGGTGAAGCGGAGGATCGACCTGAGTTTTCGATGTGTATAGTTTGGGGTCGGAGGTTTATATTTTATACAGGTATAAATGTGAGTGGCGCAGCTAGTTTATTATAAAATAATATTTTAGAAATTTGTATAGAACTATCATTGAATTACCTAGTAGCTTTAAAAATTGTACAAAATTTAAAGTTTGCTTAACATGTCGTGAATTTTATTACAAAAAGGAGGATACATGTGCTGTCGAAACATTTGTATTTTGATAAGTTTAATGGAAGTTTGCGTAGTTGAAGTGCAAATTTGTTCGTCGCTAGTATTACTGCCAGGTGCTAATGTTTCTTTGGGATGGATTGCAAGGCACGCAGCAGGAAGTGCTCAAAATGTGGATTAAAGTTAAATAAAAAATAAAAAAAAGGAACAAAATAAATAATAATTATACGAATGAAATGGAATGAAAATGGTATGAAGTGAATTGGTTTGGAGTGGGGCCCAAGATTGGTGATGGATGTTGGTGATATGATATGATGATGAGATAAATGTGATTTCAAGGGAGCATTGGCATCAGTATCTAGAGACGAGTTGTCAATTTCAGGGTTTAGCAAAACACTACAACAAACGGCTCAATATAAGAAGGAGGATTTTGTGCTAGGTTAAGTCGATATGACATTCGTCCTCGTCGATATTAAATATTGAGTTATATTACAGCCGTTACTTACAAGCAAATACCAGTGAAAGAGAAATTGCACATCTTCCCTACACTTACACTCTCCGATAGCAGGTAGTCAGATTTTAGGTTCGATGTCAGAAGTTTTAAGGACCCTGAGGGGCCATGGGGGAATTTTTGAAGTTGCTTAAAAGGGTTGAGATTGAGGTAGGAAGTTGAGTGCAGTCCTCTGCAATTGGAATGTTGAATTGGGATGGGGAACGCAGTCTCTCTGTTCTTATAACGACTCGCCTCACAACCGGGTTTCTTGCCGAGATCAATATATCTTGTGTACGACAATGTTCTTTCATGACGCACGGGTTTGCTGGTGGCATCGCGCTTTTAGTCTGACTGCTTTCAATTGGTTTAAATATACTATGATATTGTACAAGGGCTACATACACAACTACACCGCGCATTTAATTTATTGTTGAAACTTGAATATTGACAGAAAAAAATTGCACTTTGGGGGATTCTTTAGATATAAAACTATGGGTTCCTTGGTTGGAGACTCATATTTGTGAAATGGTTGAGACTTTGGTTAAATTTACTCCGATTAACATCATCTTTGTAAATTTAAGGGGTCGAATGTAACGGTACAGCCTTCGTATCTGTCACAAATATAGATATATTCGTATAAGAAACAAAATACAGCCGAAATATTCTCCTTCTTGAATTGCGGTATCAAGTGATTTGCTATCTAAAAATGTTAGGCACTAAAGTGGGTAATTAAAGGGTTTCAAAAACATAGGACGACTTTCGAAATAGAGAACGATAGTGGTTAAATAGTATCAGAATAGGAAAAAAATAATACTTTTTCCGTTATATTACATACTTAATACTAGTTAATTGTAGTTAGGTTAATGAAATCCGGCATTCATATCGGCCTTTATAAAAGTTGTATGAAAATACCGTCATTTTTATATTGCGCGATTATATTGTGAGCGAGTGGGAGCGGCGACGCTGTGAGAACGTGCAGAGTTTTGGAGGGGCATTCGGTGCTTGTGCTTACGGGCGAACATACGCTGTGAATCATCTGGATTTTCTACAGTGGCGAAGCATATCACGAGTGAGATCTTTCCATTACTTTGATTTGTACATAATTATCTAAAATCAATCTATTGCTTTGAAGTAAAGTAAGTTGGACATCCAACCAGTTTTAAATCTAACCTTAAAGTAAAGTCATGTTGCTACACGCATTTTATTTGAAGTAAAGTAAGTTGGAAAGCCAACGAGTTTAAAACCCTATTCGAAAGAATATAACTTGCCGTAAGGAAGTATTGACAAAAGTCATTTTACTACTCTGATACTTACAAAAGTAAAATCAGGTAGATAACCAACTAGTCAATGATTGACTTTATGTGGGTATAACTCCCGTATCGAAACTTGTATCGCTAAGTCACTATGCTGTTTGAACCATTTACTTAGAGTAAATCAATTCTCTTGACTAGCTAAGTCTAACATGTATTCTAATCAGAGGAATATAGTTTCCTATTCGTGACGTTGACGAGAGAAGTCAATATTCTATCTCTTCAATTTGAAAGTCTTGGTGGTAGTCTTTCTGTCTAGTTATAAAACTATAAATTGGAATCCAGGGTTGGAACCTTTGCTAGTAATTAGCTAAATTATACATAGGAGCGCGTGTCTCTTTAGGTTACCCTTGACTCCATAGAGGAAGATAGGCGCCTAATATACATGTCACTGATTGAGTGATTACTAGTATAAATACTTGTAATAATCCTTACTTAGATGGAAGCTATCTGAGACAGTTGATTTGAAGTGGTAACGGAGTTACTTATTTAAATACACTAATATATACGTGTTGGACTTGATTGTCTAGTTTTATGTTTCGGTAAAGTTCCGAATATTGCGTCATTATATTAATATCAAAGTTATTTTATTGTACGGCGGATCAGATATCATTATACTAGTTATTCATCATAATCGCTATATCAATATATAGGTAGGCTAGGGCGCTGCGGGGCGGCACGAGAGACCAAGATCGAAAGATCTTGGCGGCTCTCAATTTTAACCTAAGATTGATGTATGTAAGGGAAGGTCTTTAGTTACTTCGGTAATTATAAAGATAAGGTTTTATGGAAGTATTTTAATGGAAGGTATTCCTTGAAAGGTTCGACAAACTAACGTACCAGACTTTGCCAAAAGAATAAGCCCTCTTATCTGGATAGGACATACCGACGGACTTTGAATATGGTAGATTTCACAGGTAATTATCCCTATATTTATAACACATAAATGTGGAGGATTGACGTCCCAGTCTTTCGGATGAGTCAAACTGGACTGGTGCGGGGAGGTGCACCGTTCTTTTACCACGAATTCATTTTGCCCAATAAATCGATCATTATTTGATCATTAAATAAACTCAGAGTAAACGTAGAATGATATGGTCAAAATGACATCTTGTTATGCTTAATAAATCCTTTATAACTCATAAATACTCAGGTACATTTAGGTAGACTTTGTAGTTCAACTTTATTAGATATTTACGCTCATATTCCAATAGGTTTACTAAAGTAAATAGTCAGGTTTTCATCAGTATTACGTTCGGGGTTTAGGTTTAGATTAGGTAAATTATACTAGGATTCGCTAACTCGTACTTATTCGAAAACTTAGGTTCTACGATCACGAAGTAGGTTCCTATCACTTGACGATCACATGGCCAAATATATAATAAGTAAATAGGTTTAACTTAAGTAGAATTAAATAAGGAAATAAATAGGTAGTGAAAATAAATATCTATGTAAATATAGTTAAATATAGTAATAATAAATATATAATAATTTATATAATATTAATAGACGGGGGGTCGTTACAAGTTCGCAAGTTATCATCGGACAAATATACACACAAACATACAAACGTACATACAAAAGCCGATTTGTCCCAGTAAACACTGGGACCTTCGTTCCGCTCGGTCAATTAGGACAGATTTTGTCTATCTAACTCACTTGTTATCTCTCTTTCACGAAATTAATTATGTCCCAATTGATTTCAACAGAACCATTAAGCTTCCCCGAAGACTACAGCTCCAATGGTGTACGGCGCCGGAGGAGCGACGAGAAGGATAGCCTCGCGTTATCTAGAGAGATATTTAAGAATATCACGAAGCAGCTCAGAGAAAATATCAAACGCGAAGGCGTGACTGACAGAAACGATCATTTGTTACAGAGTGAGTATCGATCTTCGCTGATGGAAGCTTGTGTGTGCTTACGTAGTTTGTAATATGGAATACATAAAGGTTCAGATTATTCGACTTTCTCTTTTTCATCCGCAACAGAACGGAGAAGGTATATTTCGCTCTGGATAACTGATTTTTGAATACGTTAGTGCTTCTATGTCTGTTACCATTTTTCTTCGTAATTATTCATAATTGGTCTGATTTTATAATTGAAGGTTCATTGCGGTGGATGATAAAAATCACGTTTGTTGCCCGTGGTCCAAACGCGTCGTTGAGTACAGGCAGCCGTTTAAAATTTAAAAGCTCTTCTCTGAATTGGACGGTTACATTTACGGTTTACATTTGTTTAGGATTCGATAGAAACAAAAACTTTTTTTTTGCCTTGTGTGTTTATTGTTTTAATTTCACGTTCAAAGTTCTCAAAATACACTACACTTAGGGCTTAACCACATCGACTAAAGGGCGCGGGTACGAATTACGAAACATATGGCATACTATGCAAGTGCTTATGTAAAAACGCAGGTGCGGTGGAAGTAGCGGACAAGCTCGCGACTGTCGTTCGCAGTAATATCAAACGTGTGCAGTTGTTTATGTGTGATCACGTCGAACTAGCAGCGGAGCGCATGTTTAGCTCTCGGTGTCAGGTAAATGACACGTCAAACTCGCGTAAACGCCTGGCGGCGAATGTGAACACGAAATCGCGCCGGCGACCTCTATCTCAGCGTGTGCAAACCCTAATGAATAATTATAAACGTACGTAATGTATACTTGTTGTGAACGTGTTACCCGTTCTTATTATACAGTTGTTTTATAGTTTTGTTGAACTTCCTCTTAGTTATTATAAGAAGTATTATTTTAAAAAGAAAAAAAAAAACCTGCTACAAAATGTATGTCACTCCCGGCCTAAAGAGGAACCCAACGATACCCCAATCGGTCAATCTGTTTAGACTATAGGAGGTTAAATAGGAACACGCAAACATACTTACATACACACGGAAAATATTACCCTCTTTCTTAGGTATTCGGGTAAAAAGAAGACGTCCACCGCTGAAAAAAAGCCTCCCGCTTAGAGCGCCATAGTCAACGACAGTGTGTCATGGTGTGGGGAATGTCATAGACCCCCCGCGCATCGCAGGTGGTTTAGGGATCACAAAGCACTAAACGTAAACAAAGATCCTCCGAAGGTTCTGGTCGCAGTTTTAGGTTTTAGATTAGTCACGTAGTATCACAACAACAATAAAATTAAACAATGAATTATCAATAAAACTACGAACGATAGGAATAGAAATGGCTTTATTTTTTGGTAAAACAACAAGAAAAAGTTTAGACGATAACTATTATGCGTCAATAGTCCTTGTCTTCAGAATTAAAGGAGCAATTCTAACGAGTACTTCAAACACTTAGACAAATACTTCGAGTAATAGAAATTGGAAAAATGTAAAAAAGGTTTTTGGTAGTAGTATAGTTGTGATAGAAATTATTCTAAAATAGAGGTTGTATTATTATGATTAAGTTTTGCATGCCTTAAGGCAAGTAGTTATTTTTTAAATACGTGGCCATTAAAATGTTTTCTACTCACTTAGTTAAAAACAAAATGTGCATTTAGCTTTAACTACTTTGTTAAATTAAAACATGTATTTTTGTATGATTTACAAAAAGTCCTAAATCTACACTTACAAAAGAGATAAAAACCCTTTTTCCCACATTAAACAAGCCATACATTTTTTTTATGGCCGCTTGACCAGAACTTTCTAGATCTTAAGAGTCAGCTAAAATCCAAGATGCGAATGAGTGATAAATGTATGCGATCTACGCCTGCGGGAAAAGATGCGCACGAGTCGGCGCGAAATAACGTAAGCGACACTTATGTGGAAAACTCTAGATTACTCAAGAACCATTTTAATTTAAAATAAAATGAGCTTAAATTACTACTTGTAATTTTTTAATTTTAATTTAATTTTGTACTTTACATAAATTGCATTTGAATATTAAAAAAACTAATTGTCAAGAACTACAAGATTCGGAGGAAAAACTAAAAACGCCCTTTAGAAGACCTGTTTTCGCCGAATTATTATATCGATAAAAGTTTTACTAATCATGTTTTTAACTTACATTATACTTAATTACATCCTCAACTATTTACAATCGAAATATGAATTTGATACAGATTGCCATAGCCGCAAAAATGGACGACACGCAACCCAAATTAGCACACATAATCTCATAAATGACGGTGCTTTCGATAATATACTCGCCTAGCCTGCTGGGCTAGCAGGTGCGCGGGATAAAATTTTAGTCACCCGTCATTTTCTGCGCATCAATGTGACAAAGCTAGATTGCTCGACTGCAGCTGCAGCTCAGAATGGCTCGCGAGGCAAACGCGTCTCCACACCGCGAAGCATGCCTCGGCTAGCGGGGCAGTCCTGCAATGACAAACCCAGCTTAAGATTTTGCAAATACGCCCTGCGACATGCGATACTGTCGCACTAACCACTGAACTATCATCGCAATAACATTCAGTGAGTGTTCATACAGATTACTTTTCTAGGTAAAGTCGAAGAGTCCCGTCAGTATGTCCCGTACCAGAGCTACCACGATCACCACCACGAGCACCACTGGGGTCCGTATTTTGAGGAGGAGAAGTATACGCAAATGACAGCACACGTAGGGTCTGAGGCCCTGCTCAACTGTCGAGTCGTCATGCTCAAAGACAAAACTGTGAGTAGATCTTTTTAATCTCGATAGAAAAGTGGCTTTATACAGGGCTATTTCAAGTAAAATCTAAAATCTCTCGCTGGCAGCTTCCCACATCATAATAAGCAGTTTATATTCCACGATTTTTTACTCAACCTAATACATTTCTCAAAACACATATTTAAAGTTTTTTGGTGCTAGGCTTTACCTGAGCCTCCTCGTTCCGTTTCATTTGAATCCTCGTAATATTATTGTCATTTAGAACCCTTCTATGTTTTATAATTTAGAAGGAAAATATAATTAGGTACAGTTATCAAAATTAGTGGAACTAATGTGGGGAAGCTACATGCAAGAGGATTTAGGTTAATTAAAAATAACACTATACATAAAAAAATACATTGATGAATTTATTAGCCGCTATATTATATTTGTCGTTGCGGTAAGGAAGTACCATTCTATTAATTATTTTTGATGCATGTATTCTGAAATCTTTTAATTGAGCACTGAGCCTTGTGGCTCAGTGGGAGGATTTCCACCTTCTGAGCCGTAGGTTTTGGGTTCGATTCCCACCCAGGACAGATATTTGTGTGATGAACATGGATGTTTGTTCTATGTCTTGGTGTTTCTATGTATTCTGTGTATGTATTCAGAAAGAAAGTATTTATGTATTCTATTAGCTATCCAGTTTCCATAGTAAAAGCTTGCTTAGCTTGCGGCTAGAGTGCGCTGTATGTGAAAATTGTCCACAAATATTATATCCACTACCAACAATATATTTTTGGATCATTATCGATCTGAACAACAGCAAATTTTCCCTGAAAATTGATTCTATATAAATACTTTTTAATCTCGTAAAATTTTATATATGCCACCAAAATTTCAAATTCAATCTCCAAAACTTCTCTACAAATTTAAAATTTTCGCTATCGCATGCTTCTGTGTTTATTTTCAATACCTTACACAATGGAATTCGAAGGGATTTTCCAGCGGAGTTTGAAAAGGACATGTTCTACAACAGTTCAGAGCAAAGTAGTGCAGCAATGCAATCGTCAAATAAACGTCTATCGGTCACTTTGCCGAGAAAATTGAAAGGCAGTGTAATTTAGCACAATACTAATCCTATATAAAATAGTATAGCTCTTTTCTTCCATTCCGATTGGTTATTTAATAGCTTTGCTCTGAAATGCATTTAGATATTTCTTCTACATTTACAATAAAGTTATCGAAACGTAAGCCTTAAACGATAGGTTAAGCTATTATAAACATGTATTATATTTATGAGTTTCTTATTTACTCGTAACGAGAATGCTCACCTTCAAACTCGAACTGAAACGTGATCCTTAACTGCTGGTTATCTGGAGAAACTCAGAGTCGCACAGCGGGCAAAGAAGAGAGCCATGCTTGGGGTTTCTCTGCGCGGTAAAATCTGGAATGATGATATTCCCCGCAGAACCAAAGTCACCGACATAGCTCTCAGGGCGTGCAAGCTGAAGTGGCAATGGGCAGGCCACATCGCTCGAAGAACCGATAACCGATAGAGAAGAAAGGTTCTTGAGTGGCGACCACGAACTGGAAGACGCAGCACAGGCAGGCCTCCCTACATTGTAAAACCAACTGAAAGTAACCGACGACATTGTAAAAATTGCGGGCAATCGGTGGGTGCAAGTGGCAAGTTGTCGGTCGATGTGGCGGTCTAAGGGGGAGGACTATGTTTAGCAGTGAACGTCTTCCGGCTGATGATATTGATATGATCGACAATAATTTTAAAAGTTATGTTCTTCTAACATGAAATGTCCATAATCAGCTATTACTGCTCTAAGCTGGCGGCAGCATGGTTTTTTAAATTTTCTATAGATACATTTTACCTATTAATTTTAATGATAAAAGATAATTTTCAAAATTCAATTATGTTTACCTATTCCAAAGTTAGTACAGTTGGTATGTGTTAGTCATACTTTAAGATTGTTGTTTGTGATGTGATATTTTTCTTTGCATATAAAAATATGCATTTATAATAATTATACTAGACTACTTTATGACAACCAAAACAAAAAACGTTATCTACCGCGTATCAATCTTTATGAAAAAAATTATTTTAAAAAACTATATGAAAAATTATCCTAAAAAGGTAAAATTTCACCTGAGCCTACTATTTATGCGCCGTACTTTCATTCAATAATTTCGCATAAAATTTGCAAGCTCAGGAAACCTCGATCGTACTCAGTTAGGGGGCCAATCTCTGCATGATTTACGAAAATTTAAATTTGCAAACAACTTTTTATTTTTTTATGTTACTCGGTGACGAGACGAGCAAGTCGCTCACCTGATGTTGAGCGTCACGCTCTCCCATAATAGTTCAGTGCCACCCAGAACCTTGAACTTCAACAGTTCAAAACTATGCGCGGCAATGCATTTTTTTTTTTTTTTTTTGTTATTATTTATAGGCTTGCGTTTGACTGCCATCACGCCTGATGGTAAACGAGGATGCAGCCTACGATGGAGCACGCTTGCCTAGAAGAAACCGATTCACTCGCGACTTGAAGACACCCAGATTATAATTATCAGGAAAAACCCACTCGGGCAGCGCATTCCACTATTCAGCAGTTCGCATAAAGAAGGTGGAATCAAACCGTTTCGTACGAGTTTTTGCGCATTGCGCTCGTCACCCCGAGATGTTAGATGTTAAATCTCTGTACGCCCAGTTATTACGCTGGAAACATTGCCCTTCAATCCGGAACACAGTAATGCTTGCAAACTACTGCTTGGCGGTTGAATAACTGGAAAAGGTGTGACACTTCCCCAGGCGGACTCTGCAAGAGAGCCCTACCACTACTAACTTTGGCATTATGACGTGATGATTAAAAATTCTGACCGCACATTTACAATCTTCTTCAATCAATCTTTTCTACATAGCCCATTTATTTTTATCTGGTAACTAAAATAGTGATGTACTAAGGATTCCTATGCTTCCAATGCGCTGTAGTAGTTGACAAAACTATTGTAAACATGCGGAAGCTGCAAGGAAGTTTACCTATTCCAAACTTGGTCTTAAGTTAGTGGTATGGCGGTAAACAGAATAACTTTGAAGGGACTACACAGCTTTGTGAAAGGCCCGGTGCTACGTTATGTTACGACGTGCTTTTGAGCTTGTGACAGCGTATAAATCTAGCATTGGGTACCGTAAAATCACAAACTTAAAGCAAGTTCATTTTAAATGTTCATGATTTCTCAGAATTTGTTTTGAGCTTTATATTAAATAAATAAATATTGGTGGCCGATTTTTACACACAGCGCCATCAAGCCCCAATCTAAGCATGCTTGTACTATGGGAACCAGATAATTAATAGAATATATAAATACTTTTATTTTTGTAAATGCATACATAGAATACAAATACATTGAAACACCCAGACAAACTACAAACATCCATGTTCATCACACAAATGTTTGTCCTGGATGGGAATCGAACCTACAGCTCAGAAGGCGGAAATCCTTCTACTGAGCTATAAGGTTAGTCAAAAAGTAAAGGTTAGGTACGTTAAGGGTTCCGTACATCAAAAGCAAAGAAAATAACTTTTATAGCACCATTTAATCAGGTATCAAGTTAAAATTAATATCAAATAATTAGGTCGACGGTCCCTTGAAGATGTAAAAAAATGAAGCTTCCAAGTCAAAGCAGAAAATAATAATTTTAAAGTGCTTGTTCTTTAATATATTATAAAGATTTTAAGTAGGTATTTTTTTATTAAACAGCAGTTTTTGTTCAGGTAATGTGGCTGAAGAACATGACAGATTCAGCGCAGCTCCTGACAGTGGGTCGCGGCACCTATACTGGGGACAGTCGAATAGCTGTCAAGTTCCAGTATCCAAACAATTGGAGGCTGAGCATGAACCCTGTGAAGAGGTCAGACGGGGGGAACTATATGTGCCAAATATCCACCCACCCGCCTAGAACTGTTTTTACAAACCTCACTGTGTTATGTAAGTGCCTTCCTAATGAGTTATTGTTTTCTTAGCTACCCGACGAAAGATTTTTTTTGTGTGCTAGGATTTATTTTTGCAAGGAATTATATTTTTTCGTATTAAAATTACTTTACTTACCTATACGTGTTGCTTTTTACTCGGCTAGGGAGCGGTCGTGAGGATGGTGTATATACAAGATAAAGATTGTTTTTCACGAAAAAATTAATTTGCTGTTAAATACAAAATGTTCCTGGAAGGCACAATGTATAATCGCACTGACTTAATTCAAAAAATTGAATGCTCTGACTCTAATACAATTTTATTTTTTAGTAGAAAAATAATTCAGTCTAAACATTATGTACTTAATCATCACACTCATATTATAAATGCGAGAGTTTGTGTGTGTAAGTATGTAAGTATGTAAGTGTGTTTGTTCCCGTTCAACTCTGTAACGGCTAAACGGATCTGGATGAAATTTGGTTTGGAGGTAGCTTATTCCCTGGAATAGTACATAGGCTACTTATTATTTTATAAAATGGCAGATGAAACCGCGGGGCGCAACTAGTAATATTATAAAACATTGCAAAAGTACGTGAATTTTAAAATTTCATAATTTGTACTCATACATAATTATACATTTTCAAATATTTTATTCTGTCTCTAACTGTAGTTTTTACTCACAAAACGACTTTTGGAACACAGTGTTGAACTAAAAATATGTTTCGTTACTATGCTACGACACTCGGTACTACGAAAACGCTACGCCGTAGACTTACTTGTAGCACATTCAAAATTATGACGGTATTTAGAGCCAGCCAAAACAGTCTAATGTTCGTGCATACAACATTTGTACGTGTTCTCGAACGACTCCAACCTCTGTGCAAACAGGTGATGTCTCAGAAGCTGTACTTACACTGCACACGAGCGGGTTGCGTTTGTTCCATATTTACTGTAATATTTTTACTGTGCAAGTGCCTTTTATTACCAAACAAAATATAAACAATGTAAAACAAACTACTTAGCCCACCAAAAAACGAACAGTTTTTCCCACAGACTATTGAATCTTATATTATTTTTAGATTAGAAGCCAAAGTTTGTTATTCAATTATGATATTATGGCTTTATATCGTGGATGAGTTGTAGAGATTAAAATCATATCAGGATCATTTTTTCTGGGAAAATTTTAGGAAGTTAGAATAGAATCTTGAAGAGTTTATAATCACACTAATATTATAAATGTGAAAGTTTCTTTGTAAGTGTGTAATTAGGTAAGTATGTAGGTGTGTAAGTGTGTAAGGTAAAATTTCAAACATGCTAGTTGTACTTTGATACTTAGCATATTTTACGTCTATTAACATGAGGTAATTTTAAATACTAATCAATGTACCAAAATTTCTATTTTTAAGGCACTCAAAGCCATTGGCAAAAGTTAGTGTAAGGTAAACAATAAAACGCAATACGTCAAGCTTGAGGGAAATAAACGTTACATAATTAACTTCATTTTGCGCGTGTCATTATACATAATTAAATGACTTTAATTAAGTAAATGGAAACGTATCAACCGTATTTCCAATCCTGAGTAAGAACATTATTCGTAAATTGTTCACAAAGAAACCTTTAGAACGCTGAGTTAAGCTTGAAGTTGGATACAACTTGAAATCGCTTTTGCACGTGTACAGTGAATTAAGTGATTATTAAAGTGATTATTTAACCCAATGTACGCCAACGGCTGCGCATAAAAAGCACTGTTCACTGTGCACTGTTCACTAAGCCGTTTATGAACTTTTTGAGAAGTCAAGCCATTTTGTTCTAATAAAAGGGGTATACTCACGTTAAGTTGAGTCGGCTATTCCGACTATAGTTTCGATCACATTCGGTGAATCATTCGGTTAAGGTCAAATGTGGTTGAAACTATATTCGGTATAACCGACTCAATTTAATGTGAGTATTAACGCTTAGCACAATAAAAAAAACACGTGAGCTTTCATAGTAGAAACCAAGCCATGTTTCAAAATTTTGTAAACTTGTACCAAGGATCAAGCCAAAATTATACCACCTTTTTTTTTCCTACTCAGTGACGAGACGAGCAAGTCGCTCACCTGATGTTAAGCGTCACGCTTACCCATAACAGTTCAGTGCCACCCAGAATTTTGAACTTCGACAGTTCAAAACTATGCGTGGCAACGCACTGCGCTCGTCACCCTGAGATGTTAGATGTTAAATTTCTGTATGCCCAGTAATTACGCTGGAAACATTGCCCTTCAATCCGGAACACAGTAATGTTTGCAAACTACTGCTTGGCGGTTGAATAACTGGCAGACGTGTGGTACTTCCCCAGGCGGACTCTGCAAGAGAGCCCTACCACTACAAAAAACTACCACTACTATAAAACTATTAGCAATATGAGTGAATTTAAAAAAAAAAGCCTCCCGAACGAGCCCTAAGCAGTTATTGGAAAAGTTGACGCTGACTATCAGACATACGACTTACTTAAATTACTGTCTTAATTTTTCCAATTTCAAACATGAAATGATTTGTTGCAGCTCCAGTACTGACCATAAATGGTGACCAAACGCACGACATGAAAGACAGATTTTATAAAGCTGGAAGTGCGATCAAGCTCTCCTGCATCATATCAGAAGAATTCATCTCTTCTTTACCTACCAAGCCTTCCCCAACAACAACACCAACAACGACGGTCCAGCCCACAACAACAACAGAGTTAACAACTAAAATGACCACAGTTTTTAATAGAATAGATATAATGATGAATAGGAGTTGGAGCGTTGAAACGACAACTCTGACATCAACAGTTAGTATAAGCACGTCTACCAAAGCAACGGAATTGACGTCCACGACTGTAATGGCTACAACAGAATCCACTGCTCCTCCTGTAGTTAATAATGCATATGGAATAGTGTGGAAAAAGCAAGGAAAGGACTTTTTCGATAATGTAACGTTTCAGAATATGAGGTGAGTCGATTTCTTTACCTTTATTTGCTATCCACAGAGTACTCTAGGTTTTTAATACGGGAATACTCAAGTTCAAGAATTTAGATGTCTTTTCCAGGAGCGTTACTTATGTCTTCTGTGTTGTTTTCTTTGTAATTTTTATTCTAATTTATTTTCATACTGTTGGAACTCTCATTATAAAAGTCCTGTATAACAATTTGGTTAAAGGTGGTTTAGTAGGTTAAAGTTGATTGAATCGAGCCTTACTTTGCGGAAGTTCATTTTCGAATCACCAGTGCCTTTCCGCTGTTATATCTAGTAATTTTATTAGATGCGGTGATATTATTATCCTTATTTATATTGATAAATTAGGAATATCATTTGTTTATCTTTGAATTTATAAACAGTATAATATTACAGGGTTATAAGGAAAGGGGCTCATGGATCGATGGGGTGGGGGGTATGGGGGCAGCTGCAGCTGTTCCATACATTTTGTCGCGTGTCATTGAAATTTTTCTATGGAACGGTTGTTTTTTTTTTCTCGTTTTAATTTTTGGTCCCATAGTAAAAGTTGTTCATAATGATGACTATGAGTCCTGTTTGGCCTAGCATTCTTTTTCCTTATCATCCTGTATAGGTACTATTAATAAAACGAATCAAACCTACACTGAAAACAAAAATTATAATTAACTTAAAAAAATGAATTACTTTTAAGAAAAGTATAATGAATCCGAAACAATTTATACATTAATTTACGAAACAAAAAAATATTGCATAAATTTATAACTAACATAATAACAAAGAATAGGGTTAATATAATTTGGTTAAAAACAAACAAATGTAATCATAGAATTAAACCCGAACAGAAAAACTGACAAGACAAAACTATAGGTACACTTCTCTACTTGCGCAAGTTCCCGCTTTGTTTGTAATCTTTGCGCATATAATATAGTAAAGAACCAACAGTTTTGCGCGCTTACCAGGTGGTACCGAGTGAGTTTTAAATTCAGTTCTACTTCCACCCAAGTCCCAAAGTGCATGCTTTTAAACAGATGTGACCTCGTTTCTAACATCAAGTTCATTGTTTCAGTGCAACAATAGGTGTTGCTTCGGCGTCACAGAACGACAGCGGAACTTACACATGCATTTTACAAAATCATTCTCAAGTTACAATCAACGTGCACGTGCTAATTGGTATGTTTTTAGACTCCGACACAAATAGAGGGGTGTTATAAGTTGAAGGTGTATCTGTGTATCTGTCTGTGGCATCGTAGTTCTCAAACGTGGACCGATTTTATTATAATTATATATATATATATTTTTTTTTTTTTTGAAGTGCGACATGATCGATAGGGCTTAAAAAAAATTTCAGCCGTTTGAAGACCATCAACTTTTTTCTAGTTGTGTTGGAGGGTTTTATATTTTTTAATTTACACTTTTTTGTTTAAGTATCTTGAAGTGGGTTTCGATCCCTCATTTTTAGCTATACTTTTATTAACCAAGTTAGAGAATCTAACATTCTGTACCTAGTGGGATATGAGTGATATTGCTATCGCAGTCGATGATTAGTATGATTAATCGGCTTGTGGTCATAAAGCCGCATTTATCGAGAGAAAATACGATGGATTCGCGAGGCGCGTGACTCAGTGCGATTCCTTTAACAATTTTCAATTATGCTACGCCTACAAACTACGTTTACTAAAAAAACTATGGAATAAAGCAAGTTGTGTAGCAAGATATAGAAAATAGTTCATACGATGTTAGAAACAGAAACAAAAGTTATATTAAAAGAACTATTGGGAATTTTCTTATTTATTGTATTTTTGGTAACATTTAAAATTACATTTTTGGTAAAGGCAGGAGTATTTTATATGAATTTTCGTTAAAGCTAATTTGCTGTGGGTTTATTCTAGAGAGCTCTTATGTCCATCTCAATGACAGAGACAGGTGACATTTATACTACTGTCTAGCTCAGTAGTCTGACACCTGCGACGTGGGTCAAAAATTCGCTTAAATGAATCTAAGTATTTGAATATGTCTAAGCGCTAATGGCTAAATTTATATTTCATGCACTTTAATAACAATTTCTCGACAGTTTGATTTCACTCTTGTTTTGTTAGGCTGAAACATAATATCTCTAACGTGTAAATTGTTCTGTTCTTGTTATTTTCAACTCTCATTACGAGAGGTCAGTTCGCTGAATATTTTACTTTATGCAAATGATGAAATGAAAATAGGTGCTGAGTTCTCGTTATAGTGAAAGTAGTATTATTTTTTATTTTTTTAATTGTAATTTATTAGCGTATTTTTTAATTTTTAGTACAAGGCAAGATTTAAAAAAAAATGTTAAACAGATGTTTCAATATACAATGGTTCACGGATCTGTGGGAGGACGATTGTTATTTGATACAATCAGTCCTCCCATAGTGAAAGTAGTAGAAAAACTTTTCTACTACTTTCGTCGTACTTACGTCTACTACTTTGGTCGTTAGAATTTGCTTGTTTTAATTTTTTTATTATTTCAAACTTTGTGAAGGTCACATCCTATAATTGTAAGCATTATTTTTAAGTAAGTTCGTTGAGGTCGAGTGCTAGCCCTTAGAGTGCTTATAAAGCTGTTTTTACCCGACTGCCTAAAAAAGAGGGTAATGTTTTTGGGGTGTTGAAAGTACGCGTGTAAGTATATAAGTGTGTAAGTATGCAATTACTTAAGTATGTTTGTGTGTTCCTATTGTATACCTCTTATGGCCTAAACGGCTTGATCAATTTTGACGAATGAGGTTTCGTTAGATTCATCTTTACGTTCGGTCCCTTGATTTTGATTTTCCTTTAATGATATTACTTATTACGTAGACCTTTGTAAAAAAGACCAGCAAAAAACGTAATTTTCTAAATACACGTCACTGATCAAAATATATAGTGTGCTTGCATATAGAGAGTCGTTGACAGCCTGCACTGCTGATTCAATAAGTTAGCGCCATTCTTATGCAGAGCTCGAAGTGGGTTTTGTCCGAAGCTGGTAAGATTGTGAAACCCTTCCAACTTGACAAAAGAGGGCTTCGAGCTCCCCTTAAAATGGCGGGACCTTTTTGAAGCGCCAAACGGTCCCCCTTACCTTATAATACTACTAGCTCCGCCCCGCGGTTTCACCCGCTATTCTACAGAAACCTAATATTTTTCCGTAATAAAAAGCCTATGTATTAATCCAGGATGTAAGCTACCTCCATACTAAATTTCATTCAAATCTGTTCAGCCGTTACAGGTTTGAATGGGAACAAACACACTTAGATACTTACCTACTTACAAACTTTCGCATTTATAATATTAGTGTGATGTATGATCAGTGATCTGCTGTGAGTGCCTAATAAATGCAAATAGGTACACAGTTCCAATTGTACTGCACTGTTTTAATAATTTGATGTTTTGTTTTTGTCAGGAGAGAATCAGGCCGCTGTACATCATGACACGTGGAACAAAGGCACACTGTTTTGGCAACCACGGGACTTAACTATAGTTTCAATAGTAGTTTTATATTTGTTCTACCCCTAAATCGTCTCATAAATTATCTGTATCTAAAATATTATATAATACGTTTTTATGTTTTGGTCCACCGTCATAACTATTTTTCATAACCAGCTTCGAAAAAAAAGATTTTTCATAATCTTTTTCATAGCTAGTTTATTAACATGCTCTCTTGTCTGTCTGTTTATTAATTTGTTTGTTTGTCTGTTCGGTGCAAATTTTGCAATCGATTACAAACTGAGATAGGGTGTTTGTGCACTACACGGAATTTTACTGTCCTCAATCGGATATGAATTCTCCACTCATGCACCGGCTTAGAGCACCACAGGGCTTCGGCTGTATTGGCCGTTCGGGCTGGTACCGAGTTGGCCAACGTGCCGGTAATAAAACGAACGATTTGTTTCTACACTTGTCCGTCAAACTAAAACCAGCGCAGTTACAGGATAGTTTCCGAAACACATGCGTAATTACTCAAGGTATTTATTTATATATATATTTTGAATGTTCTGGTTCTCTATATTTTGCCCTAGATCAATGCGTTTAAGAAATTTGACCCTGTAATACTTTTCCTGAATAATAACGATCTCAGAAGCAGTGCGCGTTTTGCAACACATTTTACATTGTCAAAAGTTAAATGTCGGACGGTAAAATAACGTGTAGTGAACAATATAAGTACATAAATAAGCCATGACGGATCTTGAATAATCCGACTGCCGGACAGTAAAATTCAACTATCAATTCAGAAATAGAAAACAATGCAATCTCGTTTTAGAAAGGTGGTATTATTAGGTTTTTTTATCTTATAATTGTTCTATTATGACTTAGTTACTTTCTAGCACGTAATTTGTGTCATTTACCGCAGGGGCGGTTATGATATATACAGTCAAGATCTTTACAAAATATCTTAATACCGCTTTGTCACAATTCGCACTCTCTTGCTCGCATAATCAATATTTTTAATATAAATTTACTAACGCTGATAAAAAAAAAACAAAGAATATTTTGCGAAAGCATTTTTCAAGTTCACCCTCTTTTATTATGATTAATTACTATTTCAAAGTCGGATAAAATTTTTGAAATTGTGTGTAACACTGATTGAAAATCAATTTCCTGCTTTTAAGAGTCCGGTTTCTTCAACCGTTCGCACTTTTACGACATTTCAGAAGAAAAAAATCACAGAGCTGTTAGCTTTAAAAAAGTATTGCCAGCGCTATTATCCACGTTTCATGTTAATATTTTCTATTGACAGATGAGTGAGTAGAACAACAAAAATTATGTTTTCGAGTTTTTATTATCTACACCTTTGCTAAAAAAAAGAACATGTTATTTGCTCTAAAACGCTGTCAATGTTATTCTAAAGCCAATGATTTAATTTTCCCACTATTGGTTTTGTTACCTTCACAAAATGAGTGAAAGAGATAGCTCCGACCGGGAGCGCGACCTTAAATACCTTTTGTATTCCATTACCAAAACCACGAAAGCATTCCAAATTATACGTATGAAAGCGATATTATACCCTTATGTTTTATAAATGAAGAACTAATGAATTAACGACGGGCACAAAGGGTTTTATCCGAAACGAAAGTGGACAAATACTTGAATAATTAATCAAGTAAATACGAACCCTGTAAAACACAGGTCCCAATGGGATCACTGTGAAAATAAAAGCAGATTATACGTTTTTTTGAGTTTTTAAATCATGTTTTGTATATGGTCATCATAATCATGTAAGTTTGGCGTTTGGTTTCGTAACCAATAAATAATCAAAGATGTTTTTAACCCAATGACTGCCACAGTCAAACTTTACAAGCGTTGGCGCTCTGTACGCCAACGACTAAAATAAATTGGAAAATTCGTTTTCTGTTTTTTATTGTCATTATATTAAAAAAAAAAAACCTAAGCACATTTTTAAAATTACAATAATAATTTAACAAAAACATCTAATGCGCAAGTGATATAATCGCTGCGCATATATTTGGATCCAATGTTCTTTGTTGATAATATATGATATATAAGACATATTAATTGTAATTTGTCTATGATGTATGATTTGAATATGATTTTGGATTGGAACGGCCTCCGCAGCCGTAGCCGGCAGCTGGAACGGATGCCAGAGGTTGGCGGGTGAAACGCTAAAAAGTAATTCCCGTTTTTTTTTAAACTGTATTGCTATTATTTTATTTAATGACAACCAGGAAACTGTTCTAGTGTGATATAAGCGATTTGGTTAGTTGTGCAGCCATTATTTCATCGTTGCTGGCTACGGCAACGGAGACACAGCCTATTGGAAATACTGTTAGATTTTCCGTTTCCGTTTTTTTACTGTATAATGTTATTTTTGTAGATATTTAAGTAGTGGCATGGCGGTCAAACGGTGAATGTACTAATATTTTGAACATCCCTTAACTTTAATAGCGGGCCTTCCACTAACGTTAATTCCTTTCTGACTTTATACAAATTAGCCCAAAACTCACACAGACGCCGTCATTAAATAGATAAAAAAAAATGTTTGTTCACCTAACAATACACGAGAAACAAAAAAACTCACGAAAATTAACTTCCTCAAAGTAGCCCCCAAGTCAATCAACCACATAACAATAAGCTTAATAAAAATACTGCGATCCAATACAAATTCACAGCCGTTCTATTGATAAATTCCGACAAAAAATAATAAAAGTTAGTGGATGCCTGCTCTATAGTTAATATTTTTTTGGTTATTCTAAATTTTGCATTCGGGGTTACCAGCTTGGTATTTTTTATTAATATAAGAATAATAATGTGTAGACTAACTAATCTACTGAAAAAAGAATCCGAGATTATTCGAATAATTTTTATAACATCCACTCTTTTTAGTTGACCTCATACCTAGTTGTTAAGCAAACTCTTTAATGTATAGCCGTTTAATAAACGATAAGAATCCACTCAAATTTTAAACTAAGACGTACTACAAACTTAAACCTCCCATGTTTAGTTTATGTACTTATATACTTAATTATATAAGGCATACATTTAACTGAGGTATAAATATGTAAGAATATTCAATAGGTATATATAGGTAAAGTAAAATATAACTTACCAAATAACCATGTATTTAATACAAATGTACAGATTATATTAGTTACGATCTCGTTCTAAGCGATAGGCAAATTTCTTGTATGTTAAAATAAAATAAGGACTACTTAATAAATGAGCAAACAAGGCGAAGCCAACATTAGTTCTTGAATCTCATGATAAATTTTATTTGTTGCACATTTTTGTTAAATAAATACATGAATATTTTATCTATAAACGGAAAAAAGACTATGTTATAATGACTGTAAGTATAAAATAAAGTAATACTATCAATTAAATTATGACTTTATTTATAGATTAAGAGATTTACCTACAATCACAGATCACATCCTAGATTCTGCATTCATGACGCTCGAAGCTCACCACGCATCAGTCTAAATACTCTTATAAGAAATTACTCTGATTGGTTGATTGTTAGACGCGAGTAGGCGTAACCTTCAGATGGCCAATGAGAACGCACGGTCGCACTCCCCACGACCCGCGGCTTCCTCAAACTTTGGTGACTTTTTGTAGGAACAACGAATCTCGTAATGGGGTATCTAGTGTGATCTGTGCCTACAATCCACAGATTATCCCCTATAAATTCCGCACTCAGTACGATCGAAGCGTTCCAGCATCGTTCAAAACTCACCTATGAAAATGCGCTCTCTTTGGTTGATTGCTAGGCGCAGCTTGACGTAACCTTGAGGTAGTCAACGGGAACAATGGGTTGTCACAGTCCTCGCAACCAGCGGTTTCTCCAACTTCGGTGCGTTTTTGTCGGGGCAAAGATCATGTAATGTAGTATCTATATGGGGTTATCTGAGGTGCAGTTAGATTAGAAAATCCTAAGTTTAACTCTTTTTAGTTTAACTTTCTGAGTTTTAGTTGGATTTTTGGCGCCAACGTGAAAAATTCCTGTTGTCGATTTGTATTACTTTTCGAAAATGTACTCTTGCGAGTATTAATGTGTAATAGTAATGTAAGTACGTTAGCCATTAAGAACCCGATAGTTTACACAAATGTCAGAAAATCGTATATAGTGGTAAAACGTGTCTTGTCCGATATTTCGTAGAAAGTTCCAGTAAATATTTCATCTCTTTACTTGACCATGACTTTGACTGGACTGTGACTGGAGTTAAGAGTATAGTCCTTCCGCGAGGTGTTGGTTCATTGGATATTTGAAATTGTATAAATGTCGTTGTTTCTCGTGCGTGAAATAGAGAAAGTTAGTGAATTTTCCTAACTTTTTGATGAAATAATTTTAAATAAATCTTTTGTTTTTGGTGTCAATGGCTTGGATAAGCCTTAATCTATCCCGCTGTTTTTTTGTCACTTTAAGTGTTAACAATGAAGATATTACGAAATTTTAAAAAAATACACACAAACATGCATAACGATGTAGATAACATATAAAAAAAATCATCGAAGTTGGATAACATTTAGGGGTGGGTATCAGACTACGCTTTTTGTATGGACAAGACAACAGATACTCTATTCCTTATGCCTTAGACTACTCTATTCCTTATACCTTACATCTTATTGCGACAGACTTTTTCTTGCTGAGACATTTTGCGTTTTACATAAATTTTATGAAACATGACGCTGGATAAATACAATAGAAACGACGTGACGTGACGTTGACGTGAGCAGACAAAACCGAAAGGTTTTTTTTTTTAAATGTTCTGGAAATCGTATAAAGCTCACAACAAACACTTCCAAAAAATGAAAATGCAATAATATTAGTGATAACTATTGACTGTGAAACTGTAACGAAGATTATTATCACCATCACCTTTCAGGGAGAAAATGGAAAAGAGGCCCGACGATGTAGAAAATCAATTATACAGTCGGCTTCAAAGGCTTATATAGAAAGGCAAACGCACGAATCGCTTTCTGATATTTCTATCAGAAACTATGTTGATGTAGACGAATGGGGACGTCAACGCAAAACTGAAAATTAACAGCAATTCGATTATTAGCACGCGTTTTATGATTGACGTCGCTGATGAAACCTATCGTTAAGTTAATGTGGTCTTTATCAATAGAACTATCATAAGAATAACTAACAAGAGCATGTTTTGGTCACAGATTTTAAAGTCTTACTTTTTACGCCAATTTACCCCAAAAATAAAGCTCTGAATATCTTACAACACCGACCCAAAAATATCCAAATACGCCAAAGTCTCAAAAGATATACAATATTTACCCGAAGCGGGGGAGTGTATATCCAAGCCATTGTGGGCAGTATTTAGCCTAAGGCAAACTCCATCAAATGTGGCGCTAATGTATACTAAACTTCTTCTCAACGCGTAGGACAGATGTTTTTCTGACTGACTGCAATTTCAACTCAAATATCAACAAATGTTATTAGTTTTACAAACTGGCTCTACAAATTAATGTTTATTTTCAAAGGCTTGTAAACTGTAAAAACACAATTAAGGTGGAAAGTTTTCGACACCAAGTTCAAACTTTCTTGCGGCTTTGTCAATTACAGCTCAATAAATATTTTATTACTCTGTGTGGGTTCATAAAAACAGATTTTGCGACAACGAGTGGGTTTTCAACAAATTACGGTGGAAATTATCACCTAGATATCAGTTTAGAATTTTACGAGTGTCCGTAGACTTTCATTTTCGTTTACGATGTAGCTACAAATATACACTGAATTTAAACTCAAAAACGAGTATTATTATTATTACGAGTTTTGTATAATTTGTTAATTTGCATCAGCCTTTTAACATCCCACTGCTGGGATATCGGCCTAAACTCAAAGGGTAATTGGGCCATAACTGCCACGCTGGTCCATTGCGGTTTGGCGGATTCACATACGTCATCGAATTTCTTCTCCGTAAATATGCAGGATTCCTCACGATGTTTTCCATTACCGAAAAGCCAGTGGTATATTTCCATACTAGTTGTAACCCGCAACTTCGTACGCGTGGACCTACAAATCAAAAGTAGCTTATGTCTGTCTCCTACCCTAAAGCTATGCAAATATTTAGCTCTATCTGTTCAGCTGTTTAGCCGTGTCAAGTGATAACGCGACAAATACCCAGAAAGAGAGACGAACAGATAGACAGAGAGAGAGTTACATTCGCATTTAAATTTTAGTAGGAACTTGGAACCTTGCTTGAAACTTATAGATAGTACGCAAATTCCAAGCAAATCTTGGTATGGGCACGCCCGGGCTTAAACCTACGACCCCACGAATGTAAGGCGAGACGTTTAACCTTAGGAGTGATTTTCCTTTTAAGAGTTTCGTGCTGCTGCGAGGTGTTGGCGTATTGTGGTTGCTCTGTTCTCCTCGTGTGCGATAGAGAGAGTGAATGTACCTACATTTTTAATATGGTATAAAAACTGGTATAATCCGCTAACACCAACTAATTGTCTGTGTCATAATTTGAACGCTAAAAATTCGTTACTTAGGCCTATCTACAAAGATATTGCGATTTGAAAAAAGATCTAACCTATAAGCATAGTTTTTCACTGTGTGGATAAATCGAAATCAAATAATATTTAGGGGTGGAACTCCATGGGCAAATATGCGGCATACTCTAGCCTCAACTACCTGTAGCAGTAGAATTATTTTGATACATTTTGTC
This sequence comes from Apocheima hispidaria, assembly GCA_947579745.1. NCBI lineage: Eukaryota > Metazoa > Arthropoda > Insecta > Lepidoptera > Geometridae > Apocheima > Apocheima hispidaria. The sequence goes on from OX388162.1 coordinate 7,326,151, forward strand.
CAATATATTTTGTAAGACTAGTTGAACTAACCCCTTTTGATTAAAGTGCAAGATGATAAAATTTCCTGCTGTGTCGCAAACAGACTCAGGGTAAACATCTTGCCTCAATATAAGGCTTCACAAAAAGGTCCTCAATCCTTGAGATATCAAAAAGCTTTTCGGGGTTCATTTTATTCGTATCACTGAATTTACTTCCTCTATAAATTGGACTCGTAGTCGCATTACGGTTTGATAAAATGTCGATAAGTGCTATAGTTTTATCGTCCTTACTTATTTGATAGACTTTGATCTAAATTAGGTTTTTTGGAAAAGCGTTATAATTATTAACTGAGCATAAATCCAACAATAGTGGTACATTGTACGATTTAACTAGCGTTCGGGTTCATGCTAGAGAGAAACCAGCCAAGTGCGAGCTCCGCACTTGGCGTGGGTTCCGTATCACCACTCAATGAATTTCTGTTATGTAACCAATACTAACCTGAATTATACGAGATGTTTCGTTTAATTACCCGTCTCCTTTTCTTGTATGGAATTCCCCAAAGAATCAACATTTCTGGTTTGTAACTTACTCCGTTTCCAAGATCTGTAAACATAGAAAATTTAATAATGCTAGTTATAGAATGGACACTGAGTCCCCTCACCAATCGGGGCTACCTCATCCCGCCACCGATTCTGAGTTGTCAAGGAGCTGACTTGAGCAAGGGACGCACCACACGCGTACGACGCGAAGCGATGAAGCAGCGAGAAGGTTGTTTTTTTTTTTGGTTTGGAGGTATTATTGTGCTGTTTACGTTATCTGTGTTTATGTGACAAGGATAGAAGTTTTTATAGATTTCCCAAAGTTAAAATTTTGATAGCCTACACTAAATAAGTGTCATTCTTCAGATAAGTAGGTTAAGTATCATTGTATTTTTTTCAATTAAGTAACTTTTTGATGTGTAAGTACCTAACACTATTCAAATAACGTAATTAGTTTTACATAGTCGAACATCAGATCAGGAGATTTTCGTTTATAAAAACTTTCGCAACTGTCCCACTCGCACTATTCATACGCGGTGACAACCTTAGACTTCACGCACACAATTGCGCGTGTATAAAAATGACATGGTAGTGTAATGTCTGTGTAATAGTTAGTTAGAACGCGGCGTTTGTATGCAGATCTAGATCTAGTCCGGGGTGTGCCGCAACATAAAGACGCAAAATAGGGTTCTCTTTTAATTTTGGATACGGAACCCTAAAAATAAACAAAACGTATTTTTTAATGGTCATAAGTACTCTGATGCGTTACGCTTGTCCATAGCAGCAGCACAGTAGCCAATTAGAATATAGAATTTTATGCGGTAAAAATCGTGCGCGGCAATGCATTGCGCACGTCACTATGAGATATAAGATGTTAAACGTTTTGCTCAGTAATTTCACTGGAAACATTGCCCTTCAATCCGGAACACAGTAATGTTTGCACACTAATGCTTGGTGGAATAACTGGCAAAGGTGTGGGAATTCCCCAGACGGTCTCTTCAAAAGTCCTACCAATACAAAAGCTAACTTTACATAGGAATTCCTAATCGTACTACCATGTTGAGTACTTTGTCTGTCTGGTACAAACGATTTTTATATAACACTCATACATAAAATCCTGTTAAAAGAAGAAAGAAACTCATCTAAAAATGTATAGAATTTCAAAGGAGAATCGTGCCGGACTTTGGCGAACTTTTTGATCTCTGCATATAAAATTACTTGATTGAAAAGTAAATTGAAAGAGCCTTAGGACTGTCTCATAACATTATCGACGGACCCGTTTTCAATTTCAAAAGGCCGTTTTCAAAGTTTTTTCTCCCAGTATTTTTTTTACCTGGCTTTGGATCGACAACTACTAATCAACTTTCCTACTCTAAGAACGTTCATCTATAATGCTTTTGATCCGCATGGCTTCTGAAATAAGTTTAATTTGTTAAAATTGTACAATCCCTACTAATATTATAAATGCGAAAGGGTGTTTGTGTGACCTGAATTTTAGCATGGATATAGTTTAAGGGTCGGAGAGTGACATAGGCTACCCTTTATCTATTTAGGCCATTTACCATCCATTTTTATCCATTTACGCCCTAGAACTAGATAATAATTTAAAGATGTTTTCTTAATAATAATAATATTTGACATTAATAGTTATTGTTTTGGGTCATGATTTTAGTCTTGTAATTTAGAGTTTAAATAAAAAGGTTTATTATCGTATATTTTCTTGCGGCGGTGTCGTGTGACGAGTCGCCCTCTTCCCTCCAATACGGAGAGCGCTGGCTGGCACATGCGTCAACTCGTGAACGGTTTCTGCTTGCAGGAGCCCGTTTTCACGGAGTATATACGCAAATCTAGCTATAAATAGCACTTAGCCTCTGTAATAGTAGGTATAAGTAGGTATTCTTTGGTATATTGCTCGTGTAACGTCTTTAGTTTTATATTAAGTTTTAGTTAATACAAATTGTTAAATTTGATAGAAGGCACGTATCCCGGAGTCCGTGGAGCAATTATTGAAAAACATGATTTTGTATGTATAAATAAATAATAAATGCTACTCGTAGTAGCTTAGTGGGAGCACACTCACCTCGTATTCCTAAGGTCGCGGGTTTGAACCCGGGCGGGCCTTATATTATCTAATCTTACGTACGGATAGACCACTGGCTTTATGGATGAAGTAAGACGTCGTAAGGATACCTGTATATTTCCGGAGAAGAAATTGGATGGCCTATGTGAATCCGCTAACCCGCAGTGGGCTAGCGTGGTGGATATGGCCTTATCGCCCTTCGAGTATAGGCCGATATCCCAGCAGTGGGATGTATAAATACTGATGCAAAATGAAAACTATGAAAAATTGGAGAGTATTACGTGAAAGCATAGTTTAAACACATTTTGTTTTAGTATTACAGGAATATTCACGTTAAGTCATTCCGACTGTCGATTTGATCGCTTTCGGTGATCTTTATCAAGGAATGTTATAGCTGCGACGCGCGCACGAGCTCGTATTGCGTTGCATTATATTTTATTATCACTTCCGTATCCTAACTAATTATTATAAATGCCAAATGAAGTAACTCTGTCTCTTTGTCTCTCTGTCTTTCTGTCTTTCTGTCTGTCTCTCTGTCTGTCTGTCTCTGTCTGAGTGTTTGTCGTGCTATCACGGCTAAGCGGCTTAACGGATCGAGCTGAATTTTTGCATATATATAGCTTAAGATCGGAGATGGACATAGGCTACTTTTTTTTGTAGGTCCACGCAAACGAAGTCGCGTGTAAAAACTATTTTTATGAATTTTTATAAAATGAATAGTGCAAAGTTTCAACAATATATTTAAAAACAGGGCAAATCACATACTTATTAAAGCATGCGGAAAGTGACCCAACAAAAATAGCAGTTCCCGCATAAAAATAATACATTTTGATTTCTTTTTAAGAAAACGTGGTCGTTATCGTACAGCCTTCCACACGTGTACGTGATGAGAAATGTAGACGAGATAGTTCTTACTCAAACTAAAGCGGAACAGATGGACAAGTGGAACCAGCAACCAGGGGGTTTATCCTCTAACTTTGAAACGTTCGTGATTCTGATTGCGAGAGCATGCCATCTCGCTCGTACTAACTTAGTCGCACTATGCGCGATCCCGCTCGTGCAACTCTCGCTGTCGCTTTCAGAGTTACGGGAAAAGTCCACTGTTTGACCTTGCAGTACCAGCTTTGCTATTTTCGAAGAGAAAATGTAATTGCATCCGGCCTAAATTCAAAGAACACAATCTTACGAATAAGCTTAGTAATAACAGCTAAATGCGAATGAGTTTCAGCGCTAACTTGAAAAAGTCATGTTGCAGCTTTGTATTGTTATTGACTCTAAAGACAACTTGTGTTGTTTCGAGTGGTAATTTATTCTGTTTTTAATTATTTCTTAATTTTTTCCACTTAACGTGCATCGTTTCGCTCAGCGCACGAAATTCAAATGTTCATGTGTTTTTTGTCAATTACAGCATAATTACTCATCGTGGATTTATTAAAACCAATTTTGCGACAATAAATAAATTAGGGGTAAAATGATCATCTAGATAACATTGGTTTAGGTACAAATCGAAATAAGCTGTTTTTCATCTTGATTTTTGGTTTAGTGAGAAATGTACATCAACTAGCTTTCAACTTTAAACTTTAATTTCTTGAAACAATCTGTTTATTATCGCAAAATGAGTTTTCATGAACCTACAATGATTAATTAAGCTGTAATTGACAAAAAACGCAACGAAAATTTGAATTTCGCGCGCTGAGCGAAACGTTGCACCTTAAAGTTCTGCAAGTAGTCAATACAAGGCAAGATGAGAACTTGCTACGTTTTTATTAACTGCCTTGGTAAAAAAGTTTACTAAGGCAGTTAATTTATTAAATTAGTTATTTAATTAATTAATTAAATTTACCTTTTCTTTAATTTATTTATCCTAATCCTAACTAATATTATAATTCAGATAAATATAGCCGCAGTCGTAAAGCTTCGAGATATAAAAATGAATACGTCCGTCTCGAGGAAAAAACTTCTCTTGCGCGATTCAACTCCCTACATTACAACTGTCAGTCCATACAAAAAGTCAACAAAACCACACAAACGGATCAATCTACGCCATCTAGCGAACTATAGGAAGTAACTATGTCTCTCTGCCTGGATGTTTGTCGTATTATCAAGGCTAAACGGGTGAACAGATCTTGATAAAATTTGATAATATTCTGTATATCACAAAGCCGGACATAAGATACTTGAACGAAGTCGCGGGTAACAACTAAACTATAATTTTTTAAATTATAAATATCTGAACAACACATTTTTTTGTCGTCTTCTTGTAGTTTTCCTTCGGTCCTTGTTTAATTTGCAGTTTTCGGTCCAATTTCGTTTGCACAGCGTTTTTATAGCACCCACATACTTAATGTGTTGGTCCTTTTTTTATAAGATCTGCTTCGATGTAAACATGTAGTGCGAAATAAAATTTTACCGCACTCAGTCACAATTGCTTGGACAAGCAGTAATATAAAAGGCAACCAATCAATCAGTATACATTTTCAACATTATTTGTATTTTAATAAAATGTATGATAAATAAAATATTGTAATTATTATGAGCCATAGTTTTCCAACTGCAGGGCAAAGCCACAGAAAATAGAAAGATAAGTTTAAAGGAAGTCTCTGTTATGCCTCGCTTTTTTTTTTAAATTGATTATTTTTGATTTGTTACATAAAATTAGTGATCAAACGAACTTACCCAGGTATGTGAAGTTCGATCACTATTATATGAAGAACTTCATTCGACGCGATTTTTCTTTCTTCTATTATTTACATACTGTAGCTGAGTCCCAGGCTTCGGCTCCACACACAGATTTTTTTGAGAGTATCTAGGTAAGTAAACAGAAAAAACGAAGTGGCAACACTAAGGCTGCCAACTTCCGACGTCTCACTCACACGGCAGCGCTTCATTATGTTTAAAGCAATATCAACTCCAGTCTACCTAATAAAAAAACATCAACTTTCCGACATGCTCGCCATTTTTATTTTATTTATTTTTTGGGGTTCTGGGTTAATTTTTGGGAGGGTTATTATATTAAATCGCGTCGAATGAAGTTCTTCATATAATAGTGATCGAACTTCACATACCTGGGTAAGTTCGTTTGATCACTAATTATATTCGACTTCATTCGACGCGATTTTTCTTTCTTCTATTATTTACATACTGTAGGATGTTCAGAGCAAGAGATGCAAAAATAAAAAAATAAAAACTGGTAATGGACGTAGTAAGTATAATTGTAATAATAATTGAGTTTTAAATCATTACGGTGTTCTTAGTACACTACTTACGGTACTAACGGTTAATACTTAGACGGTTACTTAGAGAATACATCTTACTATCTATGACTTAATACACGTAGTACGTAAAATCAGTTCAAGTTTGACAATATTGTATTTCCGTATTGGTTAGGATTAATCAATTTTTTGTTATAAAATTTTGCGAAAACCTTGGATGATTTCTAAGCTAACACCTAGCCTTTTTGCTGAAGATGTGGACGAATGTCATACGCTGTGAGCGGAAAACATAGATGAGTCTATTCCACTGCTGTGAAGAATACTCTTGATCCATTTGCTATTTGTCTGTGAAGTGACTTTGTTATAAGGTTTTTTGAATGAAATAAACAAATTATTACATTTACGAAGTAATTTTGTTTTATTTATATACTCTACTAGGGATCTAGCCGGGCAAATTTCAGGCTTAATATTGTAAAAGGGTATTTCTAGTAAGGGTTGTAATGCATTAGGCCGTGAAGTTTTAATTAGGTCAGAAATCTCAATAGTAACGTTAGTACTTGATATATTTATATTGTTTACTTTAATGAGTGAAAAGGTTTGGGCACGATGAGCTGTTACTAATGCTATAAGCATTAATGTCTTTTTTGTCAACATCTCTAGGTTAAGTTCATCGTTAGGCCATTTAGTCTCTAAGTAACTCAATACTATACTTGGATCCCAAGTGGTACTATATCTAGGTGCAGGCGGTCGTAACCTAAATAAACCTTTCATAAAACGTTTGATGTTAACGTCATCCGAAATTTTCGGAAAAACGAAGGCTAAAGCAGATTTATGCGAGTTTAAAGTACCATACTTTGCTCCATTTTGGAAGCATTCTGTCAATTAGAGTCGAACGTGAGTCGTTACAATAATCATACCCGTTTTGTTTGCAAAACTTGATCCATAACTTAATAGAACTATCGTACTGTTTGTAAGTATTATCAGATAACGATGCTAAAATAATATTAATCGAGTTCTGTGATAAAGATTTCTTTAGTAATATTTGCCGGACAATTTGGCGGCAATTAACCCCAGAGTACGTTGCAGGTTGTGCCGATTTCTGAAAGGAGATTTTAAGAGATTAATTTTTGGTTCAAAATATACTGGATCTGAGATCATCAGTCTTTTAAAAATGGGGAACCATGGCTGAGTTGGCCAATTGGGGACAACAACTATACCCTCAGATTTCTCGTGAATAATTTTTTGCAACACTTTTAGAATTAACGCAAACGGAGGAAAAGCGTAAAAATCTAAATTAAACCAAGATATCGTAAACGCGTCTACTGCGAATGCGTCAGGATCGCTTTGCCATGAAATGTATTGCGGGCACTTAGTATTACAACGAGTTGCAAATAAATCAATTTTTGGTAAGCCAATTTTCCTAGCTATTTGATCAAAAGCCGATTGACATAGTTCCCATTCGGTATCAGAGAACTTTTTTCTAGATAAGCTATCCGCTTCGTAGTTATCTTTAGTATTGATATATGATGCAAAAATTATAATTCTACGTTCTTCGCACCATTCCCAGATCTCACGAGCGATCTCATTTAGATGTGAGTATTGAATGGAACCCATTCTATTGATGCAGGAGATGGCTGTAACATTATCAATACGTAATAATATTCTACAATCGTGTTCATATTTGGCAAAAACTTTTAAAGCTAAAAAACTAGCTTTTAACTCTAAAACATTTATGTGTTGGAAGGTTTCTTCTACTTTCCAGAAACCATACGATTTTTGCTGGTTGCAATAACTTCCAAAACCACTTTTGGATGCGTCCGAAAAAATTTCTAGCTTATATTCACCCACAACTAGAGATTGCGTACCAAAATCAATGTTTTTTATCCACCAATCCATATCCCACTTTACATAGCTCGGAATATTTACAACTTGATCATAATCAGGATTATGATTCAAGCATAAGTACTTATGACGCTCCATCTGTTTTATATACAACCATGAGTATTGTATGGCAGGAGCAGCCGATACTAAAGAACCGATCAGACGTGCAAATTCTTTGAGTTTACATGAAGTTATTTTTAAAAACTTATTTATCTGTTGTTTAATTTTAGATTTTTTAATTTCTGGTAATTCTAAACACATATTTACAGAGTCAAATATGAAACCAAGGTATTTACACCTCTGATTCGGGACAATACAACTTTTTTCATAATTTATTATGAAACCGAGTTTTTCTAGTACTTTAATTGTAAATTTGACATTATTTTCGCATTCTTTAAACGAACGACCTATATACGGACGACCGATATACAGCATATATCATCTAAATATATAGCTGAAATCATGTTTCTAGATCTTAAAAATTCCATGACCGGTTTTAACATTTTTGTGAAAACAAAAGGGGCTGTAGACAAACCGAACGGCAGACAATTAAATTCATATAAGTCATTGTTAAATTTGAACCTAAGATATTTTCTATGAGATTCATGAACTGAAGATAAGAAGTATGCATCCTTCATATCAATAGTTGCCATATAGCAGCCTTGAGTAACCAACTTTGTCACTGTCCTATAGTCTTCCATTTTAAAATGTTGGGTATGGACGAATTTATTAAGGCGTTTCAAGTTTAGAATAAATCTATTACTGCCGTTCGGTTTCGGTACCAAAAATATAGATGACAAGAACTGTTCATCGTTGGGTTCACATTTTGATATGGCATTAATTTTTAAAAGTGATTCTATTTCTAAGTCGAAATCAATGCGCTCTTGATTTGATCTAGGAACAAAACAAGGTTTATTAACATCGATAGGTTTAGAAGTAAACGGGATTTTATAACCTTGGATCCATGATAGCACTACGGGATCATCAGTGATCTCAAGCCAATTAAGAGCGAAGTGTTTTATTCTACCCGCATAGTGTACCTTATGAGCAAGCGCTGGTGTAGCAGCGACGAGCGGGCGTGTATCGCGAGCTAGCGACGGCGCGGCGGGGGGCGCTGCTGGTGGCGCACTGGCGGCGACCGGTGCGGTGTCTCTCGGTATTGGATTCCGCTTCTCGTGGTGCCGGCGGCGCTGAAGCGCGGCTGGTTCTGGGCGGCCTGGAACCCTGCATTCGCTGCGCCCGTTGTCTTCCGCTGCAGGGGCTTCCAGTTTGTTGGATCCCGGTTATTGGGTTTTATAAAATTGTTTTTTGTGAATTTTGGATTGCGATATATGGATCCATTTTTATTCACTTTAAGATCAGTTCCAGTCTTCTTAATTGATTTAGCCGATTTCAATTTTTCGGCGATGTCCTCCCCGAACAGATATTTGTCTCTTGTGGTACCCGACATTGTTTCTTTCATATTTTGGTTAATATTAGACATTACGAAATGTCTTCGTGTTTTAGTTTCGGCATGATGGCTGTCGCATAAAATTCGGCATGCGTCACTAATCGGCCTCAGTAATTTTTGGAGGGAAAAATCTTTTGCTAAAATACTGTCGAGCGCCTGTGATAATGCCGCCAGAGCAGTACCTATTTGGTTTTGTTTGGCTGTCAAAACGCTATCTCTCTTGCAGATATTTTCCGCTACAGCTGCTTTAACTTCTGGGTTTATTTTTGGCGCTAATAACATCTCGCAATTAGAAGGAATTAGATATTCCTTCAAGAGTTTTTTGAATTTGAGTCGGAGGTAGGCACGACTTGAGTGCCCGATGAATTGTCATCAATATTGGGACCTAAAACAAACGTATTGCGTAGATATGCATAATAGGTACGTAGCCTCGCGCAGGATAATCTAAACGTGATGAACAAGCCCCCGCTGGGTTTGTCGCATCACTTTTGGTTTATTTCGGTAAATGTAGGTACCGTCGGGCACTCACATCTAGTGTAACAGACTAAATCCCGCTAGTTTGTCGCATTACTGCATTGTAGCTACCCACATACATGGTAATATGGGTGAACGAAGACCCCGCCAGACTGCGTGCTTTTTTGAGACGTAATAGATACAACCCCGCTAGTTGTTCGTGTCACGTCATTTGTTTAATTTTGTATGTATGTATTGATGGACGTGATCCCCGCTGGATAACGCGCCTTCAAGCGTACCTTGTAAAGGATACAACCCCGCTGGTTGTTCGCATTACGATAACATACGTAGGTAAAAATGTTCACTATACTTGCAACGAGTATAAAATCAGTTATGTGGGTAGACTTCGTAAGGAAAAATTAACTTACGGCTCGGTAAATCGTCCTCTGACGACGATGAAGATATTATTCTTCGCCGCTTTGCAGCAACTTCTGATTCCAATCGTCTTCTTTTTCCCATCTTCTTCTCGTACACCTAAATTTTTTCTAAAAATTTTTGAGTCGCGAAACTTGTGGAGCCTAGGCACAGAAAACACAGAATGAAGCGCTGCCGTGTGAGTGAGACGTCGGAAGTTGGCAGCCTTAGTGTTGCCACTTCGTTTTTTCTGTTTACTTACCTAGATACTCTCAAAAAAATCTGTGTGTGGAGCCGAAGCCTGGGACTCAGCTACAGTATGTAAATAATAGAAGAAAGAAAAATCGCGTCGAATGAAGTCGAATATAATAAAAAGATAACGCTCTCAAATTGTAGAAACAAAAATCTTGAAATTTAACTAGCCTTGTGGCTAAGTGGGTAGATTTCCGCTTTCTGAACTGTAGGTTGTGGGTTGATTCCTTCCCAGGACAAATATTTTTGTGATGAACATGGAAGTTTGTTCTTTCTCTGGGTATTTAAAAAAAGTATTCATGTATTCTATCAGTTATCTGGTTCTCATAGTACAAGCTTGCTTAGTTTGGGGCTAGATGGCGCTGTGTATGAAAAAAATCCACAGTCCACCAAATCTAGTAAACAGTTTAAGCAAAAATACATAATTTGCCAGAAGACGTCCGAGACGTCCACTGATGACAAAAGCTTGCCATAATCCCCAGGCTTGGCAGGCGGCTTTGGAGATGGCAGAACGCTCCTAGTTTACTAAGAGGACGCTGCTGCCCATCCTCTGGTGATTCTGGTTGCAGTTTTAGGATAGGTATACCTACCCGGGTCCAATAGGTATACCTTTAAATTTCTCTTCATATCAAGCTTTTAATTACTTCCCAACCCAAATATCGGAGTTTAATTGGCGGACGGGAAATATGGGTTAATTATTCATTCCGTCTCAATTTACAAGACTGTATAATTACGCTGACATATTATTGCCAGGATTTACTTCGAACACTGAATATTTATTAAGCTCTGTCACTGAACTCATGAATATACATGAAGTTATTATAACACGTTGGGCACTTAAAGCATTAACACGTATTATGGTTACAATAAACCGCTTTGAAATTAGTTACTTACCGCTAACCTTCATAGGGTAGTTAGCAGCGAATAAGGAAGGAAAATTTGAAAGTTAAGATTCTGGGACAAGCCACATCAGATACAGTGAGGGGTGGGTAACGCTTGCTGCATAGCCGTGCTGGATGGCAATGACCAACCTTTGGACGTGGAACGACCCGGAGCGGAAGACACCTGACTTTTTTTCAGAAAACACTTCCATAACGGCCCATGACCTCCATAGTCTTCATATTTGTCGTAATTTCTATTTTGACCTTGAGTTTAATAATCTTAATCTTATTACTTTCGTTACTTACAAAAACATCTTGCCGCCAGAACTTAGACAATCACAATAAGTACTCACCGAACAATCGCCACGAATCGTGACCCAAATCCCTAAGTTCCCTCGCTCAGATGTTTTTGTTTTCATCAAGGTGTTGCTCATTAGTATCTCGAGGTATTCATCAAAAGGCCGACATCCAAGGCAATAAAATAAGGGGCGAAATAATTAAATTTTCACGATTGCTTTCAAATGGGTTCTTGGGTTCGTAAAAGAAATGCGATTCGAGATCTATCACAACGATTTCGCATTTTGAGCCCTTTCGTTTTGTTAGGATGGGATAACATCCTTGTAATGCATTGCTGGGTCTAATGAAGTTCTTCTGCTTTGTGTTTGAGATAATTTATTTTATGCCATCATCATCATCAGCCAGTAGAAGTCTACTACTAAACAAAGACTAATTATTTAAGCCATAATCCCCACACTTGGCAGGGGCGTGTGGATCAGAACGTTTATCGTTTACTAAGAGGACCCTGCTGCCTGTACCCCGGTGTTTCTGGTCGCAGTTTAGGATATATATCGTAATCCACGTAACAAATAATTATGTCCATGATGATTAATGGTCAACCAGGTTTTAGTTTGACGTAGGTAATTATAATAAAAAAATAAAAAAAAATCATACACGGTCACAGACGAAGGGGTGTTACCGAGCGGGAAAGTTCTCCAAAGTTTCTTGGGTAATTCCGTTTTAATGAAATCATACAAGAAACTTCATTAAGTTGTTTCCATGTTTATGAGATAAACTTTATCTATACGTATTAATTTTAGTAAAAAAAATAGACTGGACAATTTGGCTCTTACGTCAACTGGACTTGCTCGAACCGGACCCGCGGGATCAGTTGATATAACGCATATTTTGAAATGATCTACTGGACCCGATGACAAATTTTGTAATTGGTATCTATTGACACGAAGATAAGTTTTTGACATTAATTTTGACTTGTTAATACAACACATAACTAAATAGAGTAGGTAACATTACCAACAAAAGTGATACAATAAATAAAAAAAATATTTATTGACACTACAAAACTATATTAATTAGAAAAGGTACAATAAAAATATAAAATATTTTCATTTTAGCTTAGTCTAGTCGAACCTCCATGAGCACGACGTGATCTCCTGTGATTGGGGGTGCACCCAGATTGATGCCTATGTTTCATAATGTGAATGTAATGTGTAACTTCTGTTGGGGATCCATATTCTATAAATTAAATAAAATAAAAATAAAGCGATCTTATCGCTTAGAGCGATCTATGTAGTTCGCTTGTCTTTGAAGCAGACAATATCACTATTTGAAATATTATGTGGAATGTGTGTATTACAGATTTGTTTGATATCGTACTCGTAAATATCTACGCTCTCACAGAGTTACGACTGCGGAGCGTTATAAATTTGCGGCGTAAAAGCCGAAGAATAACAAACATTTAGTAGACGGATAAACACGCGAGTTTCATAATGTATTCAGGGAAAATTCCGCACTTTTTCACGTCCTCAAAGAAGTTTTTATTTTATCCCCGAAGGTTCACTTCATTCGACATTCATAGGACATGAGCACCTAAACAGTTTTGGTGAATTATGTGCGCGGACGCGGGACGTGCCGCAGCACCTTGCTGTTTGTCACGCTTATCAAGCGCATTTATTTTACACGTTTTGAAGTCAGGAAAGATGACTTCACTAAAAAAATAAAGAGAATTATACTGCAAAAAGGTTTGACATTTTATTTGGTTTAAGTTGTCCTTCGCAGTCGTCCTTTGATGTGAGTAAAGTCAGTTATGATTGTTGATGATATCTGGCTCTACCATTACTTAATGGAAGTTTTTCTTATTCCTTTTACGAAATATCGTAATTTCTTATTTTTGGATGTTTTTCGTATTTAACCGCTTGCCCAAGAAAGAGGGGGAAGAGGGAAGTTTTTAGGGTGTATATAAGTATATAAGCATGTTAATGTGTTTCTATAGTTCTTCCTGTAGCCTAAATGGCTTGACCAATTTTGACAAGTGAGGTGTCGTTGGATTCCTCTTTACTTCCGGAGGCTACAGTCTACATATTGCAGTCAGATATTTTGTGTTTCTTTTAATAATTATACCTCTTGCAACTGTGTGAAAAGACGAACAAGTTGCTCGTCTATTGGTAAGCATCTGATCAGTTTAGTGGCACCCAAATTTTGAAGTTCACACACGCGGCAATGCACTGCGCTCATCACTCAGATATGTTAAAATCTCTTTATGCCCAGTAATTTATCTGGAAGCATAGCCCTCCAGTTCAGAAGCCAACTATCATCCTCTATCAGTTTTCATGACTTCACGCGTACAATTATTTATCAGACGTATACAACTTTTTTTTTTTTTTTAATTCCTGTTTTATTTTGGGGCCATGCGATTATGCCAGCCCATTTACAAATTACAAATTATTACAACCATACCATTACCATTTACAAAACTTTTCGATCACTTAAAAGGGACTGGAGTCCCTACGTTGAAACAGTATGACCGAGATCTTGGCATCTTGACAAGTCCTCGCCACCTCACAGGTGGGTGCGGCCAGGATGTCCTGAAACATGCCAACATCTCGGGGGTTTAATCCAAACTCCCGACGATTCGCTCCGTCGGTGACTCGCTCCGTTCACACTCGACCAGAAGATGAGAAACATCTTCTAGGGTTCCGCAGAGTGAACAGGCAGGAGATTCAACCCTGAGCTTTAATTTTCTAAGATAAATCACTCTTACTACTCACTGTCCTGGCAATAATCTCAAAATAAACTTTCCTACGGAGTCGACATTAACTTCGAAACATAATGAAGGTGAAAAATCTACACAGTACGGTCGGTTACCTTGATCTAATTTGTATACAGAGTTCTCGGGTTCGATTCCCAAGGGAGCAATAAATTTACAAAATTTTCTTCGTCCCGGCGGATGCGGTGGGCCGAGATTAATTTGTCTCAAAAGGAATGATCACAGAGTTACTACCTGGATAATTAGAAGGTATGATACTTCGTAACAGGAGAGGGCAGCTTGGATTTCGGTTTACTGAGTTGAAATTGAGAGACGCTAAGATTATCATTTTCGATCAAAGTATTACGAGTCAAGTAAAAGTTGTTTATAATGACGAGTAAAATGATATCCTAGAAATTATTAAAAATAAAATAATACCCGACTGCTTGAGCTCTGAAAAGATATAAACAAGATGTATTTAAAATGAAATTACGAAATTTACTCTCAAAGGGTCCTGACGAAATAACATCAATTAATAACGCCACCGAGTATAAAAAAAAAAAAAAGTTTATAAGATCAAGACAGTCGGTGGCTTTTCTAAAGCTGATAGTGAAATATTTGTAGCCCCCGTCCAATGATCAATCCTAACTGATATTATAAATGCGAATGTAGCTCTGTCTCTCTGTCTGTGTCTATCTGTCTCTCTGTCTGGGTGTTTATTGTGTTACCACGGCTAAACGGCTGAGCGGATCGACCTGCATTTTTGTATATAATTATAGCTTTAGAGTAGGATACGAACTGGTGTCCAATGTTCGTAAAAAAAAAGTAGCTTACGCAACTTTATTTTTGGTCCACGCGAGCGAAGTCGCTGGAAACAGCTAGTATTCTGCAAATGAATAAATCAGGGGAGGCCTATGTTCAGCAGTGAACGTCTTCAGGCTGATAATGTTATGGAATGTAATGTCTAAAATCACCAAGCTATAGTCTCGCTATCGCTACCAACTCGCCTATCGGGAGTACACGATTGCTAGGTAAGTACGAACAAGTATGACCGGACTAGTTAAAACTGGGCTCTTGTTATAAAACCGGACTGACCGTGTTCAACTTACACTGGAAAGCAATAAAAGTATGATTTTTATGCTATGGTTACTTACTTGTACCACAGAATAAATAATAGTTCAATTCTTGTACTAATGTATATAAGTATGGTTTAGTAGGTATTATGTTTCCCACAATTTGCTTCAAAAAGTACCGACAACTTCGTTTTTTTGTCAGCGATTTGTTATTAATATTGGGAACGTGTTCCCAGTGGTGCGTAGTATATTTGAAAGCACCATGCATCAATACCGCTATAAAAGTTCATTTTTCCGATTCTTACGAAGTTATAAATACAAGTATAACAAATATATTATTACTTTTGGTTTTAAAATTATGGTTCAAGAGACGTGATTGAAACTGGTTTTAGATATGGGCCCCATTATGCTCCACTGCCATTGCTACTTCATAATAGTGTATGTTAGACTATCTACGGGCGAACGCGAAAAAGGATGACCATGAAGTCAAAAGGAACCAAAATATTATACTCAAATTACCCAACTCGAATCGGAAAACATGCAGTTTCAAACGCAATGAATATGCGGATGGTTTTTTGTATTGTAAGTTTATCAAGGCGTCTAGGTGAAAACTGGTGTCTTATAGATGTTCTGTTTAACTAAGAAAACAAATATGTCGCGATCTGCTAGGTACAAAGGTTTTTATGAAGACTATATTTTATAGCCAGTTGTGACAAGAACGTCTGGCTCAGGCGTTTGCGTATTCACGTTTTATCTGCATTCTGACAATATTTACAATGCTAATACTCTTCTCACAAGGGTGTGTCCTTGAAGTTCCTAAAAGTCAATGTTGTATAAATTTGTGAATTCTAGGTAAAGTTTATCGAAGACAAGACAAGAAAAGACGAGCTGGCGCGCGTGTCTCGCTGAGCATTCCTTGATAAAGGTCACCGAATGTGATCGAAACTATAGACGGAATAACCGACTCAATTTAACGTGATTATTCCCGATTTATTAAAACAAAATGTATCAAAACCACGCAGCGTAGGCAGGCCTCCCACTAGGTGGACCGACGACAATATGAAGGTTGTGGGTAACCGGTGGATGCAAGTGGCACGTTTTTGGTCGACGTGGAGGTCTAAGAGGGAGGAGGCCTATGTTCAGCAGTGGACGTCTTCTGGCTGATGATGATGTTGATGATGATGAGGTAAAGTTGACAGAGAAAGAATATTATAAAGAACGAAAAATAAATATGTAGAGCACATTTTGTTTTACTCAAGGCAAGACGAGGTCGCGCGCGTGTCTCGCTGAGCATTCCTTGATAAAGGTCACCGAATGTGATCTAAACTATAGTCGGAATAACCGACTCAATTTAACGTGAGTATTCCCGTTTTATTAAAACAAAATGTATCAAAACCACGTCAGTTTTCATATGTAGAGCACAATTTGAAAGCCAGCTCCTATCCCAGGCCAAGCTCCTTCTATCTTCGACAACACCATCAATTAGCATAAGGTGAACAGTGGTCAAACATCCAGTAATCCTTAACATTTTGTAATCTCTAATCTTCTTTAATCTTTAAGCAAATAAAAGGCTAAAGGCTTCAACCAATCTGTATGGCTGTCAATTTTAGCTTCGGGCAGTAACACACTCGACACCAACGAAACTTCAAAATTCAACGTGCAAAACATCTGAAGTTCAATCACACTAATATTGCCAAACTTTGTGCGTTAGCGGAATGCGAAACTGCGTTAGTGTGTAAGTATGTAAGTGTGTGTTGTTCCCTGTCAACTCTGTAAGGTTAAACAGGCTAAAGTAGACGCTAATTTCAAGGGAATCCTGGCACTTTTAGGGTAACTACTGCGCTATACACGAAAAGTGAATTATGTTATACTGTCTTTAATGTCTGAAAATGTTTACACTGCAAACAGGCAGGCGGTGTCCCACAAGCCAAGGGTTGATACTGAAAGGTCAACGTACTCGTATGTTAGTTTTAGAGATACTTGCTAAATGGTTAATGTCTAGAAAATGTTGGTGTAATTTAAAAAAAAAAACAAGGGACTGGGTTCTTTAAAATAGTCAATTTCTATAGAATAGCGGGGCGCAGCTAGTCGTCTTTAAATTTCTTTTGTAGCGCATGAATATACGTACTTAATTACTACGGGTAAAAGAAACCTGGGAAATTCTCAATTGCTAGTTCCTTATAAAAACATTTCATTTCAATGCTAAAATAATTGCTCATTCCTTATTAAAAAAAAAAACATTTAATTTAAACAGCTTTATTCTATTTTTTGCCGGCCTCATTCTATTATACCGGAAGACGCAGCGTAGGTAGACCTGCCACTAGGTGGACCGACGACATTGTGAATTTCGCAGGTAACCTGTGGATGCAAGTGGCCCGTCGTCGGTTGGTGTGGCGCTCTAAGGGGAAGGCCTATGTTCAGCATTGGACGTCTTATGGCTGATGATAATGATGATTCTATTTTTTATTCCAAATGAGAAATATATCCTAGAACCGTTGCATTTCCTCCGCTAAATGGGCGTTGAACTACTTTGACAACTTTTGTTCCGCATATGGGTCACAATCGTCACCGGGCGTTTTATGCCACTCAAATTGAAGTACGGGTTCCACCTGAAAATACCAAAGTGCGTTTTAATGCGCTTAATTTTACACAATGAAAATTGTCAGGGAAAAATAGTTACATTTTAGCGTCTTGTTGCTCAGGACAAAAAAAAATGTTATTAAGTATATTTCCGATTATGTATACAGGTTGAAGTATTTCCCGTAATGAGTTTGTTTCTCTTTGAAACGTTACTTATCTTGACAGTTTCTTACTTATTTTGGAAATTTCGTATTTCCTTTTACGAATAGATACATAAGTTCTATCAAAATAATGTCGAGAATAAAATAAGCAGAGCTGTTTTTTCTTTGAACCCGAATAAGTGCACATGTAGTATGAAAGCAACGTATAGTCTGTTCATCCTTACCTGACAAAAAAGGTAAACAAACGAAACTAAAATCTATAGACTGTAGAGGAGTCTAACTGCAAAATACGACCAGATAATTTTGTGTTGTTTTCGTATTTATGCAAAATATAGTGTAATTATGATGAATTTCGCTGATATCCGTGTGTAAATAGTTGCATTCATGTTTTCTATGTAACCGGGGACTAGTGTCTAGGAATTGTGTGATTTCTATGAGAAAACGGCGATTTTGTGAGAAAAAGAAGATTGTTTACCTTTTTTATCAGGTAAGGATGAACAGAATTTAAAGCTGTTTTGATTCTTGCGTTTTGACAGAAGCGAATCTTTAGCTTGTCTCATTTTTCTTAATTAAGGGCTGGCTCTTTTTCTCGCTATCTCGTTCGCACTTTTTTAATGTTTTAAATATAACATAACAGAGAGGTAATAAAAAAATGTATCATTGAATATCTTAAGAATACCTTTGCCAATGTTTTAAAGTAAATTTTTATATTGGCGAAGGAGAATGAAAAATACCCAAAAATATTTTTATTTATTTTATTATGTATTACTTGACTTTAATTGAACATTGACTTGAATATAATCAACTATACATTTAATTTTTATTTTTTATTAATTAATATATTTGGCGTTTTGTGCCGTCGCAATTAATATTCATAAATAAATTAATTAATTAAAATTGCTTAGAAACATTTGCAATGGTACTCTTAAGATGTTCCATGATCATTAATGATCATTATTTTTCATTGTTTTTTTATTTTCTCACTGTAATTTTTTAATAAAAAAAGTGCGAACAAGATAGCGAGAATCAGGGAAGGTGACCCATAAATATGAATTATTTAATACACATCCTTATAATGCGGACTACTTTTTTAATCGTAAAAAGATTACAAAAAAGCAGAAAACCACTTACTTTCGTACCTGTTAGTGTATGCTGTATAGTGTAATAAATCATGTGGGAAAAACTACTTGTCCAATGAGCGACTAAAGTGAAATAGTTGGACCCTAAAGTTTATACGTAACGTGAAATTCGAACATAACCTATATCAACTTCTCGATGTACTCTTTAAGGCAGTAATATCTTACTTCAACCCCTGAATTCCCACAAGGACTGTGCCTACTTGATTTATTCGAAAACGTGAATTGACTTACAATTGGGTACATTTTGAAAGCGCTCGTTCTTGTTTTAGATTTCCTTACTATAGATTTTATTTTGCAAACAATGAAATTCTTGGCATTCGAATTGGATTTTATTCCTTTGATGTTTTGCTCTTCGCAACGATGTCATAATTTTAACTTTTGACTTTACTTTATTAGTTGGTTTGGAAGCACACAGAATTTTCTTGAATGCTTCTTGAATTACTCCCTTATCGTGAATGTTGTGAAAACAGTGTTGCATAAATTAGTTTTTTTTTTTTGTATTCTAGTTTTGTAAGTACATATTTCTCTTTGGTAATAAAGTTATTGAATGATTCGATCGACATTTTTATGGTCATTAATTATATTGGGCTTTCCTTTTAGTTAGACAAATAAGAACACTTCGAAATCTTTTATAAGTAAAAAAAAAACTTAACTATGTTAATATAATATCTTCAGACTTACTAAAACTTTAACGACTTGGTAGTTTTTTTTTTTATGAGCATTTGGGGGCAATAGAACCCAAAAATATAGTTTTCAAACTTTTTGTCTCACTGTCTGTCTCTTTAGGATAAGCTCAGAAACTATGGCACGGATTTACATCCGGTTTTTTTAAATACATTCTGTGGATTCCGGCGCTTGACAAAGGTTTTGTTTCACTAAAATGGGTTCACGAAAACTGGAGATATTACGCAATATTTAAGATTGATGAGTACCTTTGCAAAACAAATTTACACTGTGTCACCAATAGATGGCGACACGAGTCTTCTGAATCGGAATTTATCCTTGATTTAGATACCGTTTCGGAAATTTATCTGTTCTGATCAATAGATTCTATTTTTATAAGAACATAAAATCGAATGAGTGATTAGGATATCGCAATTATCCCGATCGGTCAAGAAGCGTGAAAAGCACAGGAAGGAGGTCTTTATAAAATTTAGTGAAAATGAGCACTAAAAAAAGTTTTAATAGCATTTCTGGTATTATACCTAAGGGGTAGTACTTTGTGTGGAAGTTCGTCATTTTTACTTTTTATTTTAGAGCCATACAACATCCGAGTCTCAGTTTTGAGCTTTAAACCTGCGGACGAATTCGCGGGCATCAGCTACTTTAAAATAAAAATAATTGAGCACCTTGCAACCGCAGCTTTTTATTTCTAAATTTTCAGATTATGACGGTGCGATCGAAGATGATAAACACACCTAGCATGGAATGAGCTGGCTCTCAATCTGGAATAGGAGCACATTGTAGGTGAATGGTGGCAGATTTTCAACTAGGATGGTGGCTAGCCAACCGAGTAATAGAAAGTTCCCTAACACCATGTAATGGTTTTCATGTATTACTTCATCTGTAGCTCAAGTTCGGTGTAGGGATTTGAAACCACGCTCTACGGCATGTCTTAACGCCCTAACCATTGAACTATCATCGCTACAATACTACGATACGGTTTCATAATAGAGTCTAAAACTAATCTAATCTATCTAGTCTATATATCTAGTATAAATCTAGTCTTAGACTAATCGTACATGTTTTTTTTTAATAATTTGACCATGTTATTGTTGTATTATTTAGTTTGTATACGGCTGATACAATTTTTATGTATGTTTCATGTGACTTATAATTAATTGGAGTAAAAAATTGAAGGGCATTTAAAAAAAAAATATTGACATGTAACTAATTGTTATGAATAAATATGAACTAGATTGAAATCTACGCTTCAGCTAATACAGTTTCAGTTATGTTGCAATATCATTACGGTATACGTATATAACTTTAATATTACAAAGGTATAACACAATTCCCGACTGAAATATTGAAGTTGATAAGAAGTAAGTTTTAAAAGCTGTTAATCCGTACTACTAATGCCACGGCGAGCAAAGACAAGGAAAACTTTGTCGGACTCTTTTATAAATTTCATTAAATACTAAGAAAACTGCAATTAGCCACCGAGTTGAGAAGCTTTCGGTAATGTTATGACGTAAGTGCTTTCAAAGCTTGTATGTTATTTAGTGTTATATATTTTTGGCCCAAGTATAAAAAAATGATTTTTGAGAGAGTTTCGTGTTTATAACTAATTTGTTTATATCTAGTCTAATTTTCTGTCAAATCTTGATGAATTTCTTAGGTAACTAATAAATTTTAATAACTTGTGTATTTTGACACTGACGTGGTTTTGACACATTTTGTTTTAATAAAACGGGAATACTCGCGTTAAATTGAGTCGGTTATTCCGACTATAGTATCGAACACATTCTGTAACCTTTATCAAGGAATGCTATAAGCTAGACGTGGACGCGACCTCGTCATGCCTCGCACTGCGGGCTGCGGCGCGTCGCGCGCGCGACGCTACACCGCTTCAACCGTTAATCCGATCTTCATAAAATTTTGTAGGCAAGTTAATTTCAACCCAAATTTTAAATTTGAGTTTAGCAGAATCGGTAAATGCATTGTGAAGTTATAGGAGTCACGAAGTCCTATTTTATGTTATTTATATTCCAAAAATAGAAAAAAAAACCGTTAAAAAAAGCGATAAAATCCGAAACGAGGATATTCGTCGAAGAACTAAAGTCACCATATAGCTTTCAGAGTTTTCAAGGTGAAGTGGCAATGGGTAGGCCACATCGCTCGAGGAACCGATAGCCGGTCGGTAAGAAAGGTTCTTGAGTGGCGACCACGTACCGGAAGAAGCAGCGTAGGCAGGCCTCCAACTAGGTGGAACGACGACATTGTGAAAGTCGCGGGCTTGCAACCAGTGGATGCAAGTGGCACGTTGTCGGTCGGTGTGGCGCTCTAAGGGGGAGGCCTATGTTCAGCAGTGGAGGTCTTTTGACTGATGATGATGTTCCAAAAAAGCAGGAAAACAGTAGAATCTCAGGTTCACCCGCGGGGCGCAGCTTGTAGATTAACAACGTACACTGGCATATGTACGCTTGACACGGTCCCGCTTCAACTATGCAAATTAATTACTCCGCCACACACTGTAGTGCGGCGAACCTCAACCCTAGATTATTTGTTTAGCCGTTATTAAAACATTTATTACTATTCCAGTGGCTATCAGTGAAATATTAATATCACGAAATTGAATTGCAACAGCTATTAATTCGACGCAAAGTGATTTAAACGGTGCTGGGGGCTGACGAATGGGTATTATTTTTGCAACAGGCAAAATGTAAAGAGTTTCATGACATGTTAATAACTACTAATTCGCCCGTCTAACTGGACTTCCTCGCTACATCTGTTATTAAATTTACAAACTCTTGATTGATTTTGCTCATATTTAAACAATACCTAAATGTCGTAGATAAAAATCACTGTCACGCAAAAAATCATAATGGAACTTGCTTTTAAAAATCACCGTTTTTTTTTTGTTGCTAAGGTGACTTTTTTTCTTAATTATCATTCAATGATTTTGTTAATCTCAATAGTGTTTTTATTTATTTAACAACTGATGCCCGCGAAGCTCGCCTTTCGGCCTCGCTAATCTCTTCATAACAACCTTGTCCTCACAATTACCAACGCAACAAAAAACAAATCATCAAAATCGGTCCAGCCTGTCTCAAGTTATAGCGTGATCAGGGAAAAATAGGGGTTCATTTTTAGGGTTCCGTAGTATTACAAAGAACCCTTATAACCTTAAAACCCAACGATAGTCTAAGTATAGACCTACAGTACCAAAAAAAATTTTTTTTTTTTTTAAATTACGGTAGCTCCCATACATGTAAAGGGAGGGTAAAAAAAAAAATTCGCTGCATCCCATTATGATGGGTGTCGTTGAATAGGTCTTTTTAAGGTGACAAATTTGACAGAATTAAAAAAACATAATTTTATGTTAATGGGGTGGCTGTCATACATGTAAAGTTGTGATAAAAAAAATTTTTCGCCTGCACCCCACAAGTGGGGTATCATTGAATAGGTCTTTTAAAATGATGTTAAGGTTTCCTATACCATTTTTTTATCAAACGTAATGCTTGCGAAATATGGCCCGACAAAGTTGCTTGCAATGTGTCCCCCCCCCCTGCCATTTCTAAACTGTGCATTTCAGAAACTTGTGATCTTCCATATTGATAGATCTTAGTAAAAATAACTACTTTTTGAGTTATAACGGATAAAAACTTCAAACATCCTGCGCACCTACGGAACCCTACTAAGCATGGCCCGACATGCTCTTAATAAGTTATTATATATTATATAGATTGAATGTTTGCTCCAGGCTCCGGGGTCCGTGCCTTTTAACAAATTTAACAATTTTTAACAACTTAAACTTAGTGTACAAATTAAAAACTACAAAAGGTGTATAGTGTATACCAAGGAATACTTATAATATTACAGAGCTAAGTGCTATTTATATCTAAATTTGCATACATACTCCGAGTAGTCCAGCTCCCGCAAGCAGCACCCGTTCACAAGTTGACGCATATGCCAGCCATCGCTCTCCTCAACCATATTTAAGGGAACAAGGCGACCCGCCACACGACGCCGCCGCAAGAAGTTGTTTAGTGAGCGTGATTGCTCTGGAATATTCCCGCAAAACTTACAACGAAGAATATGAAAGTTTTTTTTTTCCTCTATAGTGTTAATAGTGCGTGCCGACAAAAAAGCGAGCTCTTAAAAATGAATTTTCATGAACGACTTACGCGTGCGTACTCCTCAGGAACGCTTCAAGGTATCAGGTTAATAGAAGATCCCAACCTATCTTTAGTTAGGAAACTTTTTGGCTACAGAAATAAATATTTTTTCATTCATTTTTCATTCATCAGGTTGAAATTCATATCAAATACTTAGGTGAACGGACTTTTTCAAAATTAAGCTTCCCAGTCAAAGCAATTACAAAAAAACGGCTGATTCTGCTGCATGTTTTGACACTCACAACTAAATCAAAATCTCTAAGGTACTTCCCGTTATTGACCTTTAATCATGAAATTTGGCAAGAAGCGATGTCTAAAGGAATAAATCAGGAAATCATATATCACACTTTTTTTTTATAACAATCTTAGATCTCTAGTTGAGTGTAAATCGATGTGTGGGAGATAATATTTACAAATAAAAGTTTGGTTTGTATCATCTGTGGTTTGTACGGAAGTTTCGGTACGCAAGTAAGCTTGGACGAAACATCATTCAATCCATGCAAGTAAGACTCGCACTTGTCTGGGTTTTTTTTAATATAAAATAATAGCAATTTCAACATTTCAATAAGAACTTTTTATAGTTAAACTTCTTGTGAGAAACAAAGAAGGAAAAAACAGGTCACAACCTATTTACAGTGAGAATTGGCAAATAAAACAGAAACACTTTGTTGTAATTGCGCTAAATTATTGCAAGTAAAAACTTGTCCATGTACAATTTTTGGGTGATTTCCAACGCAGTGCGCACGAAAACTGAATTTTGCTTAAGTAATGCATGCTGCTTAAGTGCATACCATGATTATCTCGTTATCTACTAATTAAACTAGCCCAATTTAAATATACACAAAGGGTTTGGTCTAAGCATTTAACTAAGATTCCAATGCTGGCTATGTGATAGTTACAAAGCTAATACATTTTTATGGTTACTATTATATTATAATACTAGTCGTTACCCGCGACATCGTCCGCGTGGACATAGAAAAGTATCCTGTGTCCGTCTTTGTGATATAAAGTAACTCCTTATCAAATTATATCAAGATCCATTCAGTCGCTTAGCCGTGATAACGCGACAAACATTCAGAGAGAGAGACAAAGCTACTTCCTAAAATTCGCTAAATGGAGTTGATCAAGTTTTGTGCATTTTTTGAGTTATGATAGTTCTGAATCTCGAAATCGAAGATTTTTTCTCGAGACGAACGTATTCATTTTTATACTTATTTATTTATTGATACGATACGAGGTATTGATACGACTGCAGCTATAATTATAATATTAGTTAAGATTATAACGACATCATTTTTTTTAATTTTTTCATTTTTTATTCTTTTTTACCCGACTACGTGAAGCAAAACGGAGGATTTTGATTTTGTCCGTTATGTATGTTCATCTGTACTCTCATTACTTCTGAACTACTTGTCATAATTTGACAAATGATTTGTCGTTTTTTCTCTTCTGTGGTATCGTTGTAACCACAGAAGAGAAAAAAAATGTACTTCTGTTGTAAGCGTCTTTATCGTCCGCTGACTTTGAGAAATAAACCAGTCCACTGGTTACAGGCTATGTGACATCACATTAAATTGAATATAGCGCCCTCTAGAGGACATAAAGTCATAGATTAAAATGTTTTAATGAAAGGGCATATTAGCAAATTTCAAAAAATATATTTATATTGTTAGCTTTGCTTGCATACGTCAAAATTCACGTAAAGACGTAGTCTGGTTTTAGTTTTTTGACATAATATATCTCGTTATATTTCAAAATAACGAAATGGGTTATCAAATTTGTCAGTTTTAGGCCTTGTCAGCTTTGTTCAGTTTTGTATCTTAAAAACTAAACTATAATTAGTTATTTTATTAAGGTATGACTCGAATAAACAGTGAAATGTTTTGTTTGGGAAATTTTGTCGTGAAAATTTTATTTTTTAAATTTACGGAACCCTAAAGTTTATGTGTCGGTTCTGTTCGATTGCTGACTACAATAGTTAGTTAATATTGGAGGCCTTATAAACGAATGTCTTGTGTTCGTGTTCGAACTCAACAAAAAATCTATTACAATAAGCAAATTTTAATCATAAGCTATGTAGAACCTTTACACAAAATGAAAACCAAGAGTAATAAAACCGAAGTCAGAGAAATAAAATCTGGTAACTCCTTTTAACCTACGGTCAGCAGAAATCCCAGGACAGCCAGAGAAAATGTCGACTAAAACTGAGGTTATCTTGCTCACATGCAGCATACAAAATGCAATCTCGGAGGCTTCGTGGGGAGTTTGGAAGTTTAATGTTTCAAAAATGAGGCAAGAAGAATACAGAATGGGTGGCTCAATATTAAAGTGCAGGTTTATGCAGGTTTATCGGAAAATAGAATATTTGATTCTACGCTGTGTATAATCCAGTGTGTGCGTTGCCCGAGTGGGTTTTTTTCCTGATAATTATAATCTGGGTTTCTTCTAGGCAAGCGTGCTCCATCGTAGGCTGCATCCTCGTCTAACATCAGACGTGATGGCAGTCAAATGAAAGCCTAAAATAATAATTTTTAAAAAATTTGATAAACTTGAGAGTCGCAGAATGTTTATCGTTTACTAAAAACACGCTGCTGCCCATCTTCCAGTGACCGGTTTTGCTCATATTCGAACTTAAATACTATATTTAATTTTCATGCCCTACTTGCCAACAAAATTTTATGTAGATCGATCAACGCTACTTAAGTTATCGTCTGACAAATTAACACACATACAAACCATGTATAGCCAGAGACTCGAAAACCTTAGCTTTGCTAGGTCAGTTACAAACAAGCTGTTTCCCACAGGATTGAAGATCGAGATCCGTTTAGTATTTTTGTTACCGTTTCAGGACTAAATATCTGAATCAAACTTGATGAAATTGGCAACGACGTACACGAGCACATGTGGTATTCAGGGATAGACAGGCAAAATAATTAATTGAGTGACAAACCGTTGAAAGCAGGTTGTCACAAGTAAAACATACCAATAAGTACAACATACATTTACCCCCACACATATCGAACCACGCGTCATGTTTTTTTAAGACATTTTGAAGACTTTTGTTCACAGCCAAAGATTGGGAGATAGGGAGAATTCTGTGTTCACAGCATATAAAGTGTTCTAGCTTTCTCTTTAGCCTAAATGTCAACCTATTTATAGACTCCTCGAATTCAATTTAAGTACTTAAATGTATTACTTTTATCTCGTTGGTAAATTGCTGAATACTTAATACATAAACAACATAGTATGTTCTTTAGAAGTACCCACAAAGGATTTTATAAGCCCAATAAAAAAGACAAAACAAAGCCAATAATATTTGTTTGCCATGTCAAAACCATTACTCAACATTGTACGCACACAGTATAAATAATACGAAGGCTTCCTGGTAGTAAAATGAGAACCGGGTTTCACATTAAATTACTCTAAGATAAACACAATATTGCAAGCGACATTGATTTATGCGATAACAACAAATTTTAGCGCAGTCTTGTTTGTATCGTACACCAGGAAACAATTTAAATACACGGGAAAAATCCCACTTGAAATCTAGACATTTCCAGTTTTAGGGTTCGTATCTTAAAAGAAAAAAGGGATCCCTTAGATATATAAACATATGATAGATATGGAGCTAAATTTGAAAATCATTAATTTGTAGTTACATAACATGTTTTATGTAGTGCCGAATCGGTACAGAAAACAATACCGCACCGATATCGTACCAACCAAATCAGGAAGTGGCTTAGGTGGCATAATAAATCATAGAGGCACGTTTCTCAGTGGTAATGCAAGCGTGTCTCTACGATTATTACCCAATATGGCACAATATTTCAAAATATTATAGTTTTTAACCTACTAGCTGAATGAATTTGTAACAAGCATGCAAATTTCGTACCGTAAAAACACAGATCACACCCTAGATTCTGCATTCAGGACGTTAGATGAAGCGCACCACATATCAGTCTAAATACATTTATAAGAAATTACTCTGATTGGTTGATTGTTAGGCGCGAGTAGGTGTAACCTTGAGATAGCCAATGAGAACGCTTGGTCGTACTCCCCGCGACCCGCGCCTTCCTCAAACTTTGGTGACTATTTGTAGGAACAACGAATTGCGTATTGCGGTATGTATGCGTATTGCGTATGCTAGTGTGATCTGTGCGTAAAAATAACCTAAAATACATGTTAGCTATGTTAGTTACCGATATTGTTAACATAGAGCGGAACTAATCTTCTCAATATTTTAGCATCCTGAAAGGTCGTTTAAAAAAATACGAGTTGTATCGTAAAATAAATAGATTTACGTGGTTATCTCTTCCTTTCTAAAAAAATATGACGGAAAGATAAACAAACAACCGTAAAAAAGGGATGAGTTTCGCAAAACGAAATGTACGTGGACAGAAAGAAAAAGCTTGTTTTGTAGAATAAAATAGTAATATTAAAGAAGCTAACCAATTTATTTATTAGAACATAGTATGACGATGAGAACGCTCCGTTACATCAGTGTTTTATCCAAAGTAAAAATGTAGAAGTTATGTTGCTTTGACAGAATGGGACCGATATACGGATGGACGGGGTTTCTTGTTGTACTACGTAACCATTGCCAGGTAATTTGTCGCCTTGCGTCGCGACTACTGTCCGTCATGTAGAAGTAGAGATGTGACATGTCATAGCGACGACTACTCTGGAAAGCATCGCAATATTTTTTTATACGATTAGACGCGGCAAACAGGCATGCGGTAAGCGTATGGTAGACTTTATGGTAAGCGTAACCGCCATCTTTCATCTTCTTTCATCTTCATCTTTCATCTTCGGGACTGCCCCGGTGGCTCAGTTGGTAGTGAACATACCTTCTGTGTTTGGGGGCGTGGGTTCGATTCCCATCTAGGACAAACATTTATGTGATGAATATTTGTGTTTGTTCTATGTCTGGGTGTTAATATCTATATAAGTATGTATTAAAAAAAAAAAAGCTATGTACGTATATCAGTCTCTGGCAGCCATATTAAAAGCTTTGCTTAGTTTGGGGTCAGATGACCGTGTGTGCAAAAATGTCCCAGATATTTATTTATTATTATTTATTTATCTTTAGACATACTCAATACTCAATTCATTTATTGCAAACATTATGTGGAATACATGGAGATCTTAACTAGCATATTTTAAATAGGTAAATCATAATGACCCTGATTGGGTATGGCAATATCGTGCGGAGCGGGTCAATCTATTCCATAATTGTCTTATCTCTCAAAAATTCGTCTAGGGTATAGTAAGATTTCGCGAGTAATACACTTTTTAGGGCTTTAGCAAATTTGAACTCTTCTTCTATGTCTTTTATCTGTACTGGTACTTTGTTATATCTACAGAACTAGTGGCGTTGTCGATGCTTTGCCAGCCTGGAGATGTAAATTTAATTTGTTTGTCGGGTACCTGCGTGGGTGCGGGCGTGGGTTCGGGTGCGGGCGTTGGTGCTGCCGCGAGTGCGGGTGCGGGTGCGGGCGCAGGTGCGGGCAAGAGTTAACATTAGTAAGTCCTAAATATTATATCGCAAGGCGTCGTGTAGCATACCCTAGTGAGGCAGTGAGAGTAGAGAACATTGCGCACAGATTATATTCTTAAAATGACTGTTATGTGCATATCAGTACAACTTATACAGCATAAAAAGCAATGTAAACTGCTAACCCTTGGGGTTCCTAGTAGATAAAAATCACAGGGCGTGCCTGGTGGGTCTGATGGACCCGTATTTAACTTTTTTTTTACATGATCTTAAGTCCTAAGAATGTTAGATTGCGCATATTCCGTTTTTTTTTAAATTTACATATGTGTGTGTGTAAAACAAAGCTTTGTGCTTCCTATGGTGGACGAAGCCTTCCTATATTCACTAATTCGACGCTGTTGCCTTTCCTCTGGTGGTTTTGGTCGCAGTTTTAGGACATATCCGGGTTCGGAGCTCGGGCTCCTCAGACGCGAACGCACATAACACACGTGCTACTCGGACGTTAGTGCGCTGAAGACCGAGGTAGAGGCGGAAATATAGCCCCCAGTATACATCGCGAAGCTACTGAGAAGTTTTTTTTTTTTTTTTTGTTTTTTGTTTTTATATTGCTCCACGGACTCCGGGGTCCGTGCCATTTATCAAGTTTTTCTACTGAGAAGTTACGGCCGATAGGTTTCATATTTTAAAAAATATGGACGTTTCCCTAAGTTGACGGGTCTGACAGACCCACCAGGCACCGCAATGGTTAACCATTGCGGTTAGGTGCTGTTAACAGCACCTATTACAACCACATCGTCTCGTCTGCAGTGGTTTTACCCAGAAAAGTACTTTGCTTTAATATGATCCTAGCTGGCTTGAGATTTAAATTTTCATTTTTCTACCATTCACTGGCTTCGATATAGTCGATAATCTCGGAAACTACTGTGAATAGTTCTTTGAAAGGATTCCATGTTTCTATAATATATTTTCCATTTTATACTGTCTTTTATATCACAATACTAATTATACTAGTTCGCGTCGAACTGAGACCTCGCGAACCCTGTAATATACATATAATATACACACAAACATACATACATACGTAGATTTTGTTCCCGTTTCTCGGAGACCTTCCTTTCACTCGGTTAAAAATCAAACTACCTATACCATGAATAAAAACTAATAACTCTAACTATTATCTACCTAAAACCTAAAAGTAATTAGAGATCGCTTAAACTATCGGCCTTGGTACCTGTTTAAACGTTCTTTCATTTCCGGCAATGTGCCAAGCTGCTAGCCGCGTCGCTCCGCTGGATATTAAAGCTTGCTTTCAGCCCGAAATACAGGCCAGCACATAGGCCACGAGTAGATTTTTAAAGTCTCCCCGACTATACATTCTTAGATCCTATATGAAAAGAACCCGGCCTCCACGGTCCTTTTTTATATATGTCTATATTGTCTATGCTGTTGGCCTCTACCGGCCTTTATAGCTTTACCGGAATTTTGGCGAACGCAGATGGCGTTGAGCCCTAAAAGCTATTATTACGCGCGTTGGTGACTAGCACAAGTACGTACCTTGGCTTGGGCCGTCCCTGGGGAAGGAAACATCAGACTTGCCCTGGTAACTCAGAAGGAGTGTGCCCTGGGGCCATAGCGGTTTGATTATTTGGAAAAAATCTAATCGATCTTCGAACAGATCCTGAGATTCTTCGCCCACGCCGGCGAGGTCGGTGTATGAGTACGTGCCTTTGGTAACCGATGCCTATACCAAATACTTTATACTTCCTGTTGCCGGGAGCTGTCAGATCAGAGCCCCCACGGTCTACCTATCTCAATCTTAAAATATTTGTGGCTATTTTTTTTTATGTCTATAAATTTAGGTTCACATATAAGATAACCAAAATGTATCAGTACTGAAGTTTAATCAGAATCTCTGTATTGCAAAAACTGTGAACAACAGATAAACATGTCAACATTGTTTTTATATGTTTCATTAAAATTGAGAATGAAAAATAAAATGTACGAGTATAATTGTGTAGATAGTAGATGGTAGATAGCAGCAGGTAAGTGTTGGGCAATGGGTAACCTCAATGTTAATTACATAGCTCAATCTATTCTCAGAATTTAGATAAGTAAACATCGTGGATGGAAAGGTTGACTTCTCAGGAACTCTTTTGACAGTACTTACCTTTCCTCATTCAATTTTACAAAAATCTTTTTATTTCGTCCCTACTCGTGCTTTCAGCTGAGCAATTATTGATATTAGAATCGTCAAAGGTTTTTGAGTCTACGGTCTGTTTGAAGAGATCTGATACAAGATAATACTTTTAAAGTAATGTTTAGTTCTTTTACTCGGATGCTTCTGCAAAAACAAGCCAACGCTAAACTCGAGAAACTAATGGCGTGCAAAGTTTGTTTGAAGTTTGTTTGCTGATTGATTTATAATGTTTAGTTTTTTTCTTGGTTAGAATTAAACTTTATAAACAGGTGTAAATTTATTATAGTTATTTAATTAATATGACATGTACTGCAAACTATATTCCTATATCAAAGAACTAATTTTCTAAGCCTCCAATGGGTAATCTGCTGAAATCTTATTAGTTAGAGAAACGCGGGTACCGGTCCGACCATTGAGCAACTCGGTACCAGCCCGAGGCCGAAGGCCAGTGTTGCTCTATGGGGCCGACTGGCTCTGAGTTGGTCTGGCCGCGTTGCTCTAAGTTTGACACGATTATTATCTTTTGTATACAGTTTTTGCTATAAAAAGATTCTGATTAAACTTCAGCACTGAGGCATTTTGGTTAAATT
The DNA here is from genome assembly GCA_947579745.1 of Apocheima hispidaria. Classification (NCBI taxonomy): domain Eukaryota; kingdom Metazoa; phylum Arthropoda; class Insecta; order Lepidoptera; family Geometridae; genus Apocheima; species Apocheima hispidaria. The sequence goes on from OX388162.1 coordinate 7,358,411, forward strand.
TACAGTCACATTCATTCAGCAAATGACGCTTTAAAATATGTCAAAAAATCTACAAGCCGGAGAGTATGAAATCTAGATGTTTTATTTTGTGTTCCGGTGGCAGAATGGGACCATTATACATCAGCATATTTCACTAAAGTACTGAAAACTATTATTTTGGTAAATTAATAATGTTTGTTACAGCTCTGTATTTACTAGCTATTTACAAACAACTCATGAACGTAGTGTCTTTAACTTAATAGAGACAATAAGAAAAGCGGTATTGGACTCGGACCTAATCCGGACACTATTTAAATTGATGGGTAATATTTATAAGTAGAAGATACTGAGTGTACACTATGGAGCTGCCATAGTCTCAAAGCGACTAAAGCTCCTAATAAATAAAGATTTAAAAAAAAAAAAAAAAAAAAAAAACCATTAAAAAATGTTCTTACTGATTTAAAATAAAAACAAAAATAAATAAAGATTCAATAAAGTTTTACCATTCAATCAAAACAGATTTACAGATAAATACTCACACAATTTCTGCCTGTATTATATACAAGTGATGTCGCAATACTGTTTCCAATCCTTACTTAACGAGTAAATGGCGCAAATCGCAAAGTAAATAGCCCGTGACAAAAATCCAGCGCTTTCTCCTGGGAAATCAGCGATGTTGGCGACGGGTCCTGAAGAATCATTGCAAGGTAGTGCAAGTCAACTTAGCTGCTGGCTCAGAACTCACGTCCTCAGTAGACACATACATAACTGTAATTGTAAATCTATAGTTTTTTAGAAGTCATCCCAATTTTTTGTTAGACTTTTTAAATCTACGGTGTTTAGAGTTTCAAAGTAATTAAAGGTACGTTATGAAACTTGACAATAATGATCTAAAAATTTCGATTATACACACACGCACAATATACTATTAAATTTTAAAAAAAATAAGCAATAAGTATAGGTATAGGTGTTAGTATTAGGTTCTTTTTTTAAAATAATCTTTAAAATTCAGTTTTCTATAGCTTTTTCTTAGAGAGGATTGGTGAGGCGTCTCCTATTTACAACGTTACTTTACGACTTGATGATTAGATGGAGCTTCGTTGCGTTAAAACTATACTTAAATGTATAGACGGTATTAAGAACTAAGTTTTGATTGAAATGTCTATTATTATATTTTTCTCGTGTGGTTTGATTACGAAGATATTTATATCAAACAGCGCCATTCGCAGAGCTTCTGGGAAATATTTCACGAAGAAATATGATTGTGTGTATTTGAGTGGAACTGACAAATAGATCATAATGATCTCAGGAGAATCTCTTAAGCCACGATTCAATTGAAGGGCCAAAAATGTGTTTGCTTGTACTAAACACTTTTATTATATTTCAAACTTTACATTACTTTAAACGAATATACATAGAGAAAGCCTTAAAACTTTAAACTATAACTAACTAAACGTCCACCAATATTTATTTATTTTAACTAACTAACTAAACTTTAACTTTAAAGCTTCAAAAACCTTAAATTACTTACGTTTACCCATAATAGTTCTGTGCCACCCAAAATGTGAACTTCAACAGTTCAAAACCCTGCGTGGTATTAAATGTAGGGATGACGGAGGTAGATCTCAGGGTGACGAGCGCAATACATTGCCGCGCAGGGTTTAAAATTCTGGGTGGCACTGAACTGTTATGGGCAAGTGTGAAGCTTAAAATCAGGTGAGCGACATGCCCGGCACGTCACCAAGTTCCATAAAAAATAAACAATTAATTATAAAATAAAACCTGTTTTTCTATGTCACTGAAACTCGGTTTGCATACAGAGTAAAATAAATAAAGTTGAGCATAGCTCATCATCATCATCAGCCAGAAGACGTCCACTGCTGAACATAGAACTCCCCCTTAGAGCGCCACACCAACCGACATCGTGCCACTTGCATCCACCAGTTGCCCGCAACTTTCACACTAGGCCTGGTAATGATTATAGTAAATGCATTATCATCTGAGTCATTGGGCAATAAACGTCACTCCATAAGACCTGTAAATGCGAGCGAGATAGACAAATTAATGATTTATGACCCAACGACTCAGATGATAATGTGTTTACTAATGATTATTTGATACAGAAGTACAGCAATTCAAAGATCATATAAAAAGTGGGTGCAGAGTTTACTTTGAATTCAATTTTAACAATGCTCACAATTAAACAGATTTCTATAGTCGCGACAACTCATAAAAGATCTGAATTTACCTTGCCTAGTTTCTTTGTTTTCCGCTGATTATTTTCTTCGAGGTGCTTCGCCGAAGATAACGAGCTTTCTTCCGAGGTGCCTCCTCATTTCCCAGGAGATTTGTTATTTTTAATTTTACCCTTCTCACTTTATTTCAACCTCTTAAATGTCTTGGATTAAGGATTATTTTTATTAAAATAGAGCGTCTGGTCCGTTCCACTTTTGGTTAAGAATCGAGTTTTGCAGCTCGTTGCTTTTTATGATCGTCTTAATTTTCAGCGGAAAGTAAATTTGCTGTATTTTTGTAAGGGGTTTTAGTAATGTAAAACTTGTTCATGTATTTTGCTATCCCGTAAATAAATAAATAAATATTGGTGGACGTTTTTCACTCAGCGCCATCTAGCGCTATTTATGTATTCTATTTGTTCTATGGGAACCAGAGAACTGATAGAATACATAAATACTTTTTTTTTTGTTGTAAATACATACAAAAATACATAGTAACACCCAGACGAAGAACAAACATCCATGTTCATCACACAAATGTTTGTCCTGGGTGGGAATCGAACCCACAACCTATAGATCCGAAGGCGGAAATCCACCCACTGAGCTACAAGGCTAGTCTAATATGAAAGGTCCCTTTATAATTAAATAATACTGTTACCGGTCACGTTACTACTAAAAAGTATTTTTTTAAATAAGCAGTAAAATAATCGTCTAACCTTAACTTACTGTTTTATTCTTGTTATTTTCAAACAGTTATGAGTATTCATTTCAGTTTGAAAATACTTAAATCTAAGTCAATTTTCACAGTAACTGTATTACTTTTAGTGAAATATCAATAGGTATTTATGTTGGACAAAGTGACAACCTCGAAGCAGTATCTAGGCCAAGACTTGAAACCAGAAGTTCCGGTACAATAGCGGCGGAACGTTAATATTATCTATAGGTTGACACATTTAGAACAAAACTAACTAAAATAAACTTTAATACGCCATTAAATATTGTAATTGACCGAGTGAGCGAAGCGAATGAAAGTCTCTGCTTCGACTGGAAACATTTGCTTTCATTTGTCCGTCTGTTCGTACTAGCATACTGGTCTTATTTTTCAACTAATCTTGACGAAATTTGGTATACAGGGTATATCTACAATTTTATAGAGTTTTTTAGCGTCGGCGATTTTTGTTTGGAGGGGTATTTACCCAAAAGGAGAGAGGCTTGCTGTGGCGCTGTTTGACCAGAACATTTGGCAGGAATATTTGGTACTCAATTCTTAGCAGCAATTTCAAATATGAGCAAAATTGGTAAAGAGGTTGTCAATATATATGCTCGTAAGGTTGGCCGGTAAATGTCGCCGCAACAAACTTCCCAAACAACAAAACAAAAAAAACCGAGGCCCGAGTAAGCGAGACCCAACGATAATGTTTAGTTACTTTAGTATTCACTCACACTCCCAGCTTGCGTTCGACGCGTCTGTATGGCCGGGATAAGACTCCATATCGGATATTACAATATCCATAAAAACTTAATAGTGGTAACGCTATAACGTTGTCTGATTATGGTTTATGGCCTGACCAATATCTCGTATCAGACCATTAGACTACCATTTTAGGAGTAACTGTTACAGTAACAGCGAAGCCATAAATTAGAGACGAACAACGGATATCCGGAACCAAGATTTAATTGCGAACTATTCGCATAATAATAGTATTGAGTACCTAGTGATGCGGTCTAGACTATCTGGTCGGAAAGTTTTCCGGAAAACCAGTAAATATGGTTTGACCTATAGGTTTGATAATTAAATGATGGCAGAAAATCTATTCGTAAAACTATATTTTCATACATCATTGAAAAGTTACTGTGTCAACATTATTTTTAGCAGTGAGTGTTATTTATACACTACTGCCAACTACCTGTTTTTTAATGTATTTGTTAATATGTTTGTGTATATTGTCTGTTCCTTTGTGACCTCCTACTGGAATATGAAGTTTCGTTAGATTCGCTTGTATATCCGGGTGTAATTTTTTTGCAATTATAGTTAAGTTTTCTAGTTTTTTGTTTTTATTCTTAAATTAATACTTTTTAGTATCATATATTCTATGTTAACAATATAAGCCTTCACGTATCTTGAAAGTTCAATGAGTACTTGGACAGGCCATGTAGCGCATACAAACATAAATCTATAAAAAAAAACCGTGAAAAAGTAATGACTTCTGAAAGATTAGTCTGACTTCGATTGACGGCGGATACTTCTAGAGAACTAGCTATCCGACATGAATCGATATACACCTGATACTCGACCAAGCAATATGGATCAAATCATGCACATGAGGTGTTCGGAAACATCTACATTGGTTTTGACTTTAACGTAAAGAGAATTTTGGACGACAGACATTTACCAGACGTTTGTTGAAATTAACTTTACAATAGTTTTGGCAAAATAGTTGATTTATTGGCAAATCTCTTTACAATAATGATTTTTGAGGGGAAGGCCTATTTTCAGCAGTGGACGTCTTCTGGCTGATGATGACGATGAACGATTTTTCATAAATCTGTTCATACTATGATAGACTTTGTTTAACAATGCTATTACATGGTCCTTTTCTCTTTTGATATGTTATGCCGTAAAATTCAGTTGCATTAATCCAAAATAGATTGCGTAGTATTTTAAAGCAACACAGGCCTCCTGCCGACCCAGTACCAAATGCTCAATGCGTAGTATGAAACGATTGGTTAATAACACAACATAAATAACATGGATACCACACCTTGAAAACATAATTACAATATATTTGAAAATAATCTAAATATTTGTATATAATATGACTTGGAAACTTTGACATACCTTTAACAAAAACATTTTCCAGATAAAATCTTACCAAATGTTATCCTTATAGGGATAACCTAACCTCCCCGTCACAATCACGGTTAAAAATTACGTTCCGGAAACATTAACTGAACTGTTTTCAATTCGAGCCCATACAAATTACATAAAGTTTTGAAACATTTCTCATTTGTGCTAAAAGGTTAGATGTGACCTACCCCGCCTTACCACATCCAAAAAGCGCGTAATGTTGCCTTTGATAAAAACACTGAGCGAATTCTCATTTGCTTCAAACATTTGGCAGTCAACAAAAAGTTGCTCCGTCGTAATGAACATACCTTGCCCAGCGAAAGGGTTAAAACTGAGAAAGTCACAACTTTGGTATGAAGTTGGTACGAAGAAATTGGTAATTCATTGGTAATATCGAGCCGACTTTACTCAAGTGAAATGCTAAGTATTGGAAAAAGTTTTTTCACCGCTAATAATAACGTATGACAGTTTCAGTTGGAGTAATAGGACTTTTTACTTTAGGTAAGGCTTGAAGTCGCTTATGCTGAAGAAATATTCTTTCGTGAATGTATCGCATTATTTCTCAATCTGGGTTTCAAGTGAATAGCAAATCATGAATAAAATGTGCGTAAATGATTCGGTATCACGATTACAACAAAATAGCACTGCTGGGATTTTTATACAGTTCCTTCAATAACACTTAGCTCGAGATCGACAACTACATTTTTTTTGAACATATAGTACATATTAATCATACCAAGTTTGACTCATGTATGAACAAGAAAGCGTTGAAAAAAACTAACTAAACTTAAAACTTGTAAACTTGTTTTACCTGAACATTTCTTTTCTACAGAATCTCCGGCAATATTTAAGTGTGTTTTTATTTCGTTAAATAACATTTCCTGCCTCTTTTAGCGTTGAAAAAAACTAACTAAACTTAAAACTTGTAAACTTGTTTTACCTGAACATTTCTTTTCTACAGAATCTCCGGCAATATTTAAGTGTGTTTTTATTTCGTTAAATAACATTTCCTGCCTCTTTTAGCGTTGAAAAAAACTAACTAAACTTAAAACTTGTAAACTTGTTTTACCTGAACATTTCTTTTCTACAGAATCTCCGGCAATATTTAAGTGTGTTTTTATTTCGTTAAATAACATTTCCTGCCTCTTTTAAGGTAATTTTACCCATTAGGCTTATTTGTGTAGGTACCATAAAGGCTTAAACGAACGGACCGCAGTCATTGACAGCCTACTTGTCTTGTGCTGCAGTCGTACTTCTTGTATCATGATTTTTTTAATAAGCCTTTTTTGTGTAGCCCATATGATAAATACCTTAGTATAAGATATGATACAATTCAAAATCAAAATATCTAGTAGTTTGCGCCGAACTCGAGACCCCTATAACTTCTCAACTCTCAGGACCGATTTTTCTCATATTCAATCATAAAAATTGTATTGAATTTAACTGAGTACTTGCTATTTACATTTTATTATTTGACGAGAGACCAAAAAAACAACATAATTTGGTTGTTTGTTTCAATCTCTTCGATCGAAATTAGATATATAAAAACTAGAGCATATTTTAAATATTTTTGTCACCTTATCATAAAAAAACACATCATATAGTTTTAGGAAATTCACCCTTAGTAATTTAATTTTACAAATAAATAAATAAATATCTGGGACATTTTTGCACACACGGTCATCTGACCCCAAACTAAGCAAAGCTTGTAATATGGCTGCCAGAGACTGATATACATACATACTTATATAGATATTAACACCCAGACATAAAACAAACACAAATATTCATCACATGAATGTTTGTCCTATTGGGAATCGAACCCACACCCCCAAACACAGAGGTAGTTTCACTACCAACTGAGCAACCGGGGCAGTCAATGCGCGAGCGAGACGCGTATACGCGATTAAGAGCTTTAACCAAATCATCTTCTTTAGAAAGTAAGTTAAGTATTGCAGTCGAAGATACGTGGTTCAAAGCGGTTTATCACGGAGTGCGGTCCGTATGCTAGAACTCCTCTCTTTTACAGCAAACCACATCAGAACCGGGCAAATTCTATGCAAACAGACTGTGATCCTCTTTGTGATGTGTCAAAGCTTGGGTTTTTCTTTCATGTAACATGAAGATAAACCAACATTTTGATCTAATCCATTTAAAGTACGATAAACCGTTACCCCTAGATTAACATAATGGATAAAGTTAAAAAGGGCTGAGAAATATGCTATCTACGGATGTTAAGGGATGCAAAGAGATTCCCCTTTTTTCGTGGACACGGGTTAACTATTGTATTTTCGACAAAAGAATTTCAATTCGAATAAAAGTCCTCGGGTCTATTTTACATTATATCTCTTTTTAAATTAGTAAAGGATAAATAAAACTGATGTTGATATATTAGGATAATTAGTTATAAGATAATTATTACATGAGATAAGATTTTTAAATTTGATTCTACTCCAGTTTTAAAATATTTTAATGACGAAATAATATACCAAAAGTAATCAAAATAAATTAATTGCTTAATTTGCAAAGCAATTCGTGTATATTCAATTTATATAAAGAGCTGTTAATGGTTATTAACTTATCTGTGATGCCTTTATGTAAAATGACGGCTACTGCTAACCATCACGTGACTCTTCTGCTTATTTGCTATCTATAAAAAAAACTTTAATTCATAAAATAATTGCTACATTTACATAATTCATCAGGTAGGTATTCAAGGTCAAGTTATCCCAGCGATAATGTAAATGTACAAAATAAACTTCAATAAATTTGTAACATGATTAATCCAAGGAAAATAAATGTTAGACCTAGTTCGGGAAGGTTCGGTCCTTCTCTTTTAAATGAGAACTGAGTTTAGGTAAATGCGCAAAGTTTTAGCTTTTTAGGTCAACAAGTAGCTCTTAGAGGTTTTAAGGAGATAGAAAAGAAAATTAAATTTAATGAAGTTAAAGCACTTTTCTAAAAAGATCATTTCTGAGGCACTTTTTCTCAGCGTTCTTCAATGCTGATACGAGTTTTTTAATGATTAGTCGGCACAATAAGTGGTTTTTCAAATTTATTACTTATCAAAAACCTCTAAAAACATTTTAATTACGCTCGAAATGACAGTAACATTATCAGCTTAGGAACAAATTTGCTAGGTATGATGTAGAGAAGTTGGCTTCAACAGACATTTGTTTATCAAATATAGCCCTGTAGGTTCAAGTAAGGCTATGTCCATATTAGAAACCACCAACAATTTTACTATGAAAATCTGACGTGTCGCGACATATTTATTTAATTAATTAAACGGGACTAATTAATTGCCTTTAATTGAGTCGGTTATTTATTTATTTATTTAAAACCAACAGCACAATTATACAATAATTACCAGATATGCACTTTACAAAACAACTAATCTATTCTATTATATTCTATATAATATATACAATATCCTTCGTAAATTGCAACTCTTTAAGTAAACTAGATTGACATACAAAGTGCTCCATTAATAAAAAAAATAACAACATTCGTTAGTTAACCGGTTGTTTCCAATAGCGCTTGCGATTGTGCATGTAGATGTAAGTGTATTGTCTGCGACAGTCTGACGGGTATGTGCGCGATGGTGTTAGTTTCACTTTTAAATTTTAATCAATCAGTTATCGAGAACCACCGCAAAATGTTTCGACAAACAAACATATATTGCTCTAAATCCAATCCAGCTCAAAAATATTAATTACTTACGTTCGAGCATAGGTAATCCATTACTATCTGAAATTTAACCGGGCTCGAACATTTTACGATTTGTTTGACATGAATGGATATTGACGTAAATTATTACCAACCATATATTCGCATGGGATGGATGGCACACCGTTTTTATGACGAGTGCTCACTATACGTGGTAACCGAGATACATTCACTAAAATGGAAGCAGGCGATGTATGATAAACACACACACTAACGTAGCATTTATCGTTATGGGGACATGATAACTGGAGTAACACGTCGTTTTATAATACGATCCTTTGATAATATTCCAGTCCCCTTTGTAATGCTAACTACGACTTAAATAACTTCGACTATTTTGTATAAGCTATCATCATAGTAACTCAAAAACAAAAAAACAAGTATGAAATATATACAAACAGGTAGGAAATGTCCTATTTAAAAAAGGACTAACACTAACTGACAGGACTAACTGACACTGACTAACACTCGCACACCAGTATGTTCAGAAGCATGATAATATGGTTTGGTTGTTTGTATTTTAGTTTGTACGTTTAATCTAACTAATTAAATAACATAAATAACATATTACACAAAAAAAAGAAACATAATAGTTTGTTTAGTTGTCATTTTTATTTGCGAATACTGTATATTGGCGAAGGCCGAACTTCAGTCTTGAACTCTAAATCTGCGAGGCCGAAGGCCGAACGCTGTAAGTCACTGGCAGCAGCAAGTAAAAACATAAATTTGCTGATTCTAAACTAGGTAGATACGAGAACAAATCTAGTTATTTCATCAAGTCTAGTTGTTTGTCTAGTTATAACTCGACAAACAAACAAACAACAACAAATAACTAGATTTGTTGTCGTATCGACTTATTCTAATTATTATTTTATGTTTAACTTTATGGTATTATTATTAGGTTCACTTTTATGCAAAAACACTCGAAAAGCCAATCTGTTGCTAGTTTGTAAACTTTAGGCAAAAACGTCAAAATACCATAGAGAGAATACTAAGCTTTAAGAGTTACTTGATACTTATTATAGTTCTTAACTTTTTGTCCTTTCAAATACACAGAACTTTACGTACTCTCATAAAATGTAGCGATTTCTTACTTATGAAATATCGAGAGGGGAAAAATCGTGATCCCTTTCATTGAGGACTTATTGAATTACGAGCGATTCTATCGGCGACACCAATGAACGGCTGCTGTTTTCTAGATAATCGATATCCATCGCTGGGGAGTTCTAAAATAAGAACTGCGGGCTAGCTAAGATAACGTAGAAAATACGATATACGCAATGAATGAATATATCATGAATATGAATATGGATTATGAATAAGAAACTATAGATACAGAGATATAACTCATTTAGCTTACTTACATTAGGACATAAGCACACGGACAAGCCTCTCCATCCACTTGGTTGGGAAACAAGTGAACTAAGACAGGTATTTTGTAAATCGACACGGTACATGCTCTGCCACGTCGCTTCCCAACATTCGAGTTAGTGGCTGTTACCATTATAAAGAAAATGAATCCTTCGGAGAATTTATTTGGATCCACTCTTCGCATGGATCTTTTGGTGGATTCAAAATTTGTTTTATTTTTTATTGTTACCAGGCTTGTCCTCATCATGTAAGCTGGTGATGATGTAAATTGAAGATAATTTTGTTTATAACGTACTTGCGTCTGCGCTGTGCAGGGCCAACATACGCGCAATTTATTTCCCACTTTAGATAAATTATTCAAAAATCAAAAATACATCAAAACATCTTTATTCGTTACACAGGCCATCATTGGACATGGGTTCCACAAGTCATATCTTCATCGTTTAAAAATAATTAATTCGGATAGGTGTCCATACAATAATTCAATTCAAAATGTTAAACATCTTCTTGAAGAATGTTCTGAATTCACCAGCTTCAGACATGAACATAAAGCATTGTGTTCATTTATAAGAGTGTCGCCATATGTTTGGCCATGTGTTACTTAGATGATCGTATCAGGAAAGAATCAGAATCTTCGTGGGAAAAACTTGTTACCTGAATTTTTGGTGTACCGAAGCAATTTAATGGAACATAAACATCATTGCTGCGGTATAATAAAATTCAAATAGCATTATTAATCTTATTGTATTTGATAATTAGTTAGTTGGATCTGTGTCAGGACTGATTATATCAAATAGCAATTGCCCTCCCACGGAACCGTGAACCAGTGCATAGAAACTTCTGTTTTCAATTTTTAATCTTGTTCTGTTACTAAAAAAAACGTATTTGCGCCCAGATCAACAAAGACTAATTCTCTTATTTTTGCAGGTTTTGCTCTATCTAGATCTTACACCTACATCAATGTCACGCCAAATAATTTGGTCTTGAACGTTGCTGAATCATAGGTTAGTTAGAAATGTTTGATTAATTCGTTTATCGTTTGACTAGGGTAATTAAGCCTGATTGAACTTAAAATAAAATAAATTGCTTAAATCAGCTCAGTCTTCAAGTTAAACTAATAAAAATTCATTAAGTAACTTAGTTATCTTCATCAAATTAAAAATAGGTTAACTAAGTTACTTTTTTACTGTATTCTTCTAGCTTCTAAATTGTTCCTGATTATCCTCGATTCGTTCGCTCTCTTCGTCGTGATCTCTGGACTCCGGACTCTGAGGTGAATTGCAACAAATCTGATGAGATTTTCGTGGCTAGCTTTTTTGACATCACGGTACTTATACAGGGTTATAAAGGGTTATAAGGAGCTGCTAAGCAGAAAGGGGCTAGTACTTATTGTGAACAATTTTTATTAGGGGACAAACCCTAAAACGAAAAAAAAAACAGCTGTCCCTTATTTTGTCGAGTGTCATTTTTTTTTCTATGTAATAGCAAATTTTTTTTCTTGATTTTGGGGTTGGTCCCATAGTAAAAGTTGTTCATAATGATGCACTGCGATGTACTGCGAGCCCTTTTCGGCATAGCATATCCTTTCCTTAAAGCCCTGTATATTTTTTGGATGCAAGACTTGAGTTCTTTTCTTTCCATTAATTCTGTTTCCTACGTATACATATTTCAAGGTTTTAGTGCAATATGGCCAAAGTTCTTCAGCACTAGAGGCTCGAAAATATTTTAGTGACTTTAAGGATTGTTATATTTGTTTTCAAAGTTTGTAAATTAGGTGTTACAAAAAAAGCATATTTTTTTTGCCCTATGCCTTATAAACTTCTTTAATATCAAAACAATACCGTATAGTGAACCAGTATTAACCGTAAACATTCAAATCAAAGCGATAGTAAACTATACTGCGGTAAGCACCATAAACACGATATTATGGATAACATTCCACAATAAAAGCTGGTAATATTATTTTTATTCGCTCCTCCCAGCACGACTCCAGAAGGTAAACAGTGCAACAAAACCTGGTATTATGAGAGTTGGGGCTTTACCGATAATTCCTTGCATGTTAAAGATAGTTAGATTCTATTCTTTCTCCTAATCGTTCATGGTGGATTAGTGTGCTTTGTCTCCCTCGCACTTTGCGTATTTTGACAGTTTTCTGGATACTTTAGTAATGTTTTGTACGCCGAATTTAGCGCTATTAAAATAAAATCGATTATCACAGTTTGGGTTTCGCCTCGAACGCGTCTACGTCAGCCTTTTACCATCTTACTGATGAGATACCGGCCTACCCTCGAAAGGTGATTGGGCTATTCCCACCACACTGGCCCAATGCGGGTTGGCTGATTCACATACGCCATTGAGTTTCATCTCCGGATATAAGCAGGTCTCCTCACAATGTTTTCCTTTACCGAAAAGCCAATGGTATATAACTATATACCACTGTACGTATGTTTCAAAGAACTCTCTATATCGGCCATGATATGTAGGTGCACCCAATTCATCTGACCTAGCGACTATTAGAAAAGTAAGCTACTGTTGAATTATTCATTAAATTGCCGCTAAGCAGTGAAGATAAATGATAGCATATGAATCAATAACGTTGTAATTTTTTTATTTTATTTTTTAATGCCATAGGTGGCAAACAAGTAAACGGGCCGCCTGATGGTAAGCGATCACAGAAACGCTGGCTTTTCTATATTAAAATCTTATATATAGGAGCAGCTTTGAGTAAATAATCTTACAGTAGCCGCCGATAGCCTGCTCTATTTGGATGAAGCACTGTAGCATTATTCGCCGACTTTTTATCGATGAAATGTTTTTTTTTTTTGGGTTTTTGTTATTTTGAGTATGAGTGTTATTACACGTATTTTGTTATTTCCCGTAATCATTTCTAACAACATCACAAATAAAATATAGCTTTTGGTGCTTTGCGATAATCATTTCTATCAACATCGTAAAACCAATTTTACTTTTTTAGGTACATTTGCATATTTGTTACTGTACGTAAATAGTATATATTTTAATTATTTTTTATATATCAAAAAATAATAACTGGAGTTTTTTTTGCATTGCACGCCTTTGTTTTATTTTTGTTTAAATATAAATATTTATATGTACAACAAAATAACGCTTCAAATTTATAAAGCATTCATCAAGATATTTATTGTCGTAGCCTTTTCAACGTTTTTCTTCTTATCTTTCTTTATTTCTTCTTCACCTTATTTCAACTTGCTAAATTATTCTAAATCTATTGGCCCTGACGATTTTTACTTTGCTATCTTTCCCATCTCCGATTGTTTCTACTTACACTTGTTATTACCTCATTTCAAAATCAAACACCGAAAACAAAACCGCTCAAAGTTTTCAACAAGATTTCATCACAGATCCAACATAATCGTCTGCAAACTTTCCTTGAAGATTCTCACCGCAGTATAACATCACAAGACAATTAAACCAAGTAAATAAGGTACGCAACAATTCTTAAAGAGATCACTTGGCGAGAACATTTTACTGAAGAGTGCTTAAAAGTTTGCGGGGCCCTTAACCGTTGTCGCTGGGAGCTATTCCCCCTTGTTTCCCGTATTGCGGATGAGGCGTTAACCACCTCAGAGATTTATGAAAGTAGCTTGTCTTTTTGGGGCACTTTGGGGCCAAAGCGCAGCTTTGGAAAATCAGTAAGGATAAATCAAATTTGTCTTCGTCTACACTTTAGGTTACACAAAATTTGACGGATTAAAGATTAATTCTTACAACATCGGTAAAAAGTTTTTTTAGATAATAATTAATCATAATATTTGAATCAGTGAACGAGACTGGCACAGGGCCCGTATTGTGACGTGCTTGTTGCGATGATTGTAAGGGTCAGCCGCCGACGCCGTGCGAATGTGAGCTTAAACGCGTGGTGATACGATTCGCGGTCGCGTCGGGACCTACTAAAGAATTTTAAAGATTTATACTAACTCAGACGCGGAGCAAAGGGTTATGATACATATTTTGGGTTGCTTAACCAAAGAAAGGCCATGCACTTTACAATTTTATTGCTGTTTTATGGCAGAAATTGGGACCGCCAGGAAGATAAAAGGAGGGAACCTTACGCACGCTTTACTCCAAAATTGGTCGTTTAATATGCAGGGTCGTTACTGTTTGTACAACATGACAAAGGAGAGTTATTATCTATGTTCACAGTTGCTTCAACTTTGTTTCCCATTTTTTAGGCTGCTCTTTTAATTTTTGGGGCTAAAAAGTTTGCAGAAAAGTTTCATAAAAGTAAATAAATGCTATTAAGAGCGGTCGAGGAAACGCTGGTTACGGACCAAGGCTTCCACTGAAATGTTTCAAAAAGCAATTTAGAATTTTCACGCTCGGAATGGGTGAGGTCTGCCAGAGTCAGTTTCAGTCGACTTTGAGTTTTGATGCAGCGCAGTACACTCGTTGGGATATACTCGAAATTCGATGCAATGCCTCCTAATTCTAATTCTAATTCTAACTGGGGGTGATAAGACCTGCACTGACGTCCCGCTAAGGGTGTTTTGTGCATTTGCCCCGCTGCCAGCCTACCCAAACCAGCCGAGCTCCTTAAAGTAACGGAGCACGGCCTTGGGTCGCTGGCATACCTGTTCCACTCCTGTTTCGTCAGATGTTATGCTGTTGGAGACATGTTGTTGAGATTCTTGAAGGAGTCCCGACCTTACTCTTATGTGCTCTGTGGCCCTGCAGTGCAATAGCACATGCTCCACGGTCTCGTTTTCCTGCAGACACCCTCGGCATACCGGACTATCTGTAGCTCCAACTTTGTGGAAGTGATAGTTTAGCTCACAGTGTCCTGTGATAATACCTATCATTAGACGTAGGTCCGACCTAGTTAACTTTAGTAGTTTATTAGTCATTTTCTTATTTATCAATGGGTAAAACTCTTTTGCGTGTTTGCAACCCGTCATCTTATTCCATTGATTTTGCTGTTCTCGTTCTGTGTAGAGACTTAGCAGGTTCCGTGTTTCCATAGCTGTTGGCTTACACAGTTCTGCCACATTTACATTGATTTTCTTTGTCGTGCTTTTCTTGGCTAGTGAATCTGCTTTGTTATTGCCCTCACATCTGCCGTGGCTCTTTGTCCATTGAACTGTAACTTTATACCTGTGTGCTAAATTTTGTAGAACAGAATGGCATTCTGCTACCACTCTCGACCTAGTTGTAGGTTTCCTGAGTGCATAGATGATGGCTGCACTGTCAGTAGTGAACTTAAGGTGTTCGGTTATGCTACTTACGTTACCTTCTGGATCTCTTGCGAGTACTGCTCTTGCTGCTAGCAGAAGGCCCATAGCCTCTGCCTGCAGTGTGGTTGTGGTCTTATTTAGAGCTGTCGACTCTGTGATTCCTAGCTCTGGTGAGTGATAACCACATCCAGCTCCATTATCGTTCTTTGCACCGTCAGTGAAAACATTGTATTTCTTACAAGTATCCACAATGTCTATTTGTGTGGGTTGTTCCGTAACCAGTGCATAATTCTTTTTGTCCAAGTATGTACTGGCTACTCTGTCCGTGCCTTGACTTGCATCCGGGACGATTCTCGTTGCTTTGTCTAAGATTCTACAGTGGGTCGTGATGGAGCCAGTGCCCCTCCACTGGTTTATAGACTTGATTCTTATTGCCGATGCCATCGCTTCCTGCTGTATGTGCAAGTGGAGTGGTGTCAGACCCAGAATTATATCCAGGGCGACAGATGGTGTAGATTTTGTGCACCCACTGATTAGTGAGCACGCCAGTCTTTGAGTTTTCTGAAGTTTAGTGACGGTAGTCACCAGGTTTGTTCTCGGCCACCATACTATGCTGCCGTAAGTGAGTACCGGCCTGACTATTACCGTGTATAGCCAACGGCATAGTTTAGGCTTCAGTCCCCAGTCTTTACCCACGGCTCTGGTGCACTGCCATAGTATATTTGTAGCTTTAGTGGTAACGTGGTCGAGTTGTTTTCCCCATAAGAGCTTGCTATCCAACCATATACCAAGATATTTTACTTCCTTGCTAAGAGTTAACTCTGTTCCGAACAGCGTAGGGAGTTTTAAGCGTGGCATTTTTGTTTTCCGCGTGAATAATACAATTTCTGTTTTCTGTGGGTTGACAGAGAGGCTGTGGCGTTCGCACCATTTCTCGACTATTCGGAGTGCCCTCTGCATTTTTTCACAAAGCGTTGACTCAAAAAGTCCCGATATCATGATTGCTAGATGAATAGAATGCCTCCTACCCAGAGTATCGCAGATTTTTAGCAATGATACCTCAGATGCGTTCAGATTGCAAATGTCAAGCCGTGCATGGTGGAGCATACTTTATAGAACTTGACTGGCTAGCAACCACCCTTAAGTTGAAAATCTGTCGCCAAACACTGAAGGTGTGTTCCGGCAGCCTCATTTAAGAGCTAGGACCCTCAGGTTAGGTGTGTTTACCATCCTCGATTAGAACATCTGCAAGGCTAGCATGCTACAAAATCTTCTCTACTCTTCATGTAGTGAAA
The DNA here is from genome assembly GCA_947579745.1 of Apocheima hispidaria. Taxonomy (NCBI): domain Eukaryota; kingdom Metazoa; phylum Arthropoda; class Insecta; order Lepidoptera; family Geometridae; genus Apocheima; species Apocheima hispidaria. Next base: position 7,375,077 of record OX388162.1, read on the forward strand.
AATGAGACAAACGTATACATAATCGTAGCCGTGTCCTGTTCTTGCATAACAAAAAGATTTTGTTGCGGTGCACATGCTAGCTCTGCAGATGTTGTAGTTGAGAATGGTAAACACACCTAGCCTGAGGTTTCTGGCTCTCAAGTGAGGCTGCCGGAACACACCTTTAGGATTTGGCCATGCTCGGCAGGTGAGTTTGTTCAAATGCCTAGCCTGATAAACATAAAAAAGGGTATCATCATTTTAACTAACATAACTTGGTTCAAGAATATACCTTAATAATAGTTTGAAAACATCAATGTTCTAAACCTTACAAAAACTGATTTAAATCAAACAGGCCATTCAAGAAGATTACATATACAAAGTTGTCTATATCGATAGTTGAGCGCTATTACTGGAATTAATTTAAACTTGGTTCGCCTTTGCATATCAATTAGACCGATAGAGTTTGTAAATGAACGATAAGAAGTTGGACGTTACTTCCAATTTGAATGTAAATTTAATTTAGGTAAATGAGATTATTGAAAAACTGTTAAAATAATCCCTTACAACCTAAAGATGACGTTTAGAGACTCCGTGTTTTTTCCTTTCAATTTTACAATTCAAAGCGAGACTATTGCAAAGCACAGAGGAACTATTCCGAAGTAAGACCACGTTTTCCAGAACCGCTGAGAAGCTATGAACCCAACCAAACAAGATTCAAAACACAATTACATAACGTCTTGAAGATTATTATGAAATACGCACAGAGAAAATACCCTACTCTTATTACCCCACATCCAGCCACCATGGCACTAAAAGGATCCATACACATAATCCGTACCTTCTGCGAAGCATCTGTGGGTAGATATAAAATACCTTACCTACATCCCTTGAAAAATAGGCAACATCAATCCGAGCTCCTTATGCGGGTATCCCTTTACAAGTCAAGCAATTTCGGCGAGGTGTTCCGTCATTGCCACAGATGAAAAGTGTAGGTAAGCTTCTTGAAAAGAGTCAAAAGGAAAACCGTTTAAATGAGTGTCTGCAAAATAAAGCTGCGTTTTGACCTCGGCAGGCAGCGCGGTGACAGCGCAGAAAGGATTTTTAACTGACTTCGAAAATAATTGGTTTATTACCTCAGAACTCCGTCATTTGTAAATCGATTTGGTAATTTTTTTATTTATTTTAGAGGATATGCTTCGAGAGTGGTCTCAATTTATCAAAATTCGAATTTGAATATGACTAACAGAAATCAGTTTTTTTTATTAATGGTCTACTAATAATAATACTGTGGTAATACTGGTATTTATACTGTATGTTGCAAAAAATTGCAAAAACAACGTTGGAGATTCCTACTTTTTTAACTAGAATAATATGATTAGTCACAGTATTTTCTATTCTATGGATGTTCGTTTTGAATAACGTAAATTTCCAAAACGATTGCAGTTATAGTTTATTATTCTAGTTACAAAAATATATAGTAGTATGTGTGCTGTAAGTGTAACCATACTGGCTAAATTACTATGGATGACCGAAGCGTGGACCGCGCACGATAGTAATGGCCGGACCACGGCTATAAAAAAAGGCAATTGTCAATCGGATACTGCCGAAGGCAAATTTGCAAATATATTATTGTAACTCTGTTTACTTCCAATGCGATTGTTTGAATACTTAGAGAAAACTAACTGTAGAGGTCAATAAAATAACAATAAGCATTACATTGTTAAATTAATGCTTATATTTGAAAAAACCCCGACCTCTCCGTGTCAGAGAGCTAGATAAGGTTAAGAAATTGACGCCGATTTCAATAAATGCTCCGAACAAGTTTGTATAAGAACATGAAGCCACTGAACATCTACTGTAAGGTTTGTAACATAAGATATTTGTGTTACGTGGCTCACCTTATGCCCTAGAGTGTGGTGTGTTGTCTATTATCGCACTCGCTTTTAAATGTAAGTATATGATTTTGCTGTGTAATGTACATCATTTTATAGTAGGTACTGGTGTGAGCATCTGTACGTTTTACTTGATTTAAGAAGTGCGATTCTGTTTTTAGATTATTCAAAATGATACAAACATAGTTGGACTTAGATAAGTTTGCAACTACTGAGTAAACTTGTGAAGATTGGACATCACCACTACCAGCAAAGTCGGTCAGGGTTCGCAATATTTCTCAAGTTATCAAAGTTCTTGTAAGTAATCTCAACACTTGGAAGTTACAGTCATTTCACTCATCTAGACTACCACTGACCTTGTTTCGGAACATTTCTGCATGACCTACATACAAGAAACGAAAGCCGAATTATATTTAAAGCCATAACAATATTTCATTTGGTTGACGTTGACGACCAGAATGGTGTAGCTGGGCGTGTAGCCTTTTGCGCCACATGTTTCGGCTTCGGTATCCGGCCTGGCAGTTTGGATATGACTAACTGTTTTCGGACTGGGTTCCTGTGCGTTCGAGATTATCCCGGTCACTCTTACTCTCGTTACATTCGTAATGAGAAAGACAGTGATAATATCAAACGCACAAAAATAGAGTCAATGGTCTGATTGTTGTTTGTATGTACATCATTTTCTCTAATATACTTTTACAAGTAGTTAAAATTTACGAAACATATCTCACCTTTTCTCCTATTCATTAATATTTACAAAGTGTGTAGACAATGTTCTGCTCGTGAATTTATTTTCGTATCTGAGAGTTAATATAAATAAAATCAGGGTGTTATAATTAAATAAGTTACACACAAGCAGAATACTAGACACTTGAACTGTGAGAAATTAGAATAGCCCAATCAATTTTAGCGTTTGACCTTAAGTAGCTAATATCAGATATATTTTTTCTGAACATAATTGGACATCCAACCTGGGTCCTCCATACTCAAGCCCGTTACTTGACTGGGCTAGAAAATTAGAGAGAGAAGAAAGCGCTTCTGCGTATGTTTAACTATCTATCTAGTTTTTAAGTCTCACTATTCTTTGCCTATAATTTGTGGTGCGACAATAAAGAGTTTATTTATCTTTGCACCTCCACAAAATTTGTATACCAAATAAACGTGTGTGACTGCTAACAGAACGAATTTGTCACAACCTCAAAAATATGTGGGCTTCACGATAAATGGACCTAAACTCTACACGAGTTATTCATAGGCTATGTCAATTTGTTTTTCCAAACAACATTTTCTCTGTATTTTTTACCAACTTTGTCCTGAAATTATGCTTGCTGACTTATTTCATACTTATATCTTCTGTTTGAGAATAGCACTGTCTCATAAAGTTATTAAGTACTAGCAGCCCGCCCCGGCTTCGCACGGGTATTTAACAAAAAAATACAAATATTTTATATGGTATAGATTTAAGGTAATTTTTTTTACATCTTGGGTTACATTATTGGAGTTTTAGTAAGGATCCCTAATTTTTTTGAAAATATAATCTAGCCTATGTCACCCGGGGATAGTGTAGCTTCCCAACAGCGAAAGAATTTTTCAAATCGGTTCGTTAGTTTTGGAGCTTATTCAATGCAAACAAACAAACAATCAAACAATCAAATCTTTCCTCTTTATATATTGGTATAGATGATTAGAAGTACTTACACACCTGAAAACGACGGACCGCAGATCTACGAACCCACGACCAAACATACTGGTGTCCAATAGGTGTCCTAATTGATATTTCAGTAATTGCGATGATCGTATAATCACGCGACACCTCACACAAAGGATAGTGTCAGGTGTGAACACTGGGCCTGACATGTAGTACAAAATTACTATTCTTTTTAATCGGATCTAGCTCACCATTTAATTATTTTTTAAATTATGCTTATTAAAGACTTGTTTATGCGTTACGTTTTGTACCATTATATAATGATTAATTTCGTTGCGCTTTTTTCTCTCTAGCGTAGTGTTTACTTCTTCGCTCAAACACTTAAAACTTTAATAGAGAATCAAACGGAACGTGATAATTACATTTCTCTAAAAAACAACAACGTGCAGTCTTTAAACTTTCTGTTCATAAGAAATAATTTCTTTCTTCGAGTGCTAGAATAATTAAATTGTCGAGTGTTTAAAACCTCTTAGTTTCAAAAGAAATGTAGTTTACTTCCATTAGATATTTTGGCTGAGTGCCAAATGTATGAGAACGTTCCCCTCTTTGTTTTTAGATGGTCTTTGTCAATATTGTCCGATTCAAGTGGCGCGACTCGAGGAAAGCCCCGAGTCGAGGAGTGCTTTTAACTTTTTACAGCTCTATGAATAAATAAGCCTTATATTATTTATAAGCATTAATTATATTTTTTCTCCTTGAAAATCACCAACTAGTTTTATTTGACAAGCGAAGTTTCGTGGAAAAGTTTCGTTCCAAACATCATAATTATACCTACGTCTATCCAACATTTTGCATTTTCATATGTGTCTTGTACTTTAAAAAATTTGCGCCATCTGTCGAAATATCTATTAGTTACGAAGCATTCGCTCTCAAGTACGACGACCGCCCACCGACGAAATCAACGTCATCATCATCAATAGCCTGAAAACATCCACTCCTGAATAGAAGTCTCAGAGCGCAACACTGGACGACAATTTACAATTTGCATCCGCCTGTTGCCCGCGAATTTCAAAATATCGTCAGTTGATCTAGTGGGAGGCCTACCTGCGCTGCATCTTCCAGCTCGTGATTGCAACTCAAGAACCTTCCTTCCCAATCGGTTATCGGTTCTTCGAGCAATGTGGCCTGCTCATTGCCACTTCAGCTTGCAAACCCTGAAAGCTAGGTCGACGTGCGAGTATTCAATGTAGTACGTACTTGAGGTACAATTAAAAAAGTTCCCTTGGTCCGATCCTAACGAAATGATTATAGGTCTATACTTGTCTGATACTAAAAGACGCCACCGTTTTCCATCTTACAAGATGGAAAACGGTGGCGCCTTTTGTGCAAGTTCTTGCCAGTCATCACGATCGTGTTGAGATATATTATTACAATATTTACAATTCCGAAGTGATTATAGTTATAAGTCTATACTTGTCTAATACTAAAAGACGCTAGCGTTTTCCATCTTGTATGTCCAAGTTCTTGCCAGATTTTTGTAAGCCACAATATTTAGAAAGCTTACAATACCCATTAAAAAAAATATGCTAAATTAGGTATCCTTTGAAGTTTGGGCCCTGCAAACAATATAGCTTTTAACTAAGATAAGCAATAAAAAATTATGTGACGTTGTTCACTACATACAACCTTAAAAAATATCTTCCTAAAATAAAGCTCCATTTACGGTATAAGCTCCGAGACTCAAGACTTAAATCTTTTCAGTAAATCAGGTTACTTTTCTCGCATTGTCTAAATTTTTTACAAATTGTTCCCTGGACTGCCAGAGACAAATACGCAGTTAGTGAGCCGGTCACGTACGGCGACCAATAGGGTGGTACAGTATTTGGTAGGTCGTGTGTCCGCCACATTATTTGTTATTTGTAGATATATTGAAAGTTAGGGAAAGCAATAAACGGGTACTAATACAGTTCGATTAATATCTAGCATTTTTTTTATTTAGTATTTTTACTAAAAGGATAACAAATAACGACTGCAAAATGTAGCGTATGTATTCTGTACGTAAAGACGACTTTAACTGATTACATAAAAAGCAATTCAACGACACCTAAAAATAAAGATTAAGATTTTTTTTAAAAACGAAACCTCATTTGCCAAAATCGGTCAAGCCGTATAGACTACAAGAGGTTTTATAGAAACACACGAATATATACAACCCAAAATCAATACGGAAGGTATTGCTTCTCGGACAATCGAGAAAAAAGTAATGATATTCCGAGCCTCTCAATAGCCAGCGGTGTTTTTTTACTGAAAAAAATATCTAGTTGTTTGTGGGGTTGCTCCAAAGAGAATATCATCATTACGTTTAAGAGGCGGGACAACCATAGTGAAAAATTAAAAAAAGGCGATTGTATAAAACATGTATTATAACTGAATACCGAGAGAGATAGTGCGATAAAGTCAAGCCATAGATTGAGCGAGACAGTGATAGCCGCCATTATTTCTAGTTCACGTTTCAAACATGTTCAAGTCTCTTTTTTTACCAGGAACTTGCGCCAGACTGGGTTCCACTAAAGAGTAAATGCGTCCCTCTGCTTTTGGCTGTCTTGTGTTGTGCCTATGTAAAATTTAGTCATTATCATTGGATTATTTAGTCATTAGTGTTGCAGCACTCTGCATTGCATCTATCTTTCGGCTATCTTTTCTGTTTAGTTCTTATTTCGTCCAAGGGTTTCCGCAACATGCTTGTTTGTCACCACGCCATCGCTGGAAAATGTAGGAGACAAATAAACTAGAAACTAACAAAATGAAAACTGTGCTATAAAGTGAATCATTAAAGTTTTAAGCGCACTATTTCATGGTAAATTCCTACTAAATACGAAAAGTTATACTAACTTTTGTTGTTTTGACGATGTTACGCACTAGATGATACGACATACATTAGAGGGAATTGACGACAACGTTATACAATCTAGTAGACGGGAACCATAGCTAAATTTGCTCATTTATATTATAAAGAATAGAATAAACCTACTTGACCGAGTGAACGAAGTGAACGAAAGGTATTTTTTAACCAATCTTGACAAAACTTGGTATCAGGTTCTATAATTTTTTAGATTTTATTAGTTGTCGGCGATTTTCGATTAGCGGGGTATTTTCCCCAAAAATGGGGGAAGTTTGTTGCGGTGATAAGGATGTAATAAAGCAAACACATAAAAATGCAGGTTTTTTTTAACACCACATAGCCACACGTTTGGTCACAAACTCAACAAATTATTAATTATTTAAAAATTTAATTCTACTTTATGTGCTTACAAATACCATATTTATGTTACTTTTATTAACCGAAAATTGTATTAACATGACTTTAGACTTAAAAAAATTTGTTTGTTTTGTTTTTAGTTCAAAGTATTCAAACTACAAAAAGTAACCTATATTATAATCTAAACTTAAATATACAAACTACAAACAAAATTAAAATAAATACTTAAATAAATTAAATCTAAAACTACAAATAAAAACTCAACTACTACTACTAGTTCAAAATAAAAGTATACAGCATATAAGCATAAGTATTATTTTACTAATGCGTAGGCAGACTGGCTGTGTTTGTTACTCATATCACTCTTCTATAAACTGGGTCTTCGACGAATCTGACTATAACTCGCAAAATTTCGAAATGCAAATTACTGTATAGTGCTAAGAGTTAAGTAGGCACGTTTAATAACTCTTGTCATTTACTTTATGTTAATAATACGAAGTTGTGGGATGCGCGGAGTATGTCACTTAGTACTATAATGGCACTATCTATAGCAATAGTAATTTTCTAAATGTTTGAAGAACATAACACACTAAAAAAATTCTGTCAAGTAGCTTATTGCAGGATTCCGCAACTTTGTTAGAAGTAATTAACAATCGCCATCGTCATAGATCTAGTTCATACCGAGCACAGTAGTTTATTTTTTTCTTTTTCGGAAATAGTTTGTTCGACTTTTTGTCTCATGTTATAAAATCGAAATTGCTACATTGGACAATTGTTTTTTTGTACTATATTTTTAAAAACGGTTCAAGAAAACTGATAATTAATGTGAATTCTCTTTTCAATTCCTATTAATATCCTTTTCGATAGTATAGGTAAACGTTTGAATACAAAGCATATAATTCGTTGGCTACATCTCTCAACTTTTAAACTTTAGTACATCGTGATAACTTTACAAGTAGTCCCAATCTTGTTTTAATAAAACAGGTATACTCACATTAAATTGAGTCAGCTATTTCGACTATAGTTACGATCACGTTAGTTGACCTTTACCGACCGACTCCGATTTAGCGTTTATTAAAACAAAATGTAACAAAAGCACGTCAAATTTCATAGTAAAATTCCAATCTATATACTTTAACGTTACGGACACGTAGAAAATTCGAAAATGGTTACTTTGAACGCAATTATTTAAAAAAGGGAGAAAATTTTCGGAGATTTTTCTAACGTTTTAATTATTCTCAATTCTTTTTTAAACGATACTCCATTCGATGGGGTATGTAAACATATTTTTTTTGCATACCCACATTCCAGCTGCCTCTAAAAATGTACAATATTTTTTATTATTTTATTATAATTCTTTGACTAGAATCCATTATAGTTATCCAAACGTGCACGTGAACGTGCACGAGTGTTGGAAACAGGACTTTTCTTGTTGTTTCCAAAACTCCATAGAAACCTCTAGTTTGCCTCTAGTAAAGTCCACCGCTTTCCTAGAGCATGACTACTATGGCTCTGCCTATGACTCGTTTTAATTTTGAAATTTAATTCTGTCTTTTTGTTACTACACTAGTTAAATACAGAATGTGTGCAGCCACAACATAAGAAAAAAAACAATCGTTACCACAGCCCCTAAAAAGCCATATCCAACAGCTGTCAAAATATTCAGCAGATTGTAAGTGCGATTCATGATCATAAAACCTATTCACAAAATGTTTCTAGCTCAGAACTCAGAACGGTCGAATTGCATTCGTGGCAACCCAATTTTCTAGAATGTGCTCGTTTGAATAAAAACAAAGGCCATTTTCGCCCGTTGGGGCGAACTGCACTAATCGAATTACGTTGGTACTTAGACAGGAGTTGCACGACGCAGTTAGAGCGTACCACCTAAGGGACTCTTGACCCAAAAGTTCCCCTTCTGTTGGCAAAGTGTAGTAGAACACCCTCACGGTTTTACGGATGAATTTTACGTTCCATACGTAGTATTTTTGCAGTCGGGTTTTAGTGTAATTTTACAACGTTTGTCTGGATTTGCGGCGCCGTCTGTTTCGTTAAATCTAAAAGACTAACGAATCTCTTGAATATTTAGTTTCTAAATCTGATAACAAATTGTTATTAACAACCTCGTTTGCATTATTTAAAAGCTGAGAGAGAAAAGAAAATACTGTTTTGCTGATAAATCATAACACCAATTATAATAGCCGGTATTACTTTATTGTGCTACTGACTTTGACGAGACGAGCAAGGCGCTTGCCTGATCGTAAGCGTCACGTTTGGTATTGACAGTTCAGTGCCACACCAAATTTTGATCTTCGACAGATACTTTTTTTTTAGAGTTCACAATATTGCTCCACGGACTCCGGGGACCGTGCCATTTATCAAATTTTCATCTTCGACAGTTCAAAATCATGCGTCCAATGCCCACTAATTTCACTGGAAACGGAAACAGTAATGTTTGCGCACTACTAGTTGGCGGTTAAATAACTGGCAAAGCTGCAGTACGATCCCAGGCAGACTCTGCAAAAGCGTCATATTCAAAGACGAAAGTACTACTTGCGAGTACACTAGCATTAAATACAATTAAGCAACTATTTAAGGTGGCGCATAAAATTGTTCGCATTAAACTTTTCAAAGCAAAGATATCTCGTCAATTTAAACGTTACTGTCCGTGAAATTTAAACTGTTCTGACTAGGGACCGACTAACTGATCAGCGAAGCACCAATTTGGCTGCGATTACCGTTTTAAAAGCCAATCGCCGATATCACGTGGTCCCCGATCGCATTATCGGGAGCTCTGTCTCGGGCACTTGAGGTTAGAACGATCCACTTTAAATGTTGTCGGACACTACTCGGGGTAATGGGGCACTTTGAGAACCCTAAACAAGCTCGTTGAAAGTGACATCTTTGGGCAGAAATATTGCAGTTTTTAACATATCTACAGAAACTCCGAATACATTAGCATTGAAAATCAAATCAACATAACCTATCTTAATTGGTAGCTATGTCTTAAGAGCGGGAAGTCTGGGGTTCAATTTCCGGCCGAGCAGATGAGTGTATTTCATAGCATCCCCGACGTAGAAAATCTTAGCATCGGAGAAATGTGTGTAAAGCGTTTAAAAAATCCCAGTATATTGTACTTAGGCACTATTGATAGGTATTTAACCTAATATCAATCATAAAAAAATGTTGTTGTGAAATACCGTGTATTCAAAGAAAAATAAGGTCGAATCACATAATATAATCACTACTTACATTCAGAGTAATATATGATTCCAAATTAATTAGAATTAATTATTTGCTTAATTAGGTGCACTGTAAGCGGAATTTTGTGCGGACAAATAACTGTTGCCAAATCGCTATCGTGACAATGGCTCCATATACAAGTTACTGGCGGCAGTGATTGGCACCGAAATACTGTTTACATAGAGCCACTTCTAAAACATTAGATATTGTCAGCCTGAACACTTTTATGTTGACGGACGACATCGAAAAAAAATAAATATATTGTAGCCATTATAAACAGTCACTATAAATTATATTTTAGACGTTCAATAAAATAAAATAATTTGAAGAAATTAGAGAGATTAGGATCTTCAACCAATGTGTGTTGCCAGTGATAACACAAAACAAATAAACGAACATATACAAAAAAACTACATTACATACTACATACATACACATACTATTACTACATTACATATGGAACTGAAACGTGATCCTTGACTACTGGCCTTTTAGAGAAACTCAGAGTCACACATCGGGCAATGGATAGAGCTTTGCTCGGAGTATCTTATAGAATCCGGAACGAGGATATTCGCCAAAGTACCAAAGACACCCATATAGCTTTCAGAGTTTGCAAGCTGAAGTAGCAATGAGCATGCCATATCACTCGAAGAACTGATAACCGGTGGGGAAAGCATCTCAAGTGGAAACCACGAACTAGAAGACGCCGCGTAGGCAGGCCTCCCTCTAAGTGAAATAAAGACAATTTAAAAGTCGCAGGCAAGCGGTGGATGCAAGCGGCACGTTGTCGGTCGGTGAGGCGCTTTAAGGGGGAGCCCTATGTTCAACAGTGGACGTCTTCTGGCTAATGATGATGATGATGAGAGAGATTTGAGAATATGAACAGAAGAGATCTTCAATGGTTTGTCACCATTGTGGACGCGACTTAAGTAGCAAAAATATAAATAAAAAATAAAATGCTATAAAATATTCTGGCGATCGTTAGAGTGTGAAGAATTTGAGATCGTTCTGCGTATAAATACTCTCGAAGGAGCAGTCTCATTACTTTTCTGAGATAATAAACTCGCCCAGTAATAATAAGTTACTTTTTGAGCTCAGCTTTTATTTTGAGACGCATAAAATATTTCATAGTATAATAATTGATGAACATCGCTTAGTGTTAACTAAATATTATGAACGGAGAGGCTAAGCAGTGAGTAGTATTACATGAAAAATGTTTTTAAATCAATCTTGTTTTTTTCTTTATCTGCTTCAGCATTTAAACATCCAACTGCTAAGATATCAGCCTACCCTCGAAGGGTGATTAGGCCATATCCACCACGCTTGCCCAGTGCGGGTTGGCAGATTCACATACGCCATCGAATTTCTTCTCCGGAAATATGCAGTTTTCACGATGTTTTCCTTCACCGAAAAGCCAGTGGTATACCCGTACGTAAGTTCCAAAGATCTCATTGATACGGGCCTGCCTGGGTTCGAACCCGCACGACCCCACGAACGTGAGGCGAGCGTGCTCCCACTGAGCTACCACGGCTTATTCTTTAGAAGTTTTAGACATTATGCCTACTGCTGAGTACATCGTATAGCTTAGCGTTAAAGCCGCCTCTTGTGGCACTGGTTTGTAAATTAACTTTGTGTTTTATTTTCTGGTGGGTTCAATAATGAATTTTCTTTTTATGTACTTATTTTTATACAATAAAATACTTTTCAGCATGTGCATAAAGTTTATGCAATAAAAAGCATAAAATCTCTAGAATTAAATTAAATAAGATTAGATACGTCATGCAGGTTTAAATTATGTTTTTCTATCAAATCGTAGTATTTTTAAATAAAGTTTTTACTTGTATTAGAATAGATGCTAACATTTATAACATTTCATATATTTAAAAAAAAAAATTACATTAACAACATTCGAAAACAGGTTCATAAAGCACTTCGAGGGCGGCTGGTGCAGCGGCGGAAATGGCGGAAAACCTCAAACGGAGGAAATATGAATCGCTCAGCGAGGGATACATATTCCTTCCGTTTGGGGTTGAGACCATGGGACCTTGGGGTCCGGCCGCCCGTTGTTTAGTTAAGGAGCTGTCCAGGCGCCTAGTCGAAATTACAGATGACTAAAGAGCTGGCGCTTACCTCGGTCAAAGGGTGAGCTTGGCAATTCAACGGGGTAATGTCGCCAGCTTTTTGGGCACCTTACCCGCAGACAGCGACCTAAATGCCGTTTTTTATTTGTAGATATTTTAGATTTAATTTATTTAAGTACTTATTTAGTTTAGTATAGTTTATAGTTTTAGTTTATACATTTAAGTTTAGATTATTTTAGTAAAAATGAAAGGTTCATAAAATTTAAGATATATTTTTTTTTATTTTTTAAAACTTAGTTTTTTCAGCACACAATTTTTATGAACTTGTCCGCTCGTATGCGAAATTAATAAAGTGAAACGATTGGAATAACTTTTTATCCTTGGAAATGCGAAACCAGAAAATCACTAGTCAAAACTCAATGAGCAGTACGTTATTTGTAAGGGGTTGTTATCCAACACCTTCCACAACAATATGACCCCATCCAATTAGTGGTAGAGCAACCTTGACGCGTCGCAGTAACTTGATTGCCGTGGTTTATTCATTACGTCGTTATGGCTTTCTCATTTAGACGATGTTATTATGCATGTAAATCAGAAAAGCGACCTAATTTCAGTGTCTTAACCACGTGCTCTGCATATTCATACGGGATAAACGACAACCTTTGCAGTTAATGTGCTGGTATCAAATAATTAAACGCGAGGTAGCTCGCTTGAATAATGAATATGGATTCTTAATTCATTCACGTTGGCTATCATCTGTATCAGCCTTTAAACATCCCACTGCTGATATGTCGGCCCACCCTCGAAGGGTTATTAGGCCATATCCACCACGCTGGCCCAATGCGGGTTGGCGGATTCACATAGATACGCCATCGAATTTATTTTCCGGAAATATGAAGGTTTTTTGAATCCCAATTCCCTCGCTTTATTGATGCATTGTCATAAGACATATGAAGTTTTGACAGATCTGCATTGAGCTATGTACTACGAACTAGATATGATATCGCAGTTTATTGCTAAGTCTTATTTAATTGTGTTAACTTTGCAACACTTCATTCAGTCGCTCGCTAGAAAAAAACTTATTATAAATATTCGTTGGATGTCGCGAAGTACATAATCCAGTTTATTTGTGGAAATAATACTGCAAGCAATGTGATCACAGAGCAGACAGAGTAAGTGTGGTAAAATGGTCACAAAAATTGGAAATTTTAATGAAGTGCAGTCACTTCTAGTACCTAGTACATAATAGCTGAACCCAAACCTTGGGCACTCGTTGAAAAATGGAAATAACTAAACTTCTAGAAAATCTGTAAGCTCCATAATGAGATTTCTTTACTGAGATGAAAAATCAATCTAATTTGGCTACTAAACTAATTTATCTAAAACCATGCTAGTGACATCGTCATGAACATGTTTGTTTGGATTCTACGTCCCAATATAAAACGGTCTATTAATTACTACATTAAATCATGACACAGTAAAAATTACAATACAACAGGAAAGATTGTCAGGAACAGCGAGCTTATTTCTTTGTAGTTATTACATTACTACAGTCCAAGAGTTGTAAGGCACCGACAGTTGCAGGAAATTGCAATATTAAGTTGAATAAAATCAGCACTGTAAAACCAACAATTCAATTGTTATTAAAAACGGAACGGAAATAAATAATTTTGTTTGCGATCATTGTATAAGTAAGCAGTGCCTGAAGACAAGGGTCTTCAACCAATGTGTGTTGACGGTGATGACATATGGAACTGAAACGTGGTCCTTGACTACTGGCCTTTTGGTGAAACTCAGAGTCACACAGCGGGCAATGGAGAGAGCTATGCTCGGAGTTTCTTTGCGCGACAGAATCCGGAACGAGGATATTCGCAGAAGAACTAAAGTCAGCGATTTAGCTTTCAGAGTTTGCAAGCTTAAGTGGCAATGGGCAGGCCACATCGCTCGAAGAACCGCTAACCGATGGGGAAGAAAGGTTCTTGAGTGGCGACCATGAACTGGAAAACGCAGCGTAAGCAGGCCTCCCACTAGGTGGACCGCTGACATTGTAAAAATCGCGGGCAAATGGTGCATGCAAGTAGCGCGTTGTCGGTCGGTGTGGCGCTTTGAGGGCGAGATGTTCAGCAATGGACGTCTTCTGGCTGATGACGATTTATAAGTAACAGACACAGAAATTTTGATGTGGAAATTGTTGAGACCCATTTATCATAAAGGCTTCATCATCTATCACAAAATACAAAATCATCTAATGATTTTGTTTCAGTATTTTACCAATTGATTTTGATTTTACCATTACATGATTTTGTTTCAGATACACAAATATTTCTGTTGTAATTTTTAGTTTCAAAGAAAATAATAGTCTATTCCAACATTAACTCGTTGTTGCAGCGAATAATTATCACGTAATTTTATAAGCTGCAGACAACTCCCTGATTGGTATTCAAAAAACCATCAACGAAGTTATGGCAAAGCGAATGTAAAATCAAACTTTAAAATTTAAGTGGCCTTAGAAGTAGCTGAGACGCTGGGTGGAAAGACCTTGGTAATTGCCGCTTGAAATAGTCAGGATACCTACAGGATATTATTTTTACGAATATGCCTTAATTGAATACGAAGATTTAAAGTTGTTTTTATATGATAAAATAAAGACCAATCTGGAAGTATCGCGTTTCAAATAAATAAAAAAAATTTCATAGATAACGGAGTTCTGAGGTAACGAGGTTTTAAAAATAATAATATTTTAATAGCTCTTAAAAAAAAACTCTCGGTTAAAAATGTCAAAGCACGTATGTAACACAATCGTTTACGATAAAAATTAAATGATTAATGATTTCGTCTCGTGATCAAACTAGACAACAGCTACATAAAGAAACCTGTAGGTCGGTAGCTATATAAAATTTGAAAATGGTGTAGAGTCGGACGGGTGTCGAGATCACAAATTTGTATTCCAAGCTCACAATAAAGTTCATTTAAATATAAATGCGACAAGACCCAGTAAACGTTGTTACTCCTATAAACTCAGTCGTTATTTTTTATGATGAACCCGAAAATAACTTTAAGCATTAACAAGCTTTGGAAACAAAATATAATGACAATGTTGAGATAATAACAAATATCCGCATAAGATTACGACCAAAGCCTTGTAGCTGATATTCCAACAGCGAAGTACTTAAGTAAGTACTAGACTTAGGTAAATTTGGAAGAATGAAACTGTTTATCAACAGTGTTATTTTGTGAATAGTTTCGTTATTATCTTATTGAGGCAAAGGTTTTCATTCTGTTGCTATACGTGCATGGTAGCCTAGAAGAGATCGCTAAAGCAATAAAGCCAATTATCAGAGAAGCCTAGTCCATTTTACTACTGACTATCTGTTTGTCTATATTTTGTGATATTTAATAACGAGATATATTTCTATCTATCTGTTATGTGCTTACTATAAAAGTATTTGTGTGATGTAACCTGAAATTATTGTTACTGATAATCAGATCCATTGTCATACGCAGAAATAGTAATTTTACTTCATTGTTATGTACTAGTTTTTATTATGTATTATTATACATTAATACTACTATTATTTGTTTATTCTCACAAAAAATCCTACTATGGAATTGATACCGATTATTATTAGACAAAAGAGAACACATTCTACAGATTGTGCAGGTTGTGCATGTTGTATTTTCTATTTATTTTAAGGTTTGAAGCTAGGCTAGGCTAGGCCAGAGGCTAGACATTTGACCACAAATTCATCTGATAATTCATATATCTCGTTCGCACTCTTTCAACACTTTTTAATGTGAATGTCAACGCTACGGGTATAGTTTATGACACGGTTTTCACCTAGTGCAGGTTCGACAAGCACCTTTTGAAGAAATATTTTTTTTGTAACATTATAAAATTATAGTAGGTAATATTTTAGCAAATTAACCTGGCAAGTACCTATGTAAACTAAATATAATACATACAAAATAAAACTACTTAACCTTCTACATGGTTTACCCAGAGACCATTGAAGGTCTAAAGAAAATCCACAGTTAGCAGGTTACCCAGCATGCTGGCAACATTACCGCGCTGAATGGCAATGCTTATGCGTTGCGCCAGATATGCGTAAGCATTTTGGTTACGCGTAGCATCAATCAGGCGCTCTATAGATTTTTGAAAATGAGACGTGCCCACTTTCCCATTGTCTCTACGAATCAAATAAGTAACCATTATCAAGTTAGTAAATTTAGTAAAGCGACATCAATACTTATAGTATTTGCTATATTTGGAAGGAGCTTGAGCCGTCCGGCTCTCAAGTTAAAATCATCAGACGTCAGTTGTTGGTTTATATATTTATTGTTCCTAATTGTTCTAAAAATAAAATGTATACCAACGTAGTTCTAGAATACATTCAATTGAATTCATTTATTCTCAAATATGGGCACACACTAGTGTTAATTCCACCGTGTACTCACTAAACGCAATTAAGCTATCGCTGTCTTTTACTAAATAGAAACACAAGATAGAGATAGCAAGAATTATAGTGCTGTTAAATTAGTTAGATCTTAGTTTTCCATGCAAACTTAGACTAGAATGTAGCCGGTGCTGATTTAAAACAAGTTTTAAGTGTCGCTAGTGTACGTTTTTCTTCGCAGCTATAATCGGTAAACTCGTTTGACAGAACTAAAATGCATGCTATCTATTTCTTGTGTTTATATTAGTAAAAGACAGCAATAAGCCTAAATTTGGTTTGGCGGGAATCGACATCAATGTACAATAATGAATGTCAAGTAAATAATATTAAGTACAAAATGTATGTTATTAATAATACAATAACAGCAAATTAAAAAATAATCATAAATATCAGCTTATTAAAACAATATAAAATGTAACATTTAAGAAAGATACGAAGACAAAAAAAAAGTAGATACAATAATAATTTAAATGTTCAAAACACAACGTAACTCGATTTTGTGACCCATAAACTTTATCGTTCCATCAATTTTAAAGTTATACCAATGAAGTAATAGCACTGCATCAAAACAAGGAACTGCAATACATTAAGTAAGGCGTAAGAGCCGTATAAATCTTGGCTAGTTTAAAACTTCGCGCAGTCTTCGTTACGTCAATTTTCATACAATATTCATGCATGCAGCTTTTATCGCTTTAAAATAGTGGACACTGTTTTGCATACTGTTGGTGGCTGGATTTACTGCAATAATGGTGCTTTTGTTAAAAGTATTTTTTAAATACCCACGTGTCGATAGGATTTTCAGTTGTTCCCTCTAGTTTCGTCACAAAAACTTTTGTTCAAAATTGTGAGAAAAGAAGTAAGCTCCTTATTTTAAATACAAATTAGCAGTATTTAAGGTAGGTAGTTATTTCATTGACAGTATGTAAAACTGCGACCAGAACCACAACCAGTACGGGCAGCAACGTCCTCATAGTAAATGGAGAGCGTTCCGCGATCCCCAAGAATCCTACCAAGCGAGGGGGTTATAACAATCTTTCATAAGGCATGGCTTTTGTTTAGTTAGTGGACGTCTTCGCGTTTATTTTTGCTAAATCTTCTTAAGAGGCATAAATTAAGTTTTATTTATATTCGAAGAAACTTCGAATCACTGGCGTTATTTTTATACCTACTATTAGAAGTAGCCACTTTGATGCACATTTTATAACCTAAATAACTTAACTTTCTTCTGCCGAATTAATACATGAATAATGGCAGTTCTCCAAATTAATTAAGGTTTGTTCCCAATGGTGCAAAGCTATTGTTCATGTCTGAGATAAAATATTGTCTAAATTAAACCTTCTATCCCATGTCATAAACATTTCTCTTATTAATTGTTACATGATTCAGCCTTTATTGCTCTTCATTTAGA
Source organism: Apocheima hispidaria (assembly GCA_947579745.1). NCBI lineage: Eukaryota > Metazoa > Arthropoda > Insecta > Lepidoptera > Geometridae > Apocheima > Apocheima hispidaria. The sequence continues at coordinate 7,393,041 of OX388162.1, forward strand.
GTTGAAACTTATTAAAAACTTACGAAGTAACATAATTATTGTATTAACTTCGATGCTAAAGTATTAGTATTAATGACATAATTATATTCATTAATACTAATACTTTAGCATCGAAGTAAATATATAAGTATATAATATATAAGTATATGTGTATAGTATATATAAGTTTTTGAATTAATCTTGAACAAATACTAGATATTTAAGTTAAGGATTGGACACAAAACTGCAAATATCATATTCATCAGTAGATGATAGAATTTTTTTTCTTCTAAATATCACTACACATTTAGATTATATATTTAGGCAATATGTGTGCAACTGTTTCCGTCTTCTTTCTTGTCAAAAGTCGTAAATGAAAGACGTCTATTTTGGTCGTTCTGCCCATAGAATAACCTCTGAATCTAGTTTTCCTTGCTAGCTTTAAGTGCTATCTACGTTCATAATTATGTTTTTACCACAACTTTTCGGTAACAGAAAATACGTTAAAAAAAATTCGAAGTTTGATCACATTGAAAAAATTTGCTGTGCAAAGCAACCTTACGGGCCAAAAAAATGTCAGACATTTTTTTTAAATTGTTTTTTTTTTTTGTCCAAACATTAGTAATGCAAGTGATGGACAATTAAGCTACTGACTGCGCATCGTGAATAACGGCCTCTATATTGAGTAATGAGTATCTCAATTTGTATTTAAAAACTAGAATTTACACTAGAACTAGATTATCTTGCATTCTGCAAATATCTACGTACTAAATAGTACCGACACGTAAAACCTTTCCAATTGAGCTAGTGCCTTACTGTAGCTTAGTATAAATTTGTCTTTGTTACTTACATCACAATATTGAGTTTATGGCGTCAGGAGAATAGATTTAGAAACGTTTTAATGTGAATTAAAAACGCATTCATTCATTATTTCATTAATTCGTTGTGTGTCATAGAATATTATAATCCTTATGTTATGTTCTTGGTGTTTAAATTAAACTCAATGGTCAAAATTAAATTGAGTGAACCTCTGTACTGATTGATTACTAAGTTTTTACATTAATTTTAAAATGAATTGTTTGCAAAATTTCACAAATTTGAACTCCGACGATAAGTTCGTCATTAAAATTCGAAGCCACGAAATATGCTGAGCTTATCTAAGTTTTACACAGCCTTTTTCATTTCCGCACCTATTTTCCGTCTGGATAGGTGAGCCTTTAAGGAAGGAAATTAACCGCTAATCTCTAGGGCCACGCTTTTGCTAAAGCTTGTTTTAAATCGTTTTTTCTACACCATAGATTCAACCAATTACCAGAGAGAAGAGAGAGGCTATTTGTCACAGGATAAAAACTGGGCGCAAGCCTACCGACCCGTCAGTCCGTCTGTCCGTAGACCTACATCAAAAACCCGGTGACTGACACATCGTATTTATAATGCTGTCTGTTGCAACATGAAATGAAAAGAAAACCCTGGGCTGTGTGCTGTACGTAGCCTAAGCAATTAGGAAACGATATTTTATCATACTTAGTGTACGCCCACTTTGGTACAAGGCTGACCTTTTCAGAGGAATTTTTGGCTTCAACGTCAATGTCGGAGTCTGTGGATAGGCACCTACCAGAATATTATGACAATGTGTACTGTACACTTTGCTTTAGTATTGTGGTCGAGCAGACGGCTGTGTGTCCTAAGAAAGCTAAGTGACCGTGCAAGTGAGGGGCACAAAGATCTAAGTGAATACAATGCAAGCACACTAAGTTTACTTAAATTTTTCTTGCCGATTACTGTAGAAAAAGATCAATATATCGAGTCATTATAATTGGCTGTAGCTCCTTACATTTACTCATATTTGCATGTTTTTTAAATTACGCTGCAGTAAATAGGCAATAAAAACGCACATTAACATAACTAATCGTTATCACCTCACTTGTAAGTTGCAATAATAGACCGAGCGAAGCGAAGGTCTCGGAGTTTACTGGGACAAATCGGCATTTGTATGTATGTTTGCATATTTGTATGTTTGTGTGTATATTTGTCCGATGATAACTTGCGAACCGTTGATCCGATCTTCATGAAATTTTGTGGGCAAGTAGTTCATTTCAATGCAATTTTTAAGTTCGAATATGAGCTGAATCGGTCTAGGGGTTGTGAAGATGTAGGGATCGCGAGGTCTCAGTTCGCCGCGAACTACTAGTTATTTTATATTTCGCGAGTTACGGATACGGACAAATATTTTTGACCTAATAATATTAAAATCATGTTAATTATGGTCATATTAACACTGCGGAAATTTGTACGTTGTTTACACGATATTATCCGAAGCGAGGACATTCGCCGAAAAACATGAGTCACTAACACAGCTACCAGGGTTTCTAAGTTGAAGTGGTCACGGCATGCCACATCGCTCGAAGGACCGATAAGCGATGGGAAGGAAAAGTTCATGAGTAGCGATCACAAACCGGAAAACACCGTAGGTAGGCCTCCCACTATGTGGACCGACGACATTGCGAAAGTTGCGGGTAACCGGTGGGTGCGAATGGCAGATTGTCATTAATGTGGTTTTCCAAAGCCCATTTACCCGTCTGCTCAAGATTTATTTGGGACGTATGTAAGTACTTATGTTTCTATGTTCCTATTACCTCCTGTACCTAAGCGGCTTGATAGACTTTGACGAGTGAGGTGTCTTATGATTCTTCTTTATGTCAGTGCCATAGGTTACATTTTGAAGTAAAGTTTTTTTTTATTTTTCTTTCGATAATAATACTTGTGTGTCTACATACAGCACCGGATTTTATGGAAATAACACACTCATGTAATTATTCCAAAATATTAAAACAAAATGCCATTATGCAATTTTTATTGCGCTGATAGATAAGTTTACATTACAAGACAAAATTACTAGGTAAAAGGGTAATAAATTATGCTAATTAAAAAGCCCGTATACCAAAATGATCAGGTCATTAATAATGAAAACCGATTAAAATGGGTCATTTTAAATCGATCATGTCATCGTACCTAGCACTATGCAGGATTGTTTAGGGCCAGGCTCCACCAAAGCGGAGACGAGACGATAAGAGAGGCGATGTGTTAAACACAACCAATAGGCTTGTGATATTTACGCATATCGTCTCCGCTCAGCTCAGAGAGGAGAAAGGATGTCTCATGTTTGCTTAAATATAAAATTCAAAATACATTTATTTCGACCATAATACAAGTAGTTCGTGCCAAACTGAGACCTCGCGACCTCTATATCTTCAAAACCTCTGGACCGATTCAGCTCATATCGAACTTAAAAATTGTATTGAAATGAACTACTTACCTACAAAATTTCATGAAGATCGGATCAACGGTTCGCAAGTTATCATCGGAAAAATATACACAGAAACATACAAACATACATACAATAGCATACATACTATGTGACTTTCGCTTCGCTCGGTCAAAGATCATAGTACATACTAAAGTTAGAATAAAATAAATTTTTCAATAAATCAAATAAATCAGAGGAGATATGAGCGGTGTGCGGCGAGCGGCTCCGCTTCAGTGACGTTTGGGCCTAGACACAGACTCCACCGAAGCGTCGCAGTCCACCGTACTGGCTAGAATCGAGCGATATGTGTAATGACTAGAGCGAAGCTGAGCTGCGTGCAGCGCTGTACTAGCAAGAGTTGAGTGCGCGGGCGCGGTGGGTGGTTTGTGCGACGCGGGGGATCTAGCTGAACCGCTCGTCAATCACATCTCTTCTCGTCTCCGCTGCTCGCTGTTGCCAGCTTGCGAGGCACAGCTCACGTCTCTGTTATGTTAACGCTATCCAAATATGAAACATCTCGTCTCCACCGCAGCTGAGCAGAGACGAGATTCGTAAATAACGCAATCCTGTTAGTTGTTTCTAACACATGTCCTCTCTTTTTGTCTCGTCTCAGCTTTGGTGGAGTCTGACCCTTAGACAGTATTATAACGGTTTTCGAATAAATTGTGGAAGCAATTAATTACTAGGTATATTGGATGACCTTTTTGCTTGTAGTTCAGGGCTGTGTAAACAGATTTTTAATTAAAATCTATAGCCATAATTCATTATGTTATTAAAATATTATATGTATTGGTGATGATATCAGATTGAATAGCCAAGCGAAGCGAAGTCATCAGAGTCTACGAGAACATTTCGGTATATGTATGTATGTTTGTCATTATATATAACTTGCGAACCATCGATCCAATCTTCATGAAATTTTGTAGGAGCAGTACATTGCAATAAAAAAAAAATGTGAGAGCATAATCGGTCAAGGGATTGTGAAGCTTAAAGACTTCGCGTGGTTGAGTTCGGTGCAAACTGTTAGTACTAAAAACGTGAGCAAAAAAATAAAAAATAAACCTTCAACCCTGCTTAGCCTAATTATCGCAAAAAATACGGAGACGAATTATTTATGAGCATTATCGCAGAATGCATTGATCACGACAGAATACACGAGGAATCGTGAATACTTTCGGGGTTTCAAAAATTTTAACTAAATATATCTCAAATATATTGTTGTCAGTCCAATATGTTTAGCTTTCAATAGGTGAGGGTTCAATAGGGTTCATCAATTCATAAGCAAATAGGATTAATACTTAATTATATTCTTAGATGTAGTAAACAATCCTCGTCACGAAAAAGAAACCAAGAAATATGTAAAAAAAAGATCAACGGGCCTTTGTTTGTATTGGTAAGTTTTTTTTTTTTGTTTATGGTACACAGTGACGACACAAGCAAGTCGCTAAACTGATGTAAGCGTCAGGCTTGCCCATAACAATTCAGCGCAACCCAGAATTATGAACTTCAACAGTTCATAACCATGCGCGGTAATGCATTGCGCTCGTCCCCTTAAGATATTAGATGTTAGATCTCTGTATGCCCAGTAATTACGCTGGAAATATTGCCCTTCAATCCAGTAATGTTTGCACACTACTGCTCGGCGGTTGAATAACTGGAAAAGTCACCAGGCGGACTCAGGCAGTTCGTTTATTTTGAGCAATCTTTCTTTGTTGAATTTTTTAAATGCTGTTTCGATATCCAGTAACGTAGAAGGATTGATGACGGGCAAGGCGAGGAAACCCACAGCTTTATTCCTCGGCTGGAACCCAATGATTAGATCGTTATTGGTAAGGCGGAAAGCAATAAATGTGATGTATGTGCGAAGCCATCGAACAAGGGCGAATGTTAATGGATGCAAATATAGAGACAATGTTTCATTCGGAACTGAAGGAAAGCTTAATACAGAATGATAGATACATTTTCTCAGACCGTAGCAAAATAACGATGGAATTAGTATAAGTATTAACTCCCCGTGTCCCCCGACTATGACCATCTCGTTCGCACTTTTTCAACATTTTTATTAAACATTACTATTAAGTACTCACATGATACTTACAAATCTAATCTAATAATAATGTACTATTAATGTCTAATAGTAATGAAGTAAACAACCGCGAAAGTCTAAAACAATATTTTTAATATACAAATTACAGAGAAGAAACAAAAACAACACAACAAGGAGAGATTAAACAACACTGAGCATTTAATATCTTTAGAATACAATTGCCAATGTTGTAGAGCAAATTTCATCATCATCATCATTATCAGCCAGAAGACGTCCACTGTTGAACATAGGCCTTCCTCTTAGAGCACGTCCTGTTGCGACATTCTTTTAACTAAAGCCTTCCTTGGTTTCGAGATTATTGTGTCCTAACTAAAAAATACAATTTTCCGTTTGTTACGAGTTGTGACTTTCTAGAAGTAGGTAGCTGTAAGCTTTGAGTAAAAGTCTTTAATAACTCTAAAAATCGATCATGCTTCTCTTAATACAAAAATCTTACAATATACAAAAAAAGATGTCTAAGACATTCAGCCATGCACGTTCAATATATAAAAACGCAAAAATACCGTTTGTATTTACTCACCTTACCCACAAAAATTAAGTATTCACCGAAATATTTTTCAATTATATCGGAAGGAAGGTCTTTGTACTGATGGAAAAAAAATACATTTTAATCCCAGCCTTTCAATGTCCATTGATCCTGAGTTGAATATTCAACGTGAACAGACCAATATTTTTTACACTCCAGTGCGCATCCACCTTTCTTTTTCGTGACTGAACTTGCAAGTTCTTCAAGTACACTCGAATATTATCTTTGAAACTCACGTAAACATCGAAACAGACACTGAGAGTCTGTTTCATTTCAAATAATGCCACTAAAAACTTATTGATGATTGTGTGGAACGCCTCTTCGCTTCAATTTTCTGAGTACGCGTCTAGACATTGAAGTGACATTATTATTGTATAGATTTTAAGTTTTCTGATGACTTTGAGCAAGTGATAAGGTTGGTGGTTTAGCATTTTCTTATTTTATGAAATGTAACAATAAATAATGAATAACCTAATTAGTTTGAAATATTATAATTCAAAATTCAGCTTACCTAGTGGTAACATGGTGTATATTATTGTTAGCACCACATTTATTATAATAGAAATTATATCCCGAAAGAAAAAACTCAAACAGTGATGACGCTTTTAAAATTTCTAATTCTTTGACTCATATCTAGTCAGTAAAAGTTCCGTAAATTATATCTGCAAAGCGATCGTAAACAAAACTGGCATCCCAATTTCCATTATTAAACGAACTAACTTTAGTGTCACTTATATGAAAATAATAATGCAATAATGGCAATAATTCGTATTAAAGACATTTCATAAATTAATTTTATGTATGGTGTATCCCAGAATAAACTTAATTTAACTTTGAGTTAACGGTCAGAATTACCTAAGAAATTGCAACTTGATTCAAACAACACAAACAGTAGCAAAACAAATACAATATTATAATCTTTGACCTACAGGGACTATCCCTTATCTTAGTAAAGATAAGAAAACAAAGAACAAAACTCTCATTACGCTTCCGTTACTACCCCGAGTAAACGGAACTCAACAACCGCCAGAAGATACGTGAATATCACATTTTAGAGGGTGATTCAAATTTAATAAGCCCCTCTAAGCGGCGACTTGCATTATCAAGTCTCATTGCGCCGTTACTCCGGCTTTCATTGTCCCGGCGATTCTCTCAAAAGAATGCTTATTTGAGAAAATGTAGATGGAAAATATTCTCGAAATTTCAGAAGTCATTGTCCTTTTGTTTTCAAACCAGCCAATGAAAAGTTTACTTCTTAATTTATAAAATAAATGTAGATATTGTAATAAAATGTGTTTTATGAACACTAATAAAGTTATTACAAATAATATGGACCCTTGACTGGTCGACTGGGTCGGGTGCCAGTAGCTCAGTTAAATCATGCCAAAATAAACTATATATATACAGATATTAATCTTAAATAGAATATTGAATAAGTAAAGTAAGTACGACCAGGGGAAAGGAAAGGCAACAGGAAAGGTTCCTGCAAACTTATGCATCAAACTCCATGAGAAAAGTCTTGCTATAGAAAAAATTCACTGCCAAGAAACGCAACTATGAAAAAAAATATTAGACATGAATCTCGTTACCGATTGAAGTGATGTTGCAATGTTATCCGAGCTACGACCTTTACATAAACTCAGCATAAAGTTTTTGGGTTCAATGTCCAATGTTTTAGCGGAGTCACTGACACATTGTTTTGCATTTTGTGAAATATGCTACAGCATCAATCTTTGTGCTTTCTCACTCGCTCAAATTGATGAGGGGTGACAGAGTGAAGCTTTACTTACTCTGATCTGTCTTCTACATTAGACATGCGTTTCTATTTACAAGAACATAGTTACAACTCGTGATAAAAGAATAATTGTTGTGCCTTGAAGGAGTATATAGGTGAGTCGTGTAGTGTAAAAATAGGGTTGGGGGTTGGATAAAAATATATTAGCTTATTAATTTCAACTTTTATTTGATGATAAAGAACAAGCAACGTATGAATTACTTGCCCAGTGGTCCGAAGAGTACTAACAATATGATTAACTATAGTGTCTACAACGAAAGTAGATAAGAGTGCGGATAGCTGCACTACGTTTGTCTCACTTTAACACTATTAAAGAGATAGTATATAAATTTCTTGCTTTATAAGCAACGGCATACTGTAGTAGTTTGAAGTAATTTATCAAAAAAGACGTTGACATTGACGTTGAAGGCGTATCATTGGGGACATTATGTCACCAAAGGTTTCAGAGACCGAAATATTCGTAAAATAATGCTATTTTCTGTCTCTCGTAAGTTAATAAATTAATTTAATTTATTATAGTATTACAAAAACAACCTTGAACCACTTGCTGGTTGCTACTTAGATAAATGGGGAAGAAGTTACTTATTACACTGTATTTACTACCCCAAATCATGTCTGTCATGTTTATACGCCATTAAATCTTGGGCGGCGAATTTTATATCCCCATCATTGGCTTCCTTTTATCATGGTTATGGGGAATATTATGCATGAATTTACACGTATCATGGCCCTTCATCCGACATATGAATATATTTGAATAAATTCGCGTAGGCTGGTACAGAAACTGAAGCTAAGCTTACGAGACGGGTGTTATGGAAACTCTTAAGATTACGGGGGAAAATATCAATTGAAAGGTGACATATCGATTAAGCTTACTTTTATTCGATCATGCATATATTTATAATAATTTAAGTATATTTGACATTTGTTTTGCATGCTTTAATTTTAATTCTCATTAGCGTAATACGTGTTCGGTGCTAATTGATGTAAATAAATAAATAAATAAATTAATGCATATATGGATGGTAGGTAAATCTGTACATATAATATTTGTAATTATGTATTTATATTTACAGGGCTACTTTTAATGAACCAAAAACCTCATGCCGGCAGTTTTTCTTCATCATACTACCTACTTTTAACGTCTTTTTTTTTTCTGCAAACAAAAACATTTTTAGTTTTGTAAATCACAATAACATAACGCAGTTTCAAATCGAAGTGCCGATATTTGCACCAAAAAAAAAAGTGTCCATAAACGTATATATTTTTTTAAACTGTAGCAAAAACTTTCTTTTAAAATTATTTCGGGCAACATGTGATAATGACTTTTAGAGATAAGCGGATAAAACTGATAAAGACTTCAAATATCCACGTGCCTATGGAACCGTAGTTGGCATGGCCCGACATGCTCTAAGCAAGTTATTTTCTATTGTGTGAAATTCTAAGCTCTTACGGAAGAAAGTGATGCAATTCTTTTGTAAGGAGAAAACGTAACATTATGAAGCAATTTCGCACAATTGTTCTTTAACGGGCAGCAAAATGATATTACTCTCACACCCATTAAATAGCGACAATTGCAAGATTAATTTACTTTGGCGACGGTCGTCGAATGGTTTTAGCGCATCTATTGTGCTTTTAGCCTACTTAAGTAACAATGGATAGTGAAAATTAGGGAAGGTTTTGTTACGAAAACTATATCGTCCATGTGCGCAAATGAAGAAGAAAGAGTTTGGGATTAATATGCAACGTTTTCAGGGAAATTATTGGACATTAAGATTACATTTAATATACATCTCAGGTCGACGAGAGCAGCGCATTTCCTCCCATGGGTTTTGACCTGTTGAAGTACCAAATTTTGTGTGCCACTGAACTGTTATGAGGTTACGTGACACTTACCATCAGGCGAGCGATTTGCTGGTCTCATCACTTAGTAGTATTAAAAAAAGAAGGGAACTCTTAAGTAACCTCGCCGGAAGAGAACCGTCTAAATAATAGAAGCTTGTTTATACCTTCCAAGTTTTTAAATCTTTCATAATTCTTAAATGAATGAGCTCCTGAAATAATTTAGCATTAATAGCGCCGTGTGTATACGTAAATTGTGTTGTAGCAAACTTTTTTCTGCAATATAATTTAACTTTATAGACAAGTGGCTGGTGTATTGCTACACGCACGAGTTCGTTTGTTTAGAAATCCAAATACAGAGGCGGGCTTCATGCATATGTAAAAAAATCAACGGATGCAGGTATTTTGTAAACAATGCGGAAAAGGTAGCGCTGGCCCAATTTGGGTCTTTTTTGGGCTTTGGTGGATGTTTAAAATATATTTTTTTCTTTTCCAGAAACTATTTATTGGGTAAAGTGGTGGTGAAGGTAATCGCATGACACCACGCTTGCGCGCATGGTGCTAATTAGTTAGCACTAGTGAGGTGGCACTTGATCATCATCGCCACCAGACTTCTTCAATAAGACCTCAGCTTAAATATCTTCAACAATTGTCCACTTTAGTCCACTGGTAGACGAGGGCCTTTCCCAAGGTACGCCAATCAGTGTAATTTTCAGCTTTTTGCTTGCAGGTATTGGTAACTACTACCTTCATATAATATAATAACTCCATCGATTCAGCGTGTCCTACAATACATTTACATTACATTATCAGCCAGAAGACGTCCACTGCTGAACATAGGCCTCCCTCTTAGACCGCCTCACCGACCGACAATGTGCCACTTGCATCCACCGGTTGCGACTTTAACAATGTCGTCGGTCCACCTAGTGGGAGGCTTGCCTACGCTTCGTCTTACGGTAACAATACTTTTACTACTATTAAAAAAAACTCCATGAACTGGACCGGGTATGACCTGAAACTGCGACCAGAACCACCGGAGGACAGGCAGCAGCGTCCTCTTAGCAAACGGTAAACATTCTGCGATATCCAAGTCACCTGCCAAGCGTGGGGACTATGGCAACCACCCCTCCAATAGGGAGGAGGCTTCGTCCAGCAGCAGACGTCTAAGGGCTGATAAGAAGAAAAAAAACCACTACAACTTTAACACTAGTTTTTGCTGACTTCGATTTTCGAGTGCTCGTTCTACTTGACTTCATTCGCATAATATATTTTTATCGCAAAAAAAAGTTATGGCAGAGGACTCTAGAGGGGAACTAACGACCCATTTTCGGATAACACAAGTGGAAGTACTCGGTAACTTTTGTGTCTATTTATAGATGGAGGACGCTACTTAAGCTTAAAAGAGCTTAAGAGCATCGATAAGGTTAAGTAGGTAAGGGAGAATCTCACAACTTTACAATTTTATATCCAACCAGTAAGGGAGAGAATCGAGAGGCAGGATTTTAATGATACTCCTCCTTTTCGGAACAAGTAGTGCGTTAAAATACTTTTTAAATCAGATTAAGTACATCAGATAAGATAAGCCGTGGAGTGTAATCCTTGTGTAGCTTTTTAAGGTTACAGGTAACCAACTAAGGATTAAGTTTAACATCTTTTGGATATATTTTTTAACTAGCTGCTCCCCGTGGTTTCACCCGCTATTCTGCAGAAACCGAATATTTTTCCGAGATAAAAGGTAGCCTATGTGTTAATCCAGGGTGTAAACTACATCCTTACCAATTTTCATTCAATTCCGTACAGCCATTACAGAGTTGAACGGGAACAAACACACTTACATACTTACTTAGATACTTAAATACTTACATATTTACATACATACTTACATACTTACATATTTACATACTTACATACTTGCATACTTACATACTTACATACTTACATACTTACATACTTACGTACTTACATACTTACATACTTTCATACAAACTTTCGCATTTATGCTATTAATGTGATACCTAATATTAAAAATCGTAACGACAGACTATGACAGACGTAGACAGACAGACGGACATAACTAACTTGGTACTACGGAACCCTAAAAGTTTTTTGAATTAAAAAAAAGCGAATGTTTCTGATTCTAAAAAAGATGTTTATTTTGCCTAGGTACTAATATTTTATCTTTTTATTCAAAAGCTAAAGCTACTCCCACTAATTAGGACTGTTTTTGTCATTATCTAACGAGGACAGTCGTATTGCAGAGGTCATAATTAAAATGAGTCTAGTTAATTCACACCGTAGCGCTTATAGTGATTAAAAAGCTACGAAAAATGTTGCTATTCACTGTAACCACTAAATAAAAAATCACAAAATGTATGCAAAATGCAGTGTGTTATCACAAGAAAGAACTCATCCTTGTAACTTATGGTTATGGTATGGTAGGATGATGTGATAAAATAGCCTTTATTAACTACTAGCTTTCACCAGTGGCTACGCCCGTCCAAAACCGTTTTTCGAAAAAAGATTAGCCTATGTCCGTCCTAATTTCCATTAAAATCAGTGCAACCGTTTACTCGTGAAAAGAAAGGCAGACAAACTGTTACACTGTGACAAATTAACTGAAGTTAATTATAATAATAATAATAATAATCCTTTATTTCCATAAAAAAAACACACTCAGAAAAATAGATATTAATAGATAGGAACATTCGTTAACAAAATAAAGAGGTAAGGTTGTTGCGGTGGGCCCCAAACTAGGCTAGGCCTGTATCTTGGGCACCCGAGGATTTTGGAACGAGATTAATTTTTAAACATTTTTGCGCTTTGACGTCGTACACACTAACAGAACACAATACATGTTTGTAAATACATAGAATGTAATGATGTTGTAATTTAAAAGATGAATAGAAAATAATTGGAAGTGCGTGTACGAAATTAGAATACTTAAGCGTTTAATTTTAGAGTGTGATAATACATACTAAGTAATGGTATATTTAAAATGCATGCAAATTTTGATTATAATTTAAAATAAAATTCAATTTAGTTTACTAAAATTAGAATAAACATCACAATATTCATTCAATTCAATTCGATCAATATTCAAGAAATCAATAATAATAAAATTAAAATTAAAATGAAAACATCAAACAATAAAAAAATAAATAAATATCCCAAAATTGAATTTTACACTAATGGTTTGATGAAATTAAACTGAAACTGAAATAAGAAAACGGGTGCTTTGGCATGTAAGGGACGAGATGATGTGTGTAGCGGACTGTGTATGTGGATGTGGGAGGTGTTCCCTCTGCGATACACAAGGCCTCGTAAGAGTCAGGGTTCGCAGAGGCGACGAGTGTTTGTATGTGTGTGTGTGTGTGTGTGTGTGTGTGTGTGTGTGTGTATGTGTGCGTGCGTGCGTGTGCGTGTATGTGTGTTGTGTGTGAGGGAGAGTGTGCTTTGTGTTATTTGGCAGAGGATCATAAGACAGGAATCAAATTTAATCACGTGGGCCAGGACAAGGCTCGAAGACTTCATTGCGCATCATCTCCGAATACATCACAAGTCTTTCCGTTTGCTTACCGGATAACAAGATGAGCCATTTTATTATCTTGTTTTTTGATGCAGCAAAGGTGCTTTGCTGGATGTCAATAAGTCGGCAAACTGAGTTGTAAGTGAAGACGTGCACATGCTTTGGCAGTCGGGCAGCAAACGTGGTGTTCACTCTGGGGATAAGCACATCCCGACGGCGATTTTTTCGGCCCTGTTTGATGTTCCTTGACAAGTGGTGACTTTTCGCTACAGCCCGCAGGATAAAAAGCTGCCGAACTCTCAGAACCTCGGCCTCCTCATACAGTTTGTCCGTGGAGTACCGACGAGGTTTGCCCAGCATAGTCTTTAGAACAGCCCTTTGTGCGCGTTCCACTTCATCCATATGTGTCTTAGCTGCCCCTCCCCAAACACCAATACAGTATTTTAGGAGCGACTGACACAAACACTTGTAGACCGTTAATTTAACCTCTGCTGTAGCAGATGCTCCTAAAGTCTTCATAATGTAGAGTAGCTTGCGGACTTTCTTTGAGATGTACGTAATGTGTGTAGAGAAGGTTAAGTTTTCGTCAACCATAACCCCCAAATACTTGGTTGATTTTACTCTACCAATTGAGTTGCACGAACACATTGCCGGGTATGTACTAAAGCCCGAGGAAACAACGCAGTTGTTGTGTAGTTGCAACTTCGATAGTACAGTGCCTGTGGCTTCCGTAATGTGGAAAGCCACAAAGTTCGACTTTTTGACATTGAGAGTTAGGAGGTTTATATCGAGCCATCGGGACAACACTGCCATTCCGTTTTCAGCTTCCTTTATTACAGAAGTCCAGTCCTCCCCATGGAAAATCGCAACGGTGTCGTCTGCGTAACAGATGAGTTCACAGTTTGGTATATTGAGCCTAAAAACATCATCCATGTAAATCAAAAACAGAGTAGGAGCTAGGATGCTACCTTGAGGGACGCCGAATTCAATGTGAGTCTCTCCACTTGTGTGATCTGCTATTTTTGTGCGTTGTTGTCTGTTCGATAGGTAACTTCTGAACCAGCCAAGAGAACTTCCTCTGATGCCAAAGCCTTTAAGCTTTTTTAGGAGAATGAACGGAGATACAGAATCAAAAGCCTTGGCAAGGTCGAGAAAGACCCCTATACATCTCAGCCTATTGTCCAAATAGGACGACACTGTTTCAGTAAGCAGTTGGACTGCCTCTTCTGTAGACTTGCCCTTTCTAAATCCAAATTGGCGTTCGTTGAGCAGATTGTACTTTTCAAGAAAGTCTACTAACCTCTTATTTACTAGCTTTTCTAGGATTTTTGATACAATACTCAGAAGTGATATTGGTCTATAGTTATCTATATTTATTGTCTTAAAATTGTGAAAAATTGCTTTAATTTGGAACGTTAAAGTATGCACACTACTGCTTGAAGGTTGAATATGTGTTATTTCCCCACTTCAAAATAAAGTAGTTATTGGCACTGTTCCTAGTAAGTTAAAGGATTACTGAGTTACACAGGGGTGTATTCCTACTGAAGTGCTTGGATACGTGGTCACTGTCTAGAGGGCAATTTTATACCTTCCTAAATTGGGAAATAATGCTTAGAATTCGGAATTCATTTTAAAGAAGCATACTGTGTACGCTGCCAACAGGCAGTAAAGTAACAAAGACGGACTACTATACAAACTTTATGCTTTTATTAACCCTTACAAGATGAATTTTCAAATATTTTTTCTTAGAGCTCACCAACCTTATTAAAATGAAGTCTTGGCAATATTTCATTCTTCTAGACACACCGGTATAGAAAAGCTTTTTTTGTCAGTCAGTGTTAAAGTTATGAAGTAGATAAAAACTTACTTAAATTAGCAAACCTTTACATAAAAAGTGTGAACAGCAAAAATTGTGGCAAATGTTAAGTTTCGGTTTCAAAACTACTAAACTCATGGCGCAAATTTTCCTTTTCGTTTCTCTTAGTCTCTGTCTTTTCTACACTATAAAATCCTGTTACTAACTACGTCACGTATGGGCAATATCCGGCCCGCAGGCCGGATGCAGTTCGCCGCGGCATTACTTTCGGCCCGCGGAACACTTATCAGTCGTACTAAAATGTCTACAAGAATTACAACACTTTAGTTAAATGCACTGGCCGTGCAGAGCCGAAAATTTAAAACAAAATCGCGTACGGCACAACTTGTTTAGAGAACTTAACATAAAAAACAATTTGTGGTAACTATCTCGTGAATACTAATTTAATGTTTACTTTATTAGTATACTAGCTGCAGCCCGCGGTTTCATCCGCTGTTCTACAGGAATGGTTAAATTTTTCAGGATAAAAAGTAGTAGCCCATGTGTTATTTCAGAAAATAAGCTACCTCCATACCAAATGTCATCCGAATCCGTTCAGCCGTTACAGAGTTGAACGGGAACAAACACACTTAAATATTTACACACTTACACACAAACTTTCGCATTTATAATATTAGTGTGATTCATATTATAAGGACAATTTATATGAAACACGGTCTATTACTCAGTTCACAAAGATATTCAACGCCATCTTTTCCAATACACAAACACATCTCAACTTCTTGCGGCCCGCAACTTCATGTTCATTCCGAAAATTGACCAGCGTCTTTCCAAAAGATACCCACACCTGATCTATGTATATCCGCTTTCTACAAAATGAGCACAGACTTGAAGGCGACTTGAGCTCCCAAGGAAATTAACCCGAAACCATTCTGGCTAACTGCACACTAACACAGAGTCGCAGATAAATAGAGATGAAGATACAATTCGATAAAGCTTCAAAAATGTCTTGAACAAAAAAATTAAAAAGTCATAGTCGGTCATTTAATTATTTTGTCTTACAAAATATACCAGCTATACTGACTATACAAAATCAATGTTATATTCCTATTTAATTTAATTTTTCTTTCTTCTGCCCGCAATTTGTCTTACAGGAACGCAATAATGTGCTGTTATTATGAAAAAAAAAAACACTCCGGAAATTGAGAAGACTAACAATACCTCGCACCAAATTGGTGATTCCGCTTAGAAAGTCACACAAGACCATACAGACATCCGAAAAACATTACCGTCCATTTTAGGCGGAAAAATAAGTGTTTTTATTTTTGAACTTGGTGACGAGCCGAGCACGTCACTCACCTGATGTTAAGCTTCACGCTTTCCTATAACAGTCCAGTGCCACCCTGAATTTTGAAATTCAACAGTTCAAAACCAAGAGTAGCATTGCACTGCTCTCGTCAGTTTAAGCTTCCGTATTAAATATCTTTATGCCCAGTAATTATGCTGGAAACATTGCTCTTCAACCCAGAACATAGTAATGTTTGCACACTACTGCTTAGCGGTTGAATAACTGGTAAATGTGTGACCCCAGGCGGACCCCAGACGGACTCTGCAGAAAAAGAGCCCTCCCTACCTATACTACTATGATGTGATATGCTTGTTTTGGAATTTTTGTAGTTGACTCTCTGTCACTTACAGTACTCTGAAGAATCGATAAACATAGATAGCTATCAAGTGAGACCACCTTTATGTATCGGTTTGCAAATTCGCCACGGTACATTGATCGCCAATTTGCCGAGCATGTAGCCCCTGGTAGTCGGTCTTACATCAAAGGAGGCAATCAGCTATTTTCGTAACATCTATGAAACTATACAAAATTACTTCTTGCGTCCTTTTGACAAAGATGATTCTAATTCTTCCTGAATATAATTTAATATAAAAGGTCTAACAACGAAATGAAATGAATTTATTTGACAGAATGCAGATAAGTGCATTCTGTCAAACTTCATTTCAGTGCAAATTTCATTTTAAAGTAGTGTTGATTTTTATGTATTTTGCAAAGACATAAGGAGAATTCTGTGGTATTTTGCTTAGCCAAAAAAGGCACTTGCCCGGTAAAAATGCCTAAATACACTAAAATAAAATACAATAATTACTTCAAATAATACTTGAAGCAGCATTACGTTAGACGCTTACTGGGATGGTCATTAGAATACGTCGTGTAATCAGGGAAACTGCCTCAATTTTACGTAAAAGTACCGTTTACGTACATGGCGTAATGTTGTGTAAACGTATAAAAGGGATGGCTGTCTTGAGCAATAGCCTGCTGCTGCCGCTGATAAGCAGTTCCAAGTGGAGAAGCAATTTACAGAAGAATTTTCAAGAATATTTCAACAGATACGTGTGGTGACGCATTGATGTCATTCCCATTTTTAGGGTCTCGTAGTACTACAAGGAACCCTTATGAGTTCGTCATGTCTTTATGTCTGTACGTCTGTCTGAATCCTTTACAGCCTTATAACTTCCAAAATTAAAAAACGTGCATGCATGACATTTTGCCCTACGATACTCTAAGTAAAGATATTGAAAAAAAAAATATTGAAAGTTAATTGACCGAGCAAAGCGAAGGTCTCAGAGTTTACTGGGACAAATCGGCATTTGTATGTATATTTGTCCGACGATAGCTTGCGAACCGTTGATCCGATCTTCATGAAATTTTCTAGACAAATAGTTCATTTCAATACAATTTTTAAGTTTGAATATGAGCTGAATCGGTTCAGGGGTTATGAAGATACAGGGGTCGCGAGGTCTCAGTTTGACGCGAACTACTAGTAATTAATAGTTTTTATTTGTATAATAAGAGTAGATACCATACATGTAAAGAGCGGCTTGCTCGCGACTTGGCTTGCATGCACCCGATAAAACTAAAGCTCATGTAATGTGCTGTAATGAGCTCACGTAGTAGGGTTTTAGTTTTGAGACCTATATCTTGTTAAGTTCAAAGACCTTCTTTGCAACAATGTTCTGAGTTTTATTTACTTGGTAGTTTCACTGGCAAAAATTGCCCTTCAATCCGCAACACAGTCACGCTTGCACACTACTGCTTGGCAGTTGAATATCTGGTGTGTTACTTCCCTCGGCGGATTACACTACAACTTTTTATAACTTGATATGTGAGTATCTGTTTGAACTATAAACCATAATTGTAGCTATTTCACAGTTCGCACTTATTACCCTGTTTGAAATACTAAAGTGCGATGAAGAGTTCGAATGAACGATGCTTCGAAGAATTAATTTGCGAAAGAATGTCTCTGCGATGAACGTTAGTGCGAAAGAATGATGGTTCAACACACTACCGATCGACAGAATCGTATTGCGATGAACGTTAGTGTGAAATCGTGGTAATGCAAAACAGTGCATCAGTCTTTTTTTAAATATCCCACTGCGCTGAGATATCGGCCTTCCCTTGAAGGGTGATTGGTCATATCTGCCACTCTAGACCAGTGTGGGTTGGCGGATTCACATACGTCATCGAATTTCTCCGGAAATATGCAGGTTTCCGATTATTTCCTGCACCGAAATGCTAGTTGTATATATCCATAAGTTCCAAAGAACTCTTTGAACTCTAAATCTACATAAATATGGAGTAATTGTATGTTGTGTTCCTTACATTTTAGTGAACTAAATTGAGTTTGCTGATACAATTATGTTGTTTCGACTTATTTTTTTTACTAAACTTCTCTCTGCATAATATGGCGTTCTCTTCCCTTTCGCCGTAACGTCCGTCGCAACACGGTTCTATCGATCAGCAGCATGTTGCACCATCATTCTTTCGCAATAACGTTCATCGCACAGACATTCTTTCGCAGAGTAATATTTCGAAGCGTCTCTTCCTTCAAACTGCTCTTCATCGCATATTAGTAGTTATTAACTCCAATTCTGTTTCCGTTCATAGCCGATTGTCTCGTTCGTGTCGGCTTGGAGTAGCTTCAAAAGCGCTTAGATAATCTAACTAAGAGCAACTAAGAGCAATCAGCGTTTGAGCACTTTCAGTTTATCTAGTGGTTATAGTCTAACGAAGACGTTTAAAATACAGCTGAAATTCGGCTAAAGCTCGTCAAATCGTTTGACAAAATAGGTATTTCAAATTAAATATGTAGCTTGGGCTCAAATGGGTCGTCTTCATTAGTTCTTTGCTCGTTAAGAGTCATCGAGGTGTTATTTTGACGAGAGCAAGTTTTTTTACTCTCCCGATAACTCAATGACAAATTAATTATTTGAAGCTACTGCAGGTGATATTCAAGTATGATCTTAGGCATTTTCTTTACTAAACTCTTAAGATGTTTTATTTACTTTCTGATGTCTTATTGACTTTTATTTAGTTTATCCTATCCTCGTCGCGAGGATGTATCATGTATGTAACACGGTGTTGACCCAAACAAGTTTTATACAATTTTATTTAAAATTAAAATTACGAACAAGAAGTTTGCTATAATGCGCATTGCTCAGTTACTACATTTATAACATGCAATACGCTCAAGTCAAATTTCTGCGCGTATGTTTTCAGTCTCTGAGAGCGCGCGTTTACCCAGATAAGAAGGTCAAATATAGTATAGTATAGTGATTATGAATTCTCACGCAAGTTTTATCATAGTAAATACACACACTTTTTTACTATGGTACTGACTGACGAGACGAGCAAGTTGCTCGCCTGATGTTGAGCGTCATGCTTGCCCTTAACAGTTCAATGCCACCCAAAACTTCAACTGTTTCAAACTCAGCGCGGCACCGCACTGCGCTCGTCACCCTGAGATATTAGACTAGGTTGCCTCGTCACCGAGTAAAATAAAAACCGTTAAATATCTGTATTCCCAGTAATTTCGCTGGAATCATTGTCCTTAAATACGGAACACAGTAATGGTTGCATACTACTGCTTGGCGGTTGAATAACTGCCAAAGGTGTGCTACTTCCCCAGACGGACTCTTGGAAAAGAGTCTTTCCAATACAAAAAATACAGAAATTATTGCATGCTTACTTACGTTTTTTAATATCTTCCTAAATAATCTTATAGTTGAAAATATGCGCTCGGAGATTTGACTTTGACTTTACGCAATTATTGTTTTCATATTACTATTGACTTGTACATAATTCTTTTCATCTCATTCTGATTTTTTGGCCTTTTTAGTGCCTACTAAACGTTATTCAATATGAAAAATACCTTAATACAAGAAACAGCACTAAAATTACCCTTACCCATTATTAACGTTCTTGGCTTTTTAGTGCCTTCTAAACGTAATTCAATATGACAAATACCTTAATACAAGAAACAGCACTAAAATTACCCCTACCCGTTATTAACGTTCTTGGCTTTTTAGTGCCTTCTAAACGTAATTCAATATGACAAATACCTTAATACAAGAAACAGCACTAAAATTACCTCTACCCAGCTATTAACGTTCTTGGCCTTTTTATTGCCTACTAAACGTAATTCAATATGCCATTGTCCTAATAGTATTTAAGCTTAGTACATTTTGTGGAACTCCAGTACTCTTTAGGGAGGCGCTAAACTAATTTTCTCTAAACGACTATCGTAATGTCGGTCGGGCAAGATGGTAACGTGTAATTGTATTAGGGGGGAAATCGGAAAATATTACTGGTATTAAGCGGCGGAAATAGGTTTGATTAGTGAAATATATCTAGTAGATAAATAAATAAAATAAATTATCTTTATTTAATGAATAAAAGTACCCGTATAGTTAACAGAAACTAAAAATTAATAGCTATTCTGAATGTATAGTTCATTATTTAGGTCATGTATTATTGTTAAAAGAAAAACAAAAAACTCAAATGCAAAATGAAGGATAGCACTAGGTATAGAGATAAATCCAACGACACCTCATTCGTCAAAATGGTTCAAGCCGTTACTACAGGAGGTAATATAAGAACACACAAACATACGTACTTACTTATACCCCAAACCTACCCTTCATCTTGGGCAGTCGGGTAAAAATACACTATTTAATATTATTTATAGGGCTAGAAAACCGAGTATATTGCTCGAGGTCTTCCTGTAGTACTTTTCTGCCTACAACTATTATATAAGGCAGCAGTTGAGCTAGCAGTCACTGGAAGTAGAAAGTTGACGATTGAGCTCAAGGGTTTATTAAGTTGACAAAAAAAGGCTAAGCACTTTCATGTGCAAATAAAAAAATTGTATAGCTACTAATTAAAAATAAGCCAAATCTAAATGTATGTATTATGCTATCCTAAAAACTATGTTCAGCTAAATATTAAAGTATCACTTGAATATAATATATACACTAGGGGTTCGGAGATATGGCTAAAATGCCGTAAATCGAAGTTTTTTTTAACGTTTTTTATCATCGAGAAAGTTTTATGTAACGTTGTTTTTAAATTTAGACATTCCACACGATAGAAATTATAAAATAAAACTGACAGTAAGATCTCTTATCTACATAACTAATGGTGTACTAAACGGAATAGAAAAAAATATTAGTTTTATGGAATTAGTGGAATTATTTGACATGGTGAATCTATTTTTTTTAACGCAATCGAGGGTGTTGTTTGTTATCAAATCGCATAAAAAGCGTTATTATTGCTAACAATTTTTACAGCATCAATTTTATTTGATGGATATACTTTGTATTTCTGTTAATTATATTTTCATTTTCCAATGAAAGGTTTCAACGATTTAAATTTGATTCAGAAATTCAACTTAGTTTCTAGCTGCAGCTCTTTGTTGTCGTTTAAATCGTTTCTCAGTTAATTACCTTGTGCATCTGAGCAAAGAGCACTGTTATTGGTCTTATTACTTGAGGAATTTAAGATAAAGTTTTGCATACGAAGCACAATTAGTAATCTATCTATTTGTCTAATACTTAGAGCAGCGCACGTACTGGCCGACTCCGGGTCGGTCGGAGGCCGCTACGCTATAAGATCTAATATCACGCGATACCGCAGTGCTAATTAAAGGTTCGAGCACAATAGGCTGGGACGCAGCGGATCAGATCGCATCGCAAAAATCCGCTTGGATCGCTTTCATACATTTTAAATGAACTATCGCACACTATGCCGGGTCGCAGCGGATCGAATAAATGCGCAGCGAATTTCGGCGAGCGCGATGCTGCCTGCCAGCAGTTTGCGTAGGCAAGCGAAATTGAGCGCACGACCCCACGTGCTATATTCTTGTTTCGTGCTTTTTGTTTGACTTCATCTTCAAATAATAGGCAAATAAAAAAGCTCTTTGTCAGAGCTATCCATGACGTGGAGTCACAGCGTCCGGCAGCATACTGTACTCAAAATGCGATGCGACCCTGCTCGTCACTAATGTGCTAACAGAGATCACACTCTGTGCTAAGCGAGCATTTTGCTATGCGATCCGGTCCGCTCCGCCCCGCTGCAGCCCGGCCTAATGTGCTTGAACTTTTATACTTGAACTAGCTTGCCCGCACGGCATCGCTCGAAAAATCCTGAGACATGCTTGTTTATTTATGATTAGAACCTACATAAACTGAGTTTCATTGACTTAGCATGAAAAAATATTTCATTTCCTTACAAAATTGGCGGGTCCATTTTACCCCTTTAGAGGTGGAATTTCTCAAAATCCGTTCTTATTGTTCGCCTAGACCGTTTGAAGAGTAGTGGGTCCAAATTTCTCTTATCTATGATTAGCGGCTTAGTCTGCGCGTTTATTCCTAGTAAAGGGTCTGTTATCTTATATATTTATATAGAAAAAGTTTTTTAATAAAGTGGTAATCAAGCAGGCGGGTCATCTGTTGATAAGGCAGATCTTTATTTCAACGGCAATAATCCAAATGCATGATGATACTATCGATACCACAAAATGTTGCGTGGTCCATTGCCTTCAGCTTGCTAACCCTGAAGGCTATGTCGGTGACACCGGTCGGTCGGTAAGATGGAATTTCGCAAACCCAAAAATTCACGTGTCCATCATAAGTGGTTTGGTCTGTGCGTTGATTCCTAGAAAAGGGCTTGTTTGTTTTCCTCCTTGAATCACAGATAGTCTGCCGATTCATGGAGGTCGCCTATCTTATACAGAGCTCGAAGCGTGGTTGTTAGAAGTTGTTCAGTTTATAATCTTATCAACTCTATAAACCGCGCGCTTCAAGCAATTTAAGGGGCCACAACTTAAGGAGTCCCCGTTTAAATTTCGTTATTCTGAAATGCTAATAATAATATAACGATAAGGTATTTGTTTGAAAGACACACTTATTAATATGGCAATGCTTTTTTAATTTGATTTATTTTTAATTCACAAATTCGTACCTATAGATTTGACACCATGCTAGTTGTTGCACAGTTGCAACCCGGCACCCCAAATCATCTTTCAAACTACTTGCATTCAAAAATTCATGAAAATCGGTTCAACATTTCCCAAGTTATCATCTGAAAAATAAAAAGACTTAAAACAACCAGACAGATCGATAGGCAAGTTTTGGCTTCAATAGCTCATTTTTATTCTGAACCGCTGTCAATTTGTCAGTCAGATTTCGAGAAGCCCGAATCTAAAGCACAGTCAAATCCCTCAGGAAAGCTGTAATACGCCGTCTCTCAGGATTTTCCCGCAGTAGAAGATTTCTCTGCCAATTTAACTGAATTGTTATGTAAATATCCTAATAGTTGTGCATTGCGTAAGCAGAATATACAAACAAAAGCAGATAATTATACGAGCGAAGAGCATTAAGCTGAAAACGAGATTCTAATGTATTTTATGGAGCGACAAATGTACGTACATTAATGTGTAATGCGCAAAATTTCAGTGTATTTCTGTGCATATGCATAAAGTTACGAAGTAGCAGGCTTTATGACAGCTCACTTAATGCTCGAGTGAAATATATTGCACTTAACGGTTAATCCACTAAGCTCACTACGTACAGTGACTCTGTTAAAGAATTTCATAGCGCTATTATTTAAAATGTAGCATTTTTTCACATTTACATTTATGAAAATGAGTTCATTTAATGGGTGTACATTTCGTAATCGTTCTTTGCACTGTTTATATACTGTGTGTCACATACCTATAGGCAACGCTCGGACTGGATGCGGGTCACTGCGGCATTTTATTCGCTCGCGGAACACTTAGAAGTAGTACTTAAATGTCTATAGAAGCTATATATCTGCACCTCAGAACTACAAAACTATTGTCTACGGTAGAAGCTGTGCAACCGGTTCGGCAAAGATATTCTACGTCATTCATTATTAAAAACAAACTGTTGTTTAGCCAATAAACAAAAAAAAACTCAGCTCCTAAAGGCTCGCAATTTCGTGAACGTTCGAAAGTTTGGTCCGTGAATTTCCTGCTTTATGATCATTCGATTCCCACCCAGGACAAACATTTGTGTGATGAACATGTGTGTGTGGATGTTTGTTCTTTGTCTGGGTGTTTCTATGTATTTTATGTATGTATTTACAAAAAAAAAAAAATATGTATTCTATCAGTTATCTGGTTCCCATAATACAAGCTTGCTTAGTTTGGGGCTAGATGGCGCTGTGTCAGAAACGTCCACCAATATTTATTTATTTATTAGAAAAAATACTAAAATAAAATCTGGTACAATATCTGTTGTTTCAAATCTTACGCATTCTTTTGCTAATTGATCAAACAGAACACTGCTAATTTTCGTAGCATCTTGTTAAACGAAATTGCAGCTTTAATCGCATTCCGTAGCATTTGCTTCATGCTATTGTTCCATCGTCTCAGAGAAACAATGTGAAAATCTTCTAGATTGTCTGAATTGCCTTACAGCTGCCATTATCGTCGGGAGCTTAACAAGTTTGGGGTGCCCTCAATATCATGCGGTCGACCTTTTGTCAGATAACTGCCAGTCTGTATTTCATACGGCTCACAAAAATATTATCTGCAGCTCTGAAAGTGTGAGATAAAGAATGTGCCAAAAAACTAACAAGATTTTCTTGCAGATATGTAGGTATCAACTCGTAGCATTTTTGAACTGCTCTAATTCCATTTTTTCACCCATGCGTATAATTAGGCTACGTATAATTGTCTATTTTTTTGTTTTAACAGTTATAGAACGCAAGTTACGTTTTAATTAGTTTTCTGACCTTTCAGAAAGATATTTTATAATAAATTATCAAGAGCATGTCAGGACATGCTTAGTAGGGTTCCGTAGACGCACAGGTATGTAGCTTCAATAAGTAATAATAGTCTAATGCGAAACTCGTTGAACTTACCTAATATCGGAGGCGTGTCGTTTCATCATAATATAATTATATTTTTATGGTGTAATTAAACAGAAAGGTACAAAAAGAGCATTGTTGTCTGATATCAATAATCCTTGAAGTATTGGCGTTTAAAGTATTAAACAGTTTTTCCAGCTTAACATGTTGACCTTTTTTTAATAGTTTTTACTAAGGTCTTTCAACTTGAAAGATGATGAGTTTCTGAGATGCATTGTTTATAAATGGGATACATTTCAAGAGACTTTGTTTACTTTGTTTGTGTTTGCTTGTTTACTTTGTCGGCCCATATTTCGCAAGCAGTACATCTTATCAACAAAATGGATGTTGGAAACCTTATCATTTTTTTAAAATATGACTCAGTGATACCCCAACCGTCCCATCTTATGGGGTATCATTGAAAAAGTCTTTTAAAATTGATAACCTTAAAAAACTTGATATTCCACAATACATGTTGGGGTACAGCGAAAAATATTTATTCAACCTCTCTTTCCATGTCTCAAATTAAAATAAAATAAAAATCAATTAAAAAAAAAACACGGTATACTCAGACTATTGTTGCGCAAATTTTCAAGCAAGTACGTTTACATCTTTGGAAGTTATAAGACTGAAAGGATTGTGACAGACAGACAGACGGACATGACGAACATATAAGGGTTCTTCGTAGTACTACGGAACCCAAAAAAGGATTAATCTCAAAATAAATAGAGCTTTATCTCCGTTGTGTCAGAATAAATTTCAGTATTTATTAAGTCTCCTGAGTGCGATGATAGATCTGCAAATATTAATCTTTACAATTTACTATTTATACGATAAAATATTTTTGCTTAAATTTTATTGCCCTTCGCGATCAACAAATTGTTCGTTTTCATGTTTCAAAATAAGCCATACATTATCTCGTAAAAGATAAAACTGCATTTTCGAGTTTTTTGTATAAAACTATTAATACTAAAAACCAAGGTCAATTGATGGCTATGGAATTAGCTATGCAAATGGTTTAAATCTTCTTATTAAATAAGTAAATAATTATGAAAAAGATAATTTAAAAAAAAAACTTTATTCGTAGCTGAAAGAAAAACAGTTATGACGGAAACCAAACCGAATTAACTATTTTGGACCTTTTACACTATCAATACTGTTATCACGACAGTGTTGAAGCCATGGGGGGTTTTAAATATTCAATATTATCTATATAAGTATCGTATTTGATTCAGTAGATAATAGTAAAACTAATAAAAAACACTAAAAAATGGATTACAGAAAAAAAGTAACTTTCTCTATACCACTAAAAAAAAAAGAAACGACGAAAGTGGTAGGGTAAAAACTTGGATACTTAAAATGCAAAAAGAAAACCAGGTCTGACTCGCGCATCGAGGCTTCCGTACAACTTTTTTTGCTTACATACCATTTATAACTATGAAAGCAACGAACATTGCTCTAACAAAAAGATAGCTCGGATTGTAGAATAACTTTGTAGTTGAAAAAAGGATCTCTCATATATATCGATATACGTTACAATTTAGGTTCGTAATGGAAAAAAAAGTGGTATAACATTTTAATGAATTTCATTTATATTTTTCCTTTACTTGTGATATAAGACCTTGCTTTTTGCTAAATTTCATGATTCTAGGTCAACGTACCTTACCAATAGGTTTTGATTTACATGCGAGTATTAAAATATGCGGATGATCGTATTATGTTTTTATATTAAACGTAGACCTAAGTGATTGATATTGATTTCAACAATGCGTTGCCGGGAAAAAGGGCCTTCACAAACATCTGTCTGTGAAGATGGACATCGAAGAGATCCTATGAAAGTTTCTTTTGAGATAACGTACCCAAAAAAATAGATACAGCGCTCATTTTTTGCCAATTACACATTTTTTAGAAAAACTTGGAAACGCAGTGAAATAGCTGTAAGATATACCTCATTCGAACGTGACGCAAGAAGTTGTAGTTTAAAAATAAAGATTTCCAAAAAAAGAGTAGCATAAGCAAAAAGTAAAGGAAAAGAAGAAGAAGAAGAGAGAAGAAAGAGAAAAAGAGGAGGAGGAGAGAAGGAAGAAATATTATAGGCATACATAATATCGATTTTGGTATTTTCGTCAACTAGTCAAGCATTTGCATTCAAAAACTATGATTTGGTGAAGTCGAATTGATGAAGACCACAGTACCACCAGTACTCCACAATGATAAGTATTTCACGGGTGGCCCCAAGAACATCTCGATAATTCATTGAGTCTTTTGTTGAAGTCGGTATTTCTTTTGTTAAAATTATATAATCCTTGTTTGTAATATTACTAATATACAGATTACAGATTAATAATATACAGACTAAAGTTACAGAGCGGTACCCGTTCTACATAATCCACTAGCAAAGCTGCCTTGTACCGAAATGTTCCACTTAACTAGGTACATGTTGGCTTCATAATTTATGATCAAGTAATCTGCAGGCCAGCGATGCTTATGTTCTCTTCATTAAAGCGGCATGATATATGACTATGTATTAATATCTAATCCTTATTAGGGGATAAGCCTTGGACCCTGTTTCTAGGCAGATCTAGCTTGTTTACTGTTTCGATAGACCACATCATCATCATCAGCCATAAGACGTCCACTGCTGAACATAGGCCTCCCCCTTAGAGCGCCACACCGATCGAGAACGGGCCATTTTCATCCACTGGTTTCCCTCGACTTTCACAATGTCGTCGGTCCACCTAGTGGAAGGCCTACCTACGCTACATCTTCACTCAAGAATCTTTCTTCCCCGCCGGTTATCTGTTCCTCGAGTGATATGGCCTGCCCATTGCCACTTCAACTTGCAAACTATGAAAGCTATGTCTCTTCATTCTCGAACGTGAATGACAGCTTACTATCGACACCTTGAAACCGATCTTCCCCAGAAGTTATTTTTTTGTGACATCATCATCTGCATTGTCACACGAACATTTTGTACAAGTTTTGCAAAGTCACAATACGTTTCTAGAACTATTTAGATGACTTCGATAAGTCATTCCAAAGTTGGTTCCAAACATTTATCTTTCGACGAGACAGTCCTCAAATAAATAAAGTGACAATTCAATGTATTAGGAACTTAGTAAAACTAAATCAGTTGAATACAATTAATCAAAATTTCACAAGGACTGGATATAAAACGTCATGATACTACAGAGTTTACTTTAGATTTAGTACAACCTAAAGCATTCGTCATTTTTACGCAGAACGTATATTTTTGATTCTGAAAGATTGGAGCTACGAACTATTCGAAGCCGAATTCAAAACCAGTTTTAATTAAACAGTTTTCGTATTAAATTTTGCATTTACTATATTGAATAATTAACACAGCCTGACAATCCAACTTATTTTTTTAAGGAACAAAAGCTCCAAAGAAGAAAAATAGGTGAAAAGACTAAACACATGTTGGATTAATTAGAGAGTATCCAACGCCAAATATAATTATGTATATTCGTCGTTCTTCTTCTTGTATTTATCTTTTTATTTTTAACTATAATTAATAAGCTTATTCAGTTACGTAACTACTAGCACAGTAAAATAAAATTGTATTTCCTACATTATTATAACTTACTGTACTCCGATATTTGTAATTATAAATCTGGGACATAAAATCTTGGACATTTTTGCACACACTGTCATCTGACCCCAAACTAAGCAAAGCTTGTAATATGGCTGCCAGAGACTGATATACGTACAAACTTATATAGATATTAATAACACCCAGACATAGAACAAACACAAATGTTCATCAAATGTTTTTCCTAGATTAGAATCGAACCCACGCCCCCCAAACACAGAAGGTAGATTCACTACCAACTGAGCCACCTGCGCAATTCCTAAGTACGTACTTACTGATAAGAATATCTTGTATTTTATCTTACAAGGCAATTTAAAATTCTTTGTGAAAAGAAATATCTTAAAGCTATATATATTATTATGTAACATACACCATGATATGAGCAAAGATCAGTTGGAAGTGTGAAAGGCTGAGCTGTCAGCTGCGACTGGCGCCGCTTGATGGATGGAAGCTGAAACATTAATTTTAAACTTACGCGACCCTCAGCTGAAGCTTTGATAAGCGCACGCAGCAGATACGAAGTGTGGCTTTTGATATAAATGCGAGGGCTGAAGACGATGCTACATCTATCAGTGGTTTCTGTATCAAATAGCTATCTACATATTTGTCATTTATATGTTTACTTTGCCAGCTGAGTAAACAACAATGTATCTGAGTGACTTCCGGGGTTGTACAGTAATTTCTCTCGCTTAAATATGCAACTCAACTATATTCATCATGTAATTTAGAAGATAACAAGTTCACAAAGGTTTGATAACTTTTGCCATCGCCATCAACCGTCTTGCACCCACTTCTGAGTATCGGCGCGTCATGTGTTTCGGTACCGTGGTAGTCTCATCCACCGCTTTTCTACTACTTTCGCGACGTCACCTTATCAGCAAGCTAGCACAAGTTCATTATCAAGTCGATTGTCTCGCAGCATTGCGATGTCTCGCAGAAAATATGATTATGCTGGCCCTCTGCTTCTGATAAATCCTAATTATTATGTTTATTCAGTTCAAAAACATAGGATAGATTACTAGATAGGCCCACGAGATGTAATACTTTCATCGACATCATCATGGGACTGACTAGTCTGACTATACATCTTTACAGATAATTCAAGCAGCGTCAAGAGTTTTTGGTGCACTTGTGCTCGTAAGTTATTCCAATGCGTCATCAGTATTCAGTATTCAGTATTTTATTGCACCAAGTAACTAGTTTATAAGCCTATTATTTATATGCTACTCACTATATTAACATGGACCCTGTACGTAAGGGTGTCGCATTTACATTTAACAATTTTAACTTAAAAATTGCTTTAATATTTAATTTATTATATTTTATTTTTAATTATTTTTAATTTTAAGTTTACAACTATGACGACATCATGGACTCAAAACGTTTTTTCACTAAGATAATCCTGAATGCTGTAGTAGCATTTATGTGTCAGGAACTGTCTAAGCTGTTTTTGGATAACTGTTTCTCTGGGTTCGTTTCTAATATCTTTGGGTAGTTTATTGTAGATTCTTATTAACATGTACTCCGGTCCTTTTCTGACTAATTATATTAATGGCGTCCGCAATGACACATATTTTAATAATATATGCTTGGCTATTCAGCGTAGCTTTACATTCTCTTTGTTGGCTACTGTCTAGTAAATCCTGACCAAGTGTGTAAATTTCAGTTTGAGCTAAATTTAGCGCCTCGTACTAGGCGAGAAAGCCATTTCCCTAGTGGTAGGCTTAGAGAACATACGAGCATTCAATCCCAGAAAATGGACTGTTTATTTAGTAGCTTATCACAAGGACTATATTGCAGAATTACTACGAAGCAAAACGTTCTGAAAAAAGACTTTTATGTGAAAAAGTTTGAAAGTATTGTAAAAGTAAGAAGATAATTGAGTCGTTGTAAGGAAAATATATTCTTAACAGTGTTTCTATAGTGTTTGCGTGAACGTACAGGTTTTAAACTCATAATAAGTAAGCCAAGTAGTGATCAAGTAACCAAAATATATTATTAAAAAAAAAAACAAATATTGGATCGCAAATAGCCTATGTCACTCCAAGCATAGATAGAAATCCAACGACACCCACTCACCAAAAACAGTCAAGCCGTTTAGGTTACATGAGATACTATAGACATTCATATACTTCCATACACCCAAAAAACATTAAATAACCCTCCATCTTGGACAGGCGGAAAAAAAATATTGCTGGTCGTCCAGCTGCAAGATAGATCGAATATATTGTCATTATTGTGGGTCGGACATATGTTTTTGACATTTTAAAGTTAAATCAGCGTGAAAATATGCAAAGTTCACTCAGAGTATCGCCTCACTGGCTGGATCTTTTTGGTACAGGCCAAAGCAGATGGTACACTAAGAAAAATCTTATACCCTGTAGATATTAAAAATAATATTGTGGACCATGATATTGAAACAAAGATTGAAATAAACCTATAATTTTCCACTGCAAACAATATTTTTCCTTATTTTAGTGATGAGAATTTCCAAACTTGTCAATATGTCTTGCGCCTCTGGTGCGAAGAACAAAGACTTATTCTCCAGACTGATATCGCAGTAGGTATAATGCAGTAGTTCAAATCCCTACCAAGTAATAATAAAAAATATGTAACTACTAGTTGTTACCCGCGACTTCATTTGCGTGGACGTAAAAAAAACAATCCTCTGTCCGTCTTTATGATGTACAGTAACTCCTTGTCAAATGTTATCAAGTTTAGCCGTTTAGCCAAGATAACGCGACAAACATCCAGACAGAGAGAGACAAAAATACTTCTTATAGTTCGCTAGATGGCGTTGATCCATAACTGTGAATTTTTTGACATTTAAGCCTGTTAAACATATTTACTCATAATAGGTACGAATACGTGCATAGAAATTGATAACTCCAAGATACTCGGTGCATAGGTGTATTCTAATAAAATGGAGACGTCGGTAGCTCCAACCGAATCAGAAGCGTCTACGTAAAAATCGAGTTCCAATTTTAGATTGTATTGTGTGTAGCGTTTGAAATAAAATAAGCTTGGTCAACATGCTGCAGATGTGAAAATGATTTTAAAATTGGATAAGTTTTTGAATTTACTGACCTTATTTGAGAGCTTTATATGTATTTGGAAACAATTTCTGAATATGGGGTATTTTCTTTTACCGAACTGGAACATATAGCGTGTGTTAGGTAGGTAAGAGTAGCCTATGGGCGTTGTTATGTAATAAATTTTTTTAGCTTACAAAATTCTCTGTAAAAAATTACCATATAAAAGACACCACGTCCATTCTCCACAAGGAACGGAATTTGGAA
Organism: Apocheima hispidaria; assembly: GCA_947579745.1. Lineage (NCBI taxonomy): Eukaryota > Metazoa > Arthropoda > Insecta > Lepidoptera > Geometridae > Apocheima > Apocheima hispidaria. Next base: position 7,425,070 of record OX388162.1, read on the forward strand.
ATTGAAAAAACTGCTTTATTATGCCATTGGCTTGTTCTTCGTGTACCTGTTACTTCTTGAAATTTGTCGTTTTGGTAAAAAAACACACAATAATAGAGAAGTATAATTCTCTTCCACGAGCATCATTTTACGAAAATTCGTAAACAAATCCGAAAATTAAACAATAATAATTATTAGAACTATTAGATCTATTAGATATAAGAAAGTACATTTTTTTTTTCGAACTGATTGGTGTGACGATCAAATCACTTGCCTGTGAGACAAATTTTCACAAATGACCCAATTTTTCTAAGCTCGAAAGATTGCTTTTTTGTATAGGATAGGTAATTATAAACGTCAGTGGAATCCCTATTTCATAATTCGTCCACGCACTGTATTATAAATATTCATAACTTAAAATAACTGCCTCAAGTTATTCTGCGGCTTACTTACTAATTTACTTTAAGAGCCTTTTCATAAGCCCTCTATTTCGCGAGTATTTAATATTTAAATTTAAATATTACATTGGAACTATGCAAAATCTCCAATTAGTGTACATGTTACGATAAACATTTGCAACACCAACCACGAGTGTTGCCATTAATCACCAAAACTCATTTGAATATTTGAGATTGACGTGCGAACGGAGACGGGAGTTTAATTTTCTTTCTAACGTAATAAGTGCTAAAGATTTTATGAGGCGAAATGTCTTTAATTCGAGCACCTACGAACTCCGCAATTTGCATCTGAAATTTTAAGGCAAATAGAAGCCGTGAACGTTGTAACATCTGCTTTAGATAAAACCCGGCACTCACTGTGAAGTCGTTTGCATAGCTTACCAGACTTCTCTGAGAGATAAAAATGCAACTATCTGTTTGACTTCGTCAGAAGGCAGTAGGAGATCTACGCAGATTTGATCAATAATTTGACTATCTTTATGATTTTGAGATGCAATATTGTCTTGTATCGAATACTAATAATTCAGTGTTTTGTGTCACAGACTCCACAAATTTTAATCATACCATTGATGATTTGTTATTTCTTTTTCTGTTATGGTTTTTGTAAAGTGATAGACCTTACTGTGTTTTTGTTCTATACAATTCCGTTCTTTCTAGTTTTTTACTGGAGTCGGGTTCGTACTGAAGCATTTGCACGTCTTGATAATAGTAATGGCTCTCACTAAGTAGGTGTAATTCCCTTTCTTCAGTAAAAACGAAGGCTCTTTACACGTTATTTATTTTTCTAAAGTGCAATTCTAGTACAAGTAGGTTGATGAAATACTTTATGTACATTTTATTCAAAAATAGTGTTACCTATAATTTAAATGATAACTGAATTTTTAAATATATGTTACGAAGCTCGGCCTTCAGCATTACAGATTTTGGGCTCGGGACCTACGCAAGGCCTTTGGCCTCGTAATTACAAAGTAAAATAATGGTGAACTTACATTTTTTTTAACGTAATTGCTGGCAAGCAAGTGACGGGCTTCCTGATGGTAAGTGGTCACCGCCGCTTATGGACACCTCCAATACCAGGGGCATTGTCAGTGCGTTTCTTACATTTGAGGACTCTATTCGTCAATCGTTTGAAGCAGTCTACGTTATATTTTGGTGGGAAAACCAAATGGGGTAAGCCATTCCATAGGCTATAGGTACATGGGAGAAAAAATCGATTAAATCGCACAGTACGAGACTTCCACGCATCTATAATATGTGGGTGGCATTTCTGGCGATGGCGGCCGGCTCGATGGTAAAACCGGGATGGAGGAATGAGTTCAAAAATACAAATTTTCATCGTCCATATAAACTTTCATCACCTATATAAGTTTGTAGTGGTAGGATTGTAGTAGGAAGGAAGTACCATACCTTTGTCAATTATTCAACCGCCAGGCATTAGTGTGCGGCATTGAACTGTTATAGGCAAGAGTGAAGCTTCACGCTTGAAAATAAATGCATAAAAAACATATTGGGGATGGATTAAAAATTCTTACTTTGTGCTAAAAAGGAAAAACTTACTAAGTGCAAATGTCAAGACATAGACCCCAACGGCATAGGCGCGTTGTGTGTCAACCAGTTGTTGTAGAAGAAGAGAAGAGAAGAGTTATGTTCTGAGTATTCTGGGTGGCACTGAACTGTTATTTGGCAAGCGTGACGCTTAACATAAGGTGAGCGACTTGCTCGTCTCGTCGACGAGAAACATAAAATAAAAAAAATAAAAGTAAATGATTCCTGTATAGTAGAAGATTGTAATACACATGGGCATTGACGTCAAGAGACGTGGAACTTTTACGATTGTGAACCGAATACTTTCAGACCACATTTCCCACATTTTCAACATTTTTGGACTCAAAAACTAACCAAATAATTAAAATAATAAATGTAATAAGGTAATGAAAAAAATACTACATGTATTAGATTTCGAATAACATTGCAAATATTGTATGGCAATTTTCGTGACGCATGGAGAAGAGAAAAAAAAAACAGTTTCATGAACGAGATGGTATGGTAAGTTAAAGTAGGTCAATCATCATCAAAATCATCAGGCGGAAGACATCCACTGTCTGAATATGTGCCCCCATAGAACGCTACACTGTACGACAATTTGCCATTGCCACTGGTTGCCCGCTGTCACAAATTCGTCAGCCCTCAGTGTAAGGCCTTCCAGTTCATGGTCGTCACTAAAGAAAACCTTTCCCAACGGTTATCGGTTCTTCGAGCGATGTGGCCTGTACATTACCACTTCAGCTTGCAAACCCTGAATGCTATGACGGTGACTTTGGTTCTTCGGCAAATATCCTGTTTCCGGATTTAGTATTTCAATACGCTTGCACTCATTGCTAATCTAGTACTTTTTCCACTGTTTTAAGAATAAATAAGTTAACATCTTTTTAGAATTATAATTATTTTATTATAATAAAATAATTACATAAAACTGTCGTGGTTTTGATACATTTTGTTTTAATGAAACGGAAATACTCGATTTAGTTTCGATCACATTCGGAGACCTTTATCAAGGATTGCTAAGCGAGACACGCACGCGACCTCGTCTTGCCTTGTCTTGTCTTGAGTGCAAGACGAGAAGCTGTAGTCGGAGTAACCGACTCAATTTAACGTGAGTATTCCCGTTTAAAACAAAATTATTTTACTCTTGATCCCCAAAATCCCCAAACTCCCCAACTCTTTTCACCACATAGGTACTAGGCTAAGCTACATAGGACTTACATTGAGAAGTCCGCTGTTAATCACCTAATTCCTAAACTTCTAAAATAAACAAGACAAAACAAGCGAGCAAATGTTTCAAACTTGATTTATACCCGCACATTTTGAGTTTGATCAAATGGCTCCCGCCAAGATCAACATTAGGAAAAAGTATAAAAATTAGTCCCCAGCTTTATCGAGTGTCAAATCGGCGATCCCTTGCAGAGTTTCGATTAATCCGGCTTGCATATGAGGAGAGGTTTCGATCACATTTTCCAGGGAATCTTGCCTCTAAATCTCGGATCGGGGAGAAAAGATGGAAAATACGTTTTATCACGAACTTTCAGCGATTGCACGGCTATATAGAATTACGTAACCATATTTCAGCGCGGTTGTTTGTCGAAGTAGTAGTGTAACTTTTATTATGGACTTGCAGATGTGTGCGTCAGCTTTATCACACCAAAAGCAGACTTTGCCATTTACGATTATGACTACTGGAGAACAATAACACATTTATTACTGAACGCAAATAAACCTCACATGGACCGTTAAATTTGTCGGATATACGTAAAGTTGTAGCGAGTTTACTCGTAGTTTATACTAAATTAGAATCGACTACTGAAAGCTTAGTCGCGTGCTTTAAATACATCAGATTTTTTATGTGACTGTCCAAAAAAAGCAGTGTTAATACACTACTTTGTAAGTACCTAAAAGTTTTTTATGAGGAACTAACAACCGCGACTTTGTTCGCGTTGACCAATAAAAAAAAAAATGCTTATCTCCTTCTCTTCAACTTATCAGCTTCTTCTTATTCTTCTTACTTTCTTATCAGCTACATCTACGCAAAAAATCAGGTCGACACGTTTAGCCGTGATAACGCGACAAACACCCAGACAAAGAGACAGAGAGTAAGATATACAAATAGTTACATTTGCATTTATAATATTAGTTAAGATATAGAAAATGTAACTTTTGCCGGTTAATCAATCGTCAAGCAGTAGTGTGCATATTATATAAATAAAATATAAATAAAAAACCGAAAATTTTTTGAATTTGGTCAGATTAGATAACCTTACCGAATTTAAACCATGCGCGCATCTACCTCTGCATAAGAATGGCACGACCTTCTAGAATCGGCAAAGAAGACCGTAAAATAAAAGTGCACATGAGAACTTCCAGTGCTCATTAAATAAAACTACGTTTAAGCCCGAGGTCACTATTCTCCCAATTGAAGTACATAAAAAACCTAATAAAGCCCCCAACCCTTGAATTTGAAATGTAAATCCGTCGCCGATTTGAGACATTTAAACATTTATTTATTCGATTCAACTACGTATTAGCCCAAGTGCGAACAACTTACATTCGACCAAGGTTTTACATTGACCCTGTCTGGAACCCTCTCACGGAAACGTGAATTTTGGAATCCTGAATGAGATCAACTGGATTTCGTTCAATTGGTTTATGTAACAGTATTCTAATAAGGCTTGTATTTAAATATACCTTCATCTTAAGAGGTCTAAATGTAATAATTACCTATCAACTTCTCGCTGTAGCAAGCGAGAAGAATCGATGTAGATACTTACACGTATCGTATATAGGTGTTCGTAATACAATCATGGACCTTCAGGCTGTTGATAATGATAATAAAGGGTTTTCGACATTTCGCGGTCAAAAAATTTATAAATGCAGGAAAACATCGTGGGGTTTCCTCACTGCTTATTTCCTTAAGCTTAAGAAATTTGATGGCGAATGTCAATCCGGCAAGCCGCATTGGGCCCCGTGGTGGATTACCCTTCGAGGATAGGCCGATATCCCAACATTGGGATTTAAAATCCGGCCCTATTCGATGCAGTATGAGCTTAATGATCGACTACGATGACAAAATGTTCTTAAAAGTAAGTAATTAATTTAAGAAAAATGCATTACACATGGAAAAGGGAAGTTCATCTCCAAAAAGGTTTAACCTCTACCACCACAATAATAATTGTTTAGAGTATCCATCATTTTTACGCATTTTAGACAAAAGAAAACTGAATTAATGCGAAAAACAATTTAGAAACACCCATTAGCGTACAACTTTGTCTATAATTTCATATTTAATTTGTTTTGTCGGTGAATTTATGTATCAATTTTCTGTTTGACGAAAGATTTATAAGATGAAGTTTGCCTTAATACTCACACGAAGTTAGGGAGCGTATGAAAGTAAATTAATGGACTCCTTTTATGCGCATTAAGATAATATTTTTTATGAGATTTTAAGATAATATTTTGTTTAGTTCGTTGAAAACATTGTTTCTGCATTATCTATGAGAGTTGTTCATTATTTTTACGAGCAAAATTATTACAAAAAGCTGAAAGTTTAATGCTACTAACAGCAGAATTAATTTAGGTTTTATTTCACTTGTTCTTTTTTTAAGAGTGCTCATCAATATGCTGTTTGCAATAGCGTCGCGTTTCAAAGTATGTTATTGACCTTTGTCAAGTAAAATTATGCAAAAAAAAAAATTGAACGTTATGTCAGTATATTTTATGTCAAAAGCATAAATGTAAATCCGCGAGCGACGTACTAAACAGAAAACGCTTTATTCTGGCAAAAACGTACCAAAGTAGGAGGAAGGCGCGGGATGCGGGGACTGAGACAAAGCAATCCTATTGGCTTAACAAATAACCAATGAGAGTAAATGTATACCGTGATTTGTATTTATACCTTGCAATATTTTGACGCGTGGTGCGATACGACCGTCTCACGGAATCTAAATGATGTAATCTATGGCTTGGATGAAGCTTTGAGGACACCAAAAAAAAACAGCGACATGTGCAATACACACCCATGATAAGAGAGGCAAGGCTACTCGAGTAGTCAACTTACGTTGTCTCCTGTACGAACGACTACCAACTTTTTGTACGTCAGAATTTTTGGCGTTCCGAGAGTGCGCTAAGTGATTGTGTCGTGTTGTGTGTGTATGGTTTGTGTGTGGTTTGTGAAGGTGAGAATTAGTGGCATCTCTGTGTAGCGTCAGCCTCTTCAGAGTCAGAGCTTTGGCAAATGACAATTTCCAAGCATGATGACGCGAAGGTCGCGGTGGTTCAGAGACAGTTTGGCTCGGATATCGATGTCCGCTCACTGTATATTTTGAATACCTTTTTTTTATCGCGAAAACAATGAATTTAAATGCTAAAAAAATCCTTACACATCAAAATATAATAATGCGCTTTGCAATGCATATATTGAGCTAAGAACGTCCCTAGTCAATTATACGCGATGCGACAGTTAAAGATAGCTCATAAAAAGAATATCTCATAATTAAAATTGAGTACGTAGAAGGTTAAACTTTAGCTTAATTGGCTTTGTACCATAATGCAATTGCTTTTATTTAATGCTATTTAGTGAATTGATTGCCTTATGGTAACTAATAAAGTATTTTACTGACGTTAATTTATATTAATTAATTAATTTCAAATTAGTTTTGAAATAGTCACGAAACTTACAATAGTTCAATACGCTAAATTAACGTGGTAAAATAAATTCTGAATAATGGTGGTCGGTATGGAAATTGAATTTATGAGGCTACTAGCTTATGCCCGTGGTTTCGCCTGCGTTGCTCTAGTAATAACGTAATGGTATTCTTGAAACCTCTTGAAAGCCACGGGAAAAAAAAATGAGAGGTTGATTATCTAAAAACAATACAGATATTTCTTGTTTTCTGTTTTCTGTCTTACAAAGTTTCATCTCTACGGTTTTCACTCTTGCTTGAAGATACCCCTTGCCCTACTCAAATTTTAACACCCTATTTCACACTTTTAAGGGATGATTTCAAAAAAATGTATAATATTTTCTTTTTCTTGGTAAACTTTAAACAAAGTTTTACAAGCGCGACAGCAGAACAAAAATTTTCTCCCTGAAAACTCTAACACCCCTATTTCATATCTTAAAGGGATAATTTTCGAAAAATGCAGAAATATGTCTAATATTTTCTTTTGATTAGTGTATTTAAAAAGTTTCAGAGCTATTGCATCAAAAAAAAAACTTTTCTCCATACAAATGTTAACAGCCCTTTTCACCTCTATAAGGGTTGAATGTCGCAAAATCCTTTTTTAGACTGTGGTTGCATAGTAATAAAATCTACTATCCAAATTTCATGTCTCTGGCTTCAGTGGCTTAGGCTGTGCGTTGATCTACCTATCACTTTTTCTTACACTTTTATAAATATAGATAGATACACTTTCGCACGCAGATCAAAAGACATGGCTTTAGTGCGCGCTAGTCAAACAATCATACAATTGCTAATTACAACTAAACCAGGAACACAATCAAAATTCTGTCATATTCTATCCTAGATATTATTATTACTTCAATATTACAGTAATTAACCGAGCGAAGCGAAGGTCTCTGAGTTTACTGGGACAAATCGGCATTTGTATGTATGTTTGTATGTTTGTATGTTTGTGTGTATAGTTGTCCGATGATAACTTGCGAACCGTTGATCCGATCTTCATGAAGTTTTGTGGGCAAGTAGTTCATTTCAATGCAATTTTTATTCGAATATGAGCTGAATCGGTCCAGAGGTTGTGAAGATATAGGGGTCGCGAGGTCTCAGTTCGGCGCGAACTACTAGTATTAACTAGACAAGGGGTTCGGAGATCTAGCGAAAAATGTGAGTGAATCGAAGTAATTCAATATAACAAAATATCTTTATAATGTCATGTGATCATGTTTCCCCTCTTAGCTATACCAGGCGATAAAAATACGCTAGTATACATTCATCTATGGATAGAAGCCAAAAAAACATATCTCAAAATAAGATTTTAAAAAACGAATGAGGTGCACTGAATGTCAAAATCAAATTTTTGTCTAATTAGCTTCTTAAACTGGCGAGAGACTTTTTGTGATATTGGAAAAGAGGTCAAATAATAAGAAAACTGCGATGCGGACTGAAATATGCGGAGTTCCGTAATAACATGATTTTCTAGGATCGGTATCGAATCATGTTGGAAAAGTGCGCGTCATGTATTATGCATTGATTTTTTCTATTTATTGTGGGATCCAAATTTGTTGGATTATTCTGTTGATTAAACAATGCATTGTGGACGTGGTTTTTAAGCAGCTCTTCTATTTTGTTGCAAGTTTTGAGAAAATAAACTAGCACTTTTTTTACCCGACTGTCCAATAAGGAGTTGATGACAACGGCTTATGATTGGGGGATATGTTCATTAACATACATACGCTACAAAACCATAATAAATTATGATATAATCAAGTTTATTATATTTTAATTGTCAAGTCATATACATTGCAGACAAATTCTTACTTTTACGAAAATAGCCATAGTTGAACAAGTTTTTTTCATAATCAATTATACTAGTAGTTCGCTCCGAACTGAGACCTCGCGACCTCTATATCTTCACAACCCCAGGACCGATTTAGCTCATATTCGAACTTAAAAATTGTATTGAAATTAACTACTTGCCTACAAAATTTCATGAAGATCGGATCAACGGTTCGCAATTTATCATCGGACAAATATACACACAAACATACAAACATACATACCAATGCCGATTTGTCGCAATAAACTCTGAGACCTTCGCTTCGCTCGGTCAATAATTCAGCAAAAAAATGGTTCCTGATCAAATAATACTTATCAATAGAAACCCAACGAGATGGAAGTAATTTCAGTTGTAATTGAGCCATTCCATGAAAGGAATTACTTCTTATTCTGTCCATTTCCTTCTTTGCTAACTAGAGGCCGTGATCAATGTAACCTACTTTATTGATGGTAAAATTACCCTCGATACTGGGCGTGTACAAAAGAGATAATCTTCTCATCGAATGATTTACGTATGTCGTAAAACATCATCATTTAATATGAAAGGATTTTAGATCAAGGATATCCAAATTAAATTATATCTAAATTCAAATCAAATAATGGAACATTAAATTTTTTGGGGAAAAAAAAGTCACACGTTCAGTTTAATAATCCTGGATTTTATTCTAAGTTAATTCTGTAATTTTGCGATAGAGAAATCCGAGAAAATAATTAGCATCGTTTTGTAGAATAATCAGTACAAACGTCTGGGCGTTTATTTTAATAAAGCGCGATGTTTATAAGAGTATAATCGTTTTATTCTTGTTCTTTAGCTCTTTTTTCGTCCACTTCTTTACTCTTCTCTCAATTTCTTCCACGACCTGCATCTTTTAGCTTGGTCATCCAGTCGTAACCTGCGTGCCTTCGTATGTCACTAACCCAGTGCTTTGGGCAGCCTGCGGCTTTGAGCCGTATAAATTATAAAACGTATCTATTAATCAATCAAAACTCTACCAAAACCTTAAAAAATATAATATACCTTAAAATATAATATTTAAAAACACTCTTTCAATGTTATGTACACTATTCGAGTACATTTTCAAAGCAGATGTATTCCTATTTTAACAAGATACTCGTTCTTATTCCTATTCAAAAGGGAGTTGAGCGGAAAATTGCGAACGTGTCCTGTATTTACAATTACAGATGCAAAGTCTTGCAAGTCGCATTCTGACGGTAAGGTCCTTGGGATAAATAGACATACCTAGCTTGGATGAGAACGTTTAAATTGAACTGGGAGTGGCTGTAAAGTCTCGTCACTGACGTAACGGGCTTAAATTGGCTGTTCGGTTAGTTGTGAATGGCAAGAAAGCAAATCCCTTGTGTAATAAAAAAATATATGCGAAAAGCTCTAAGCTGAAGCTGGTTTGTGGCAAAAAACTCTTATGTATTTTTTGTTTATTTTTCACTTTATAATTAATTTTTCCATGTTTTTTGCTACAAATAAACTATTGTCTATTGTCTATTGTCTATAAAATCTAAGCTAAGCCACAGACAGACTAATCCGAATCTGAATTAAATACTCATTTCGGTAACCGTGTTTCTCTAATTTCTGTGAACTAATTCGAAAACGTCAAATTTCCTGTTGCCCGCATGGACAACTACTTATATTATTTACTTTACTTATATTATTTCGGAATTATTCGTTCTCCAAAATTACGTACTTAAAAGAAAACAAACGTAACCCCACAGCCTTAATGTGGGTTCATATTGTAAAAACAAAAAGTCGAAGCTTGATTTACTTCATAAAAAGCTATTTTTCACCGACTTCCAAAAAAAGAGGTTCTGAATTCGTATAATGTATTTTTTTTTTTAAATATTTTTTACCTCAGAACTCCCTCATTTAAAAGCCGATTTTGAAAAACCTTTTTGGATTTGAAAAGATTTTTTGGATTCCAGGTTGGTCCCATTGTATCAAAATCCAGTTCTGTTAATGGGATCTATTAGGAATCGAAGGAACACCCCAAATATTATAGGCATACATATTGTAGCGATTTTGGTATTTTCATCAACAAGTCAAACATTTGCATTCAGGTATTTCACGGGTGGTGCCGAGATATTTTCGATTTTGATAGTTAAGCGACTATGACAAAGCAAATTTAAATAAATGGTTCGGATGAAGTTGTTTTTTTCTTATTTAAAATTATTGTAGCTCCCGTTATTCATTTGGTACTTTCTGGTACTCTATACTTTCTATAGCTACCAAGCGAGCTGAAAATCTGTCGCCAAGTGTCTAATTGTTTATCTACCTCAACGTTTCTAACGTACCGTTGTATCCTTTCACCGGCAGGTCAAACCTCTTTGATGAAATTTGAACCCAGACTCTGCGGTGTATAATTGGAACTCAGTTGTCACTGATATAAATCATCGCTGTTATCGATTCTCAATAATCTGTGACTTAGGCCTAAAGAGCCCACACCTCATCTTCATCATCATCATCATCAACAGCTGGAAGCCATCCACCGCCGAACCTCTTCCTTAGAGGCTAGACCTCTTCGTTAGGCACTAAACGATAATTTGCCATTTCCTTCTACCTGTTGCTCGCGACTTTCACAGTGTTGTTAGTACACCTATAAACGAAAAACTTAAGTAGGCCTCCCATCAACTCAAGAACCTTTCCTTCGGTTATCGGACAGCTCACAATGACCATGAATTTCAAAATTGCATTTTATTGTAGGTACATCGATATGACAATCAGCTGTATAGATTTTGTTTGTGTGTGAAATTTGTAACTCATCTACCAAATTGGCTTCCGAGTGGTATGGCTCACTAATATTCATGCAAATTTTATAGCTTATATTAGCATAAAAACTGAATTACAAACTATTAAAAATCACCCACCCCCACCATTGGCATAATAGGTCGTCAAAAACAGTGTTTCTATTGCATACATATTCAATAGAATTGACTGACTCATTCGCGTAGAAGCGGAGTGCGAAGCTTAAGCAGGCAACAACTAGGTTGCCTTGCATTCACTAGGGATGGGTAAATCGAAATATGTTTTTGAATTTCTGAAGGGTTAAATTTATTACCTTGAACCAGGATCCGATCCGGGACTTTAGGTAACCGTTTCATTGGTTTATAAAGCTAATCATACGTCGTACGTTGCTATTCAAATGTATATTATTCTTTTATTTACTTTTTCCTGGAATAGTTGCTATAAGTTTTAAGATAGTGTCAAGTTTTGTAATAATTCAAGTGAAGTAAAATACTTCATCAATAAAACAAGTCTTAGTCATAGTCTAAGTCAAGCAAAGTAAGTCACGGTCAAATCCATGTCATGCCGCAATAAAGCGGTTGGAGACTTAAAAAGAGGTTTCCACAGACTATTGGAAAATAAGTTTTTGTGGAAAAATATATTTCAACTCAATTGAACAACTAAAACTGAAACTGGTCTAAAATTCAGTTGCAAGATTTGACTCGAACAATACATACAAACATTGCTAGTTAAATAAAACCTTGTAAAATATAAAAAGTTTCTAGAATACGCACGTTTCACAACACAATGCTGCTCAACAAGAATTAGTAGAAAATTTACGGGGAAAACAACATTGTTTTTAAACAGTAACACTCGAAATAACACAAGTTTTGGAAATAAAATAATTATGTACAATGACGCGACATGACTTCTTCACGTTCCTTCCAATACCCCAGCAAAAAACTAATTACATTAGCTTTTTTGCTTCTAAAATTTGTTTTAATCGTTGGCGAAAAAATTATGTCGAGCAAAACTGGAAAAAATAACTATGCTCGCCCTATCTCTCTATTCTCTAGACTGACATTATGGCTCTACAGTAGTGCCTCTGCTTTATGAGCAGGTAATCTTGGGTTCCTGTAATAATGTAATATATGATGGTAATTCCTGGCTGGGTTAGATATTTGAATGATGAATGTATTTAGATCTGTTCTGGGTCTGGAAGATAATAATAATACATTGGCCGAAAACATATTTATCAAATTACCGAACAAACTGAAATATTAACTACTATTTAAGCACTATTACTATTTATTTATTTATTTGACTATTTATGTCAGTGTGACTTACACTTCTGGTAAATTCCTTTTTGACATTCAATAATATATCTTGACATTGTTTTATATTTTATTTGTACCTGATAATAGTTTTTGCTATAACTTTGAACTGTTTGATTTTTAATTTATAATCTCTAATGATTGTGTATTTGTAATTCTATTTTTGATTTGATTAGCTAATGTAATTGGTGTCACCGTGTCAGTTATATAAATAAATAATAAATTAATTATTAATGAAGATTTTTGTATTAAAAATCTAAGGTGCATCGAATCCAAATGTTATTACACTCTAAACGATTATTTTAAGGATAATTTTACGACAGCATGCAAATGGAACGCTCCGCACCACAGAAGAGAAACATATTTTACTGAAAGTTTCACATGATACATGAATATTTAATATCGTAACAATTCAAAACAAAAGTTTTCGAGAGTGATAAAAGTCCGTAACACATTTTTGACAAGATCACTACTCCATATTAGCATTATTTTTTTTTTGTACGTGCTTTTTATAAAAGTTAAACAAATAAAATTGATAAGTTATTATCATTTTTTTTTTTTTTTTTTTTCGTGGCTGGCAAACAATCAGACGGGTCGCCTGATGGTAAGCGGTCGCCGTCGCCTATGGATACCTGTAACACCAAATACAATAATGCCATTGATATAAAGTAAACAATTGTGCTGTTAATAATATTTATAGTTGTAGCTTAATCGATTAAAAAATTTTAGTATAAGTAGGTATAGATTTCTAAATATGCAAACAATTTTTGACGAAACATATACGGAGCAACAAAAACAACTTTTATTTTAGTGTTAGCAATTTCTGTAGGTGGTTATTTAAACAAACGTCAACTATACAATTACGTAATAATTTAAGGAATCGAATCAGCTGTTTTATAAATTTATAATTAAAGTTCATTGACACATACAACGCAAAACCAACTTCCATTTTCCATAGCGCAAAAAGTCTGAAGCCATGCGTCACCAATTCCCCACACATCAATCACACAGAGCTTCGTTTCTCAAAACCTAATCCGTCCACCGGCCAGTATTGCTTATACTGCAGGCTTTCTTAGTGTTGCCAACATTAGTATCAAAAAATCATATTTAGGATTGGTGTTGATTCTGCTGTACCACGCACTAAGATAAACTAATCTAAACAAAAATCATCTGCGTCTTTTTTCATTACGAGACGTGATAAGGCAGTGGCGGCGCTGCGCAAATGACGATTACCGTACTATAGCGACGCGGCAGCGAAGCGGCGCGACACAAAACTACAATATTTGGCTTCGTCCACTTGGATCCACGGCTCGGCTCCTATTTTACAGCACTCCTCCACGCCTCGGTGCCATGTCACTATAGTGTAGTTCAAGCTTTATAGTTCTTACAGACCTGCTGATTTGGTACGCGCGGACCTTCGTCTAACTCACTCGGCTGTTAATACTTGTTATATTTTCTACCGTAGGTCGGCTATCTGTGATTTTTAGGAACGCTAGATTAGACGATTTCTTTTGTTTTCTACTATACTATTGCTATCGAAGCTTATTTCAAACCGTATAAATATTTTTTTAGTATCAAGTAGTTACTCACACTTGCATGAACTTCTAATCTAGTCTAGGTACCATGGTATCTAGTCTGAAAATAATATCAAAGTTTAAATTTCAACATTCGTCTGAACAAAGTTATTGCAATGAAGACTGATAATTTGTTATAACTCGTCTCGTGGGAATTATTAATGAAAATGTACTGTGGTTGTGTCTCTACGCTTTGATAGCTGAATGATTTAACGTATAAGCCAGCTGGACGCGCAATGTATTAATTATGGTTATGGAACATATAGTTCAATCGTCTTTTGCGGAAAGATAGGATTATATTTAAATAATTTCGGTTACATAATTCAATACTTATGTCGTTCCTATTCCGTGAACTAGTTGGTCTATGTGATTATGTAACTTTTCTGTTTTGTTTTTTTTTTACAAGTGATGTGAATAAAAAAAATCTTTTTACAAGCTACAACAAATAAAATAACACAGTTATTAATGTCGTATAATGCAAGAAAATGAAAACGCTGGCAGAAGACAGTAAAAACTGGATTCCACAGACGAGAGCCAAAAATTAAGGCTACGACTTGTTGTAGGAAGCAATATTTCACATCCACTGGTTTATTTGTTCATGCCTCAATGTTTCGAAAGGTTATTTGAAGGCTCTAATTTTATACTAGTTACTTAGCACTATCACCAAGTTTAATTGCTTTAATGTACTCTTGAGTATTCTTAATAAAGTATTGTATGCTTTTGCTTATTGGCTAGGATATACTGCCCCGGTGGCTCAGTGGGTAGTGAACCTACCTTCTGTGTTTGGGGGCGTGGGTTCGATTCCCATCTAGGACAAACATTCATGTGATGAACATTTGTGTTTGTTCTATGTCTGGGTGTTAATATCTATATAAGTATGTATTTAAAATATATATATGTACGTATATCAGTCTCTGTCAGCCATATTACAAGCTTTGCTTAGTTTAGGGACAGATGACCGTCTGTGCAAAAATGTCCCAGATATTTATTTATTTATACGAGTATAGTAGCGATATGATGATATTAAATTAAACATTTTACCAAATACACGCAACATAGTAATAAACTGTATGTTTTATTAGTATTATTAAATATTCTTCTTGTGACTTCCTTAGCGTAGAAATACAAAAAAAAAATTGTTGCCTAAGTCCGCTTCTTACCCATAAGCTATACCTATGCAAAAATTCAATTCGATCTGTTCAGCCGTTTAGCCGTGATAGCGCGACAAACACCCAGACAGAGAGACAGAGCTACTTTCGAATTTGTAATATCAGTTAGGATTACAAAAAGTTGACAAGCCATTGTTAAAGTTGACAAAAGGCACGGACAAACAAACAATTTAAAAAAAAGCTCTCTACATAACTAGACAAGATCCGATGAACATCTGAACAGATTTTCTTGAATCATAGCTAAGAACACTCTCAATCAAGTCACACCACGAACAAAAAAAAACAGAATTGGTTCGTACGTGTAGGAGCTACGATGCCACTGACAGATACACACGTTAAACTTTTAACATCCCTTAATACCCTTAACCCTTAAAGCATCTCATAACTCTGTTTGCGTCGAGGGTTAAAAAAAACTTCACTCTAGATAACCTACGCTCTATTATATCAAGATTACAGAAGCAATTTTAGTTATCACTGTACATAGCCTAAAGTTGTACAGTAAGTAAGTTATTTGTCACTCAGAAATTTCAAGTAGGTAACATCTTTAACCTTGTCAAAATACCACCCTTGAGACAAAGTTGGTGCTCTAAGCTAACGTGTAGAGTAAGGGCGCGTTCAGGGAGAGGCGGAGCGATGCGCGGCGCGTGCAGCGTCGCGTTGCGAGATGCGTTGCACTTAACGTTTTCTCCGTTTACGGATAGGCGGCGCGTGAAGGGGCAGGCGGGGCCCGCGGCGTGTCTGCGGCGTCGCACACTCAAAGACATAATATATAATATACATACATAATATACATAATATAGCATGTATTATTATTGCAATATGTACTCTCGCTAAGGAAGCCGCAGGGCGTTATTCAGCGCGTGGAGAATGACGGCATCTATCACAGCAACCTCTTTTGACAGTCTTTTTCGATTATCTCATAACGCAGAAGTGCTTATAAAATAGAGTAAGTACGATTTTATCGACATATTACTAAAAGAAAATTATGACTTAAGAAGTACAAGCTAACGACACGCGCGAGTCCGGGGGACACGAAAGACGCGGTAGGGGACGCGATGGCGGTAGCTGCGGCGCACGCGGCGATGGCCGCACTGTGTACTGCCACGTGTACCGCTAAAGATATCAAACAAAACGCGCATGTATGATTTACCCGCGTGATGCAATGCTACATGCACCGCGGAACGCCCCGCGTGTCCCTGAACGAGCCCTAAGCACTAACAATTTACCACGAAATAGGACATGCTAGAGGCTTTTAAGGCTTGTGTCACAACTTTCAGTTGTCAAAAACTTACAAAGCAGCTTACAAAGCTACTTCTCTTGTCTCTTAAAAATTGTTAAAATTGCCGAACATACCAAAAAAAAATGTAACTTCGATCGGCAAAAATACTAAATAAAACATTTAAATTGATAAAACTGATTTTATCGACAAAAAAATGTCAAATTATTGATCAATACAGCATTGCAAATTGCAAGAGAGTGATAACCGGTGAGGTCGTCTGTAAAATCATTGCCTTCAATTAAGACTTAGTGACCTTAAGGATCACTGATGAGGTATTTAATTTTGAGATTTATTAGGTACTAAGCAACAGCTGCACTTAACTATGTTTTTTTTTTTTTAATGTTGTATAGCCTAGTTCTGAACATCTTCGGTGAATTATCTACTAAGGAAGAGCTCGGGCTTAGGTAACTGGAACAATAGTAGTGTTTAAAAATAGAAACCAATGTTCAGTAGTGAGCAATTACGGTCTTAGAATTATTACATTACATTACATTATCAGCCAGAAGACGTCCACTGCAGAACATAGGCGCCCCCCTTAGACCGCCACGCCGACCGACAATGTGCCACTTGCATCCACCGGTTGCCCGCGACTTTCATAATGTCGTCGGTCCACCTAGTGGGAGGCCTGCCTACGCTTCGTCTTCCGGTTTGTGGTCACCACTCAAGAACCTTTCTTCCCCATCGGTTATCGGTTCTTCGAGTGATGTGGCCTGCCCATTGCCTCTTCAGCTTACAATCTCTGAGAGCTATATCGGTGACTTTGGTTCTTCGGCGAATATCCCCTCCCCTCTTCTTCTCTTCTTCTCTTTTTTCTTAATCTTAGAATTATGATAATGATAAATCGTTGAGCATTGCTCGTCCAGCTGTTCCAACGGTTTTGTCACCATCGCCGGTCAATTCTGGACATGACCGAGGCAGATCACAGAGAAAGAGATAAAGCTATAACCAGCAGCGGGATAAATCGTCACTGTGGTGAATTTATAGTAACAGGAAAGTCATTGCGTTCATTAGCCACACAAAACAATCCAGTTTGTAATTACATCGACCGCAAATCGTGCAGTTGGCGGCTAATCACGTGACTAATTATACTAATGTAGGCGAACAGATGCCACGCGCCAGTTATTTTGTTTGCATCATGTTCCGATTAACCATTAATGGCTAAATTGATTTAGTCCCAAATGTGGTTAGGGTTTATGTGAACATCAATAAGGAATATACCTTTTATTCCCGACGTCTCCATTGCTCTCCCCATCACTAGATAAATACCAGACATTGGCAAATAAAATTACCATTGTCACTCTAACATAATAGAGACGCGATGCTGAAAAGTTGGGAATAAATATTCTCAACCTCTCTACTAACGGGAGATTAGTGGTTTGAAATACTTCTCACAATATTATGTAAAGGGCTTACGATTTAGATTGTTGTTTCTTTTTGTTACTGAGATAAGTACTTCAAAACTGAATAATAATAAAAACGCAATTCGCACTGCTTCATGCAAAATTCAAAGAGACATTAAGATTTCTCATTATAGTAAATAAAAAAGTTCTATTTTTTAAAATATTTAATATTATCTTTTTTAAAAGGTTAAAGTGAATAACGTTGCTTTCTATCGATATAACAAAGTTTTAAAGTCACGGGAATTGTTGAAAGTGAAACCGAACAGAGCTAAGGATTAAATTAATAACTATTATCTCCTTAGAACTAATTGTGGCCAGACAAACTTTGCTTGCCTTGTCCTTTACAGAGTCAAAGGTAACAAAACTATTAGTTGAGTAGTAACTTACTTGCTAAATATCTTTGTAGTTGTTCAACAATTTCTATACACCATAGGTTCAAAGCATTTCTATTTAGCAAAAAATTACATAGTATCACTTAATTGTATAGGGATATAAGCAAAAGGGGCTCATAGTACTCATGATTGTGAATATGGGACCTTTTACTATGGGACCAACCATGAAATCTAAAAAATCAGCTGTTCCTTACGTTTTGTCGAATGTCTTTGACATTTTTCTATGGAACAACTGTTTTTTTGTCTAGATTTCAGTGTTGGTCCCGTAGTAAAATTTGACCATAATGATGAGCACTATACGCGCTTTTCGGCTTAGCATACTCTTCCCTTATTATCCTGTATAATTTGACACCAGGACTGGTCATCAACATCATCCACAGTCTTCCTTTTCCTACTGCTGGGTCATCTCTCTCTTTCTTGCTATAACAAGGAAGATGGCCTCAGTCTGAGAACAAATTGTTATGTATGTAAAACTAAACAACAGGTTAAATTGATAAAAAATTATGAAACAAAAAAATATTACTTATCTCATACAGATCAAAATTAAGCGATCGTAGATCTCTCAAATGTTACGCATTATATTTTCCATTTGTTTCAGATGAGGAAGGTTTGAATACAATTTACATAATTATACTTTTATCCATTTTGATGTTTCTTTCCACACCTCTTGCTCTTCACGGATGCGGATTATACCTGACGCAAGACTTTCTACTATTTCTTCTTAATATATATTTTTTTCTTAATTTTACTAACTATATCTTGTATTTTACATTTGAGTTCTTTTTTTTGTAACCCTTATGCATACCATATTTTATGCACTACTAAAAATATAATTATTATGTAATCTACATGAATGTATATTATTATATATTCAGAACTCCCTAGAGTTAGTGTATATCCCAATGACGGACATAGAATACTTTTTTTATGTCCACGCGAACGAAGTCGCATGTAACAACTAGCTATTTATATAATTTATAAAAGACCAAGCCCTTTTCGAGGAATCAATGTACATACCAAACAAATTGTGCGAAATTCCATCTCAAAATGGGTAAAATGGACCCCCAAAGTTTGTATGGAAATACAATATTTTTTCATGCTACGCCATTGATACTGTGAACACTGTGTGTGTGTCTGTGATACGGCTGAACAGATTTGAATGAAGTGTGGTATGAAGGTAGCTTACATTCTGGATTAACACATGTGCCGGTTTCTAAAATATTCGGTTTCTGCAGAATAGCGGGTGAAACCGCTGGGCACCGCTAGTTAAAAATAAACAATGGCATGTCTCAGGATTTATCGAAAATCAACCCCTTAACACGTGAAAGGGGGTGTTTTTTTTCTGTAGCCTATGCGAGCGAAGCCGTGCGGGTAAGCTAGTATATATACTGATATAATAATTCAAAGGAATATAGCCGCAGTCGTATCAGGACCAATAAAGCTTTGAGGTATAAAAATGAATACGTTCGTCTCGAGGAAAAAACTTCTCTTATGCGATTCAGAACTCCCTACGCTACAACTGTCAGTCCATTCAAAACGTCAAAAAATTCACAAAAATGGATCAACGCCATCTAGAGAACTATAGAAATTAACTTTGTCTCTCTGTCTAGATGCTTGTCGCGTTATCACGGCTAAACGGCTGAACGCATCTTGATAAAATTTGATAAGGAGTTACCGTATATCACGAAGACGGACATAGGGTACTTTTTATGTCCACGCGAACGAAGTCGCTGTTATTAATAATACGTGATAGTGATAGTACAATTATTCTGTTTTGATTCTAGACCTAGGTGTTTGAATAAAATTCAAGAATTTCAGCTCTGACAGACGTCCGTTTTAGTAATCTTAGAGAAGGAAAATGTAATATTCACCTGCTACTTAGTATTCGCTTTACATTCCGTAAAGATTTCTTGTATTCTAAGTAATTTTAGAGGTGAAGATCCCTATGAAGCTCGTATTGAAATGGAAAAATAAATGAGTAAGTCTATTTTATAAAGATGAACAAATTTTGTATTCCCCTTTCAATACTTTGCATGATTTTAAACTAAAACAGAGTATATATACGTGCTTTCTCTTATTTAGATCCAACAAAGAAAATCAACATAACAGGCAGAATTCAAAGGCTCGGTTTGAAGCCCGTAGTAAAGGGAGCCATTACTCAAACCGAGCTTTTAAAGCGTGTAAGTGACGTGATTTATATCGTAGACGGCGATTTTTACTCTTTTTCATTCGAGCGCTGGATACACCTACGCAACCAACGCGTTACATAATTATGAGATTATCAGAAAAATCACGTTGGTATATTATACTTTAACTAATACGTGCAAAGGATAAGCAACGCCATACAACGTCGTAGGGCCAGCATTTTAAGAACAATTAGACGTTGAACATAGGTCGTTTGGATTAGGATTAATTAAGTTACAATTTGTTTTTACATTTTTATACTATATAACTATATAAGTTGAATATAGTTATAAATTTGTTAGTGAGCTAAGTAAATGTTTAGTTTATACATTATTTTTTTAACAGTGTATGTTAAATAAATGATGTATAAACTAAAAATTTAGTTTAACAAACGTTTTCGTTTCAAAATCTTTCTTAATTTTATTCTTCTTTATCTCTCTCCCCATAAGCGTTAAGCGTTTGATAGGCTTCTAAGCGGCCTTATTTCTTACATATTTTTTAACTCACTTCTTTCTCGCCCTTTAATTTTTCTAGAGATAGTTTTTCTCTCTTTGTCTGTTGAGGCACACATTTTATTTTTATTTTTCATTAGTAGGTGGAAGACCTCGAAAATCAGATTTTCTTGCTGCCAAAACGAACTTTTAGTATATACAGACCAATGTCTATAACTTTTAATTGTAGACTGTACCGCGTAGTCCGCGCTGCGTAGACCACTCCGAATAGCAACAATTTGATAAGCGGTCCGATTCCATGTTTAAGTATGTCTAAAGCTTATTTCCCGACATCTATTTTGAAACGTTGCGCGACTCGCGCATTCCATTTGGCCGTGATAGCGAGTAAATGAAAAAACCACTCAAGTATGAAATCATTTGCTTTAGTTACAGGTTCCCAGATCACCATTCATTTTTTGACAGTAAGACTCAACCACAATTTTTTATGAAAAGATTTATTGTAAGTTTAACATTTTTTCAATACAAGTAGACAAAATAGTGGGAGGACTGATTGTATCAAATGGCAATCTTCCTCCCACGGATCCGAGAACCATTGTATATTGAAACGACTGTTTTTTTTTTTTTATCTTGTTGTGTACTAAAATCTAAATAGAAAAAAAAAAAAGTTGACTAAATGTGTTGATATTTTTAGCTTGGTTGGTTGGGTAAAACAGACATTGATAGAATTGAATTGAATTCTACAATATGCTATTGTGCTGATATTATTTCCTCTAGAGCCATAATTTCAAAAAAATGTTACCCTAGAGCTGCAAACTAGTCCAAAGTACTCGGTTTCTAATTTCCCAATATGCTAATAAACCCCTGCATCCTAACACTAGCAACGCGGTAAGTCAAAAGTTTTGTCCAAATTAATTTTTGATTGCAAAATATTTTTTACTGCTAATTCTTGTCTACCGGAATAGACTAGAATAGATAAAATCTATCTTATGTGTATGCTATACATGTACGTAGTCAAAATGTTTAAATGGTAAATAATGAAAAAGCCCAAAGCGGTATACTTATTGGTCTAACAGTTATTAATTTGCAAATGGTATATTTGATTGAAAATGTATGTCACAGCTTCATTTTGATTTTAAATAACCTTTGAATGACCCCACATGAGGGGCTGCAACTAACGTGTGTCGCAATTTCGTATTAACCTATGACAAATACTGTACTAACCTCTTCTATGACTATTTCTAATCCTGTGGCCACACCATTATTCGCGGCATAGTATTTTCGTGAAAGGGAAATAGTACGTGCTGTCAACCGGTTACATGGTGTCTGGTCTAAAATTTAACATCAGGACTGATCAGGATAACTTTTTGGCTGATTTCATAGCAATGCTTACGGTCTGTACGGACTGTCCAATGGAAAGCCAGGGTGGAAATGCCTCGTGGAGGTGCCTTTTCCTTATGGGACAATCCGCGTCACTGCACAACGATGTTTTAAGCGCCGCATATTCTCTGCGAGGCCTGTCCGCAGATAAATCCATATACCTGTGAAAATAGCCTTAAGGTTCAGCCACACCAAATCTAGTTGCAATACAGCTCGGTTCCAGGTACTGTATACGTCTATTAGTAATTAGCTACACCCCGCGATTCACCCGCGTGGTTTCTTTTTTCCTATTAATATGGTGGCGATCAGAACAAAATATTATAATTCAAATTGGTCGAGTTATTTCCGAGTTTTTGCGAGACTAACGCACGGCAATTGATTTGTATGTATAATAACAACAAATGTCACACAGCATGCAGTATGCGTGCAGTACGTATCCATTGCGTCGTACCGCATGTAATGTGGAGTTTTTAATAGAATTGCATACATTACCGCAATGGACATGGACTGCAACTGGATTTATTGTGGCCGGGTCTTTACTCCTTTCTACTTATTCAATAGGTATAGTCATAAACCTGCTGAAAAACAAACAAAACATGACTTTTATCTCTATTTTTTCATAAAACCCTTTGTTTGCGGAACGGAAAGCCAATGCGGGCATTTTGTACAAATTTATTTTTAAAGTCCTATTTGTCAGCACAATAAGCGTAACAAATATTGATAGTGAACACAGTACGAAATAAATGTGCCCCGGAGTCCAGAGGGATTTTATTAAAAGTATAGCCGTACCCCGCAGTTTCACCCGCGTGGAAAATTTTACAAGAATAGTAATTTTTCCGAGATAAACAGTAATATCGTTAAAAGAAAAAGAAAATACCCGACTGCAAAATGTAGCCTATGATACTCCGGACGTAAAGAGGAATCCAACGACACCTCGCTTGTCAAAATCGGTCAAGCCGTTTAGGCTACAGAAGGTACTATAGGAACACAACTTCTTCTTATACAGGTAAAACAGTCGGGTAAAAATGATAAAAAAGTAGCGAATAGTTGCGCTTCCCGATTTTACTAGCAATTTTCAAATTTCGCATCATTTTAGAGGCTATAAAGTAAAATCCACAATTCCTCAAAGTTAACAAAACAATTAATGTCACTTTCCTAAATGCTCAGTTTAGCTTTTGTGTCGTTAAAAGATAACAGACAGACTAGTTATATTTTCTGTGGATTGTTATAGCAAATACTCGTTGGAGACGTCGTAAATATTATCTAATTGATTTTTATGTCGTAATTCAAACGTACCTTAAAATTTGTTGGAATGAAATAAAATGTACTAACAAAACAATTTAACGGGCATTTTCAACAGGCGAAATGGCTCTAAAAACATACGCAAACGTAATTCCGCGAACAAATCTGTAATCCCTTGTAAATTCGCACGGCTCTGTGTCAACCCAAAACAAAATCCTAGTAAAACATCGTGTGAGCAAAGCTTTGCGAAATAGTCAAAATTGGATACTGATAAGCAATAACATGTCAACCCACAAAAAATCGAAAATTGAGTTAATGATACAGAAAGCTTCTTTAGCTGACAAAGAAGCGTTCTGTATCATTAACTCACTTTTCGTTTATTATTGACATGTTATTGCTTATCAGTATCCAATTATAGCGTGAACTATCAACAAAGTGCATATACCTTCTCACGTCAAAAATGATTTAAAATGACGCTTAGAAACCTGTTTAGCTAGACAGTCGCAAAGTTAAATACCGTTATAACCGATATTTAATTTCTCTCTTCAAATACAAGGGCTTGAGGTTGCTTAAATTCAAACAATGGCTACGGTATGTTTAACCTTAGACGATTGCTAGATACGGATTAGTGGTAAAAAAATTGTGAAACATCTGTTCAACACATGTCTAAAGCTAAATCTTTTGTGGTAAGACGGTTCATGTCTCGTTTCAAACAAGGGCTTGGGGCTGTTTAAATTTAAACAATGACAACGGCGTGTATAAATTTAATCGAAAGCTGAACGCTGTGCTATTTTGTAAATTATCGGACACTATAGCGTTTTTAAGTTTACGGAATGAGGGAGTGAAATTATTAAAATTTAAATGATGAAGAATTACCTTAGTAATATAAATTCTCCTGCAAGACAAATACATTTTTCAGACGTTTTAATTAGCTTGTTTATTTAACAAAACAATGTTTTGTCTTTCTCTGAAAAATACGCAGAATCTACGTTCTTAACTTCGTTAAAAGATCGGTCATCACTGGTAAATTTCATCACAAGTACTTTTTTTTTTTTTTTAACAATTAATAATAATCATTCGAAGCCTGGTCTTTATTAAAGGGTGGTTGACATAAAATACCTTCTGAGTCCCAAAAGACCGTCGCCATGCTATCCGGTCGATTGTGACACCTTAAGCTTCTTGGGTGGCGCAGAGCCTTTTTATGCCACTGCATGGATTTTTTCTTGAACTCGAACCCAAATTTAATCCCCCGTAACAATTTAACGCAATATTCTATTCTTATCTTCTTTGCAGTGGTCCAAAACCAAACAAATGAAATACCATCCACAAAATCCAACCATATCATCAGGACTCATGTTTCACGGTAATTATGAGTTGCGCATTTTGTTGCGGTTATAGCGTGTCAATGGTTAAAATTTAACAGAAATTAGATCGAATAGATTAAGTCCAATACCGCCTATCACTACCGTGTGCGTAATCTTTAATCAGTAAAAGCCGTAAAGACGCACGCATACGCCGTACATCGCTTATTCAGAACCATTCTTATAATGAAATTCCGCTTTTAATAGTACCACCGAATTGAGACAGGGTGAAACTGCGAAATCTTCGCTAATGGCACGTAACCACGGAACGTAAAGCGTTCATCTGAAGCCGAGATTTATGCTGAGTATTCACTACAGTTTTACACAACGAATAATTTCGATAAGCAGTTTTCGTTTGCGCAGAAAAGCGCAGACAGGTTTCAGGTTCGTGTAAATTATCAAATTATTTATTTCATCTAAGTACAGATCAATAATGTAGCAGCACTATACCCCAAACTGGGTTCAATTAAGTACCCGTATCTTGGGGCTTAGGCCTTCCCTTCAAATTAAACTATTTAAAAGTACATTTAATGAAAACATTCGGTTATGGAACTACAAAATTATAGAATTAAATTAAACAGTAATAAATATGTATCAGGTTCCGCAAAAAGAAAGTAAGAACACAATGTTTAAAAATTTAGGTTTGATAAAGTTGCATTTCAATTATTATAAACTAAAAACAAATTACATTTACATTACATTAAATTGAATTAAAATTATATTAAAAATTATTAAAATTATTATTTAATTATATTATTTATACTTGTTTATCTATCTATCAACTCTTATCTATCTATCACTCAATTATTTTAAGAAGCTCTTCTGTTTCAAAATCATTATTTACATCATCATCATCATCAGCCAGAAGACGTACATAGGCCTCCCTCTTGATGCTCAGTAATTTCGTTGGCAACAATGCCCTTCAATAATTCAACTATTCACAAATGTTGAACTTTAATAAATAAAATATAAATATTTGGTAGCGCAAATGGTAATGAATACTCTTAGCTTAGCTCTGTCGCGCTTACACGATTCGTATACTATCGGACGAAGCTGCTTAGTGTGAGCCAAAAATTTATAGATAATAAAAAAAAGGTATATACCTGTTTTGTATATATACATTTTTTTAATATATATAGTAATTAGAGATTTTTTTGGTCAAGAATATAGTACTTAGCCTTAGCTTATTTTGACTTATAATTTAACGTATTTTCGAAATCAAGGTCGCGTTCAGTTAATCTCAGTTTTGTATAAAGACCACGTTGAGTCATAAGATAATAGACGATTGATTTGTAAGATTCTATTTATTTTAAATCTATTGCTGTCTTCGACTCTTCGACATATCTTTCAATATCGAATAGCATTTTTGTTGCGTGAGTTTTTGTCCCCTAGTGAATTTGGGGCTTTACGCGCACGATGTGAAAGGTTAGGGGTGCGTAAGTGCCCGCGAATATTACGTAAAATAGCCCAAAAAGTTCGGGAAACAGTCAGGATTCGAACAAAAAACATAGGAGCAGGAAACCGATTTTTGTTCACTGTTTTTCCCACATTAAACATTTTAAATGATACATAACTGGCGGTGATATCAATGCTTTTGCAACATTTTCTTTATTTTATCATTTGAGATATCTTTTAGTAATCCTCGTGTTAATCCATACAAGTTTTTATTTGTTTATGAGGAACACGAAATTTTCTATTGTTCGTTCATACATTTACCATAATTTAGAATCTACGTCAGACTTTTAGCATCCCATTGGTGGGGTGTCGGCCTACCCTCGGCTAGTGGTCACTGGGTCAAATCCACCACGCTGGCCCAGTGCGGGTTGGAAGATACACGAAAATATGCAGGTTTCCTCACGATTTTTAACTTCACCGAAAATCCAGTTATATACCCATACGTAGCTACATACCAAAGACCTTATTGGTACGGACCCGCCCTGGAATAATACTGAATACCTTCGTACAGTAAAGTGTTTTTAAAGAAAACATTGCAAAAACAGTTTTGCTTATTAGATACCCTAATTCAATTTAAACATTTTAAAATGTCAATTGTGCGACCAAGAGAGCTCGTATTGTATTATAGCAACATTAAGCGCAGCGCTGATGTTGTTACGAGAAACAAAAAACCAGTAATCTTTTCTTTTCAAGATTCAGGAAAGCCTAATGAAAGGTAGTTTAGGCACGGCAATATTTTATAGTCATTTATTCAGGAGGTAAGCATAAGCTTCTGTCTGCGAGCGAACAAACTGGAAGGAAGAATTCTGGAATAACCGAGGATCTGAGGATTTTCAGCTTACATACGAGGTATAGAATAGAGGTAGGCTTTATTTATAAAGTAAAATTATGGGCGTGTAAGAATTTAGATAGTCCCTGAATCCATTCACGTCGTAACGCAAGCTAAGGAATCTCGTGTCTCCTCTACAGTAAAACGGGACAGTGGAGCATATGTTACCGCACTGCAAGGCCACAGATGGCATACGAGTCAGGTCAGAACTCCTACAAGAAACTCAACAAGCATTAATGTTTACTCATCCGAAGGTTGTCTGGAAGAGATTGCTTTTAGCGATAAGACCGCCTTGTTTAGGCCTTGTTGACATAGCTAATGAGGGGCACAAAGTATAAAAAATAATATAGAATTTTTATCAAAGTAGGCAGTTCATATATTTTATTGTTGTCTAAAGTTAGCGTTGCCAGAGTGTGAATAATTAGTCAGTTAACTATTCACGGTCTAAATGACAATTGAAAAATAGACAGAAGTTTATAAAACGGATAAACAGCGTAATAACTTTGTTCACTAGATAGTTATTAGGTGATTTATTCAAGGATTGAAAAATAGGCTCTTAGAAGTTAGCGGCTCGAGTTGCTTCGTGCTGACCCTGAAAGCGATAGTGATAGTGCGCGAGCGGGACCGCGCATAGTGCAACTAAGTTAGTACGAGCGGCACGCTCTCGCAATCAGAATCACGAAAGTTTCAAAGTTAGAGGATAAGCCCGCTGGTATGGCACACGATTCTATTCAAGTGCACTGCGATAGCCGCCAAGTATTCGACACTTTGGCCGCCTTCGTGTGCAAACAGCCTAATGAACATATGAGACGTAGCCGTGGTGTAAAGTGCTTTTCACGAAAGAATTCCCACGGCAAGCAGCGGAACTAATCAAATCCCTTTCGCACGACCTTTCCGTCGCGCGACGACAGCGCCACGTTTGGGGGGCTTCTTTAATGAAAAGCACTCTACGCGAGCGATCGGTTCCATCTTATCTGGGCCCTTATTCTCTATCGCCCATGAGATAACTTGCCAATAACGCGTGACGTCATAACATGCTCTAAACTTAAAAGCGGCTCCTAATCATGAATAACCGCGTCTTTAAGAAACTTAGAGAGTACCGTTCCATGCGACTAACATGGAGTGAACTTAACTTGGCGCGTAACAAGCTAGTAATGGCAATAGAAAATAAGGGCCCTGCATACAAATCACTGACTTCTATAGTACTAGTACGCATTATAGACGTCATTGACAGTGATGCAAATAAACAATTGCATAGCGGCTTTTATTCTTATATTGATTTGGCTTTAAAGATGGCGCTTGTAGAGACGTGTCAATTTCTTGATGTTGCTTTAAGTGTTTACCTCGCACTGCCACAAAAACAAACCGCGAAAAAAAAATTACATGATGAAGCACTGTTGCCCATGACATTTGATCTGCTCTAACTCGAGTTTAGTCACATCCCTAACTATATTAAGGGCTGGCTTCCCTGATTCTCTCTATCTCCTTCACACTTTTTCAAATTATTTTTAAATATAAAATTACACATAGGAAACGAAAAAATGTATCACGGAAAACCTTAAGAATACCATTTCCTATATTTTAAATTTTCATGTGATTTTTTTTTTATTTTGCCGAAAGAGAAGGAAAGGAAAAGACACTTTTTCGAGATTTTTTCCTTCCAAGCGGAAGGAAAAAATCCGCCAAAATAAAAAATGATTACATTAAATTTGATATAAAACATTTTTTTTAATTAATTAATAATAATATATAAAAATTAACAATAATAATATATAAAAATTAATAATAATAATATATAAAAATATAAATAATAATAATTATAATAAAATAATAACAATATAATTATATATATAAAAAAATGTTGAAAAGGTGCGAACGAGAAAGCCGGCCGTTAACATGATTTAGCTTGTGTCGGTACGTCATTGTTCTATTACCATAATTACTAATATTATTGTAATTAAGACGTAATTGGCGCCATTCTGTATCAAATAAATCAACGAGGGTAATTATTAGTAGGAACGCAACCGAACACATGTTTACAAGATAACGCTATAATTTGATTGTCTATTTTGAAATAAGAGGCCCACCGTCCACAATTTGTGACGTAACAATAACAAATATCGTGATAAATACAATTTTCTCGTGACACAATAATATGTCTTAATTATAAATGTGTAAGTTCGTATGAGCTTATGTCAATTGTTGTATCTTGTATCTTAATAATAATTAATATGAGAGGTTGAGTTTTGGCGGGAACGTGAAGAAGTCATGTCGCGTCATTACATTATTTTCCAAAACTTGTGTTATTTCGAGTGTTAATGTGTAAAAATGGTGGATTTTTATTCATTAAGTGTTCGTGACCGTGCATGAGTGTTGGTGAATAGTATGATGTCGTGAAACGTGATTTTTCGTGTTGTTTCCAAAACTCCATAGAAACCTTTAGTAAAGTCTCCACCACTTTACTGGGGTATGACTTGGACTTGACCGTGACTTACTTTACTTGACTTAGACTATCACTGAGACTTGTTTTAATTGTGAAATACTTTACTTCACTTCAAATATTACAAAACTTGACACTGGCTAAATACACAACGTGTGAAGCCAAAATTTAAGAGAAAGAATATGAGAGGTTGGTTCTACAATTATGTGCAGAAAAAAGAATCCTGATAATAGATACTTCCAGGTGAAACGCTAAGAAACGCTAAATTGACTTGGATAAAAAAAAACGAGACAAAGAGTGAAAGAATGAATTAAGGTGCAAAGTTTCAATCAGCGCGCCAAATTACTGATTTATTACTCATCGTGGATGTATTTAAACCAATTTTGAGTTTAATGTAACAAGAAATGACGGCCATAATGATCACCTACATAAGCTTCGTTTAGTAAGAAATGTAAATAAGCTGATTTTCATTTTGGTTTTTGGTTTAGTGACAAGTGCACTTATCCACTTGCTTTCACCTTGCTGTTCTGGTTGCTGTTATTTCTTTATGAATTGATTTATAGGCGATTTTTTTTTTTTATGAGCCCACGGTTTTCAATTAACCAATTGAGCTGTGATTGACAAAAAACGCAATTGAATTTTGCGCGCTTAGTGTAACGTTGCACCTTCAAAATGTTATATGTAACATCTGAACCACCTTTTTCAAAGAGTAAATAATTGCGTCTATTCTTATTTTTGCACGTCAGAAATGACCGAATGTAATGGAATATTTCAAACTTCAACACCCTGCTTACCTGCGTTCTGGCAAATAAAGACTCATTTCATTTCATTTACAAGGATTGTACAAACTGAACAAAAACATTTTCTAGATGTGTTCGTACAAAAGCAATGTTCTGTCTTACAAAGCGCCCGGAAAGAATATACTATTTGAGGTTTCTTTAAAATTAACTGTAAAATGTAAAAACTGCTGCTTACTCCCAGGTTCGTTATGGAACCGCTTTTCTAGAATTTAAGGTTCTATAATTGAATCAAAACTTTGAAAGCGTGATTTGAAAATTACGTAAAAGAGAGCGTTGGTAGCTTAGGTATACGATTTTAAAAAAAATGTTCCTATTAATTGCATTGAAATGAATCCGATTTAAGCTTTTAGCACCGGATGTATGAAAAAAAAAATACTAGTCACCTAATTGTGAGGAGTATGATAAGCCCGAGGATGTGTTTCATGTATTGATGGAATGTGTCCGAGACCAAGCTGAGAGATAATGAATTTTTGCCGAGCTTGAAGTGAGAGAGTCCAGTGTGGGGGCAATTCATACCATTTATCCGAACCTCACTCCGACGCTAGAATTATTTATGAACAGGCGAAATCTTTTCTTCAAGCCTTAAATGATGATTAGTTTGTAAGGATATGATGGCGTTGACGTATACTTGAAGTCTAAATATCTCTAAAAAAAGGAAAAAAATTAAATACGCGTAAATTGTAAGTTCGCTATATTCAGTTTACATTATTGAAATGGTAAACGCATTCTTAAAGTACCATTAGCATGCTTAATATATCCTATCCTATCCTTTACCTATCCTAACTAATGTTATAATTCAGATAAAAATAGCCGCAGTCATATCAGAACCAATAAAGCTTCGAGGTATAGAAATGAAAACATTCGTCTCGAGGAAATAACTTCGCTTGCGCGATTCAGAACTCCCTACATTACAACTGGCAGTCCATACGAAACGTCAAAAAATTTACAAAAATGAATCAACGCCATCTAGCGGATCTTGATAAAATTTGACAAGGAGTGTTACTGTATATCACAAAGACGGACATAGGATATTTTTTTATATCCATGCGAAGGAAGTCGCGTCTAACAACTAGTTATGTATATGGTTGAGCATGTACTTTTCAATGCAAGTTTTTACTATACATAATTATATAAAGTGTGCTTGGACATCGGTGTCCGAGACGAAATGGCGTAACTCATCATTCCGAACAACTTTCACTATGGGAACGACAATGAAAACACGAAAAAAAGCAGCTGTTCCATAGAAAAATATCATTTGCACTCAAACAATGCCCTCTACGAAATTTATATATTTTATTTCTACAATATATTCTCCTGTGGTTTTCCTCCTAACGGTCCGAATGATCTCCAAGATTCTTCTATGTATATATCAAAATCAGGAGAGTAAATACTTCAAATGGAAGAGTCTGAAGCGAAAAAAGCCGACTAACTATAGCTTGTTACAAGTTGAGATGGGAAGAACTAATCAAATTAAAACTTGGTTCCTTTGCCAAAGAACTTTGTTACCGCCATCATTAAGCCTAACAAAACCGTGTGTACACGTGTGCGTGAAACGAAATGAACAAATTAGTGATAGAGAACTCAGGAAAACATAAACTGTCCTAACTGACTACCTCTGTTTTGTTTTCAGTTATCAGATTTTATTTTTTGGCATTTTGAAAAAAATGCACATATTATGCTTCTTCTAGCAAATGACTGACAACATACAGCCTATACCGGTGTATCCAACATATTTTTGGATTCACCGATCACAGATCTCATATTTAAAATGCATGTTTTTATTTTTATATAAGTTTCGTATAGTGTCAAAATAGTTTTGTCACATCTCCAACCTGCATGTAAATAAACTGTAGCTTTGTTATAAATCTATGCTGTAGTACATATTACGTACCACGTACAAAAAACAATATTGTATGTCCAACACGACATACTGTTGTATCTAAATTACTTTGTAACACAGTTTTTTTTTTTTTTTCTTCTTTCCTCCTAAGAGGATTTTGGCGTCGCACGTCTTATGCATTTGCCAGTGTCAAGTATACATTTATATTCTCAAGTTTTGTTAGATATTAGTTATTATTACAAGTCATAGTCACGGTCAAAGTCGAGCATAGCAAGTCACGGTCAAGTCCAAGTCATGCCCCAGTAAAGTGGTGAAAACTTTACTAGAGCCTTCTATGGAGTTCTGGAAACAACACGAAAATTCACGTTTCACGACATTGTACCATTTACCAACACTCATGCATGTACACGAACACTTAACGGGTAGAAATTCACCGTTTTTACACATTAACATTCGAAATAACACAAGTTTTGGAAAATAATAAAATGACGCGACATGAATTCTTCACGTTCCCGCCAAAACTCCTTGTAACACAGTTCTGAGCATTATCATATCTCGTCTTATCTTCGCAAAGGATTTACTTTTAAAGTAGATGAGCACAAAAAAGGATTATTGAAATTTCATCCTCTAGACTCTAAAGGGCTGAAAAGCGGATGAAATTTGGTTCGGAAGTTCATTATTTTTATTAAGTGTTTGCTTTCTAATTATGTTTACACAAAAAATACTTATCTGACCACAATCGCCTTACTTTTTAGTTGTCTTTCAATGGAGTTGATAAATTATAATATTTATAACGTTAAGCTAAAAGTCTATTTTCAAGCATTTTTCGAAAGATAATCCTTCTTTTTTTTCCCTTCTATTTTTCAAAATACTATTCATGAGCTTATGTTCAACTTCTGTAATAGTTGTTCAACCTGGGTATGTCCTAAAATTGCGACTATTATACGGCGAGGTATATATGTCCGCATTTTAAGGTTTAGTTCAAATTAGATTACAACTAGCTGTTAACCGCGACTTTGTTTCGCGGTTCGTGGACCATTAAAAAAGTTGTCTATGTCTGTCTCTGACCCTTCAACTATAAATGTACAAAAATGCAGGTCGATCCTTTCAGCCGTTTAGCTGCGATAACGCGACAAAAACCCAGACAGTGAAACAGAGTTACATTCGCATTCATAATGTTAGTTAGGATATACAACGTAAAAATATGTTTCCAAAAATAATGTTTTCAACGCCATCTTTTGATAACCTTGCCTATTTTGCAAATAAAATATAAAACAATTAATTTTACTGATACTACTTAAGCTAAACAAATAGCGTTTTTTCTCCGTAGCATTGCGAATGAGGTTAACTTGGGTTTCTTTTTGAAGTCAAGCAAAAATTGTTACGATCAAGTCGCAGCATAAAGAACTAGTGACATCTAACGTCCACATCAGTTACTACAATCGGGTTACGCGTCCTTCTATGGCCATTGGCACTATTCTTTATTTAATTACTCTATAGTATAAGTTTCAATGGAGTCATCAAGTTGTGTGGAAATAAATAAATGTAGAGCATTCGTATTAAGTTTTCAACTAAACTAGCAGAACTATGATGAAGAAGGAAAGGAAGGCTAGCTCCCCGCCCAGACGCATATTAATACATCACGGGTGTGCGACATCAATTTATCAAGAAGACAAGGGATACTTCAGCTGCTGTCCTCGGATGAAATTACTCGTGACTTTAGTAAGGCCTTTTTTGCGGGCGTTAAACCGTATAGTTATAACATAAATGGCGTTTTTATCAACGACTTAAAGGGCAAATTTTAATGGATTAAACTTAAAATTTAGTTGCTTGGAATAAATAAATTATCATTAATATTATTTAAACACTTTTTCTGATCAAAATACACTAGGATACAAAGATAAGACAAATAGTGTCTAAAGCACAGAATTATCCTTATTAAATAAGTCAAAAATTGTCCTTTGCCATTTTCTTGAAAATTTTCTTGAAAATTCTTGGGTGCGTTTCGCGTTGTTGCATTTCGTATGAGTGCTCAAATTGGTATACGTCACGATTGCAGTTATTTTTAAAGTCCAACTTCTCGCATCTATTAAAATCTGAAAGTATTTAGAGACGCAGTGAGAATTACATCACATTTAAAAAAAAAGTTCAAAGATAGTAATAAATTGAAATAATTGTATAATAGTTGATTATTATTATGTGTACTTGTAGGGTGTCGAATATATCTGTAATATGTCAATATTTATTTCTGTCAAATATTATCAAACCTGGCGGGTAAATGGCGCCGCAACAAACTTCCTCCTTTTTTGGGGAAATACCTCCAAATCAATCAATAAAATCGCTGATGAAAAAAAAGTGCTATGAAATTGTAGAACCTGTGTACTAAGTTTCGTCAATATTTTTTCAACACTCTTGCTCGTGAAGTGGATCTTTTTACATCGCTTTTAGACTCAAAATCTAAGTTATTACGCACGCGTCTTTTTTTTTACTTGACATTACCGCACTAGTGTTAAAGTGATATTAACTCGATTAAGTTAAGTTAATACCCCACTTGCAAATTATATTTATGTCGACGAAGCGTTGTTAATTTCATCGGGTAATACAGTTTTCACAGTTTTTATGCGGCTGAAATAGTTTTCGCAGGTTTCTATTTTCCTGCGCGCGCATCACAGGCGTGGCGCGGGAGAATAGAAACCTGCACGCCATTTTCCATATATATTTCTTAATGCTTTCACTGTGTGGTTAATTATTATCAGAAATGTTCATTTTAAGTAGTGAAGAAGAGCAATACATGGATTTGACCCCGCTGCAAATACTAATCGCGGCACGAAACACGAATGATAGCGCTACCACCAAAATCTGGAGAGAAATAAGTACCTGGTTTTTCCACGCAAAGTTTGTTGAAAAACGTCATATGAAACGCATGTGCACTGTGCATTGATCATTAATGATCAACGTAACACACTTGTATCATATATGCGCATATCACTTGTATATGCAAGGCAAGTCGAGGTCGCGCGCGTGTCTCGCTGAGCATTCCTTGATAAAGGTCATCGAATGTGATCGAAACTATAGTCGGAATAACCGACTCAATATAACGTGAGTATTCCCGTTTTATTAAAACAAAATTGTAACATATAAATTATGTATATTGTTGAATAATACGATCTGTACGCGAGTACCAGCATACCGCCAGATGAGAACAAATTTTGCTAGTTGATGCAGAGACTTCGTTTGCTTCGCTCACTCGAGCCTATTGTCAAATGTATAAAAGATTTGGTGTGAACATTATAGATTTTATCTATCAAATACATAAATCTCTTTTTTGGGCACGCGGATAAAAATTTGGATTGGATTATGAAATCCCTGAAGTTTTTCCTTTTCCAATTTTTCTTAGATGAACTTTTTTTGATTACCTAGAACATTTTAAAAAGATTTCAAGTTTTTCAAGACATAAATTACAGTACAGAATTGTACGCTCGAGTGTATGTGAAAAAAAAAACATAAAATCATCTTGTTTGTTAGCTTTTCATGCCAAACTTTTAATCTTTAGAGACTTTGGTAGAAACTGGAATCAAAAATGTTTTCCAAACTTTCAAGATACAGATCTGAAACTAATTAGGCTCAGGCGTATTTTTCCTCGTGTTCTTGATTTTCGGAATAAGTAAATCCAAAAGAGCAAAGCAACAAAATTCAGGACCAAATCCCAAGTTTAATTAGGTGGGTAAAAAGTTTTGCCTTCTATACGGGGAAAGTAGGAACGTTTAATCGATGAGTGAACTTTTAACGCCAACTGTGAAATGTTTAATTGTGCAAAAACGATATTCATTAACACTCTCGCTTGCGAAGAAAACACTCGTTAAGTGAGCAACAACGTTTAACCGACTGGTATTGAGCAAATAAGACTCTGAAGGAACACTTTGTCTAGACTCTGCAACAAACTATACATCATCATCATCAGCCAGAAGACGTCCAATGCTGAACACAGCTTTCTGTCACTCTCCCGCATTTTCAGTCTACCCGAGAACATGGCGCATACAGATATATCGGGAACATAAAAATCGTGGTAAATACTCCGTGAGTACTAATTTAAAAGATTAATTATAAATAATGGTCTCTGGATAATGCAAATGTTCGTTTTTATCGTAGGCTAACTAGTTCAGATTGTTTTAATTTGTATATAATTATTTTGTTTAATTAATAGAGATACTTCCTTGTCAAAATAAAAGAAAATATAAATAAGTTAACAAATCAGATATTCCTTAGCTATAGGTGCAGCTCTAACCTTCCACCTTTACGATCCCGGGGATGAAGACAACGTCGAGTGGCTGAAGTTTTCGTAGGCGGAGACGTGATGGAGCAACTCGTGTCTTTCCTGGGAGGAGCTGAAGCACAGTGCTGAGAGCTTCAGGTTCCCTTTGAGATCCCGCAGCCAACCGTTGTAGTGGGTATAATCCGCACATAACCTGGCTGTACCCCAAAGCAACCGGGCATCTAATCTTGTGAAGATTTCACCCTCGTCAAAAAAACGGTCAGATTTATCCGCATCTTAGTTTAAGCATTTGTGGAAAATTCTCTCACCTCAGATAAATATTGTTAGAGCACTAACCTGATTTCAGTTCCCGATCTCGCCTCAGCCGATGTCGTGCAATGAAGTCGTGAGTACACGCCACCTCACCGCCGCATACCATTTCCGCTCCATTCGCGCTCCTTCAACGCGGAACATTTTTCAAGCTTCGCATTCAAACTCGGTAAAATGACGCTTGGGATCAAATCCGAATACGTTCTATTTATCTGTGACGCTGCTGTAGTGCACATCTATATATAAAAGAACAACCCCTTTTCTAGGAATCGACGCACAGACCAATACGGGTGGGGGGCACCTTTGCCAGTTATTCGGTTGAATAACTGGTAAAGGTGCGGTACTATCAAGCCAAGCAAGCCAAGCAAAGCAAAAAAAAAATGTAGTCATATCGTATTATGTACATTACACAGTGCATTGTATTTCAGCCAGTCAGTAGAGTATTTCAAGTAGACGCGATTAAAGACTAACAGTTAGTATTTAATCTTGTATATTTGTCGTTAATCTTGTTTACTTATAATGCTAAAATAATTATAATTCTTTTTTCGAACAAAAGGTATTCTATAATACTGCCAATTCTTTTATACCAGTGTTTGCCCAAGATTGATTCTATTTAGTGGAAAATAATACCTAACTAACAGATACACACAGATACTTTCCGTTTCTTTGCATATTGTGTCCGAAATTACTTTCTCTTCCCATCTAAGAGAACCTTATCTATTTATAAGATTCTCTGATCTTTTTACGTCTTTAACAACTATCAAAGCTTAGACGAAAACTTTTCACTCACAAAGAGAATAAGTTAGATTAACGACATCTAGATAATCCTAGTTGGTCCGTTCCATCTGCGGACTGGGATCTACCCTCAAACTTGATAGGTTTTCGTGATTAAATGGATTACGCATCGAGAAGTTTAAAAAAATGGCATTCCTTTAACGATTTATGGATACCAGTTCGATTTTTTAGAGTATGAAAACCTATTATGAGGCAATTTCGTATGATTAATAGCCGCATAATAAAATTAAACGTATCATTTTTAAACTTTAGTGAAAAATAGTGCGGCTTTATTAAAAGTTTTAAGTAATAATAAAGTGAGAAATAAGTTTTTAATGAATAAATTAGCAATGTTGTGCGTTAATTATGCGTGTTGTGCAATAAATTAGTAATGTGCAGCTAAGCACATTACTTACAAAGAGCGCTCAGTTAATAAATGTCAATCACAGATAAATATACATATTACATACCCTAATAAATCAATAGAAAAAATCAGCAAAGAAACTTAATGCACACGGCTTTTGATTAGATTAGTAATTCCAATAATGCCTCCAAAATTAGTAAGTAAGTGCCTACAAATGATTATTTATAACATATAAGCATTACTCGTTCTGAACATCAAAGCAGCCCGACATTTTATTAAAAACTAGCAAAATCAAAAGGAGTTTGTGTTTAACGTGGTCTGTATGTACACACACAGCCATACATACATCCATATGAAACCAATTTCTAAGTAGTTATATTTAAATATTCTTTTACATTTGGATATTACATATTATACATTACATAGGGCTCGGGACCGAGTCTCGGCTTTCGGAAAATACTACGTAAATAAGACGAACTTCCATACAAATGTTCACAGAAAAATTTAAGGGGCTTTTCCCTTGAATATCGCTGTTTTTATGTTTAAAAAAAGTTCCTATAAAAATTACTGAGAAAAAAAAAAAATGTATGTGAAAATCTTTAAAATACCTTTGCATTTTTTTACAGCGATTATCATTTTTATTTTTATTTTGGCGAAATAGAAGGAAAAAAAAAATCGAAAAAAAAAAATCCCTTACTCAAAATCGGAAATATCTTTGCGCCCAGTGAATTTTGAATTTTGAATCAGGTAAACTGCCACCGAAATATAGATTCCATGGTTATTAACGTAATTAATGCATTATAATATTATATCGTTGATCCATCGTGCCGATTAAATACATTTGGAATCATCACAATGAACCATTTAATAACGGTTCATTTAGTGGTAATATTTCATTTCATTCGTGTATTAAATACTGCGATGCTTAATAATTTATCACACAACACATTATTCTTTAAAATTGGCTTAAACTTTTTGTTTAGATTTTTTTTATTTCAGCGTATATCATTTATTTTTGTAACTAGAAACTTTGCTGAACCTAACAATCATCGCAATACGAACTTTGGGGTACGGGCCCTGCTAATACTTCACCCGTTGCCCTGATGCCCGGGCACTAACACGGTATCGGTACTACCCTGCCTTTAGTAAGACCTCTGGGCTTGGGGCTGGTTAGATGTGATGTACTAACAATCTACCTAACCCCCGGGGAGGAGGACAGCTCCAAGTGGCTATCGTTATCGTAAGCGAAGACGTTGCAGAACAGCTCTTAGCTGTCTCGGGAGAAGCTAAAGCGTGGTGCTGAGGGCTCGGGTGCATTCCTTTAGAAATCCCGGAGCCCTTGGTCAAGGCAGGCCACAAGAGGGGGTTTTAATGGGTAAAATGCCACATAGCCCGGCTGCACCCCAAAGCAGTCGGGTATCTTGTGAAGACTTCCTCCTCGAAAAAAGAGCTTTCGTTCGGGCAAATTTAGGGTTCGAGACCGAGCTACGGTCTTGGGGCTCGTAAATACAAAGTTTATTAACTCATAAATATAAAGTTTGTATGCTATACTTCTGTTTTCAAAAAATCTGTCTTAGTGTTCACATAATTTATGTAAAGAATGCCTGATCCTGATCGAGATTCTCTAGATCCACCTGTTTAGGCTGGATTTTCAGTCAGTTGTTAGATTTTTATAATGTTTTTAATTTTTTTTATATTTTTATAAAGGCATACACTGCCGATTCAAGAAAATCGCGCCATTCTTATTATTTAAATAACGAAGCGCGCTTTTTTTAAATTTAGAAATGTTAAATAATATTACCTACCTTGAAGCACGCCAGCTGCGAGCTGGTTAAGATAAACGCGACCTTTTTAAATAGGCAGTGTACCACAAAATAATGCAACTTTATGTAAATGCCTAATTACAGAAAACCCAAAAACTTCGGTAATAATTAATTCGCAGCTTGTCATATAATAACAAAAATTGACTCCTATATGCAAAGCTAACTAAAATAACAATACTAAGCTAGCTAAAATAAGTAACTTATGACATATATCACTTCATTTCCTGCAGCATAAAAAAGGGTAATTAATAATTTTTGTATTTTTTTATAAATAATTTACTTAGCACAGGTTCCTACCATAGAGCAATACTGGCCAGTACCGGGCTGCTCGATGGGTTCCTACAATAAGGGTTTTTCTCATCATATCCAAGTAAAGTTCCAAGTAATCTCGCTGGTTAAAGTGGCAAGAAACAGTGGCACTACGCGTAGTTCCAAAATAGTCAAATAGCTCTAACCGTTACAACTAAAAAAAAAACAAAGTTACTTAAGACTTTGACGCACTAATCGGTAGTATCTAATTAACATTTTACTTTGAGATATTGATATTTACTTTGATGAAAGAGGCCATTAGTCTAGCATAGCTTCAGTCAAAAATCACTTTCCTTACGTATTAGATAGACAAAGTATCAAAAACATAGTTTCCATTTACGTCCGCTGTACTATTTTCATATACTTTGTTATAGAATACGTACGAAAGTTTTTTCTATAGCATAGCGCTACGCCCCGCATAACTACTATCGAACAAACTGTACTGTTTGTTCGGCTGACGATACGCAAAGCACGAATGGCACGCATGCCTTCCCAATTCAGGACGTGACGACATTTGCATTCAGCTTGGGATTTATATCGATTGAAAGGGAGCGGCCTTAGCCTATTCTATTTGGTGGCTTTAACGTTAAATCATTTTCACCATAGACAATCTCATCCACCTTCTACAAACTTTTTTTAAAGAGACAAATGATTTTAGTAACTTAACTACATACACACTGGAACTACCTAAACTAAATAACCTAATACATTAAATTAACAGTTGGATTACCCAGAGACAATACAATTGAAGTTCTAAAGATAATCGACAAGCCCATTAACAGTTGGCAGGGTAAAAATTAATAAAGGTGATTGTATGAAACATGCACTAGAACTGCATACCGATAGAGATAATGCGATAGACTCAAGAGATTGTCAAAGCAAGACAGCGGATAGCCGCTGTTATTTCTAGTACACGTTTCATACATGTTCAGTCTCATGTTTTTACTGGGCACTTGCGCCAGACTGGCCAGCATTATGGTTATACGTCGCGTTAACCACCCTGAAAGATATTTGAAAATGATATGAGCTCCCGGCTCCCGCGAAAACAATGTCTCTACTAACTAAGCAATATATCAATTTTATCACAAACTCGCGCCATTCATGGAAGTATTTACTATTTATTTAGTTTCCTGAATTATTCTAATTTATAGTTATTTATTCGTTGAATAACTGGCAAAAGTCTTCTGATTCCTCAGGAGGACTCTGAAAATGGTCCTACCACTACAACCAGATTAAGCCGTAGTAACAAAAACATTGAAGGAATCGAAAACACTTAACTTTATTCCTTTATTTCCTCGTGAAATAACAAAGTCCACATAACAGTCGGCACATTAGGCGATTATGAGCACAAGAAACGTGTTTTCATCCACATTCCGTGGCTTGAGTGCCCCAGAACATAAGTACAAGTGTAATAAATATTTTCCACGAACGAAATGTGGCTATTAGCCGTAAAATTCGTTTTGTTTTACTCAAGTTACTTGTCTTCAGACATTAGAGGGTAACTTGGTTATTAACGCTTGGTTAATTTAGTTTCAGAATCATTTTACTATAACCACAGAATTCTCCTTATAAATTGACTATAACTAATTTTATTCTTTATATTAATTTATACAACTACACGCACAGAATACCAACTTGCTCTTGAAGAAAATGCAAGGACTTTATTTTACAAGCTTTTAAATTAAGGTTATTGGTATGTAAGTTTGTATGTTGCGGTCAAACAAATCTTGCAACTCAATTTTAGTCTCTTTTTTTTTTCCTTTCAGGACTTTGGCGTCGCACTTTAGACTCGTTCAATTAAGTTGAAATTTTGCATGCCTGTCAAGTTCCGATGACAATACAATACTATGACAGCGAGCGACATTATGGATACGGAAGGTGGAAAACGGAACCTCTTAGTAACTAACAGTGGATTGATGGAGTTTGGACTCAATTTGATTGTTCAGTACCAATAACGGATTTTATAAAAGCTTAATTTAATGTATCAGGACTTACTCTGCTAATACTAGTTTATTTATACATCGACGTTAAATTATGTGTTCATATCGCGAAATTTTAAAAGATACGTTTATAAAAGCTTGACTGGAAAAATATTTTTTTCCACAAAAACTTATTTGTTTTTTATTCAAAATAGTTTGCGTTTGACCACATCTTGCATAATATTAAACAACGATGTGGTCTTTGGTGGAGCACTTTTACGATTTGTAGACTATTGTGTACATGGTACTTAATTATACTTTTCGGGAAACACAGACTCCGGACGAGAATACCACATCCTCGCAGTGCGAATAAAAAATGTTATATCAAAGCGCTTTGTGGGTTAGTGGGGATAAAAAAGTAACAAAAATAACAGTAAAAAATAGTAAATGCGATGTTTTGTAGTGGTAGGGCTACCACTACAAAACATCTAGTGTGCAAAACATCTAGAGAAATTACGGGCAATATAAGAAGTAACTTTGTCTCTCTCTGTCTGAATGTTTGTCGCGTTATCAGTGCTAAGTGGCTGAACGGATATTTATATAATTTGATAAGTTACTGTATATCACAAAGACGGACATAGGATACTTTTTTATTTCCACGCGAACGATGTCGCATGGTAACGACTAGTGTAGAATAAATCGAAAGAGCATTATTAATAATGCTATCACTCCTAGCTCCTCACTAGGATTCCCTATATCGGAGATACGCATAAAAACACATAAAGACAAGGACAACTAACACCCAGACACGCAGAGAATTAAATTAATCGTTCAAACATCGATCCCGGGACCTCCCATAGCTTATAAAGCAGACGCGCTACCAGAATGGCGTAAGTATACAACATGCTTCTTGTAATGTAAATGAGGTCTCAAGGTTCTAATTTGAATGCAGCTCGTGAACGTACTAATTATAATTTTACTCCGATGTACCAAGTTGACTTAAAATGGAACCGAAATATAAGAGAAGCCCGAGCAGTGACAATTCGTAAGTTATTCAGTCGTGGAGCAAAAATATTCACTGAAACCACATAATATTTTAACGCAGTAACTAAATTATTTTTGACAATATTTTTTCCAGTCGTCCCGCTATCTTCATCCAAGTACAAATTATGGAACTGTCAAAGTTTTTTGCCTTGTTAAAGATGACGATGGACTGGTTCCAAAATAAATGATTTTTAATTTAATTTAAGGTGCAACGTTTCGCTCTTCGCGCGAAATTCAAATTTGAAATTTATTGAAACAATCTATTTATTATCGCAAAATTAGTTTCCATGATCCTGTGATAAGTAATTAAGCTGTAATTGACAAAAAACGCAAGAGAATTTGAATTTCGCGCGCTGAGCGAAACGTTGCACCTTAAAGACATAATACGACGAATAAATCATCCATTTCATACTAGCCTCGTAGTCTTCAACCAATGTGTGTTGCCATTGATAACATATCTACATGATGGAATTAAGACACGATCCTTATTTGCTGGCCTTTTGGATATGCTCATTCACTCAGCGCGGAGTGGAGAGAGCTGTGTTCAGAGTTTTTTAGCCCGATAAAATCCGTAACGAGGATATTCGCCGACAAAGCTTTCGGGGTTTGCAAGTTGAAGTGGCAATAGGTCACTCACGTCACTCATAAATGGCCACGGCACCCAAAGAACCAATACCGATGGGGAACTAGGTGGACCGAAGACATTGTAAAAGTCGCTATGGCAACAATAAATAGCAGATTGTCGTTCAGTGTGGCGCTCCTTTGTTCAACAGTGGATGTCCTCTGGCTGATGGTGATGATTATAATGACGATAATTACGATGACGCCGATTATGATGACTAGTCTCGTACACAATAACAAAAAAAATGTGATCGAGCCCATTGAGATATTATTCACTATACATAACTAGTAGTTCGCGCCAAACTGAGACCCCGCAACCGCTATAACTGCACAACCCCTGGATCGATTCAGCTCATATTAGAA
Organism: Apocheima hispidaria; assembly: GCA_947579745.1. Lineage (NCBI taxonomy): Eukaryota > Metazoa > Arthropoda > Insecta > Lepidoptera > Geometridae > Apocheima > Apocheima hispidaria. The sequence continues at coordinate 7,469,234 of OX388162.1, forward strand.
ACTAAAATTTCATGAATATCGTATTAACTTCGCTTCGCTCGGTCAATTGTATAGACCAGAGGTTGAGATATTTTATTTTATTGTTGTTACTGTGCAATATTTCACTCAGGCACTCGCTGCAGTTTTATGCGAAATGACTTGTTGTTTTGAATAATTCGCATAAATACATACACATATTATTATATCAGGTGTTTACATATTATTTATGCAAAAAGGTTTGTTTTTTTTCCTAGCAAGTGGCTGAATAAAGTTTGGCACAATGGCCGCAAATAAATGAGGCGTCGCGATGAGCATGGCGTCACTTCTTGTACGTATTACATAATAGTTAATGATCAAACCTGTCATTTTTGTCATGCTCATTTCATTCATTCATTTCATTTCTCATTTTCAATAATTTCATTTTTGCCATGCAGTAGCGCCTAAATAGATAGTTATATTGTCTAGATCTAATCAAGAAAAGCAAGTATCAATCACTACCGCCCAGCAGTAGAGAGCAAGCATTACTTTGTCCCAGATTGATGGACTTTGTTTCCAGCGAAATTACTGAGAACAAAGAGATTTAACATATAATATCAAAGCATTGCCGCATAGAGTTTTAAATTGTTAAAGTTCAAAATGTTGGATGGCACTGAACAGTTATGGGCATGCGTTACGTTTAACATTAGATGATTGACTTCTTCATCTAGTCAGTCAGTATCATTAAAAAATTACTTTTGTTGTGAGACAAAAAGTCATCCAGCGAATCCAAAAAGCGATTTCTTCCAGGCAATCTGAGGATGGAGAGGATTTATAGAAGAGGTAGAAGACGGAGTGTGCAATGGTGGAGATTTTGGTGTTTGTACTCTAAATTTAGAGTACTAACACCACAATCTCCAAGTAGGGTTCTTCCCGCGCGGTAACACCTCTTCGTCCACAATGTTGACAATCGGGAAAATAAGTTCCGTTCGTTCACAGTATTGACGAACGCTACTATATTTTCCCGCTCGTTCACACTTCGCGTACTTCCCGTTCGGTCACCCTTTTGTACATCATAATCATCATCATCAGCCAGAAGAAGTCCACTGGTGAACATAGGCCTCCCCCTTAAAGTGCCACGCCGACCGACAACGTGCCACTTGCATCCATCGATTGCCCACGAATTTCACAATGTCGTCGATCCACCTAGTGGGAGGCCTGCCTACGCTACGTCTCCGGTGCGTGGTCCCCATTCAAGAACCTATCCTACCCATCGGTTATTGGTTCCTCGAGTGATGTAGCCTGCCCATTGCCACTTCAGCTTGCAAACTCTGAAAGCTATATCGGTGACTTTAGTTCTTTGACGAATATCCTCGTGCCGGATTTGTACATCGCCCTTTTGTACATTATTATTTAAGTAACATTTACTTTCACTGGAACCATAGTTTGTAGCTGTGTTATCAAATATAGTTTCTTTACCCTATTCGTTCTGCGAAGAAAAGTACGTGAAAAAACCTTAAACTTAGTAAACAGCTTGCTAAAGCAGCTTACGAAATCCATTAAATGCTCAAGATCTGACAGATTCTTTTATCTAAGTAAGCTAAATTTTATGACGTCTTTTTTATCTTATTAAAAAGTTTCGGTGGCTGTCGAGACACTTTATCAGACAAACAACTTTCCCAGATTTTGGGTTATGAATAAATTAGTTTTGACAAACAAGTTTTAGGGTCTAAGTGCTAAGCACAAAGTACATCAATACTTTGCTCTAGTTTGCAAACTATTTTTATTTTTGACAACATTTTTACTACGCCCTACACTATGAGAGTTTCGGTTCAACTTAGATTTCTGATAAATCAAAACAGTTTTTTTCTGTTAAGCGGCCAATCCAAACCAAAGTCGCCGATATAGCTATCAGAGTGTGGCGTATCAGAGCTGAAGTGCGACTGACTGCGTGAATGGGCAGGCCACATAACTCGAGGAATCGATAACCGGTGGGGAAGAAAGGTTCTTGAGTGGCGACCACGAACTGGAAGACGCAGCGTAGGTAGTACTCCCACTGACATTGTGCAAGACGCGGGCAACCGATAGATGCAATTGGCATGTTGGCAGTGAACTTCTTCTGGCTGATGATGGTGATGATGAAGTGGGCAAAATATTAGCCACTTAAATCAACACTCCGGAAATTAAGAGAACTTTTGCGATACCTTAAATTAGCCAAGCTGTTTACAGCAAACGGCTAATAATTTGTCACATAGGAACATAGGAAGATACATGACTTACTTACACTTAATGAAAATGTATCGCCAAGCATCTAACGGTAATTTCCAGCAGGCTTATTTCCAGTCTAGAATAGTGAAAAGATAAACTTGTTGTACTGTACATAAAAGAGGTATATTTACAACAAAAAATTAACTATTAAAAACAAGCTAATTCGATTACAAAAAAAAGACACTATTCTGCCTGCTATTAACATATTAGTTACCTATAATAAAAAAATATGATACATGTCACGTATGTATGTACGTATGTATCATATTTTACGTGAGTATTCCCGTTTTATTAAAACAAAATGTATCAAAACCACGTCAGTTTTCATAGTAAAATGATACATATTATTGATTTTAACAAAACAGAAAACTGCGTAAGCAACATGTTCAGCTTGACAATGTCCCCGACTTGTGTTGGAGGAAGTACAGGTGAAACAACAAAAAAACAGTCTAGAAGTGTTTATCATCTTCGATCACAACGAGGTATCACACATTCCACATTCACACACATCATGTATTGAGTTTGAGGTCAAAGGCCAGGCAAAAAAATCAATAAACATTAACCTCCTTTGACAGTCGGGTAAAAACAGTACACAATACATAATAGCATCTTCTTAAAGAACAAGGTTACTCGAAACTCGATGAGGATGGAGCATTACATACCGCGCTTTCAGCTCGGCTATTGTTTGAAGCATTCTTTGGAAAAATTACATTGAACAAAGGGAATGCTGACACACTTGTGTACCCCAATTTGTCTTTCTATTGTTCGAGTCGAGGCACTGTATACGTACAGGTTAAATCGTTTATTTTCTCAGATGTAAATGCCTGTTGTCATCGTCTGATCATTATTTTCCGTACTGGCACTTCCTGTGACTTCACGGGGTGGAGTTATGTGATGGGCGGGGAGGAGTTATTGTGCTGTTTTCACGGTTTCTACCGATCTCGAAGATGAATTTTTGTTTTCTTAAACCGAAATATTTCACGTATTTTTAGAACTGTGTGGTGTCTTGTCTCTGTTTATAATAACAGTACACATACTTTCCAGTATATACCTACCTTGTATATGATTAACTGTAATTTATCATCATCATCAGCCAGATGAGAAGACTGCGTAATTGCCGTAATCGCCTTGCTTGGCAGAAGGTTTGGGGATCGCAAAACGGTCGCCGATTTGACGCTGCTTCCCGTTCTCCGGTGCTTCTGGTAGTTCGGACATACCTGGATACATAACTATATATAATTATAAAGTGATTTGTGGATTTATTTGTGTTGGTAATTTTAACATGAATAAGCACACTATCAAGTTAACTATGAAGTCGCATTGAAAGTTATCCTCCGCAGCCATATCCGGACGATTGCCGGAGGTGGACGGATGAAACGCTAAAAAGTAATTCCCGAGTCGGATAGCTGTATACTAAACTATTATTTTGTTTTATAACACCCAGAAGTCCGTACTGGTGTGATATAACTGACTCAGATAGCGGTACCGATATTATCAGATATCGCGTCGGATAACAGTCGGTTCAGGTTTTTTTTTAAATCACACCGGAAAGCCTTCCTGGTAAGTGATTTGAATCTGATGACAATAGGTTGGACGAACCTCCAGCAACTGGCAACAGAGGCACAGCTTTGAATCAATCCTGGCAATGGTATCTCCCCTTTGAATTCAATTAAGCAGTAAAATTATTAACGCTCTCTTGTTTTGCAAATAAAATAAAACTAAATAAAAGTTTAAGCTTTAAAACTTTTTTTGATTTGACTAGTCCCATCACTCCCCAAGATACGGGTACTTAATTGAACCCAGTTTGGGGTATAGTGCTGCTACATTATTGATCTGTACTTAGATGAAATAAATAATTTGAATTTGAATTTGAATTTTTATAGTTAAAAAGTTAAAGATAAAAAGTCACTGTCAATAGCATCAACACTTGTCACTATACGTTTTATTTAGTTTTTCTATAACTCAGTTTCTATTGCTGATGCTCAAATGCTCAATCTTCGCAGGTGTGTGCTCATACATCAAGTTCAGTTATCTGCCCGCAAGACGTTGATGGATGCCCCAACAACGTTTGTAGACGAAGCATTATTTGAAACTAGTGTCACACTAGACTTACCAACGAATACAGTAAATGTAGCACCTGGAAGTGGCTGCTACGTTTACTGCATTTTGGTATTAGGGTAAAACCAAAAGGGAAAAATAGTGATTTTGAAATGGCCTACGCCTTGGTACTATATCAAATCATGCTCTCTCTCTTTTACTCGGCTGTTTAGGTATAATGTTATTCCGACGACGCGCTGCCCCTAATACTAGGAAGTGTAGTAGCTTAGACGAAGCATCATACAGATCCATGTGTAGTAGGGTACGGGCTGTCAAACCGCGTGCCAATCTAAGCACAATCAAATACCAATATTGTTTGCCTTATACTTGTTGTTTTAGTGTTGGTCAATGGCTTAGAATTTTACAAACCAGTAAAATAAAGCTTACAAGCGTTCGCGTAGCACCGCGCAGATCGTTCGTTATATAGCCCCTAGCTTTGCATTACAATGCAAAAATTACAAAAAAATAATGCGTGTTTTTGTTTTATCGTATAAGTAATCACTATCACCAATCATCGTTTTCAGGAGCTTTCCCCTACACCCTGTAAGCAGTTCTCTTTAGAACAACATTAGTAATGTTTAAAGCAATTTTCATGCATTTCCAATTTTGGCAAAGAACACAAAAATAATTATTTTTTTTCATCTTCGTCAAAATAAAAATAGTAACATAAAACTTGCTCAAATCTCCGGTAAAGATAGCTGTTTATTTAATTTTATTTTATAAAAACACGAAAGGCGGAAAAAAAACCGATCATTAAAAAAAAATACCCTGATTGATTTATTTCGCGGTTTTTGGTTTGGACCAATAATAAAAGTTCATCGTGATGAGTACGATGATATCTTAGTGATAGTTAAATGTAATTTAAGATATAATTAATAGATATTTAACATATCAGATTCCTGAAAAGTGAAAAAAAGCATCTCGTGACCAAAATGCTGGCCTCTACCTTGCCCAAAGAATCGCCATCGCTATTCAACGCGGCAATTCGGCCAGCATTTTGGGCACGATGCCTGCTGGTAGCGGTTTATTAGATTAGGGTTAGTGTTAAGTTGTATATATATTTATGATTTATTTTTACTTAGAGTTTATTTTAATTTATTTACTATTTAATGTTATTTAAGTTACTGTCAAATAAATGCTTTTTTATATTCCTGATTACAAAAATACTATTAATTCAAACATAGTCGTTGTCGTGAATATTTGAGGAGAATTTATTTTTACGAATGTGGCTATACTAATTATTCTTATATTGCTGGTAAAAAAACAACGACAGATCTGGACTTACTAAATAAAATGCTTTATCGGACAGAAAAAAAAATATCACATCGAGTAATATAGTGATCAAGTGGATTTTGGAGTTTTATTAGACATCTACGACACCCAGCTGCACTCTGAAGTGAAAGACAAGCTTTCACTAATACAATAATGTCCGTCGTCTAACCGAATACACTGTATATAAAATATAAACGTAGTAAGCTGCTATCACGTTTCCCGCAGAGAAAATAATATTTGGACGAGCCCAACCTTCCGACCTCCAGATATTAGCACAGAAACGTGTTATCCAAAGAAAGCATAAATTAATTAAAACATTCTGTTTGCTCACACGACCCTTTCTAATCTCAGGTGTTATAAAAACAAATGCTTATATTACTTGTTCTTTTACCCTGGTGAGATATTTAAGTTTTCATTAGCTAATTAATTTTTAGAATTAAGTTTGGAAAGGTCAACCAGCTCTGCTACTAAAATTTGTTTGGAATAAAAATTTACTCCGACAATAAAGTTAACACTTTGGATTGAGAAAATGCCATTTTGCAGTCAATTTTGATTTTATAGTGTAGCCTTAAATATAATAGCTCAATTAACAAATAAATATTTTTAGTTTAAAAAAAAGTCGAAAAACATTGTTAAAGCCATTTCAAGTTTTATTAAATTCAAATACTTACGTAAATGAAATTCAAATGAGACAGGACTCTAAAACATCTTTACATAAAAATGTGTTTTCCTTTTGTCATTTCTCATTAAGAACAATAACAAGGATGTTATTAATAAAGCTAAGCGAGTCACTGTGACCGCATATTTCATATTTAAGTATACATTAAAATGTAAACAAGCCTCAAGTTAGGATGTTCTTTGCAGTTATTTTATTAAACAATCTCACGCGTTTTCGAAAATATTATGATTATCTTTCTAGAATGAGTACTTGAGTACTTGGACTTGAGGTCAAAATTTAGGATGGCTTGCATTACCTGGGAAAATGTATATAAATATGTAAAATATTAACAAATAAGAAAAGTTTGACAGCTATTGTAATAGTCAAATTTCTGTGACATAGCAGATTTTTGAGATTTTCAACCCAAAGTTTTCAACTTGATATCTGTGTTGGCTTCGACCATATTACTGTCTGTGATATTATCTGATGTCTAAGAATAGCTCCACGTAACTCGTAGCTTTGGAGGAAAAACTACCTCAAGTCACGATCTGCAATGGTCTATATCTGGAAGTAAAAACCGGCTTTGGGCTCAATATAGGCAGTTGCCGACACAACATGACCAAATGGGGCGTAGGTGGTCCTCCAAATAAGTCCTGCGACTCACAAGCAATGGAGCACTTCCTCATTTACCCAGTATCCCAAAAATAGCACGCTGATCGATATTAACGAGGCAAATGCTACCGCAGTTTCTGTAGCCACTTACAGTGTAGCTCACAATATTTAAATTTGAAACGCAGACTCAAATAGAAGAAGATTTATTTTAGAAACTGACAAAACTACTGAGTAATTCTATAAAAAATAAGAAAAAAACTTAGCAATTGTTACCTCTACAACCATCATAATTTAATAAAGTTCAAAGATCACGACTATTCCACGTTCCTCCTTAAAAATCTTGCGTATTTCCTCGAACTTACGTCAAAATGAAACTGAATTCACGATTTACTCTATTTAAGTTACGCTACAGCTTTTTATTTGTTGCTTCGCAAATCTGTGAAGACCTGTTTTACAGGTGTAGACTGAAAGCAATCCTCTTTTAAAAAAATCGCGGCAAAAATACCAGAGTATAAAAAGATTGACGTTAGATTCATTCGTAAAGTTCAAAGAGACAAAACCGACGAGCGCTCGCTTTGAGCCAGCCCCGGCTCTGTTTCAGGTTCGTTGGTGCTTACTGCATTGATGTGTGGCATCGCAAATGTTATCTGCACGTTAATGCAATGGAGAAATATTGGGGTTGCTTTTGGATATAAAAAAGCTTTTGAGTAATGGTTTAATGTTGGGTTATGACGTACTTTTATTTAAACAAGTATAATGGGCGGCCTTATCGCCTAAAGTGATTTCTTCCAGGCATCCTTCCAATCTGAAACAGAAATACGGTCGGTGGTAAATTCATGTAAATATCTACTAAACTACTACATAGAAAGTATAAATAATACAATAAATATGATATACGTACATACGTATATCTTAGTTTAAGACTATATTTATTCTAATCAATATATTTCATATCTCAGAGTGAATAGCGCGCAGTGTTTTAAACTTTTGAAGTTTAAAGTTCTGGGTGGCATGGAACTATTATGGGCAAGCGTGACGTTTAACATTAGCGAGCTCTTGCTCGTCTCGCTTAATCTTGTTGCTATAGACGTTTGAAGGCAATCCCTAAAATGGCTTATATTTGATATCCCCCGTCGCATAGCAGACAATCCGACCTCTCAAGCTTGCAAAATTTATCAGCTAGCGCGACTTGTTTGATCATACGATTTTACGATCAAACGAACCTACGCAAGGAGGCTGTACAAATATTAGGTTTCTTTATAAAGCGCATGCACACATGGATCCCTGACGTGGGAATCCTATGCAAAGTCGTGGAGCGGTACATGACAGGATAACATTGCAGAAACCGCAAGGCGGTAATAATGTTGTTCGTGGCGAGCTCACTTGAAGATAGCTAGTGTTGCTGCAATGTTGCCGAGAGATGACGCTTCCGCATTATAACGTAGCAAGTGAAAGATTCCCCAAAACGACATTTTTTGAAGATATCCTACAAAATATAAAATTTTGTTTCTTGGTTTTATTTTTCTTGTCTTGACAACAGATTAATTCTAATACTGCCTTTGTCTGGCACTTAGCAAATAACAAATACAGCAATAGACTTAATCTGTCGTCAATGTTAACAAACGTTTCAGTATTCGGGGGGTATAATCTCAAGCTGACGAGCGCAGTTCATTGACGCGCATAGGCTTAAGCTGTTCAATTTAAAACTTGTGGGTGGCACTGAATGGTTATGTGCAAGTGTGACTGTTCACGCGAGTGACTCGCTCGTCTTGCATTCAGTGTAGGCGTAGGCGTAGGCACCCAATGCGTGAGAACTTTTTCCCACCTTTTCTGGTGCATTTGACCAACATGACCCGCTCCCCCTTCAGTTTGGTAGTCTTGGTCCTAATCCAGCGTGGTGGATATGGCCTAATCACCCATCGAGGGTAGGCTGATATCCCAGCAATGGGATGTTTAAAGGCCGATACGTGGTGGTGGTGGTCCTAAATCCTAATAAAAAAACCTAGTGAATAAAAAACATAGTTGCAACACTTTAACATAAGAAGTAATTCTAGTGAAATCAGTTGACTTCAAACCTTTTAAACCTAAACACTCATTAGCTCTATTAATAAAATTTTCCCCTAATAAACTAATTTAAATATTTCATCAAAGTGGTTTGAAGTTTCTCCCAGACGTAGCGATTCATATTTAAATGACTTCTAAATTACGTTTCGTCGAGAGTCTTCTAAGATGGTCACAGTTGCAGTAGCACTGACCTCACGTACCAGTAGCATTCTACCAAGTTCGAAAACGCGTGTTCTGCATAAGAACGGTGCCATCTTCTTCAATCTACAGTGTAAGCCGCTAAAGACATGCAAATAATTATGAACAAAATCAAACAAATACAATTTAAAATAAAAGAATGGCGATGTATCACAAAACCGAGTCTGATTCGAATTTTGAATTGCATGGTTTATAGGATGTGACCAATGATCAGACACTACTTATCTTCGGTTACGTAGTATTATTAATGTTCTGTACTTCGGCACTGAATAACCGAAAATGAGGGTTTAGCGGGAGCGTGAATAAGTAATGTCGCGTCATTGTATTATTTTCCAAGACTACACGCTATTTCGAGTGTTAATGTGTAAAAACTGTAGATTTTTATCCATTCAGTTTTCGTGACCGTGCACGAGTGTTAGTATACTTAATGTAGTGAAACGTGACTTTTCGTATTCAAAACTCCACAGAAACCTCTAGTAAAGTTTCCATCACTTTACTGGAGCATGACTTGGACTTGAACGTGGCTTACTTTGATTAACTTAGACTACTATGACTGCTTTTAAAAGTGAAATGTTTCACTTCACTTCAAATATTAGAATATTTGACACTGGTTAAATAAAAAGTGTAGAGCCAAAACTTAAAAGAAAAAAAAAATTGGCAGCATTATTTATGATCGACTCACTAACTGCTCATTTCGGTCGCAATATCAGACAGTTGTTGGAGAGCGTCCAACGACTGTTTGTTCCACGGTAGATGATACTTCAAATTAAGTTATCAATGGGCGCCATTATAAGACAATTTGAGGTTTATATCATCATTGAAAGGTTAATCATTTTACTATTAATATTCAGAAGACCGGACTAACCTTGCCAGCGAGTGATGGAGCGTAGTATCTTCGGTATCAGATTCAAAGACTACATAAATATCACGATACTGCGCTCTAAGGCCAAAATCACTAATTTCAGCCAGAAAGCACTATAATGGAATTGGAGAGGTCAAATTTGTTGGATGCCGAAAGACCCCTGGGTAAAGCACCACAGAATGGGACCCAAAATCAAATCAAAATCCGGGTCAACCCAGACGATTTTGGAGTGACGGCCTGAACTCGCACGATAAACACTGCACCACCAAAGCTAAAGACCGAGCGTGGAAGAACGGAAGGGAGGCCCTTGCTCAGCTATGGGACATATAAGGCTAAAAAAAAAACAAGAGATAGTAACCGTAGATAATATTAATAACTTGCACGCTTCAGCACGCTCCTTGAACGTGCAACGTATCCACTAAGGGAGCTGTTGCAGGTGCGCGATTCGTGGAACTGGGGGCGCGGTGCGTAATCTAGGTGGATATACTTGTTAATTATAAGTATACCTACTTAGCCATTCAAATTAAATTACATAAGAACACCACGACATAATGTCTCAAGTTCAAAAGTACAGTCACCAAAGCGTTACTTTACATTCCGGCCACGACCGTGGATTAAGACCATTGACTTACTTTCAATGTTCCTCTTGATTTGAATTCATTTTAGATTAATGAAGGTTTTAAAATCCCATCTTCGTAAGTACATTCATTCGTTGGAGAGCCGGCACAGTAATAGGATTCTTTAGGTACTCGATCGCGTTCCGTACAAGTAAATCTCCGCTTTATGAAGCTCATCGAAAGTAAATATTTATTTTCGATGAGCACTATCGAGACGAGAATGCCGTTCGCTCGAAAAACTCAATGTTATGTCGCACTTCAGTCAAGCTCAACTCGGGCCTGACGAGAAAAAACGAAAAATATTTCACATTATTGGCAAACAAGTCGATTACAGGATAAATTGTCAGTTTCGTCAGTCTGCCGTCACGTCCACGTCCTTGCGACGTAACACGTTTAGAATACAGGAAATTGCCGCCCTCGGAAGTCAATGTACGTAAGTGGGAGACATAAAATCTTCGCTATGGAACCGTAAAGAGGGCAATTTCTTGTCTGCGAGAGAGCATCGACGCCGTGTATGGCTCTATAGCCGGACGTGTCCTGAATCACTATCAGGTGCGCTGTAAGTCTACGTAAAAACTTCGATTTAACGAACGGAATTTTTGGAAGCTCGCAGAATCGTCAATATTACGATTATTACATACCTGAACGAGCGTTCACCTCGGAGAGATCACGTGAGCTTATAAGGATGTTTTTATGAGGTACGATATCTATTTGTATTTTATTGCGTAGTTACGGCCCTTAGTCATTTCTTCTGTTCGCTCAATTTCAAATTATTAATGATTATAAAATAACTAAGTGCGAGTTTTTAAAAAGTACATGATGTGTCTGATTATATACGGTTTCAGAATCATTTAATCTCATAAGAATAAAGACATTCGCTTACTGAGATAACACACTAAAAAAGTTTTTATTATTCGTGCTGCTAAGCGCAGCATGCCGACTTAATTAATCAATAAATTAACAATTTAAGGATTTTTACGCAAATTTTAAACAATAAGTAAGTAAGCTATTATAAATAATTTAACTTCTTTTATAATAATTATTATTATTATGGTAAGATGAAATGTTCTAAGTTTTTTTATTTTTTATTTTCGGTCCATTATTCTTACCTTAGGACGTATAGATACAACATACAGCTTTTTGTGGATATTCACGTAGTATCTACAAAACATAGAAATGCCCGACATGACCATTAACCGTGTCTAATAGATGTGGCACGACTACAAAATTATACCTATAAAACATTCCTTAAATTATCGCATAATTTTCACTTAACTTTTAGCCCTTCTTGATCTGAATCCTTACTCTGGAAAAGCAAAATTGTATTGATTCATTTTGATAAACTTATATTAGTTTCAGATAAACATGCGCATGCCGTAGTAAACAATTTAAACCGTGTGATTTCCTACTACGGGTTCTGTTTGAAACTAGTAAGATTCTATCCAGACTCTTATATAGATATTTTGTCAAATTTCGAATTTCGCGGTAACAATTGATGGTCTTTATGTAATATTTTAATGAAAGAGATTACTTACAAAGTCACTGTTTCGTTTCCTCGCAATTAAAGTGAAAACCCGAGTGTATAACTCGTGCATAAAACCAATTTTACCCTCGACTTAAATATCCGCTCTCGGCTTTGGCTCGGGCTGATAAACGTCTCGGCTAAAATGGACCGTTAAGTGGTGGCCGAGGCAAGGTAGGCGGAGTGTTGGCCGTCCAGCTGCGAGATGAGTCGACGATATCGTCACCATCGCGGGTCGAACCTGGACTAGATTAGCACAGGACCGAGGCAGATGGCACAGCAAGAGAGGGGCCAATACCCAGCAGTGGGATAAGGAAGGCTGTGGATGATGATGATGATGATGCACTACAACCTACTATTTCAAGTTCAAGAGGGTCAAAGTTTAGTGTGAGGGATCTTAAATACAATTCCATACGAATTGTATTTAGCAATTCTGAATTTATGTTGAAAAAAAAAAAAAAATTTTAGTATATTTTAAATACTTATCCTAACTAATATTATAAGTGCAAATGAAACTTTATCTCTCTGTCTCTCTGTCTGGGTGTTTGTCGAGATATCACGGCTAAACGGCTGAACGGGTCGACCTGAATGTTTGCATAGATATAGCTTAAGGATCGGAGACGGATATAGCCTTCTTTTTTTTCTACGTCTACGCGAACGAGTAACAGCTAATAATAAACAATAACATAAAAATATAAATTTATAGTTTTGGAAAAATTTCGGAAGTCAGCCAGAAATAAGTCATACATAAATTAACTATCCGTGACGGTAAAAACTTCTTGCACTAGTTAATTTTATACTTGTAATTTAACTTTATATAATATAAAATAATAAAATGCATCATTCATAGTCAACTGCATAAAAGTGCAGTTTCAAAATCACCAAGATTGTTGTATTCACACTAGTACTTTTTAAAGAGTAAAACGCAATAAAGAAACTCCAACGAAATTGATGGAATACCAGAATCTATTACGAAAATAAATGTTATGGGACCAAATGCATTTTCTCAGAGTGGAACGTGAGCAGAATGTCAGTGGCACTGGCAATATTTTGAGTACTGTCAGCTACAATAAAATGTGACCATCCAGAACGCCGTGCCGGCGCCGCCGATACAATGGAAATATTTTCAAAATATTCAAAGCTAGCTAATCTGATAGTGTCAATTTGATTGTAGGTAGCAAAATGTCTACCGTGCTCTAAAATATATATCGTTTTCAGGAGCCATTTTTGAGTCTACGGGAACAAGTCGGAGTTTGTGTGTATGATTGTGTTTGTGTGTATTAGTGTTTTTTCCTCGGTTTATCCGACAATAACTTGAATACCGTTGCTCCGATCATTAAAATGTGTAAGCAAATATTAGCTCATGCAAATACAATTTTTATGTTTGAATATAAGCAACATCGGCCAAGAAATTGAGAAGATATAAAGATCATGACTTCACAATTTGAGGTGACTAACAAGGTTATGGGATATAACTATTTTTGCATAATCGTTTAGATACAGTCGCTCAAAGGCTTTCCAATGAAAGAAAATGCTGCTTGCAGTATGCCCATGCGCCTATTGCAGCTGAGTGTACTTGACTGGTACTCATTGGTCAACGTTCATGACAAACCTTCTACTGGAAAATATTTTCTATAGAAAAGTCTGGCTATTCTAAATTTTATTAAAACTCCGCTAAAAATTTAGCTAATATAATTTAAATTACTTGATTAACATTTTTGTTTTACTTACCTTACACTGAAATATTTGATTTACTAGAAGAGCGTCTTATTACAAAAAGAAGTATTATTACTAAAAGAAAAAGAAAATACCCGACTGCAAAATGTGGGCTACGTCACTCCGGACGTAAAGAGGAACCCAACGACACCTCAAAACCTATCAAACTGCTTAGGCTGCAGGAAGTACTATATGAACACACAATCATACTTACATACTATCACATTATATGTTTTATTTGTATCTATTTATAAATAAAATATATATGTTGTTTTTAATATATACAATTACAGATATTTAAAAGCAATAATACGCACCATATTTCGTAAACATTATTATCATACTTAATTATTATTATGTACAATTTATTTTATTATATATTATTATTGTATTATATTATTATGTTATTGTAGTTTTGTGTAAATATATCATTTTGATTGCTACAAAAAAAAAAATTTTTTTTTTGTCTACCGCTCGGCTGGGTAGCGAGGTAGGCGGACTGCAGTAGTTCTCGACACGGGTCATCCTAGTGAGGACTGCTTCGCAACGCTTACTACTTGTTTTTCTATTTGTACATGCACATTATAATTACTACGACGTACGCTAGCATGGTCATACTGTGATGGTCATACTGTGACGGTCATACTGTGATGGTCATACTGTGATGGTCATACTGTGATGGTCATACCAGCATGTTTGTAAGTTGTGAATTTAAGTTATTATTTTATTTTATGTATGCATGTTATTTTTGTGAAGCGTGTGTTGTAGTAATAAATAAATAAATAAATACACCCCAAAAACCCCTCCTTCTTCGACAGTCAGGTAAAAACATGCGCCTCTTATCCGGATCGGCTCTAAAAATAGTAGTTCGAGCCGAACTGAGATTTCGCGACCCCTATCAATTCTAAGCCCCGACTGATTTTGACTCGGGGATTTTTGTCTTTAGTTTTCACAACAAAATGGCAAATTGATATTTGATTTGTTTGATTCAATTTGGAACTTGTTTAGATACAAATCAATCTTCATCAATCTCTATTGAGATACATAAGTACACTTTTTATAAAACTCAGCGGTAACAAAGTAATAAAATACTAAATTGTTTTCTACACTAAGAAAACAAATAAATAGCTAGATATAATAACTTCCTGATGCAAGGATGGCCGTTGCCACTCAGCTTGGTAATGCTGCCAGCTTTACCCTAGGAACAATTATTAGGGGCGGGTTGTAAACCTTTTACATATTTGTATTAATTGTTTACTTATTCGCTAATGATAAGTTGTTATTGTCATACCAAACTAATAGAATCACTATGTCCTACTACTACTACAAAAAAAAACCTGATTTTTAGAGTGATACAATTTATTTATTAAGATAAAAAAGAAACCAGTCACGTTTACCTTACAAATTATGAATTTATAACAAAATTAAAACAATATCAATATAAAAACTAAAATTAAAATAAATTCATAAAATGTCAATAATTTAAATCACAATAATTACACAATAATTAAAGTATTCCAGTATTTGAATAGGCCGTAACCAAAACCACGCTAGTTTAATCTTATCTTAAACCCAATCCGGGGTGTGTCTGACTCGACGTCACGTAAGTCACATTACGGTCCGGAATGACTGCGGAGTTACGACGCTTTTCAACCTTAAAAACGGTGCTCGAGCTATTCTTTCGCAGTTATTCACAGGGCGCAATCCGCTGGGTGCTAAGCACCCTTTTAATGGCAACGTTAAGGGCGTAACTACTCTTGTCATTCAACTGCGGATTATAGCCGCTATAGGAAGGCGGGATATTATTGTCTGAATGCCTTTTTGATATCGGGAAGAAATTTTCAAATACAGATAAGGACAAGTCGTAATGGGCCCGGGAATCACCAGAATACGGGCAGCAGTTTCCTCTTAGTGAACGGTGACCGTTCTGCAATCTCCAGGCCGCCTGCCAAGCGTGTAAATTATGGCACCCTTTAAGAGAAATGCCTCTGTTCAGTAGTGGACGTCCTAGTGCTTAAAATAAAAGTCGTAATGACTTCTACTTCAATTCTTTAAAGCAAGCATAATTATTAAAAGAACTCAAAAAACCCAACTGCAAAATGTAGCCCATGGCACTGCAGGCATAAAGGCATAAAGAGGAACCTTTCTCATCAAAATCGGTCAAGCCGCTTAGTCTCCATGAAGTAATATATAGGAACACACAAACATATATACTTGCATTCTCACAACTAAACACACACCCCAAGAACATTACCCCTCTTTCTTAGACAGTCGCGTACCAACTGGACAATTAATTTACAATTGAAGGATGAAGAAAGATAGTTTTTCATTTGTATCTACAGATTTTTTTAATGACTATTCAGCGATACCTAACATAATGACGTCGATTCCTCGCAAAAGCTTTCAGAAAACTCTAGAAATGTCCTAACGACGTTCCGGGAATGCTAAAGGAAAACGTATTCTGATCTCAATATCTTCAAAAGATAGCCATCACAATGATAATTATTGCCGATCGTAATAGCTCGGCTGTAAAATGTCCGCGGAATTATTCGGTTTTCGGCGGGGAGTCATTAGCAAACATTTGTCATTTGCAAACTCGGCTTGACGTTTATCTCTCTACAATTGATGAACGGATGTTAGGGCACGTAATCAATTGTCCCCGGAGTATGATTGTGGCAAAATTTTACGCGAAATTATATCTGTGCGAAAATTAATTTGTTTGCGGTTGAGAGTTTAGGTGAGAGACGCTGCTTGATGATTAATTTGTGTTGTTACGCATAAACAACACAAATTAATTATCAAGCACATCATGCACTGATTAACAGTTGATGAGTTCACTAGTGCAATACTTTACAAGGATTCTATTTCTCACGTTAAATTGCGTCAGTTATTCCGACTCTAGTTTCGATCACATTCGGTGACCTTTATCAAGGAATGGTAAGCGTGACACGCGCGCGACCTCGTCTTGCCTTGCCTTGCCTGGCGAGGACGCGCGTGTGTCACGCTTAGCATTCCTTGACAGGTCACCGAATGTGATAGAAACTATAGTCGGAATAACCGACTCAATTTAACGTGAGTATTCCCGTTTTATTATAACAAAATGTGTCAAAACCACGTCAGTTTTCATAATAAGATTCTATTTCTGTATTCTGTAAATGAAAGAACATCATTATCATCATCAGACGACCACTGCTAAACATAGGCCTCCCCCTTAAAGAGCCACTCTGCCACTTGCCAATACTTGACAGCGTGCCACTTGCATCTACCTATTGCCCGAGACTTTCACAATGTCGTCGGTCCGCCTAGTCCCGAAAATTAAATCCCCGAAAATTAAATTGATTGATTAAATTAATTGAATCCCGGAAATTAGGCGAATCCTGCCTATGCTGCGTCTTCTGGTTCGTGGTTGCCACACAAAAACCTTTCTTCCTCATCGGTTATCGATTCTTCGAATGATTGGATTGGAGTGGCATGCCCATTGCCACTTGAGCTTGCAAACCCTGAAAGGAATATCGGTGACTTTGGTTCTTCGGCGAATATCCTCGTTCTGGATACTATCGTGCAAAGAAACTCCGAGCATAGCTCTCTCCATTGCCCGCTGTGTGACTCTAAGTTTCTCCAAAAGGCCAGTAGTTA
The DNA here is from genome assembly GCA_947579745.1 of Apocheima hispidaria. Lineage (NCBI taxonomy): Eukaryota > Metazoa > Arthropoda > Insecta > Lepidoptera > Geometridae > Apocheima > Apocheima hispidaria. The sequence goes on from OX388162.1 coordinate 7,486,711, forward strand.
AGGACCACGTTTCAGTTCCATATGTCATCACAGGCAACACACTGAAATAACATATTTTATACTAATTATTTATTCTTGTGACATACCTTAAAATACAGTAATATTTTACAGAATGCGACATCGATGCGACGCGTGACCAAAATGCTGGAGTTTATCTGGCGCAACGCATAAGCATTGCCGTTGAGCGTGGTAATGCTACCAGCATATTGGGGAAGTTACAAACTGGTAGTGGGCTTGACCATTTGGATTATCTTTAGACCTTCAAATGTCTCTGGGTAATCCGACTGTTCATGCTGTGTAGAATATATTAATAATTTCAGAAAGTATATAGTGTTTTTTTTACTAATGAGTGACAAAACGAACAAGTCGCTCGCGTGATGGTAAGCGTTATGCTAGCCCATAACAATTCAGTGCCACTAAGAATGTTGAACTTCATCCATTATAATCCTGCGCGGCAACGTGAGTCGTGTTTTTTATTCACAAATAGCTGATGCCCGCGACTTCGTACGTGATGAAGGCCGGCCTTTGGCCTCGTCAAACTCTCCATATAAACCTTGTCTTGACAATTACAAACACTACAAAAAAAAAAACATCAAAATGGGTCCAGCCGTTCTCAAATTATGGCGTTACCAAGGGAAATAGGGATTCATTTATATATATATAGGTTAAAGTTGTCGGGTACGGTATAAAAGTCTACGATAAAAAAATTGGGCATAAATAACTTAGAAGCTGAACTTTATAATTTTTTAATCCATCACTTTTGATGCAGCGATGCTGAACTTTCTCTCATAAAATAAACCCTCTCGGGGTTACGTCGGACTTCAAATAAAAAATAAAGTATTCATACCTATTAAAAGTTTGGTCGAAGAAGATTGGCCGAAAACCGCGTAAATAATTTACGGTAGAAACTTTCTGATCTCTAGAGCTATGCTTACATACTAGACTGTTGAAGTAGGTACTTAAATATTTTAGATCCGTGAATTAGGTTTCAATTCGCGTGAGGTCGTAAAGTTCTTATAGATCCTTAAAAAACCTCTACCAATCGCCCAAAGATCAAACACCTACAAACTAAAATATTCGGCGTCGTGTGTCGGGTCGCCCTCTTCCCTCAAATATGGCACATGCGTCAACTCGTGAACGGGTGCTGTTTGCGGGAGCTGGACTGCTCGGTGTATACACGCAACATAGTAATAAGTACCTATAGTAGATTTTCCTCTTATATTGTTAGCCTTATATTATATCAGTAATAGTTAACAAAAAAAATAAAATTTGACAAAGGGCATGGACCTCGGAGTCCGTGGAGCTGCAACAAGAACAATAAAAAAAAACTAAAATATTTATCGTACAATCGGGCACGTACAATCACAGCCTTAATAACAGTTGAGCAGTTACACCTACGTGGAATCGGCAGATCAATCTTTCAAACAGTTCGTCATTTATTATTGACCTTTGGTAATGAGAACCTTTCCGATTTAGTCTACCCGTGAACATGGCGCATGCAACTGTACCGAAATTTGGGGAACTCATTAAAACTAAAAATCGTCGTAAATATGTAAACAACCACGAAAGTCTAAAACTTATTTCATTATTCGCCAATATTCATTACTTAAACCAATGAGCCCTCGTCGTACTTTTATTTTTTTTATTTTTTTTTTCTAAAGTCATGTTAATAATAAACTTATTTAAATAATTTTGCACGCCTGTAGAGGTTGTTAATGGATGGACATTTTTAGATTTAAGGACTTGTATACCCATTATCACGCAAATAAAATTTTGACTTTGACTTCAACATTCATAGTTATTTAAAGCAATACTGTTTAACCCATGTTGTTAGATCACAATTCACATCATCGACAACCAGTGGAGGGCTGAAAAAAAGCCTCCTCCATAAGGGGTTTGCCATAATCCCTAAGCTTGGCAAGCGGCTAGGGGATAGCAGAACCCGCACCGTTCATTGAGAGGACGTTACTGTACTCCGGTGGTTTCGTTATTTATTGTGTCAACCTAATAATTAGTTCGCCCCGAACTGAGACCTCGCGATTTTCCGTTTTACAGGCTTTTAATTCTGTTAGCTACACTGTTTAAGAAATATGAAATATGTGGCGGTACTTTTGTTCTGTTACGTTCAACACCTTTGCAACCTCTTGACCGGTTCTGCACTCATACTTAAAAATTGCATAGACTTGAACTACTTGCCTACAAAATGTCACGATCAGATTAACGGTTCGCAAGTTATCGTCGGACAAATATACATACAAATGCCGATTTGTCCCATTTAAACTCTGAGACGTTCGCTTCGCTCGTCAACAATTGCAAAAACAAAGGTCAATATTAAAATTAAATGTCATCTCTTAAATGATGTGTTTAATAAAGAACAAAACAAATCAAAAATAAATTTATACGGATGTGCTTGTTAACGTACGACACGTAGCGGCTGATTGGACCGTTTGGAATTAAAAATGGCGATGGATATCGGTATTCCGTAGCCGACCGTATATTCTCTGAACAATTGGATGCAACGGCACACCCCGACTGCGGGACTCCAAATCTGATTAAAAGTCTGTATTAAACTTTTATGTCACTCTTATTGGTGTTCTTTTAATTCATTGTATGTTTGGACAGCAATAATATAATAATATAATTGAAAAACAATCAATTTTTATGAAGGAATGTTGCAAGAAGAAAACCACCACATATTTAGATGATTTTCAATAATTCTGGGCCAACATATACATGTATGTGAAAGAGGTACTTTCACTTTCACACCCTACCACCATTGTACAATACATAGACAGGCCCTAACCACACAACTTGCTTAAAAATATATGCTTCAATACGTAATTAAAAGTATGTATAGTACATTTGTCACAAAAAAGAGTTTGCGAATATAATATCAAGGCATATTTTTGCGGATATTTGGAGCGCATTTATTGACGAACGTACGTCAATACGTGAATGTGCGTGTATTGTCGCACTTTTAGAGACTGAGAGGGACTGAAGCAAGCTGAGCGCTGGCGCTTTAAAGTCTACAAAATTACCTTTATGTTGTTTTGCTAAGCAGCATTATTGTGAGTTGATACCATTTTTGTGACACAACATTAATTAGTTATATTATATAACTCACCTGCCTACTGTGTACTGTTGTTGCAAAATAAAATAACTTTATTTCTTATTTTTGGCCCGTCCATCCATTTTAGTTTGGTCGATACCTTTACCTATATAAATGCAGAGATAATTAAAACTCACATTAGGTTTTATTTATGACACATTTTGTTTTAATAAAACGGGAATATTCACGTTAAATTGAGTCGGTTATTCCGATTATTATTCGGTTATTGAGTGCAAGGCAAGAAGTCGTCGCACGCATGTCACGCTTATAGCATTCCTTGATGAAGGTCACCGAATCTGATCGAAACTTTAGTCGGAATAACCGACTCAATTTAACGTGAGTATTCCCGTTTTAATAAAACAAAATGCAGAGGTAAAGTTCGATTGGGTGAGAAGGGAAGCATGCCATGCACCATATTAAAATGAAGGCATAATATTATCGTTAAAAATCTTCATGACGCCATTATTTAAATAATATTATTCAAGCAGTGCCTGGAAGATTTTTCTATAAATGCCAATAACAACTACATGAGCAAAAAAACATATTTGTACGAAAGAATCTAGCTTTTATCTAAAAATACAACCTATAAAAATACATCTTAACACACGTACATCCGCTTGAACTGTTCGGTTTAGTTGTACTTAGCTGCGGCAGCTTATCTAGCATCACTTGCTTCTGCGGGCCGATTCAATTTCCTACACGTACAAAATATGGTTGGACGAGCAAAAATGTTCCGTAAAATCTGTTCAATAATTCTGGCAAATCTGGTTTTGAGGTTTGATTTTGAGGAACTTGTTAAATTTAGCGTTTAGGATCGAGTCTAACACTGCTATATTATTGAGTGAGCAAAGCCAAGGTCTCAGAGTCTACGAGAGCAAATCGGCAGTTGTTTGTGTGTTTGTATGGTTGTAATTTTGGCTGATTTTCATCTTGGTTTTTGGTTTAGTGACTTATACTAGCTTTCAACTTGAATTTTTGGTTGGTGTAATTTCTTGAAACAATCTATTTATTATCGCAAAACTAGTTTTCATGAATCTACGATGAGTAATTAAGCTGTAATTGACAAAAAACGCAACAAAATTTGAATTTCATTTTATTATAGTGCTTAGTTAGTAGCTTAGTGGATTGAATAACTTTTTTCAAAGCTTTTATTCAACTTGCAATGTTTGTATGTATGTGAGTATGTTAAGGTCAAATCTTGCAACTGATTTTTAGACCAGATTCCATGTTCAATTGATTTTAAAGTTTGCATGACTATCAAGCTCCGATGACAATACAATACTATGACGGCGACCTGATCTGATGATGGATACGGAAGGTGGAAATCGGAACGTCTCAGTAATTAAAAGTAGATTGATGGAGATTTGTACTCATTTTGATCAACATACAGTACCGATAATTACTAATACAATTAATTAATATTTTATAAAAGCTTGTCTGTGTTTTTTTTATTAAACTTAATATTCTATAGAACTCTGTACGTAAACATGCAATCGTTACTCGTAGTCGTCCTTAAAAACCAAGCATGAAGATAAAATTTCTTTTTTATCCTGAGTTTATACTGGCTCAAACAAATATCAACAATATTCCATTCTATTAACTGTTCGTTATTATGTTTAACTCTGTTTTCATCAAGAGTTCTGCAAACATGTTTCACCAAAACTTTGAACGATGTTTGTCTTGTGAATAACCATCAAAGTTAATGTTATCTTTTTGTTTCCTGTTTCCGATTCTTGATATAAAATACTAAAACTGGAAAAGTCAAAGTATTCGTAGTATCTGTAGCTTCCATGAGGACAACGGTCAAAACAATCAAAGAAGAACGTTTCTTGATGGCATGTCAACAATGTTTGTTTGTTGTTTAGTACTGTCACTACGATGTGCTGAAGTCCTCGCACTATTTTGAATGAATTGAATGACCTCACATGGAGGCAGTCCCATTATCTGGATGCAAACCCGCGGATAACTCGCCACGTGAGGTCTTTGGACCTCATCCGCGAACGACAAAACAAATAACATAATTAAAAGTAAAAGAAAATAACAGCCTGCAAAATGTAGCCTATATTACTCTGGTCATAAAGAGAAATCCAACGTCACCTTACTTATCAAAATCAGTAAAGCCGTTTAGTCTACAGGAGGAAACTATAGGCAAACAAACATACATACAACCCAAAAACATAACCCTCGTTCTTGAGAAAACGGGTAAAAATATTCGAGGAAAAATAATTATGGAATAGCGCAAAGACCCTTCGCGGGAAAACTATTGTTAGTTACGTTGCCTGTCCTAAAAAAATATAAGATAACTATTTATTTTAACAAGAAAAATAAAATAAACACAGACCCAGTGTAACTCGAATTGCTAAGCGCTTTCTCGTGTGAATATGTTTTTTTTTTTTTTTTTTTTTTAATTTATTTAATACCGAACTTTTACAATATTAGGTACATCACAAGTTGTCTTAAAACCTAATTAAGGTTTGTCTAGACAACTAGTTCACGCCATTTACAATTTTAAATATGTAGTCTAAATAAACAATACTAATACAAAAAAATAAAAACAATATACATATTAATGTAGCTGAGCGTTGCGCGCAAACACACAAAACAGCTGCATAGTTGATATAACAATTCACCTGTAATTGGATACCAAACTACATACTTGCAAATTCAAAGTCTAACAAAATAATAGCGCATTTACACGTTTAATGAACAAAGTTGAATGAAATAATCAGAGTTGCTAAACCTTCTCGTGAATGCAGTGCACTGTTTGTTCAGTACTGAGTTTAGGCAACTATAAACTTGAACTGATGTTTGTGTGTTACTATATACTATTGAGATTTATTCGAATTGTACGACAGTAAACACTCTAGTGATATTGTGTCCGTAAATTTCATGAAACAATATAAAACACAAATCTACTTCAAGTTTACCACTAGTAGTAGTTCGCGGCGGACTGAGACCTCGCGACCTCTGTCTTCAAAACCGCTCGACCGATTCAGCTCATATTCCACTTAAAAATTGTATAGCAATGAACTACTTACCTACAAAATTTCATGAAGATCGGATCAACGGTTCGCAAGTTATCATCGGACAAATATACACACAAACATACAAACATACATACAAATACTGTTTTAGACTTTCGTGGTTGTTGACAACATTACTACAAATGTCGATTTATCCCAGTAAACTCTGAGACCTTCGCGTCGCTCGGTCAATAAAAACCATAAAACGGCAACCAGGAGGTAGCACAGGAAGGAAGTCATGCGTGCCGATAAAAAATCTAACGACCACTATTGCCAATTTGGTCCAAAGATATTCAATGTAGTGTGCAAACCACGCCTGTTGGTTAACTAGGCCGATACGGGTGTAATAAATGTTACATTGCGTTGGTGCTGTTACAAGAAAAAATAATTGTAGGTCCTTACTGGGATACGTTCTTAGTTGTAAATAAAAATCACACTAAAACATTATAAATGCGAAAGTGTATAAGTATGTAAGTGTGGTTGTTCCAAATCAACTCCGAAACGGCAGTTTTTTTTTTTTTTTTTTTTAAATATTAATTACTCCACGGACTCCGAGGTCCATGCCCTTTGTCAACTTTTACATATTTTGTTAACTATTACTGATAATATAAGACTAACAACATAACAAGAGGAAAATCTACTATACTTAATACTATGTTGCGTGTATACACCGAGCAGTCCAGCTCCCGCGAGCAGCACCCGTTCACGAGTTGACGCATGTGCCAGCCATCGCTCTCCTCAACCATATTTGAGGGAAGAGGGCGACCCGACACACGACGCCGCCGCAAGAAGAAGCCTTTATGCGAGCGTGAATGCTCTGAATATACACACAATACTTACAACCTATCTTATTCTATTGCAATACATTTAGTTCGAGTCTTAGCCTCAGGTCCTCCACTACCGCCTCGTTCCGGTCTTTAACGGCCATTTGCAAATTGTATTCTGCAATGGTCCTAGGTGATGCTGCCATCGCTCGCCGCACGAAGCGGCTGATGGCGTCCACTTCGTCGTCGGCGTAATAAGTGAAGGTCCCGATGTGCCGCGAAACGGCTACAACCGCGTGCGAGACGCTGTCATGCAGCTTCAGCTTACTCCTGGTCTTTATTGCGATAACTGATTTGTATGTAAGTCCCTGTGCTTCATGGATGGTTAGGATTCGTGACCCCGCGCCTCGCCCATAGCCCTGGCTAGCTAGGGTCTCCTTTTCTTCCTGGGTGTGGACCAAGAAAAGGGTATTGGGGAGGGTGTTGGGTATTTGGGAACCCGTGAACTTTCTCTGCTCCAGGGACTTAATACGGTCAGCTGAGGAGTATACACCTGAGTATATTGCCCTCAGAGCGTACGCAACATCCATCGGGTTCCGATGCGTACAAAACAACTCCTGACAAAACGGCTGATTTAAATGAAATTTGTTAAGGAGGTAGCTTATACCCTGGATTAATACAAAAGCTACTATCCAGAAAAGTATTATTCCTATGGTATAGCGGCTGAAATCGCAGGGTGCTGCTAGTAATATAATATCATAATATTATCGTTAGCATGATTTCTTAACCCGCGATTTGTGTATAGAACAGTTCCGCAGAAAGGGCTGATACGCCGTGGTCCGTGGCAGTAGTAACATTGTGATAGAGCTATAACACTACAAATTAGTCATTTAGTAACATTTGTTTTATTTTAATTATTTGAGTAAAATCTGTACATATCTTATTTAGTTATAAGTTTTATAATATATCACTATTGTTTTTATTATTACATTTGTGACCCGCCCCTGCTTCGCACTGCTACCAAACTTTACAGGATCACCCGCTAATTTGAACACTGCTATTTGAGCACCGCTGGACTAATTTGAAGATTTCCTGGAAAAACAATCAGGTCGTTTTTGGAGTCTATAATGAACATACATACATACATCGCCTTTTATATACATAAAAATAGAAATTATTTCTTTAGTTAGTTTAGTTATGTCATCTAAGCCTAGACAGGCCATCAGATAGTCATTAGTTAAATTAGTCAATTTATCTTTAGTAAGATGTATATTATAGTTTTGTGGTAGAACCTACCTCCACTAAAGTCACTATAATACGACTCACTATAACAGGGTCTATAATAGACTCACTATAATACGGATGAATTTCTTAAGGCCAAATTTAATTTTAACTAATTTAAAAAACATTGTAACAAAGTACCAAATTGCAATGAATACAAAGAAATTTAATTGGTTTCATACTAAATCGGTTTTGAATGTCTGTTATTGGATGAAGGTGATAAGATTTAACTTATTTTGTGAAGATGTGACAAATAAAACACAATAAGCACACACACACAAACGATATGACGCGATGTGCCATAATAAATGATTCTGATTCTGCAGTCGCAATTTAGATCAATTGAAAAAAACTAGGTTTCCATTGAAAAACCGATTTTCATTCAAGTTTATTTATATATCCAAAGTATCAATATCTAAGTAGTTATGTTTTTTTAAATAAATATATTGGTGGACGTTATTTACACACAGCGCCATCTAGCCCCAAACTAAGCAAGCTTGTATTATGGGAACCAGATAACTGATAGAATACATAAATACTTTTTTTTTTTAAATACATACATAGAATACATAGAAACACCCAGACAAAGAACATACATCCATGTTCATCACACAAAAATGTTTGTCCTGAAAAAAAATAATGAAAAAGCAATTAAAATTTCCTTCAAATCTTTTAACTGCTAGACTGTTTGGACGCAATACCAAAATCGGGAGTACTAATTAGCGTGCCTTTGATATCGAGAGTGACTCCGGAGCCCTTTAATAAACCTAAAAGGTTATAAACATCGATCCAATCATCTGTAGACATTCATAGCTGTCAAAATATAAGTAGTTTTTTGTACAAAATTCCAAGTATAGCTTGTCAGTGTTATTTAGCAACAGATTTTCTTGGTAATATTAATTTGTTAGGTATTTATAAAACCGACGACAGTCATAATTACACTTAATAGGTTTCCGAAAATGAGATATCTCGAGAGGATACTCAACAAAATAGGTTTTATGATAGTCCTATTTCTGAACTTGCGAGAATAGATATGCGTAAATGATTTATGAACACGATGATATTATGCTTACAAAGTGAAATTATTCACTCAGGTGTACTGGATCAATGTGACTGTATTATGACGTTACGACACGCAATAGTGACTCACCAAGTTCATTTCCAAGAGATGATAACACAAGTCAAGAAATAAGTCGTAGGTCTTTCAAGTTTTTTGAAATTATTTTTAGGGTTCCGCACCTCAAAAGGAGAAAAGGAACTCTCCTTTTTTTCCTTTAGCATCCTTCATTGTCTGTCTGTCTGTTCCACCCACCCAAAAAAAAGCTATATAGGATGAAAAAACCTTAAAAAAAATAACACCTAAACTACAAAAAATCTTAGATCATACATACATGGGGTACTTTCGTGAAGTCCTTGGTATAAGAAACGTAAATTTTGCGGTTGGAAGCCATCGTTAGGACCGACCTGTATAAATACCACAATTAATTTCGACATCGCAACGTAATGCGGTGTCACCTCTATTACAAAGTACAGAATAGCTCAATGGTACAATCTATTTTACCATTTACAGCTATTAAAGATTTTTACATTAAATAGTAAAGAGACAACTTTGTACCTGCAAAAGCTAAAGGCTTTTCATATTAATTTTAGTAGGTAGCATTAAATCCTTCCCCAGACCGTTCTTCCAGTTCTTAAAGTACAAGCGAGTTTTTATTAGGTCGTGTTCTTATCTCCGAGAAAGTGTATTGGCCTTTAATCTCTTACAGCAAGTGAACTCTGTGGGAACAGTTGCTTTATCTGTGAGTTTGGGTTTCACTGCTCTCACTGTGTCGGCAAAAGTGATATATGGAGACGATATAATTAGGAAATTGGTAAGAGCTTAGATGAGAAAATTTGCTTTATATGTTAAACACTAAGTGCGTGTTTTAAGAACCATGTTAGAAAACTCATGAGCTGATGTTTTTTTTCACGATTTCAGCTTCAGCCCTTAAGTAAAAGTAGAAAAGAAGTTTGCAATGATGAGTAGAATGACCTCTGAGTTATATAACAGGGTTTTCAAACATTCCGTATATTTTAAGGTAGAATCATGTTTTTGTTCTTGTTTTGTGAAAGTATAAATAAGGTGCAGCCCAAACGGCTTGACCGATTTTGACAAGTGAGGTTTGTTTGGATTGCTCTGTATGTCCGAAGTGTCACATGCTACTTTTGCAAACGCCTTTTTTTTTTCTTCAATAGTTATACTTGTTATCTTTATTCATAAGCAAACAAATTTACCGCACCATCAATTTCGTCGAGGGTGAATTATATTTAACTATCGTTTTTTTTTGTGATTTCAGGTTTGGTCCCTTAATAAAAGTTAGTCATAATGACAAGTAGAATAATATCCTAGAATTTATGTTCATCTTCTAACTGAACAGTACCCATTATAAATACAGTAATACACTGATATTCTGTACCGTGTATAAAATATCGATATCTACCCACACTAGCTAAACTAACACCATCCTTATACTATTTGTTACTCAATATTGGATAGCCTTGTCTTGTTCAATATATTAAGCTATAGAGGTGCGATATACTCTTGATCTTTTTACTTTATCCGCTACAGTTCGGAAACTACACTTCGTTCCGTACAATTTATTAAGTAACCGTCTTGGGAACATGGCACAAGTAAGACAGGTCAATTAAGAACTCGCTTCCTCAATTAAGATTATCTCGTATGTACTTTTCAACAAAAACATCTTTATGAGTTAAAAAAAAAAACTTGGGAGTCATTTCACATTACTTTTCTCAGGCGCCATTTTAGTAGAACTTTTTTTCTGAGATGTGGCATTACTTACTTAATGAACATTTCATTGATTTGTGTTTTATCAATAAGTGTTTTTATTGAATATTAGACGTAGCACTTAATAGAGTACTCTCTACATATTTTATATCTTCAGTAATATTGTAGACCATTGTCAGACCTGACGAATTTGAAACCTAAAAAAATTATTGTTTTCACGTACCCCAAAATCATTAAATATCATTTCCTTTTTCCCCAGTCTCAAACTTCTCTTTCCAATCAATCGAATAACCAAACGAAATAAAAAGGAAATAAGAGAAATTCACAGTTCGTAAACTTCAGCTTTACTCCTAATGGCTTTTATAAAGTTCCACTATGAGTTGCAGTAGACAATCTCCAATTTTTACCGTATAGTAAGTCTGGATTACTGCTCCACACAAACACAACAATGCCGAACCGCCGGCGATGAACAAACAGCTATTAGAGCTAAAAGCTAGAAACGAATCAAGGAGAAGCGAATGTATAGTTCCGATAGTTTTCCGTTTTTTTTTTTGTTTTTTGAAAGCGAGTGTACGAGTGCGGCAGGCGGTTACTCACACTGTAGAAGAGAATGACCGCTGGGAGTCGCTCGGCGAGTGTTCTGAACGGCAAGCGAGCTTCGCTTAGCGAGTATTATCTTTAATAGATCATGTCGCTGCGACAAACTGCTGGAAAGAGAGCTCTCGCCGGCAGTGTGATTAGTCGGCGATCAACTATTAATATATGTGTCTCTTTTATTCACATGGAGTGCATACCTGTTATACGTTTCTTGAGCGAGAAAATAGTCAAAGATTCGTCGCTTCCTTGCCGGCAGTGAGACAAGTACCGCATTCAGGTGGACCGACGACATTGTGAAAGTCACGGGCAACCGGTAGGTGCAAGTGGCACGTTGTCGGTCGGTGTGGCGCTCTAAGGCGTATGTTCAGTAGAGGACGTTTTATGGCAGATGATGATGATGATGACAGCAAAAAAAAAGTAAGCTACTAACTTGGTACTTCCAAATCTTGTAAGGTTACGTACTGGCAACAACTATGTTTCTCTGTTATTGAGCGATAAAGAAGGGATGCGGTCATTCAGAGCGACCTAATGTACTTATTATACATACTGCTTCTGTCTTTACAAGTACTAAGATTGTTTATAACCCATTTTATCTTTTAGAGCACTTACTGTATTTATTGCGATACTAGCAGCGCTTTGAGATTTCACCCGCGTTTAAAATACAGTTTTTAAGCCAAAAAATGTATGAGAAATATTGGATACAGATTATATCTAATTAGCAACAAAATTCTTAATTTTTATTTACTGCCTTCTATACAAAGAACCCCCTCCCTATTCCCCCTTAAAGCGCCAACACTGTACGATAAATCTGCCATTTGCCGGTTGCCGTTGGACCACCTATTAGGAGCCCTACCTAAGCTGTGTCTTTCGGTTTGTAGTTGCCATTTAAGAACCTTTCTTCCCCATCGATTATCGGCTCTTCGAGCGATGTGGCTATCATAACTCTGCAATAAATTTCTTGAATCCAAAATCTAAATCCCAAAAAAAATACTTTCTTATTTACATTAGTCTATTTGACAGTAACTTAAATAACATATATTATATTTCAGTTTCGCATGTCCTCTGAGGTGGTCACGGGATATTGACGTTAGGTATTTAGGTACTTATTTACAATAAAATATAACCTATATATTATAAATAATTAATTAATAACATTAAATAGTAAATAAATTGAAATAAACTCTAGGTAAAAATAAATCATCAATATATACAACTTAAAACTTATTTTGTTAACTATAAAACTCAATTTTTAAAACGGAAAGTATTACAAAACGAAAAAATATAACGAAACTCGACTACTGAAAGTTAATTCGCTTATTAACAGTGCGAGTACAAGAATAATTAATTCACTACGCTGAGCATTAATATACCGGCTTTATATTCGGTTTAAAACGTCTATATTCTACGAAATTAAGTAACAAAAAAGCGGACATCGAGACATAATTTTTTTAGTATTAGTACGGATATTAGTATGATTTACTGTGTTAATAAATCGGTCTCAATGCGGTCGATTGTCTATAAATATTCTATGAATATTTCTGAACTGATTCGCAATTTTGATTTGGCCTTTATGACGTAATTTAGGGTTGATGTTTGGTTTTACTGTGTATTCACGATGGCACAATATAATGAAGTCTTTGATCCGCATTTTGTTTTGTTTTCTTTTTATCTGTATACTATAATATGTTCTTGTCACGATATTTCTGAGCCAAATCTACGTGCTTAGCAAGCTATGGCTAAAACAGCCGTTGCCATGTGTATAGACAGTAAATAGACATTGCTACGTGCGCAACAGCGTTCTCCGTTCGTAGTCATTACGTTTAGACATAACTACTTCTGTAAACATAGCCATTGTCAGTGGACATAGCTACGTGCGTAGACATTGCTACATGAGTAAAGACATTGCTGCATTCGTGGTCATTACGACACGTGTAGACCTTGCTACGTGCGTAGACAAAGCTACGATCGTAAACATAGCTATAGTCAATAGACATTGCTACGTGCGTAGACGTTGCTACGTTCTTAGACACTACGTACAGACACGGCTACGTCTATAACAATAGCTTTTGTCGGTATATATAACTATGTGCGTAGATTGCTACGTGAGTTAAAATTAAATAGTTCGTTCCAGGTTATTACATCCTTACTCCAATTTTTTTTTTCCATATATCATACCCAGATAAATATTACAAAAAAAAATAACAATATAATTATTATACAATCGGCATTTGGTATATTGCTACCTTCGGAGATAGTACGTGTAGACATAGCTACGTCCGTAAACATAGTTATTGCTAGTAAACATAGCAACGTGCATAGGTACATATCTAAATGTTTAGTCATTGCTACAGTATATTGTAGACGTTGCGTGTGGACAAAGCTACGTGCGTAACCATTGCTTGTTTGAGCTTATCGATCAATTTAACAATTGCTAATACCTCCGCAATGCATACTAGTGCCACAAAGGTGGTATCGTTTGATACGGGTAAAGCAAACTCAACCAAAAAAACGTACGTGTTACGAATTAGTATTTCTCTTAAGCCGTCACAATTGCTTCAAAGACAGTATAAAAAAACACGTCGAAGTGACAAGCACTACTTTCTTTCTATAGAGTTTTTTTATGAATGTCCCAGTTTGAGTCCCTCCGATATCCATATCGGATACCTTTTCGGGCTTGTCGAGGTTTTATAGGTATTCTGCTAGGTAAGATACCGGTTATTGGAGACCTTTTCGGCTAAGTTGAGATTTGGAGAGGCAGTCTAGCGCTCCAGTAGGGCGGATAAATCTTGAGTGAAAAATAAAATTGGAAAGAAATGCCAAATCATTTTGACGAAAAAATATAGCGCAACTGGCCTCAATTATATTAGTTTTCTATGTGTACTAGAGTTGTCCCACCGCCGACGATGAACGAGACGCGAGAAGAGCTAAAAACTAGAAACGAGATAGCGAGCAGCGAGAAGCAAGTGTATGGTTCCGAATAGTTTTGTCGCTGGACTTTAGCGAGTGTACGAATGCGACGGATGATTACTCGCACCACTCGCTCAGGCGAGGTGGCACTGTAGTAGAGAATGACCTCTGGGAGTCTCTTTACGTGTGTTGTGACCGCCAAAGCATCACTCAAAGCAATATAAAGCATCGCTCAACGAGTATTATCTTTGATAGATCTTGTTGTTTAAATTTGAATTTGAATTTATCGCTGCGACAAACTAGTGGAGAGAGTACTCGCCGGCTTGTACAATCAGCAATAAACTATTATTAAATATATGTGTCTCTTATATTCACGCGGGATCTACACCTAGTATAATTATATTTATTGAGCGAGATAATAGTTGATATTTCATTGCTTCCTCGTCGGCGGTGAGTCCACAGAAGAGAGAGAAGTAAACTAAAAAATTTTCCTCTTCTGTGGGTGAGACAAGTGCCTTAGGCGAGGATTATATTGACTATTCTATTGAGAAAAAAAATGACAGCACTAAAATTGTGTCCATCGATTTTTCACTGAGTTCCATTGAAATGGGGTAAAAAATTTTCCTCTTCTGTGGGTGAGACAAGTGCCTTAGGCGAGGATTATATTGACTATTCTATTGAGAAAAAAAATTACAGCACTAAAATTGTGTCCATCGATTTTTCACTGAGTTCCATTGAAATGGAAGGAGATGCACAAAATTTAAGTCCTGTCAGATTGGTTTAAAGTTGTATTGAAAAGTGTTATGGATCATAATATATGTTTATGGTAGACTTGAATTTGAATTTAAAATATTATTATTTCTATTATTTATATTATCTACCATAAACATTTTCGAAGTCTACGGATAGATATTTAACCCTCCAACGCAAAAGTTAATATGTCTGTGTGTCCGTTGATCCGATTTGACTGTGTTTATTTCATTGAAAGCAGGTTTCATGTTTCATAGCAGTGGTGCTTAGATACATTTGATGAAAATTATTTTAACTGTTCAAACGTTATAAGTTTGTATATGAATTGGTCTTCGGTTAAAATTTGATTCTATACTCGTCATTGTGAAAAACCTTAATGGTACTATACCCATCATTAAAATCGGTTGACGGAAATACCAAAATAAATAGTAGTTCGCGCCATACTGAGACCATCCTTCTAATTTCATATTTAACATTATGAAACCCGAATTAAAAGCCTCCACTTTCTTGAAGTCATTCCAATTTTTTTTTTTTTTTAAATTTGATATCGTGCAAAAAGCATCTTGAAAAAAGCAGAATTACTTCAAACGACAAAATATTTCATTGCGAAAACAAAGTAAATTATCACTAAAATGAACGAAAGCACGAGATAAGCCAAAGCTGGTTTTCTTGTTATTTTACTTCGACATAAAATCGTAGAGCAAAACATCTTATCTCTGGTATTTTTCTTTTCCAAAACAACTATTATTTTTGTAAGGAACGTTAAGCGAAATGTCCCTTCAATAGAAACTAAAAATGGTTGGTATAAATGTTAAGTTTTTTAACCTTAGATGTAGTCATGTTTATAAAATGAAAACATCTTATTTTTAAATGAAAAACAACCGACTTTATCAGAACCATTTATTTGGCTTGTTCCGTCTTCATCCCAATAGATCTCATCTTTAAATTATCTTCGGCATAGTCGCTTAACTATCATAATAGAGATTCTCTTGGCGCCACCTGCAAATTACGTATCATTGAAGAAGTTCTGGTGGCCATCTGTAGTTTTCTTCAGTTCCACTTTACCAAATGATGCTTTCTTACTGCAAACGCTTGATTTGTTGATGAAAATACCAATACCGCTATAATTATGTTTAACTATAATATTTGAGGAATTCTGTCAATTCATCATGGATCTCATTATTAAAACTGGATTTTGATAAAAATAAGACAAATCCGGAAGTATCTTCTTTCAAATACAAAAAATAATCTCAAGTCGGTTTATTAATAACGGAGTTCAGAGGTAACAAAACATAATTATTTAAAAAAAAACATTCAATTGAATTGAAAACCTTTTTTTTTGGAAGTTGCTTAAAAATAGAACATAATATTAAATTTTACCTGATCAAAAACGATTAGGGTTATTTTCCGTCTTGCTTATAATCATAGCAACCAACATCGAGTTGAAAATCATTCAGTCAATTTGTAAGGTATATTTTAAGGTGCTCTCGCACCGGGAGCATTCGCCTGTAATGAAACAGTTCAGATTCGAGAATTACATCAGTAAGGAAGGTGAACCGAGCATTACAGCGCGCACCCTGTAATTATACAATTTGTAACATTACATCAGTGAGGGAGGGGAACTGACCATTGCAGCGAGCAAACTTGCAATATTACATCAGAGATGGAGGGAACCGTGCATCACAGCGCGCAACCTGTCATTATACAATTTGTAACATTACATCAGTGAGGGAGGCGAACAAAGCATTACAGCGCGCAACCTGTAATATTACATCAGTGAGGGAGACGAACCAAGCATGACAGCGCGTAACGTGTAATTATACAATTTGTAACATCAATGCGCTCCTTGGCAGTATTAGTACGAGAGCCAACGACCAAAATTTTGCCCTCAACGTTTGACGCCCGATCTATTTACAGGCTAACTTTTTCAGTAGTGCGTAAATTTTGTGTACTTAAAGATTACTTAAAAACAAGGACACGTATTTTGGTTTGGTACAAAATTATCGAAATAACGAATCGAATGAAAATAACTGAAGAGAACTGTAGTCATAGTCACTCTATTCGTGATTGTACTATGAACACTGAGATACGTGTAGGTGCCAAATATTTAAAATAAAATGTTAAATAATTATGTTCTAATTATGTTCGTGTTAAATAATTATGTTCTATTAAAGATACAGATAAAAAAAAGCTTGATAAAAATTGCGCACTACTTAAAAAGTTACCCTGTATATCCCAAACTACCCAGCTGCCTAAGGGCGAAAGAACATACCCAACCCATGTCATACTTCGACGCTTTTATTGGGACACTTTGAAAGGCGATAATGTGAGTTCGTACCATTTATTGCATATTTATGAAGAAATATCTATCAAACTAAACATAAAAGGCGTACGTTTGATGAATAAAATCCTAACTAATATTATAAATGCGAATGTAACTCTGTCTCTCTGTCTCTCCGTCTCTCTGTCTGGGTGTTTGTCGCGTTATCACGACTAAATGGCTGAACGGATCGACCTGAATTTTTGCATAGATATAGCTGTTTTGTAATGTTCACGCGAACGAAATCGCTGGTAACAGCTAGTAATTTATTTAACACTAGCTGTTACCCGCGACTTCGGTCGCTTGGTCCTACAAAAAATGAGTAGCCTATGTATGTCTCCACCCTTAAGCTATATCTATGCAAAAATTGGGGTTGATCCGTTCAGCCGTTTAGCCGTGAAAAAACGACAAGCACGAGACTGAGAGAGACTGAGAGACAGAGAGATAAAGCTACTTTAGAATTTATAATATTAGTTAGGATTAGGATTCGCAACCTTCGCACAAAATTTCACATTTGAATGATGAGTATTATTGACAAGTTGACATAAATTTATTCAAACAAGGTACCCAAGGTCGGGTTCTAAGTAATTTCTAAGGAAAATTGGTTTTTCAATCCCAGTGTATGGTTTACTTAGAAACGGAATAAGGTATCTCTTATCGGTTTTTAGAAAGAAGTAGCTTTCTAGACGAGGATAATTATTTTTAGATGTCTAAAAAAATTATACCTTGCGAACGCAATAGCAGTATGGATAAGGTCTTGTTGGTCAAAAATAGCATGCAAAATCTATAGGTTGGTCCAAACGGTGACGTCAATCGGAAACATTAAGGTTTCTCATAAAATTCCCCATGTATGTACTACGATTTTTCGTAGGTTAGGTTTAGGTACCATACTTACTTACTGAGTGACTTAAAAAAAAACTTTTTGGTGGATTTTTCAATAATAATGATCTTTATTGAACGTTCATTTGAACATAAAATTATGATCTTCCTTAACACAAAGAAAAATGAAAAAACAGGACCTGTTGTAATAAATTAGCTTACGAACAAGGAGAGTCAGAAAAACATCATCCATTTTTTTAAGATGCTCATTTAGAAAATCCTGAAAAAAACACAATTCATTAACTACGAAAAAATCTTAGAACATACAAGGGCTATATTTTTCAAGCCCTTGGTATGAGATACCTACATTTTTCGGAATGACGTCACCGTTTGGACCATTCTATATAATGCTCCGCTATTGACGTGGAAAGTGATAAGAAAACAACATCAATGCTCAAGGTAATTCTTCTGCCACTTCCAATTATGTGGTTAGAGACGCAGTAAATTAAAAATAATAATAAAAACCAGGGATATAAACAACCAGTTCACAATATCACTTTTTTTCGTATAAGTCCGCATATGACTACCATCTCTCCTGTTGGTAAGAGACGATGTACCAAAAGTAGGAAAAATGTAATTAATCAAGGTCCAAGGCGGCTTGCTATTTAGTATGAAAATAACGTGCCTGCTAATATTTAATATTTGCGATGGCCATACTGCTTCAATGCTGTTTCCATTTGGCGAAAAGCGTGCGATAAATGTTTGTGCATAAATTTCAAAAGCTCATCGACTCACGGCCTCCTGTTTACGAGCCGTGTTGCTCCCATGTGAACCCTCGACCTGAGTTTTCATACGGCAAAGATACTTAAAATTCGTCTCGTAGGCCCTTTTAAAATTACACGAGCGGTGGCGCTAACAGTGATGGTTGAGATTTTATCTGTTTTCATACTCACTAAATTTGGGGGTTAACAAACCGTTTTTAAATTATAACTTAAGTACGTACCTATAGTGTATTCACGTGTGTTTGTCATATTAAATTAGCCATTGAGCCCTGTGTAGAAACTAAGAAGTATTATTATTATAATAACGACTTTATTCCAAGAAAAAGTTACCAATTAAGAAAAAAGCGCGGGTTGCCACGCGTTCGCATTGACTAACTTAAGGTAATTTTTATAGATGCTTATGACAGATATGTGGTGCGTTCCGATTGTCCTAGGTGGTCTGAGTGAATCTGTTTATTTAATAGATTTTAAACTCAAATTTAAGCTTGTCATTGTGTTATTAGTAAATTTTACAATTTACAATTTTACAAATTACAAGTGAGTATTCCTTGCTAAAAATCAACATTAGGTTTTTGATGTATTTCTGTTAGATAACTATATTTATCAACACATTTCTCTACAAATTGTCCTCTTTCTAGATGTACAGTCAAATTGTAGAAGTTTTGGCAAAACTAACGGAGCCCTGTGTAAATAAAACTAGGTCTTACTATAAATAGTAAAGAAGGTGCAAATGTAAAAGGCAACAGTCTCAATTACGTCACGAGATAGACGAGTCATAGTGTACAGAAAAGAGAGACTACCTACGTATGTTTAAGATACCTTTATCATATTTTTTTTTTCTTTGTCTAGTTCTTATTTAAGAGACCTTACTTGTTATACTAATTAAGCTAAGGGTACCTTATTTATCATATTACTTATTCTTTGGAGACCTTATTTTGATACTACTTAAATTTCTTAACTACGTTTAATTAAAAAACTTACTTATTGTAACTTTTTACTTGAACAGCTGACTTATATAGATCTTATATCTGACTTATATAGATATTATTGACTCATGCGTGCATATTTGCAAAGATTACGGTATTCGAGGGGAACAAATTATTTAGTTTGCTTTCGTCCAGTTTTTGACGTGTTTTTTGACCCGACTGTCCAAAAAGAAAGTAATATTTATAGGGTATGTATATGTAACTATATAATATGTAAGGATATATATGTTTGTATGTTCATATATTACTTTCTGTAGCCAAAACGGCTTGACGAGTAAGATGTCGTTAGATCCTTCTCTATTCCTGAAGTTTACATAGGCTACATTTTGCAGTCGGGTATTTTGCTTTTCTTTTAATAAAAATACTTGTCTGAGTTGTCTCTCTGCAACTTTTACTCTTTGGGTGCGGTTTAACGTACCCCTAGCGCTACCAACAGTCTCTCTTATTTACAATTTTAATGCCTTTATTGTAGAAGACTGCTTTCTACCTTTTAAATTATACAACTCCAACGTCTGCGATTTAGTTTACAGTTTTGAGATTTCGACAACTATATAAGAATTTTACTATGTAAAATAATGTGGTTTTACATAATATTTTAGTAATATGGTAATACTCTTACATTGAGTAGGTTTTTCCAAGTATGGTTTCAGTCACATTCGGTTTATTTTAGAATTTTTGTACTCATCTTAATGAGATTTATCTGCTTGAGAATATTCCCTTTAACGCGTATCATGTAACATGCTTTTCCGCGTATAGTATATAATGTATAATTAGGTAATTTATATATATAATTAAGTATCTTAATTGTGTGAGAGGGATTGAGGGACCTCACTTTAAGCACTTTATTTTCATATCCTTTACACTTTGGAATCTGTTATTTAGTAAATAAGCTTTACAAATTATTTACTAAAGATCTAGAATAACATAAAATACAATTTTAAAGTATTTTCTTAGATCTTGCGAGTAGGGTTGGAGGGTTGAGGGACCACACTTGAAGGTCTGTAACTATTTACAATTTACCTCTTAATTTATCTTTTACAGATTCCAAGATAATTTTTACAATTGTTTTAAAACTTTTACTAAAGCTTTGGGTTTATAGTTCGCGAATTCCAGGTTGGTCCCTCAGTTCTTATCCACGTCCAAATTATAATTGTGTCTTCATTTAGACTGCCGTTACTTGACAAAACTTTTATTTTTATTTATCTTTGCTAAAACAAACAAAAATCATGACAAAGAGATTTAGCATCTAATATCTCAGTGTGACGCGTGAAATGCTTTACCGAGTAGGTTTTAAAATGTTCTAGAAATGATATATTTTACTAGAGATACGATTTTAGTGCACTTAAAATGGCCCGCAAATCTGTATTTTCGGACAGATTTCAGTGTAGTTATCTCCACAGTGTTATGTCCACAGTTATCTCAGTGTAATGGTTGCCTGGAAGAGATAGGTTCGCTTTTAGCGATAAGGCCGCCACTTGTGGCACTAGCTTAAGTATAAGATAGTTCTGTACATGTGTTCTTTTTATTATTGGTGTATACAATAAAGAGTTTCTATCTATCTATCTCTTTTACTCCCTAACTTTTCGCATCTTCTTTTG
The DNA here is from genome assembly GCA_947579745.1 of Apocheima hispidaria. Taxonomy (NCBI): domain Eukaryota; kingdom Metazoa; phylum Arthropoda; class Insecta; order Lepidoptera; family Geometridae; genus Apocheima; species Apocheima hispidaria. Next base: position 7,508,432 of record OX388162.1, read on the forward strand.
CACTCTTTGGCGGCTTTGAAGATATCCTATCCTTAGTTACATTGTGTTGTAGTTTAAAATTATGGGTGGCACTGAACTGTTTATAGGCAAGTATGATAACCATTATCACGCGAGCAAAGAGCTCGACACGCCACAGACTTCATTTAAAAAAATGAGTAGGTTATCTATAATTCCAGCCGAAAATACCTACAATATGAAGATTTTCTATTTTATGCTAAAAATAGCAGAAATACTGTGCCTGCTATTGCTAACTTCCGCATCGTCGAGACTAGCATTTTCGGCTTACTTTTGCTAAAACACTGCTGGTCCTCGAGTAAAAGTTAATCAATCGTGAATTTCACTTACTGACCAGGGCCCGTTCGTTTTGAAGGACCATTACATTGCCAATGGAGAGACCCATCAATTTGGGTTCACGCCGGCCGCACGCGGCCGCAGAGCTGCGGCCGACATGTGAAACGTTTTATTACGGTTCGGGAAAAACCGTTACAATAACGCGGCTCGGTATTCCTAGGCACCGTCTCCACGGGCGATGTTTTTTAGTAAATATTTCAGTGTCTTGACGTAAAGTTTTTCACGCCGCGATTTGAATTTGACAACAGTTTTATGAGTCAATCATGATGTTGTGGAAATGGTCTCTAAACTTAGCCATAGCCATGATCTGTGATGTGTAATATATATATAAAATAACAAGCCTTTTCTAGGAATCAACGCACAGAGGAAACCGCTTATGACAGAGACGTGAAATTCGGAGCCAACATTCCTCAAATGGTTTAGGTGAAAGAACAAGAGCGGATTTCGCGAAATTCAACCTCAGAAAGGGTGAAATGTACCCCCAAAGTTTGTATGGAAAAAAAAAACTCGGTGTCTATAATAAGCATAAAAATTAAAGAAAGGCATGTCTCAGAATAAGTCCCCGAAGTGGTAAAATTGAGTTTTAAAATTACCGTAGCCAATGCGAGCGAAGGCGTGCGGGCAAGTCATCATCATCAACAGCCTGAAGACTTCCACAGCTGAACAAAGGCCTCCTCTTTAGACCACCACACTGAACGACAATTTGCAGCTTGCATTCACCGGCTACCCGCGACCTGTTCAAAATGTTCATCAATCCACGTAGTGGGAGGCCTACCTACGTTGCGTCTTCCAGCTCGTGGTTGCCACTCAAGAACCTGTCTTACCCATCAGTTATCGGTTTTCGAGCGATGTGTTTTCGATTGGGATCCAGGTACGTCCTAAACCTGCGACCAGTACCACCGGATGACGGGCAGCAGCCTCCGCGTAGTAGACTAGACGGTGAACGTTCTGCGACCCCCAAGCCTGTCAATCATGGGGATTAGATTATGGCAAACCCATCAATAGTGCGGGCAAGTACTTTATAAAATTAAAACTGACCTGGGAATAAAGATCTGGGAGTTTTATTTTCTCACTTAAACATAGCAACACACATTTGCATATGAGCTCCAAGAACTTGTTGTGTTCACCGCGGCTACTTCGGGACGTCACCGCGCTTACGGCGGCTTATCGCTGCTTACGCCTTTCCGTCGACGCTGAGATCCCCGCACCTAAGCCCCCGCGCCCGCGCCCCGCGCCTTCACTCAGTTATTAACGGCTAGATACGTTAACGTGTCGGCTGTACTGAGCTACTTCGGTCATGAACTTGCTGTTGGTTGACACCTGGTTGACCGTGAGTTAAGCGATCGGATCCCAGGCCGATACGTATCGTGTACTGCTACCATAAATATCTTAGAGGTTTATACTTGACGTGTAATAAGAACCTCACGAAGCGTGGGAGGACTCCATCAACACCGCTCGTACTATGTCCTTAAGTGCCGTCTGCAGCTATTGATTCATATTAATATAGAAATATGGCACCAAGTCTAATTTCTATCTTAATTATACAGCCGTTGAAAAGTTACCGGTAAGCAACAGAAGATTTTTTCATAATGTCTTATTGAAAAGCGTAAGGACAATTTCGTAAAATCAGAATATACGAAGCTTCGCCGGTCAAATTGATTAGAATTTTTAACAATGTAAATATTTTTCTTGGAACTTGTCAAGGTAATGTCTCAATCTTGGTCTCAAATATTTGTAACGACAAAGATTTTATAACTAAACTAAATTTGACAGCACTAAGATTGTTGCCATGTTCTTCATGATAGATAGATAACTCTTTATTGTTCACACCAGAAATAACATACAAATGACCAAAAAACAACTAAAAACTAGTCAACTGGCGGCCTTATCGCTTAAAGCGATTTCTTCCAGGCAACCTTAAAACATATTGAAATGATGATCAGATGACGTCAGATTGGATTAGTTTAGCGAGTCACAGAATCGAGGCTACTGTTGGAAGGATTTTTTTACAACGGACTAGGCATACTTTTGATCGATATCCCACCTGATGGAAACAATGATGAGGGCGATGATATAACACGCTTGCCATATGAAGTATCTATGCACTATTACGTACGAGTTGTTCGAGCTCCGCTATTGTAATGATAGATAGACGTAGTGCATATAGCAAATGCCTAGCACAGCCCGTACTGTATCGGTTTATGCTAATGACTCTCACACTGCCAATCATGTACAATGCATAGTGCAGTCTATATACATATATGTACGTGTACAGTTTATACAGTATTACCTCAAACACGCTTTGGCTTTGACATGGCTATTCTTACTCCGCTTAAAATTTAATTAAAATTCGACGAAGTAGGCATGTACAAACAACATCTGTTTGTTGTATATCTTATCGTCTTAATTTCCACAAAATCCGACAAATTATTCAATTACACAGCGAATTCCTACATAACCGCGTCTGGGTCTCAGCAAATGAGCTTAATCTCGAAGAAATGCTCAATCTTTCAATTTGACGCGAAATCAAAGGAACAATGGGCCCGCTGTTTAATAAATGTCCCCAATTCAAATTTCAAGGGGCTCCAGATGGCGATCGCCTCGCTTCGGGGGTGAATAATTTCCTCCACAACATTGCCCCCCAAAATAATGTCATTCTTTATGTTCCGCAAGAGCGCTGTCGCAAATAAATTGAAAATTCGACGAAGGACACTCCATCTCCACTCTCCAATTGAGCTGTTCAAGCGAAAATTTTCTTTTTGTGCTAAATGAAGACGGTAAAAGTATCTAAGGCTGGACATATCTATTACCTGAGATACTATTATAATGTGACACACATGACATCTACAAGGACAAGCTACAAGGATTTATATAAATTCCTAGCATCACTCAATTTTGAAACTGATAAAAATAGAGGCTGGGTTCGACAGAAGGCTACATCAGAAAATCTTTATATCATAATATCATTTACACGCATTTTTGAACAGCTCGTAGGCAGCACCAATAGATGATACCTTTATTGGTTTTGTTTGTACTCAAAAAACGATTATTATTTTTTAAATTTTGTATTGCATTATTTTCCATTGTATACTAATAGTCACCTGGGAAATAAGTTTCTTTTCCTTTGAGTAAATATAAGTATTTATTCACGTTTTTCACACACAGTGACATCTAGCCCCAAGTTAAGCAAGCATATTGTACTATGGGAACCAATTCACTGATAGAATACATAAATACTTATTTGTAAATACATACATAGAGTAGATACATAGAAACATCCAGACAGAATAAACATCCATGTTCACAAAAATTTTTGTACTGGGTGAGAATCGAACCCACAACCCACTGTTCAGAAGGCAGAAATCCTCCTGAGCAACAAGGCAGGTCGAAACGGTTTTTTCTTTATGGGAGAAAAAAAATTACGACTTAGAAGCTATGAAACTAAAGGGGTTAGATTTGAAGTAAGGCAGCGGCCTGCAAGATTTTTGGTTCATTAAACACTAGCTGCGTTCCGCGGTTTCACCCACTATTCTACAGAAACCGAATATTTTTCCGGGATAAAAAGTAGCCTATGTTAATCCAGGTTGTAAGCTAACTCCATACCAAATTTCATTCAAATCCGTTCAGCCGTCACAGAGTTGAACGGGAACATACTTACAAATTTACCTACTTACATACTTACACACAAACTTTCGCATTTATAATATTAGTGTGATAACCCTTCACAAATGGAAAATCAAACCCCATTTTACACAATATGGATTATCTTGGCAAAAGTCGTAAAATCGAAACCTTGTAGGTTAAATATTTTTATAAGTTCGAATAACTTGCTCTGAGCAAATACGATACTAAAATGTCTAGACACGTGTCACTTGGAAATGTAGACGATGTGTTACATTTTTTTCGTTTAAGTGCTTGTAAATCATATAGAGGCATGTCAATATCAAACGCTATTGGTTTCAGCACACACGATTTAGTGTCGACACTAAGAAGTAATTCATTGCTAAAATCCGACATTTCTCTAGGGTAAACTCGGACAGGTGTAGTGAGAACTCCTGCTCTAAGTGCCAGCTAGCCACAGATATCTGTGCTGAGGTGGAACGTATATATTATAACAATAGACACTAATAATCTCACAAAAATAAAACAAACGTACACGTGTACTTATGCACTTAAAATTTGATTCAACCTGCCTTCGTAATCCACATCCCGTGACTAAGTATTGGTAAACGCTAGAATTAGCACCACGTTAATTAAATAACTGTAATTTCATTTAATTTATATCTAAAAATATCATCATCATCAACCAATGTGAATGTCAATTACCAATACATTTACTAAAACATTTACTTTATATTACATTCAATTTTATTAAATACACTTTGTTAAGTTAAAAACAAACAATTTATCATTTTTCCCATTGTACTGGACACGACATTGCAGCGGGAAGACACAACAGATTGCTTATTATAGACATACTTTGAAAATAGACTTCGCAAACTTACGCCTGAAACAATCAAATTATCAAAACATTTATAAATTTTAAACGTAAATTTATGAATACTAAAGAATTTAATATAATTCCTTTGAATTAAAAAAGTTACCATAGCAACGTCTTGATCAATTCCTAAACGAGCGCTTCTTGATCTCTCAATCTGCTCGAATTGCGTACAATCTCGAAAAGCGTACTTATTCGAATTCCAGCATCAGTTACCTTCCTTGCCAAGGAATTTCCATTGATTTGTACCGTTTACCCTATTAATTTGGACCCCTTCGAGTCGAGACGGGAATCTAAAGACAGAGTTCCGCTTACTTGCTCAATTATCTACCTTATCGTTACTCCCATCTGATAAAATGCACTGAATCGGAAACCAATCAAACAATGGAACCGCTGAGATTCATTTTTAATTCAACCTACTTTTTCGTCGGAAAATCGATCGTGACTCCGTTCATAAATCAAGAAGTCGCGTTGTAAAGTGAAAATAACTTGTAAAGTATCCATAAAGCAGTACTGTGACCCCATAAGCTTATTGCCCTATAAAATTTTAGATATTGGCACCGAAATTGACTTCTTTATTATCATGTAGCTAATGTCGCGTTGTATCGTTCTTTTATTTTTTCCTTTAGGTATATTTTTGGTACCGCACTGCCACAATGCATATTTTAGGAAAGTACACATGCAGATAGCATATTTTTGTATCTTGATGATCTGTATGGCTCAGTGGTATTGCGTTAAAGTGGCTATACATGACTTGATCTTACATCGTGTGAAAAAGATGGCTGTATATGAGTTTCTGGGGAGCAAAAGATAGAAGCTATAGCCTTAGTAGTTTGTTTCTTTTCCTCTCATGAAATTCAAGTCTAGCTGCCCTTTTCTCACGATATCAGGACAGGTCATTTAGCGAGACCTTTAGCCTAATCAAAGAAGCTTCATTTATCTATGGCTATCAGCAAAAGGTCGGGAGCTCGGTTGCCAGCCGGGAAGTTTCTTTATGGTTGCCTGGATAGTGGTTTGAGCACTACTCAACTGATGTTAAGTGACGATCTGGGAGAAGATAGCAAACACTTGGAACAGGAACTGCCTGAGTGAGGCTTCCGAAACACACCGAGTAGCTTAGCGACAGATTTCAACTTGGGTGGTAGCTAGCCAGCAGAGTATTAGAAGCTACCTACCACCATGCTATAGTTTCCTCACGATATTATTCTTCACCGATAGCTCAAAGCTCATTATTGGGATTTAAAACTACGCTCTGCAGCGTGCGATCCGAACGCGCAAACCGCTAAAACAAAAAACTACAAAAAATTTAAAAAAATGCTTTAAATGTTGAATTTAAATATCTGTTCTGGATTTGGGCGTTCTCCATATCTTTGTGTATGTTCCATGGCATATCCACAGGGAATCCTAGAATGAGCAATGAAGTCAAGCATTACTTATTTGTTTTTAGCAGCACGTTGAAAGTAATCATTATGATTATACTATGAAAACTGACGCGGTTTTGATACATTTTGTTTTAATAAAACGGGAATACTCACGTTAAATTGAGTCGGTTATTCCGACTATAGTTTCGATCACATTCGGTGACTTTTATCAAGGAATGCTCAGCGAGACGAGGTCGCGCGTGTCTCGTCGAAACTATAGTCGGAATAACCGACTCAATTTAACGTGAGTATTCCCGTTTTATTAAAACATTATGATTATCTTCCTTTTCATACATTCCCTTTACTCTTATTAAATTTTGTAGAGCACATTTACTAATAATATATCAAACACATTTTTTTGTTTCTTCTATATTCTAGACGTTTTATTAGCAAGCCGTCGGAACTAAGGTGAGCGATTACGGAACTAATTCTAAGTATAATGTACCCTTGTTACAGACACGACGCGCCGTGACAGGGGTCGAGGGCCTCTCTGGAGGCTAATAAACACATGCTAGATAACCCCATCAGACTGTATGTTTACAGGTAATAAGGGCAAAGGTAATATAGACATACGAGTTATTTGGTTTCAAGGTTGAAATAGTTAATGTTCTCAACGTTTGTTTTATGCTTTAAATGTATACGGTAAGAAATTGAAATAGCAATTGATATTGGTATTGGTAGTTTCTAATGTAAAAGAATTACAGTAGCTTTTCCGTTGGCACTTCAGAAGCACGCGAGTGATTGGTTAATTTTGTTTCGTATAGAATATGTGCTGGTACATATGTTCCAGTTAAATAAATTAGTATGTAGGACTGTGACAGAAACAAGCTTTGTTTCTGTCACAGTCCATTGACACTGACAGTTGGATCCAGTGTTACTTTGCGGTAAAGTTTATCTTTATTACTATATTTACAACAAAACTGTAATGTTTTTCTGCTGCAATATCGCGTCTGGTACTATCATCATCAGCCAAAAGACGTCCACTGCTGAACAAATCTTATAGCTTTTGGGTTTTTTAGTTCCTAGAACCTCCGAAGGACGCGGCTGCGTCCCCTTTGTAAACGATGAAATTTCTGTGATCTGCCAAGCGTAGGGATTATGTTACTTTACTGGTACAATAAGGAAACAATTATTTATTTTTCACTTTGCAAAAAAAAATATTTCGGCAAAACTAAATTAACCTAAACTGAAACAAATTTTGTATTAATTACTGAAACAAAATTTCCATTCAATCAAGAATTCATTCGTTTTTTTTTTTATAGAATATGGATCCCAACAGAAGTTACACATTACATGTAATCGTGTTTCATAATGTACATTATGAAACAAAGGCATCAAGCTGGGTGCACCCCCAATTACAGGAGACCACGTCGTGCTCATGGAGGGTCGACTAGACTAGACTAAAGTGAAAATATTTTTTGCTGCATATAGAGTACAAAATAGTTTAAATGAACTTTAGGTTTACATTGGAAGTAGAAACATTTACTTGTGAGTCATAATTATACAATGGGAATGTAATTTTACAATGAGAATGCTATTGTTTTATTGCTAATTTTATGCTATTGTTGGGTCTATTTTAGGTCCTTAGGTCTATTTAGAACATTTTATTGCTTCCCGCTTCATAAAATTATAACATTTTAAATACGCACTAACACCAGTCACAGTAAAAAAGCAAATTCTGTTTAAAAAACAAACGGTATTTTTGGAGCACACATGTCCGACCGTCCAGCCTCGTTTCACAGTGAATTCACTCCATACATCACTTTGTTAGTTATCTGTTTAGGTAGATGACGTTGATGAATGTTCAAATGAACAGGCCTCCGCCTGCTCATTCCACCGCCGCGGGAGGCGCCGGCTTAGGGTTCCTGCACATTCAGGGCAGCTATGAGAGAAACAATAGGAACGATGTCTTCAGAGATTAATTAGCGACATTACGAAGACGGAATAACCCGTCTAGGATTTGCAAAAAGCGAAAATTGTCTCTACGGTAGTCTGGCAAAAGTTTCAATGCAGATAAACCTTTTTTTTGTATTGTATTGTGGTATACACGAATTAGTGGTAGGTACTAAGCGGAAAGAATTTAATTGAACTCATCTCTGGTATATCCTAAAACTGCGACCAGAACCACCGGAGGACGGGCAACAGCATCCTCTTAGTAGACGGTCAGCGTTCTGCGATCTCCAAGCTGCCTGCCAAGCGTGGGGATTATGGCAACGCCTCTTCCCCGCAAGGGGGACGCCTTATTTCAGCAGTGGACGTCTTTTGGCTGATAATGATCATTATGAACAAAATTGGACTAAACAATAAATTTCGAAAAACGAACCGGAAGACGCAGCCTAGTAAGGCCTCCCACTAGGTGGAGCGACAACGTTGTAAAATTCGCGGGCAACCGGTGGATGCAAGCGGCACGTTGTCGGTCAGTGTGGCGCCCTAAGGGGGAGGCCTATGTTCAGCTGTCTTCTGACTGATGATGATGAAGACATCTGTTTCGTATTGTTAAGTGTGAATGGCATTTTTCTATGGAACAGCTGGTTGTTTTCGCGATTTCGGCGTTAATTCCGTCATAAAAGTAGTTCATAATGATGAGTTCAATGAGCATGAGAAACCTTCGGCTTCTTAGTACCACCGCTTCTTGTAACTCTGTAAAGTATCAATTTCGATTATAATCTGATCTAATCATTTAATGTTCTTTCTCAAATTAGTCCTATTTACCTGACTAAATTAACACGAGGTATTTTAATTAAGTACTATTATGACAATTACTTCGTTATTTCATCAATACAATAAAATCTTTCATTAAGGTTAATATGAGCTTTCCTAATAGATTCTGTGTAGCTACATTGATTATTATTTGCCAGATATATTAAATTGCTCTGTTCATTATTGATTTAATTTTCTAATTAAGTTTAGACATGTATCTACAATTGCGTGATATTTTCTCGTCCAAAATACCGCAGTACCTGAAAACAAGGGTCTTCAGCCAGTGTGTGTTGCCAGTGAAGCAAGGTTCTTGAGTGGCGACCATGAATCGGATGACGCAGCGTAGTTACGCCTCCCACTCGGTGGACTGACGACATTGTGAAAGTCACGGGCAACCAAATGATGCAAATGACAGATTGTCGTTAAATATGTGGGTTGGGTTCAGTGTGTGTTTTTTTTTTTGGTTGTTCCATCAGAACTCGGTCATGTATGACCGACCTGGTATTTTTTTAAATCTGAAAGTAGATACTTTCAGATTGGTTTTTATCAAAATCCTTCTGATAATGCGATCCATAAGGAATTGGGAACTCCTCAAATATTGTAGGCATACATATAGCTATTTTGGTGTTTTCATCAACAAGTCAAAGAAGAAGAAGACCACAGATAGCCATCGGAAATCCACGATGATAAAGTATTTCACGGGTGGTGCCAAGAACTTTCGATAGTACATTTTTTCAGAGAATTTAGTTGAAGACGGTTTTTGTTTTTGTAAAAATGATTGATGACAAACAGAGTAGAAAATATTTTGTCATGGTGAACATTCTAGTGCTACTGAAATAATTTCTTGACGCCTATTCATTCTCATTAAAATAGATTAGCATTATTTAATACTATGACGTATTCAATAAATAAATAAAACAGTCGAATTGAGAACATCCTTTGTTTGTCGTAATTATTGGGTTGAAAAATGGTATTTCCTAGCCATGAACATTTTAAATTATCGACTTTGCGATACTTAGAGGCCAAATTAGACCTATGTTAAGTCATGCCCAGTTCAAAATCGTAGTAGGACGCCTAAAAAGTCATCGACAGTTTTGTATGAAAGTCGTTTATCCTTAATGTAAGATGTTTAATAAAATGGCGTCGACTCTGCTGTACCAAATACTAAACTTATCTAAAGGGACTAAAGTTACTGTAAGGGACCGTTTTTACTCGACTACCTAAGAAATATTATGTTAATTAATTATAATTTATGTGAGTGTGTAACTATTACTGTAAGGTTATAAGTTTGTAAGTTTGTGTGTTCCTACGTCTGATGAGTTTCTATAACTAGCTCCTGTAGCCTAAACGGCTTGACCGATTTTGACAAGTGACGTGTCATTAGATTTCTCTTTTACGTACGTGGTAACCTATGCTACATTTTACAGTCGGGTATTTTGTTTTACTTTTTTTTTATCACTTGTTAGTATGAACACATTCACATCGGTTACATTTTTCAACGTTGAATGAATGAATGAATGAATGAAGTCAACATTGAAACGCCTAAAACTTCAGCTTGCAAAAATACGTAGTAATTTTGTAGGTTAGTAGTAGCACAATAATTCTACCATCTGCTCGTATTTTGTAGACGTGTCATAAAAATGTGACTTTAAGAATAACAATCATAAGGCAAGTAGAAAAAAATAAAGCCTAATAGCGCGCTCTCATAAACTCGAAGCAGGTATGCCTTATTTACTTTTATCGAGACTGTGCCAAAAAAAAAACATTATGTAAATCACAACCCGTGAAGAGCGAGCACGTTTTATTTGCTTTCCGAATGGCCCCGTTCTTTTGTGACAAGAGCCCTGAAAAGGCCATTTGAATCACGAGTATTTTGGATAATAAAAGAATCATCCACTTGGTCCTAACGAAAATAACGCACGACTCTCGCAGAGAAGTCAAATCGCGAAATATCAACGTGTAGAGTAAATTGGACTCTCGTATACAATTGACGGAATTAGATCAAGACACGATACGTCGTGAGTCTCGGCCTTCAATTATATACGGGATTGTGAGGGAGAATCCACGTTGATTGCTTAGAATCTTACGAATTTAAAAGAGCAGAAATTTCGGCACAAAAGTGTGATTTTGTTATTCCTTTAATACTTTTGAAAATAACACAAAAAAACCCTACATAATATTAAAGATCAGTATTGAATGTGTGTAATATGATAACACAACAATATTAACTTTCAAAGCTTTACTTTATAATGATTCTGTAAAAATGTGTTACGTTATAAATACCAACGCACAATTTTTAAAAATTAAATAAGTATTTTTACGACGATGATAATAAACTATGAAATTAAGACCATTATGGCAGAAAAGTATCGTATATCTTTGTCACGCAAGAAATTACATCCATATGACAATATCAACTGGCGGGTGTACCGACTAGCAGTCATGCTGCTGGCGCATTCGTTCAAGGGGCCACCCACTGTAGAGTTGTTTTGATCTCATCGTAAGGATGACCTCCCGGACGGCTTATAACCTTCCACTTCCCGCAACACACAGTCCGCTTGAAATTATCTCCGTTATCAAACAGATACCGTGGTGCGATTGGGAGTACCACGGATATGAAAATGTAATTGCGATGCCACTTGTGGTTCCATCACAAATGAATCGGCTAAGTGTCCAGGCCGTATAAGTTTTTTTTTTCCTTTTTTTTCTTAAACAAAGGGGGGGAAAAGTATACATACAAACGTTGTACTTAGGTATTTTACTGCTTTATAATCTCGAGGCCCTCATTTGTTTGAAAGTGCCTTTTGTATCTCTTTACTATTCAAACTGTCTCTAATCATTTATATCTCTCTCATTTCTTGAAATTGTTTCCTTACTTCTCAAATCTTTATCAACATTTTCAAGGATATTTTTTTATTACAGAAGTTTATTGTTTAGTTCTAAATCTGCCGGCTTACTGAAATGTACTGAGACGTTTTCCAATATGTTCCTTAATTAAAACTGGACAAATGTGAGTCTGACTCGCACACCGAGGATTCCGTACAACTTCTACGTAGAATTAGAAATTATAAAAGCACCGAACATTAAAATTCTCGCCAAATCTTATGATTCTAGGTCAACGGGAAGTACCCTATAATTATTATATGACAAATATTCGATTTATTTGCCAATACCCATAGATGCAGCACAAAAGACCGTATTTTAGACTGCGGTGATTATGAAGCATGATTTTTTCGTAAGTGCAAGAGACCAAAGACCTAAGTATTTGATATTAATTTTAACTTGAACCTTCACGCCTTCTTAAGAAAAATCTTTACAGACAACAGACAGACAACGAAGAGATCCTATAAAGGTTCCTTTTATTCCTTTTGAGGTACGGAACCTTAAGAATAATTATTACCCGGTATCACTATTTCTAAGATCTCACTAATCATGTAGCATTCACACATAGCTTGTAAATTTAATAAGCCTTCATTTTCTCCAATATCATTGAAAATTAATCATATGTTAGGATTGAAATAAACTGCCAGCTTCCTTGTTACCTGAGAGTTACAATCTAGAGCATTTCAAGGTCAGAGTGAATAGAGATCTTCTCTGACTCAGTCTGTGTGCTTCATCTTTGGCCACATCATCGCCTAACACGCTTACCCCCGAATACTGAAACGTTTCTTAACTTTGACGACAGATTAAGTTTATTGCTGTCTTTGTCATTTGCTTGGTGCCAGACAAAGGCAGTATTAGAATAAATCTGTTGTCAAAGTTAACAAACGTTTCACTATTCGGGGGTTAATCGCTTAACTTATAAGACGCTTTATCAAACAAAATCGTTATATAAAAAAAAACATCAGAGCGAACAATTCATAACTTCGCAAATAAGACACAATATTGATTAAGGCGTTTTGTTTACTCGTGCTTACTACTACGCCCGCTTGTACCCGTGCGTGTGTATCTGTTATGAATCGTCGCGGACAAAAATAATACAAACCAAACTTACTAGCGATTACTCACGAGTATAAATGAGCTGAATCGGCCCAGATAACGGTAATAATTCACAAAAACCGATATCCGTTGAAACAAACATTTTACGATTGCGACATTCACGTCCAAAGTTCCCCTAATATATTCGCAAAATACTCTGATATTATAAATCGGATATTTTGAGCAACATAAAAGCCACGTACAGCAATGAAAGCTCGGGCCGGACATGCCCGCTTTATAACCGTGTGTTTATGGGCTTTACGTCATCTACACGCCGGCCGTAACTTTATAGTGACGTCATAAACTAGTGCGTCCAAGGGAAGTCAGAGACGTTAGGATCGTAATGTGCTAGTTGTTGACACTTTGACTGTGTCAAATGGATTTCACGCTCACTGAGACTGTGCACTGTGACTGGTTTCATTCAGTCAGAGTGATTGAGCTTCTTTCACATTACCTGTTCTTCAATAACACATATGAGTATGTTTTTGTAGTGGTCGGACTCTTTTGCAAGATTCCAAATGGGGAAGTACCACACCTTTGCCTGTTATTCAACCGCCAAGCAGTAGTGTGCAAGCATTACTGTATTTCGCATTGAAGGGCAATGTTTCCAGCGAAATTTCTGGGCATACAGAGATTTAACATTTATTTATTATTAAAACAATACACTATCATTACAGGAGATTCCCTAATACAATAACATCTAATATCTCAGCTCAGGGTGACGAGCGCAGTGCGGTGCCGCGCAGAGTTTGGAACTGTTGAAGTTCAAAATGTTGGGTGGCATTAAACTGGGTGGCAAGCGTGACGCTTGACAAAGGTGAGTGGCACGTCTCGTCAGCCAGAACCACAAAAAAAATACAGAATCTCATCACTTGCTATTTAGTTATAGTATAGGGTTGCATCTAACATATAAGTACTTTATTTCGTAATTTAACAGATATGTAAGATTTAATTTATGATCTAAGCCCTTTTAGCCAACAGTCTTGCACTGACAGTTAATTACCAACAATCTAACTTACATTCGGTATTCATACATAGGAGCCAGACTAGTTTACAGAGATAGAGCATTAGGTATTATCGCTAGAATGGCGCCCAACGTGGAACTAAAAATACAATAACTACTATACTATACTACTATAACTACTTATTGTTTTTAAAATGTGTATATGAATTCGTGTGAATTAATTTACACAATTCCTATTGATTTTTATACACTGAAAAATATGGAACATGGAAAATGAATACTGATATAGATAAATTCACATAGATGTAAGATATTTAAGCACATAGTGAGCATAATATTTGTCAAATACATTGCCCTCGTATACAACTAAAGATTTACACTTAAGGTCTAGTTCTAACGCAATAATGTAAGCTATTGTCGAAGAAAATCACAGATGCTGTGATCGTTACTTCGAAGAGTGTCTAGGTCTATTGTTAACTCGTCGACAATGCAGCTTCTGAAGTGCTCAGGTTACTCAGAAATGTGTGGACGCTGTACTCGTAGCTCTGTGCAACAATAAACGAATATAATCCACTATAATACAAGATAATAATGGTGTTCTTACTTACTAATAGTTCAGTTATTGCTAGATGCTCAACAGAACTTGCTTGACGCGTAATATATTATTATTTAAAAATAACAGAGGCCCGGAGATACTTCAGTTCAAAATAAAAGTCCAAAAACTCCTAAACATTAATTCCGTAATTTTCATATTATCCTCGAAGGAGATAAAATTCCACAATACGTTTTTAACGTACAACGATATAAAAATGCAAATGAGGCTAAACGTTTACCTACTAAAATTACGAATGGAAAAGTTTAACAGTACGAATTGGGGGACTAGAGCCAGGTGGAGGTAAAACAATGTGGTATAATTAAATTTTCGTCCCGACATCCCTGATAATGCCCCCGTTATATCCAATTTCAAAGGTAAACAATACTGTGAGGGCACCGTAGACTGCTATATAAGCTCCGCCTAGAGATCCCGTCTTATAATATGCGTATCTTATGTATACAGATAATGGTAAAAGGCCAAGTAAACAACAATGTTAAAAGATGGGCAAACAGTTTATTGTTATCGTTTCATTAGTCTATATTTGGAGTTACGACGGAACTGCGGAGGCTGAAATATTTCGAGTAGTTAAATAAATATACTGTTTTACTCGCGAGCTCTCCAAATACATAGCATAGTAACCGTGCAATTTGCATATTCAATGAATTCATTTCAGAAAAATGTGACCTTTTCTGTATCGTTAAAACAAACAATTTATCAGTAAACGTCAAATAGATGTTAATTTTAGATGACGGGTCATTTTAAGGACGTAATCATTTTTAATGTCACGAGTCCGTTATCCATTGCTTTATATTTTATTTTATTAATAAGTTTGTCACACACCATCGTCTTACCAAACTTTATCTACCCGATACCTTATACAGGATTATTTTTAATTAACCTAAAAACTCTCACAGGCATAATCGTGTGGGGAAACCCACTTGATATGTAGCAACTTTCATTTCATTACTTTTTACAAAACCAAATTCATTCTTCAATATATGTATTTTTGTTCCTTTACTTGTGCTGTAAGATGTCTTCTAGCCATATAATTCTAGATCAACGGAAAATTACCTTATAGGTTTTGATTTACCCGGGAGTGTAAAAAAAAGTTGCAGTATATTTTATTGCGTTAACTTAGAAGCTTGATTTTGTTAAAGCTTCAAGGTACCGTAGACTTAAAAATATACTAGTAGTTCTCGCCGAACTGAGACCTCGCGACCCCTATATCTTCACAACCCCTGGACCGATTCAGCTCATATTCGAATTTAAAAATTGTATTGAAATGAACTACTTGCTTATAAAATTTCATGAAGATCGGATCAACGGTTTGCAAGTTATCGTCGGACAATGTACGTATGTTTTATTAATTCTGTCAAAATTGTCAGCTTACAAAGACCTATTTAACGACACCCAACATGTTGGGGTGCAGCGAATTTTTTTTTTTTACCCCCCCTTTACATGTGTGAGAGCCTTATTTTACAAAAAAAAGTTTTTTTTATT
Organism: Apocheima hispidaria; assembly: GCA_947579745.1. Taxonomy (NCBI): domain Eukaryota; kingdom Metazoa; phylum Arthropoda; class Insecta; order Lepidoptera; family Geometridae; genus Apocheima; species Apocheima hispidaria. The sequence continues at coordinate 7,524,439 of OX388162.1, forward strand.
TTTTTAAACTGTAGGTCTATACTTAGACTATCGTTGTGCAAAATGTCATGCATGTAAGTTTATAACTTTTTAACAGTTATAAGGCTGCAAAGGATTCAGACAGACAGACGGACGGACAGACAGACGGACATGACGAACTTATAAGGGTTCCTTGTAGTACTAGGGAACCCTAAAAAGATTGCACCATATTGAAGACAAGGTGCTGTACTTTGTAAACAACACGAATAATTTGTTGGAGCATCGGTTTGCACAACATACAAATGGTGTACCATTAGCGCATTCCGAAAAGCGGTGCCGTAGAAAGAAGCAATTTTTCAAGATACCATGCAAGAGAAAAAGCTCTGCGACAGATGGTAATTTGTCAGGAATCACGCTGTATTGCATACAGGCAGTTAGAATTAAATCGAATATTGGGAAAGACGCGTGCACAGTAAAGCAGGTTTTTTTTACTGACGCGTGGCACCGCGCGTCTTAAAACTTTTCCGCGCGACAACAGACGGGCTTTCTTACCACTAGATTACTAGTAGTTCGCGCCGAACTGAGACCTCGCGATCCCTATATCTTCACAGCCCCTGGATTGATTCAACTCCTATTTGAACTTAAAAATTGTATTGAAATGAACTACTTGCCTACATAATTTCATGAAGATCGGATCAACGCTTCGCAAGTTATCATTGGACAAATAAACACACAAACATTCAAACATACATACAAATGCCGATTTGTCCCAGGAAACTCTGAGACCTTCGCTTCGCTCGGTCAATAAATAAGGTTAAAGAAGGATGGCGACTTTCCATGTATTTTGAGACCCAGCCTTTTCGACGAAGTACACTACAGATATTTTTGCTATTAGGTACTATTAGTACTAACGGGATATTTACCACGTTTTTTTAATATAATGCTTAGTGATACTGTGAGTGTGTATTGTCGGGACTTGCAATCGAGTCCCAGTACCAGTGGTACCCGTAGTAAAAGACTGAGAAATGGCATAGATCAGTTTGACTGCTCCTAAATTTCGTAACTTTTTATCATCCACCCGTATCTTCAGCCTACCCGTGATGGCGCATGCAACTGTGCCGAAATATCGGGAACTCAACAAAAATAAAGGTCGTGGTAAATATCCCGTGAGTACTAATAGTAATGTAGTAAACCACCACGAAAGTCTAAAACAGTGTTTGCTATTAGTGTTTTACTGACAAACTAGTAATCTGTCCGTCACTAGCTCTCTCCATCTCTCCATCTCTCCGAGATCCCTTTTAGAGTAGCACGTGCTTGCCCGATATCGAGCCGAAACGTGATAGGGCTGCACATTCAGTGACCATCATGACAACATTGTCGGCTCCCCGGCGTGTAAATGGTTCCATCGTTACAGTGTTCAGCTCTCCAGCTCTGTTACATTTAGAAGCAATATGCAAAAATACCTCCAAATGCAGACTCCCCAGACCTAAACACGAGTGTTCTAAAACTACGACCTAGCTAGTAAAAGTTAACATAGGGCATGGACCTCGGAGTCCGTGGAGTTATTAATATAAAAAAAAAAAAAAAAAAAAAAAAAGAACTACGACCGAGGCGATTGAAGTATCAGCTTCATCAGCATCACCATCAGCGTCCTCTTAGTAAGCAGTGAGCGTTCTTCGATCCCCAAGCCACCAAGCCAAGCCAAGCCTGCCAAGCGCGGAGAGTAACAATAGGGGGAAATCTTTGTTTAGCTATAGACGTCTTCTGGCTGTTTAGTAGTAGTAGTAGTAGTAGTAGAGGTATTTGTATCACATCTAATTCAAAAAAAGCTAGTTTATTCTTCGTAAACAGGGACTAAAATAGCTCTTTAATCCCCAGGGACTAAAGGTGATTTGAGTTTGTTTGGATATTGTTAGTAAAAGTTCCAATCACCAAAGGGATCAACCACGAACATTGAATATTATACAAGTAACAGGCTGAATGATAAAATAAACCGTACGCGAGCCAATTAAAATAAAATGTTTGTGAAAAAACAAAAAAACGCGCGAACTGCATTCCGTCTTCGTTCGTAATTGCTTACTCAAATTCGCATTTTACTTAGTTCTATAAAAAATGTGTGTTAATTCTAATTATTTTTAAGTTAAGTCTTGCATATAAATAAATAAACATACTATTCTTATTCAGATATTGCATTTATTTATTTTCCTATATAGGGTAATAAAAAGTAGAGTGCCCACCTCAGGAGCATCACTATTTTAAGCTCGAGTCGTTATTCGAGCTTAAAATAGTGATGAACTTTATATCCCTTACTGCGAAACACTTTCGCCTTTAAGGCGCAACGTTTCGCTCATCGCGCGAAATTCAAATTTTCTTTCATTTTTTGTCAATTACAGCTTAATTACTCATCGTGGATTTATTGAAATCAATTTTGAACCAATAAATAAGTTGTTTTAAGAAATTACGGGTAAAATTATCACTTAGATAACATTGGTTTAGCTACAAATCTGATTTTCATCTTGGATTTTGGTTTAGTGAGAAATGTACTTATACTAGCTTTCAACTTGAATTTTTGGTTAGTATAATTTCTTAAATCAATCTATTTATTATCGCAAAATGAGTTTTCTTGAACCTAAGATGAGTAATTAAGCTGTAATTGTCAAAAAACGCAAGAAAATTTGAATTTCGCGAAAACAAATTCAGAAATCGAATATTTTTCCTGGATAAAAAATAGCCTATGTGTTAATCCAGGGTGTAAACTACCTCCAAACCAAATTTCATTCAAATCCGTTTAGCCGCTACAGAATTGAACGGAAAAAAACTCACTTACATACTTACATATTTACATACTTACCTACTTACACACCTACACACAAACTTTCGCATTTATAATATTAGTGTGATGCACGTTTTTTTCCAGCATAGTACGTCAATGCGGTTTTCGTAGAGCATACAAAAAAAAATTCCTTGAAAATATATATAATTAAAGCATACCGTCTGCGAATTCAAGATTACCTTAATTAGACTTTTAATTTAAAACGACATTTCTTAAGTTAAATAAATAACCCCCTGGCACATGGTGCCTTTTCTGACAATACGAAATGCAAGTTGCAACGATTTAATCCGGGCGAGATTATATAGGATTACTTGGCAACGGACAATCTCGCTCTGTTTTTGAACTTTTGAAACACAAACGGTAGTGAAGTGTCGGAAATTTGTAAGTTCACTTATAAGTTTTACACTACTTTTATCCAAAAACGTACATCATTAAACAGCTTGTTTTAGCGGTAATAAACTATCAAAGCAACTACTAAAATTTAGAATGAAAGCTCCCCATTTCATGAAATTTGATAGTTACAACAGGAATTCTCAAGTAGTCTGCCTTATTAGCTTCCACGTATTCCACATAGCTGTATACGATCATAAAAATATTTGAGATTCTGTCAATAATACACCTCTGCCAACATAAAGCAGAAAATAACTTTTTGTTCGTTCCTCTTCTAAAAAAGGAAAATCGTAAAACAAAAAAAAATGGACGTCGTCTACTTTGGTCGTCGTTTAATTCATGGAAATAAAGAAGAAATTAATACTAACAAAAAATATGTTTATTGTAGTATTTCGTTCAATTTTGTTAATCAATTATTTTCTTTTTAAGTAATGCAGCCGACCCTGCTTTTTTTTGTCGATATCGATATGTCTGTTAGTAATTAAGTCACAACACTAGCACAATTCTAAGCTCTGCATTCAACTAGACTGTATCTATGACACCGTATAGGCTGCCAAGCCTACAGCTCCCAAAAAGCATTCGCAAAACGCTTCAGTTATCAAACGTCCACCTTCAAGCTTCATAACTTTTCCAGAATTCGTTTGAGGTATCAAAATACCGATAGTTCGTTGCATTTCTTTTCTGCTTGCAATACGAGAGTCACGACTTCGCGGCACAAAGGGCACGTTCGGAAGACGTGAATTTTATTTCACGCATCCGATATCAATGCGGGAATTGAAAAAGGCAACTCACCGCATCCAGGTCGAACTGAAAATCGTTTTAAATTTTTATTTTTCCCGTTTATGTGCTCGTCTTGTTTGATACTCCTCCATATATTTTTCTTTTCATTGCTAGCAATACAATGTGGAGAGTTCAGATACGCTAGTGTTGCAAGTGTGATTTTAACTCTTTCCTTTAAATTGACACCTTCTGAGAAGCAGAATAAAATAACCTCTACATCGGTTATTATTATTTTATTTCGTAAAATAATAAAAAAGTGGTCAACTGTACCGCTAATTTTGTACTATTACACCAAAGACATTATTTATAAGGAGAATTCTGTGTATTACACCAATAAAATAAATGGGGAAGAAGTAAAAAATCACTGACTGAAGAATTGAAGGCAAAGATCTTAGGACAAGATCAAACTAAAAAAGTATTTACTGTCCGTACGAAGTTTACTTATAAAATAAACTTAAATCAGGTAAACGAACCTATATTTTCCGACTTATTGACTATTGAGTTAGCTTAGCAGATCTAATATAGCGGGAACCGACCACGAGACGCCAACTAATTTAATTAGAACACCTAAAATATACTTCCAATGGTTCTATTTTGAACGGAGAGCCGGCGACGTTCACAATAATTCGAAAGGAACATGACGTAGAGAATGTTCGCTTACAAACAAGTTACCTGGCTATAAAACTTTGTATTTCTTTCACTGTTGACTCATCTAGTCATTTACAAAATAACTTCACGCTATAGAAACCGATGTATTACTAAAACCTGTCCCTCTGCCATTTCATAATCGAATAGAATAGCGGTGAGCAAATAAATAGTACGCAGCTGAAGGACAAAGAGTTCTTTTACAACGCGATTACAGGAAAAGCGAGGGGAAAACTCTTATAGCCGCGGAGTGTACCTTATAATATGTCCTGCTATATATACATAAAACTGGAGCACTGTAGTTTACACTGTAATTCGTTTTTTTTTTCACTATCCCACATAAGGTAACCTTAGTAATTATATTGAACATGCGAACATTTACATTCTAGTACCTATGTAGTACTTGAAAAGTTTACGCCATCTGAAGAAATCCCTACATAGAAACTTTACAAACGACGTCTGCTCTCCACCAAAATTGGCCTGCTACTTCACACCTGTGCACTATACACCAACCGACCAATGCATCCCAAAGGGAAAGTACCCCAAATATTGAAGTTAGCAACTTTTACTCTATTAATTAATTAATTTAATTATTAATTAATTTTTATTGTCTGCCCCGGTGGCTCAGTTGGTAGTGAACCTACCTTCTGTGTTTGGGGGCGTGGGTTCGATTCCCATCTAGGACAAACATTTATGTGATGAATATTTGTGTTTGTTCTATGTCTGGGTGTTAATATCTATATAAGTATGTATTTAACAATATCTATGTACTTATATCAGTCTGGCAGCCATATTACAAGCTTTGCTTAGTTTGGGGTCAGATGACCGTGTGTGCAAAAATGTCCCAGATATTTATTATTATTATTTACTCTAAGTAAACATTTCCTTTATAAATATCCACAAAAGGCATTCCAAGGCATAAGACTTCATTCCGGTGTTTTAGAAGTCACTTGCCAGGGCCATAAATCGAACCCGCCAAATGTAGAAAATAAACATGAATATTTATGAGACCGATCGAAAGGGTCAATCATAAGGAACAAATCTCTAGTAAACATTGCATCTAAAATTAAAAGAAGATTGCATTTGCTCTCTAAGTAAAGTTGTTGTAAATAAAAGTAGCAAGCAACTAAAACTTCTGAGGATACTCGGCAAGTTAATATTACATAGAGTGTGAAGCCGAACGAGTAAGAAGTGGTGCACACTAAATTAAGAGAGCACATGCGGCGAAATTAAAATCTGCGGTTACCTACATTTAGAAGCGTTGCCAGCACTAATAAACTTATGTGAATAAGCTTTAGAAATGGAAATAAGTATATTCCGTGTAGAATGACTAAAAATGAATAAAATGTACCTACATATACCAGCTTTTACGCTGATGGAGTGCTATGAAAAAACAATCAATGTCGGTTTCTTAGAAAACACGATACAGTAATACGATAGACTTGGCATGGTGCTAAAAATAGTCACCTTACGTAGCTTGTGATTATTTCCATGCGATTTGGCTTGCAGTTAACGGAGAGGACAGTTAACACTTTGTGCTAAGGACGCTTATTATAGGATGTTAAAACCGAAATTAGATGAAAAAACGCAAAAACTCTCGCAGGCAGCTTACCTACATCATAGTTAACTTAACATCTTTTGTTGTGATCGGAATTTTCACACAATCTTGTGTTTTTTATTTTTTTATTGGGATATTCTAAAAGCACGTTGTATATGAAATTGACATCAGGCAGGTTATGTTGGATAGCACCCATAAAATTCCGCCGGTGGCCACATTGTCTGAAGTACCTTGGGATCTCCAAGAGAATGCATTGCATAAGCTAGCATTGGTACAGCATCGTACAATACCAAAATGCAGTACTAGAGCAACAAAAATTTCCATAAATCTACGCTGTCACGAGGTCGGTACTAATATGATTTGAGTTTGCAAATATACAAGCAATTTTACAATTTACAAGCAAGCAATTTTTAATTTATTTATAAGGCTCTGTGTACACGGAGCCTTACAAACAATAACATTAATAACAAGACAACCCATAGCTCCATAATACAATCTGAGTAAGTGGGACGACTAGGATTCTTCAAACAAGATAAAAGATTCCAATGTTATCTGGAAGAACACTTCAGGCGATAAGGCCGCCCATTATACTAACATTTTTATTATTATTATTTTATTTTATTTAATCGTAAGTTTGGTGTATAATAAATTTATATTGTAATGTATTGTAAGATTACGAAATCAGGACAAGAAACTAGTGTCTCTTTTTAGAATCGGATGATGTTTCGTCGCCTCATTATTTCCCACATTCCAATGTTACAACATGGTCCAGCAGTGACTCGTTATCTCCATCCCTGATACAAAGACATCGTCAGAAAGTTGCAACAGTGCACATAAAGGCAATTCCGAAATGTTGGTTCGCAACAATAAAACGAACCCAGATGGGTCATTCAAGATAACTTCTCAATATCGTTTGATGGCTTTAGATGTTAACTTTGTGATTGTTTTGAATTTGGGTTACAAACATAAGATTCCTGATAAATAATACTTTATTCTGTAAACTCTAAACGTGCATTAAATGATAGGATGTTGATTAAATAAATAATAATAAATAAATATCTGGGACATTATTGCACACACGGTCATCTGACCCCAAACTAAGCAAAGCTTGTAATATGGCTGTCAGAGACTGATATACGTACATAGATATTTTTAAATACATACTTATATAGATATTAACACCCAGACATAGAACAAACACAAATATTCATCACATAAATGTTTGTAATGTTTGTATGATTAATAACAGTAATAACTATAAAATCTCATTATTTTTATAGAATGTTCGATCCAATAATGAGGTTTTTTTTCTGTGCATAAAGGATATTTATTTTCATAAGACTAAAACAAAATATTTGATCATGAAGTATTTATCATTAATGAATTCCAAAATAACTCAAATTACGAAAAACTTAGATCATTATTATAGATTATTAAGCCACATACGATAACTATACTTTAAATTTTGCCTGAAACCTCTACGGGTAACAGAATGACGTTGCCAATTTTAATACTCGTATCAAATGATCAAATTTTCAAATTTCAAATTTATTTTTTTCCAAATTACAAGTACATTGCAATAAATTATATGACATCAAAACAATATAAATAATGATGTAGCTTGTTGAACGTGACAATGTCGTGCAGCACCTACACTAAGAGATCGTGCTGGCGTTGTCGAACTGTGATTTTAAAAATGAGGCATAAAGACTTAGGGTGCTTACATGCTATACCGCAATTTTTCCCACTGAATATCGGGGGACGTACACTCCGTGCATAAATCCGCGTTGAACGCTCCTGTTCATAACACAGCGTAACCAGAAGGAGTTTTGACAATGATAAAAGAGGCAATGATCCTAATAGTAGGTACATTGCAAAATATTATTTAGGTAGTGCACTCAAATGTTACATAATAAAATTGACCAAGCGAGCGAAGCGAACGAAGTCCTTGCAACAACTGGCATTAGCTTTCATCTGTCCGGATGTCTGGTTGGATTTTTCAACGAATCTTGATGAAACTTAGTATACAGGTTCAGCAATACTTTTTTTTGTCGTCGGCGATTTTTGATTAAATTAATAAATAATATACTTGTTTCCACACAGGCAGTTAAATGGCTAAACTGAACGTAAACTGAAACTAATCTTTTAATTTTATTGTGACTAAACAAATTACTTCAGAATTACAGTGTTATAACAGCAATGAATGAAGTTAAAATAGAATTTAGCTTATCAAACCCTGGCCTCCACACTGGGGTTGGAGGGGTATTTCCCTCAAAAAAGGGGGAAATTTGCTGACCGATCATGCATTTACCGACCGACTTTGATAACATTTGGCAGAAATATTCGGTACTCAATTTTAAATCAGAATTATATGAGTAAAATCTGTCAAAAGGTTATCAAGATGTATGTGATGAGATCTTAGTTCGTGATGAACTACTATAAAAATAACATTATTGGGAAGCCAATTTTGATAACATTTGGCAGGAAAATTCGTTATTAGAAAAGAATGGATCAACTATAGGTACATATTATTATACAATCACTTCAGTATCCCCACGTAATCACCGCCTCGAGATGTAATTATACGTGACTAGTTGTTATCCGTGACTTCGTTCGCGTGGACATAAAAAAAGTATCCTGTCTGTCTTTGTGATATACAGTAACTCCTTATCAAATTTTATCAAGATTCGTTCAGCCGTTTAGCTATGGTAACGCGACAAACATCCAGACGGAGAGACAGCGTTAATCCATTTTTCTGCATTTTTTGACGTCTTGTATAGACTGACAGTTTCAATGAAGGGAGTTCTGAATCGCGATAGGGAAGCTTTTTCCTCGAGACGAACGTATTCATTTTTATACCTCGAAGCTTTATTGGTCCTGATACGACTGCGGCTGTATTCCTCTGAATTATAATATTAGTTAGGATACACAGTTGTTGCAAAAACGTTAGTGCTCGCGAAGTCTACTTTTCGCAGAACTACTAGTAATATTTCAATACAAAGACTACTACCACTGTAATTTTTTGTCTTATAGTATGAAAAAGCTCGTGATGAACGTGATAAAAAGTAAACCACGGCGATTGGTGTCGATTTTGATTTACCACTCTCTAAACTAATCTGACAGGACTAAAATTATCTGCGTCTCTTATCATTTCATATTACTTAGGTGATAAAAAGATGGCAACAATTTGAGAGCTATCAAATTTAGTTTCAATTAGAACATTGTGCAACAAAATCGACAACAGTGTGTCGGGTCACACTGCATATTTGTAATATCAAACATAGGAACTTCATGTTCTATAGAAGTTTACCTTCTGCTTTTCAAATGTTACGTCTCGTCCGCCAAAGACGCAGGAACCGCAGACAAAATATTCGCTTATCGACTGCCTTAAATCTCTCTCGGTGAGTTGAACACGGCACAAAATTTATTGTTCTCATTGGTTTGCAATTCGGCCGCTCAGTAGAGGGCGGCCGTGAAATCGTCTCACGTGTGAAATTTCCGGGTAACGCCTTTCGCACACTTGTCGATTTTTGTGGCGGCAATAAAGAAAAAAATTAAACTGTAATCGGGGCTATAATGATCACTAAAAATTACCGTACACAAATACAAGAATACGAGATTTTTTAACAATACGAGACGTTGTACAACAGTGTTTTGCTGGACAAGAGTCTCACAAAATAATGAGTATTTCGGGCCATGCTTACTAGGGTTCTTTAGGCACAGGTATCCGAGGTTTGTCGTCCCAGCATAATAAATGTGTACTTTTAATGGTGTAATTAGACAGAAAGCTTCAAAAAAAGGGCATTGTTTGTAAAGATTTCTCTGAAATCCATAATCTTTGAAGTAGACATTTTGAGGTATTTAACAGCTTTTTCTGCCTATCTCAAAAATTTTTTATCAGATATTGCCCGAAATAATTTTGAAATAAAGTTTTTACTAAGATCTACAAAATTGGAAGATAATAAGTTACTGAGATGAATAGTTTAAAAATGGCAGTTTAAAAACACAATCTACTTTGTCAGCCCATATTTCTCAAGCAGTACATACATCATTATCATAAAAAATCAGTGTAAAAATCCTAATCTTAATTTAAGAAATACTTATTTAATGGAAACACACGTCTATACAAGCGAAAAAATGTTGTACCCCCACTTCACATGTATGACACCCCCCCGAACAAGGTTCGAGTGTTCCTTGTAGTACTATGGAAGCCTAAAAAAACGGTGATAAAAAAACTGCAAAGATTAAGTAGTATCAAAATTTTATGTAGCCTGAAGGTGTCTAATAGGCACAACCATATCATACTCCACCAGACCATGTCATAACAACGATCAACCATTACATATAGTTATGATTATAAAATATTGACGCTTATAATTGTTGGTCGACAACCAGTCGCGATAAATTTGTCTAAACAGTACTATGAGATTAGATTCATTTTATTTTAATTATAAAAGTTCTTCAACACGGTTAACTTTAACGGCAATGTGGTCGGAGGTAGCAATGTAATTTTTGAAAAAAATACACAAAATAATATTAGAGCAATAAGCCTAGACACAAAACACATCAACAATATGGCTTACCGAAAGTATTGAGTTTGCGGCATCTCAAACATGAATTTTCGGGCGAATATTTTAGCGCAAGCGGTAAACAGTGTTTTAGCCGTCAACCGCTTACGAGCGGTAATGTTTTTCCGGACCGGACCGGACGCCTCCTTCTGACCTTTACACAGGTCATCGATATAATTTTTAGGGGTTCGTTCCTCAAAAGGAAAAAAAAGAACCCTTGAAGGATCACTTCGTTGTCCGTTTGTCTGTATAGACTCTTTTTCTCAGGAACGCGTGGAGAGTTATGAATAATGAATGAAATTGAATGAAATAATGAATACGGTGAATTATATCACACACTTTTAATTGAATTAAATCAAAACCTATAGGGTACTTCCCGCTTCCTACAATCATGAAATCAGGCAAGAAGCAAGGTCTTACATCACATGAAAAGGAAAAATGTTTAATATGTAGTAGGTACCAACCAATTTATATTATATCACTTTTTTTTGAGATTACATGCTTACTTTTATAGTTGGAGAATTTATAATTGGAGAAAGTGCAGTTTGTCCTTTTACGGAGCCCTTGGAGCGAGAGACAGACTCGCACTTGTCCGGTTTTCTTTCAATGACGCAGGTTGATGCGTTTCACGCATTAAGTTTATTTTACTCTCGCCTTTTTTCAATCGCCTTAGAGATCTCTTTTGTTTAATCGTTCAGTCGTTGTTTGAGTATTTTGACAGTACTTTGCATACTTTGACAATTTTGTGTTTGCTTTGGAAAAACTTAGTCTAACTTATAGAAATAAAGACGATAATAAAATAAACTCGAAGCGGTTTCGCCTCAATCGTGATCACGTGTGAAAGGTGCCTTTATATTTTTCTCAATTTATATGAAATACAGTATTATAGTTTGTAATAAAAATAATTATGTTTTTTTTTTGTTTAAGCCTCTGAGCTATCAATAGAAGCGGGTTTCGGCTCAAACGTGATCAGGTGTGAAAGGTCTTTTTATGTTTTTCTCAATTTATATGAAATACAAAATTATAGTAAGTAATAAAAATAATTATGTATTTTTTTTTGGTTTAACTCTCTGAGTTATCAAAAGATTTTTTATCGTAATGTTAGCTAGTCTCTTCGGTAAATAGATGCTCGCAAATTGTTTGATTAAAGTTAATGCCACTTGAGTATCGCTCATAGTTAGTCCAGTAAAAAGAAGACGAAACTAGGATACTTCCAAAGTAAACTCGACTGGAAAATTCATACTTAGTTTATATTCTACACGAGCTATACCACAGTTTTACTTAGAGTTTATACACTTTTTACTGAGAAGAAAAGTAACTCGTGTGTTTTGTTTTAATAAAACGGGAATACTCGCGTTAAATTGAGTCGGTTATTCCGACTCAATGAGTATTCCCGTTTTATTAAAAAACAATGTATCAAAACCACGTCAGTTTTCATAGTATATCTCATGTGTTTCCCATAAGTTTGTCTTTGTTATAAGTGTTATCGTTAATCAATGCCACTATGCGGTTTCTAACCTAGATTCATCATAATTAATACTTCCAGACACTATTAAAAATATAACATTTTTATTAGAGAAGATATTTTTAATATACTAGTACACAATTTACATAATTAACATAACTAATTAAACGATAAGCCTTGTGGCTCAGAGGATTTCCACCTTCTGTACTGTAGGTTGTGGGTTCGATTACCATCCAAGACAAACATTTGTGTGATAAACATGGATGTTAGTTCTTTGTCTGGATGTTTCTAAGTATTCTATATATCTGGTTTCCATAGTACAAGCTTGCTTAGTTTGGGGCTCCACCGATATTTATTGCACTAATATATTTAAACATTAAATTACAAAAAAGATGAATTGGTGGTCAAACGCAGGCCTAAGCGATATACTTAGATATACGGAAACTAATGTCTAAGATAGAAATAACTTGTGGTAAGATAAGAACAGAAGGGAGAAATATGTGAGTATAAAAAAGAAATTAATTAATGGCTAAGCGTAGTAGTTTGTTTTTCTAAGTACTACTCACAGTGCATATGTATATTCTTGTCTATGTTTGTGTGCGACAACTTTCTTTGAAAATCAATTCTGATATTCGAGATATATATACCTAGAGAGAATTATTGTGATCCAAAAATTACGTCATATTACGTTTTACTTGTAGGTTAGTGCTATCCCTTGAAATATCTACTAAATTACATCAATACAACATGTCTATGTCTATACTTGTGAGAGGCTATAGGCAGCAAAAGTGCGACGCATGACGCCCGTTCGCTTAAGCGGTACGCCGTCGACTGAGTTCTCAATGGTGCAATGGTGTAGCCACAAAATTTTAGAATTATTTAGTCATGACCTATGTGTTACCTACGTCAAATATGCTAACCAAAATCTACATGTAAATATGACATAATGTTCGCAATAGATGTATTGTTGTATACTGACATAGTTACCATCAAGTATTTTATTCATAAATTTAATTTTGGCTACTTTCGCTGTGTGAAAAGTAACATAGATACAAATTTTCTAACTTATAGTAGTAAAATGGTACAACAACAAAACTAGAACATTAACCCAAGCAATAGCCCGAAAAGCTTTTAATAATAATATGGAAATTTAAATTAACTTGTATCTAGTTTCCAAAACTAAAGCATTGTTAGTTTTGTTTTCCCCAGAGATAGAAGAGCGTTAAAACTAGACATAGGTAAAATATTTTGGAACAACAAAAACATTTTTAATTTTATGTCACGGAATAGTTAAAATAGATATGTAAATATAAAGAGTAGATAATCAACAGGTATAAAGGCGGTTGTAAAGTTATTATTCTAGGTCCAAAAAGAACGAATTAACTTGAAACACCTACAATTGAACTGATTATAATGATGTCAATTAGCAAATTCTTATATTTACACTAGAATTTCGTTTTAGCATGCATAAATCAATGCCAAAACAAGTCGTGGTAGCTCAGTGGGAGCACGTTCGCCTCATATTTGGGGGGCCGTGGGTTCGAGACCGGGCGAGCCTGTACCAATGAATCCTTTTGAACTTACGTCCGGATATATACCACGGCTTTTCGGTGACGGAAAACATCGTGAGGAAACCTGCATATTTGACATCGGTGACATCAGTGGCGTAAGTGAATCCACTAAGCTTCGAGAGTAGGCTGATATCCCAGCAGTGGGATGTCAAATCACTGCAGAGGGCTGGCGCAGTTATACAAATCAAATGGTGCATTTATGGCATCGGCGATAATGAAGATGATGACGATGATGAAGATGATGATGAAGATGACCTAAAAGAAGAAGGAACAAGTTTCTTATGTAAAAAAAAATAGGAGCCTGACAAATGTATTCCATTTTATTATCTTAATTTAATTGACAAATTCAATTAATTACATTGAACGAGTTTCCGTATTTATGATGAGGTTATTTTCCTAGTGAACATCATTGAACCTAGAGGATTATATAGACTTCTTAAGTATCATAATCTATTGAAGAATTTAGGCCTCAATCGATTATGATACATTTATTTATTTATTATTCAATACCTGTCACACTTACAGCAACGCAAAGGCGTATGACGAGCCAGCAAATTTCTAGTCATACTAAATTAAAATTATTATAAATTCACAATTCTTAAATACATTCACGGCAACTACAATACCCTATGGATTTGCTTTTGTCAGGTGTAATTGGAATTACACAACAACAAAACAATACGATTATATTGGAACTGTGCCACAAAACAAGCGCACAGCTTCAATAATATATCAAAATGGCTAAGAACAACAGTAAAATCAGTACGCAAAATAAATGTTCGGTCATGAAACTCGATTCAAACAAGTTCCCTTAAAGAGTGCCTTTCAATACGAAGCCCCTCGGAGGGTCGCACCTGGGCAGAACGCATCAGAAACCATTTATCCCGACGGAAGCCATTACGTTCTACATAATGGGCAAAGACGAGCAACGAAGCGTGTATGTGCCAAGGTTAACCCCCAACTCTCACTGGAGCTTACATGAATAACAGAGTTGTTCTTAGACACTGACATTGTATGTCTAACTGTAAAACTAGTTTATTACTAGGCTACGTTACTAGAACAGTAACTAACAGTACGGATGAAAGATATAGAAGATGAATTCAAATTTGCTAAAGCCCTAAAAGTTGTATTACTCGCGAAATCTTACTATACCCTAGACGATTTTTTGACAGATAAGACAATTATGGCATAGATTGAGCCGCTCCGCGTGATATTGCCATACCCAATCAGGCTCATTATGATTACTTATTTAAAATCTGCACGTAATTTACATAATGTTTGCAATAAATGTATTCAGTATTGCCATATAAACAAGAGTTATTCCAAGATGACTATTAAATAAATCACAAAGTACCAAAATACACATGCATAGCGAAATCTAACTATCCCTAATAAATACCTTTTAGCGCCACAGCATGCGAGAAGGCGAGAAAACCTCCTATATTTATTTATTTAATTTCAATGCTGTATGATTTTTGCACTCGTTAGGTTAAATCAGCAGATTAGACGTCAAAGAATTGCGATTGCGGATTAAAATGCTAAATGCATCGCATTTACATATTTTTTACATACCGTACGCACGTACGTACCATGGCCACTGTTCAGTGTCCCTGGTTAGATTGTATTAATCTAATCAGGAAACCAAAGGCAAAAAGTATGATGTTGATCATATTTGATCGCTTGATTAATAGGTAGTGTAGAAACGCGTTTGAACTCTAACTCACCTGATGAACTAAGCTTATCCTAATCCTAACTTTTAACTAAAATTATAATTCAGAGGAATATAGGTGCAGTCGCAGATAATTTTAGTCCTGTCAGATTAGTTTAGAGAGTGGTACATCAAAATCGACACCAACCGCTGTGGTTTACTTTTTATCACGTTCATCACGAGCTTTTTCATACTATAAGACAAAAAATTACAGTGGTAGTAGTCTTTGTATTGAAATATTACTAGTAGTTCTGCGAAAAGTATACTTCGCGAGCACTAACTTTTTTGCAACAGCTGTGTATCCTAACTAATATTATAATTTAGAAGAATATAGGTGCAGTCGTATCAGGACCAATAAAGCCTCGAGGTATAAAAATGAATACGTTCGTCTCGAGGAAAAAGCTTCCTTATCGCGATTCAGAACTCTCTTCATTGAAACTGTCAGTCCATACAAGACGTCAAAAAATACACAAAAATGGATCAACGACATCTAGCGAACAGTAGGAAGTAACTTTGTCTCTCTTCTCGGCTAAACGTTTCAACAGATTTTGAGAAAATTTGATAAGGAGTTATTTGTTACCTTGGGAACATGGTTTCCTCGATACAGACTTATTATATAAGCTGGTAACTGGTTGTATGTATTTTTGCAGTACATAAAATAATTTTCATATTTAATTTTAATTTTCATCTAAAAAAAAAAGACAGGATACTTTTTTATGTCCACGCGTACGAAGTCGCGAGTAACAACTAGTTGTCAATAAGCTGAGTTCATGATCCGTATACTTCAATAATTTATTGACGTTTAAGGATCAGACTATTAATATCTGACCCATGTTGACTCGTATACTTAATTTTCACAAAAGCATCGGTCAAACTTACCCGCATCAGGTCAATTACTTTCTGTGTATTTTCCGCACAACAGCGTGCGCACCGCGAACAAGATTAATGGGCCCAGTCGTAAACCTACGAAGCCATATAATATTTAAGCGCAACCCGACGCAATAACCACAGAATTATATTTACAGAATCTTAGCTATAACATTCAAGAATTAGTCAATATTGCTGGGGTTTCATTAATCGCGACATCGCGATAAAACTGCATGAAAGTTATCGCGACGCATGATTACTACGAACTGTATTGGCGATGATTTGGCTACAAGCATCGCGGTACTTCCAACCCGTATATTCACGTTATTGCGATGAGCTTGATACCTATCTATTATCTTGCAATAACTGTAATGATAATTGTTTTTAACGTGAAAACCATTTTAAAAAGGCTCCCTTATATGTCCCGCCAGAGTTAGGGGTGAAACGCTTTTGTTGTCGCCAAAATATTAAATATAATGGAAAAGAGCCTAGAAATACACCCTGCGCCTGAAAAGTATCACATCTCTGCCAGTTATTCAACCGCCAAGCAGTAGTGTGCAAATATTATGAATATTATGTTCCAGATTGAAGGGTAATGTTACAGTGAAATTACTGGGCTGAGATGTTAAATCTCTTTGGGCACAAAGTGATTTAATATGTCATTAATATGTTTTGGCAAAGTAGAAGGAAATAACTTTTTTTTTGCCTTTTTCTTAGCCTAATAAAAAATAAGAACATGAAAATTGTTATAAAAGATTGGAAATGGTATTCTAAAGTTTCAATGGTAATAATAAGACACTTAATTTTTTTTCTCTGTTATATTTATATTAGAAAATGTTGATAAAGTGCGAACGAGACAGCAAGAACATCGCGATAACAAACGTGTAAAGATTTATCGCAAAAGTATAGAGCTCCAGCATTACTTAAAATAAACTTAACCCTACGTTCAAGTGTGTGTGTATGTGTGTGTGTGAGTGAGTGTGTAGAACATTATGAACCAAAGATTCTGCTCTACACATGATATTTAAACCTTGCGAGCTTTTTATACTATCGTGGCCTATAGCGGTCATCGAATAGATAACCCTTTATATTATGAGGGTTTGGGTCTTAGTTAAATTAATATTGTGACCAACGACATCCACTGATATTATTTTAAGGCGGCCCAATTTTGCGGTCTACACTGACGATCAAACCGATCGCGCATTGACAGAGTTCGGTGCATGTTTTTATTTTTCGAATTTGTTTATATTAAACAGGCCAAAATCCCGCAGTGCCTGAGACAAGGGTCTTCAACCAATGATGCGAATGGAATTGAAACGGTTCTTGACTACTGTCCTTTTGGAGAATCTTAGAGTCACTCAGCGGGCAATGGAGAAAGTTATGCTCGGTGTTTCTTTGCGCGATAAAATACGAAACGAGGATATTCGCCTAAGAACCAAAGTCACTGATATCAAGCTGAAGTGGCAATGGGCAGGCCACATCACTCGAACAACCGATAACCGATGGAGTAGAAAGGTTATTGAATGACGACGAAGAACCGGAAGACGAAGTGTAGGCAGGCCTCCCGCTAGGTGGACCGACGACATTGTGAAAGTCGTGGGCAACCGGCGGATGCAAGTGGCACATTGTCGGTCGGTGTGGCGGTCCAAGGGGGAGACCTATGTTCAGCAGTGGACGTCTTCTGGCTGATAATGTAATGTAAAACAGTGTTATTGGTAACTAATGCAAAACCTTTCGTAGGCATGTTCCCTACACCAATCCTAACAACTTTTGTTCCATATATTTGAATAAAATAAAATGTAGATTATGATACGCCGGACATTAAGAGACATCCAACGACACCTCAACCGACAAAATCGATCAAACTGTTCAGGGTAAGAACACACAAACATACAAACTTTCATCTTACACACGCCATACTTTCTTAGGCAGGCGTACAAATAACTTACGTGTCAAAAAATTACTTAGACTTCACTTGGCATTGAGAACTTCTATTTGATATTTTCTACACGGCACAAAAGCAGAAAAATTAAGTGAGTTACTATGTAAGCACTTACGCACTAACTCACTTACCCCGAAATACTGGAACGTTTGTTAACTTTGACGACAGATTAAGTTTATTGCTGCCTTTGTCATTTGCTTGGTGCAAACAAAGGCAGTATTAGAATTAATCTGTTGTCAAAGTTAACGAACGTTTCAGTATTCGGGAGTTAGTCACTCAATTTGTATGGAAAACTGAAGATATTTCTGTCAGTAATACTTGCAGAAGTACTGACAACATACTCGCTAACGGCTAATCCCATCCAATAACAGCAACCTCTAAATTACAGGGTTGCCCAGAGAAAATAAAAGGTATTGGAGAGGAAAGCCGGTGGAAGTTAATTGAATGAATTGTACGTCGTGTGCTGTGAAAAACTTTAGTAGAACGGGCGTGGATTGAATTCCGGTGAACCTGAGTATAGACGCTTTGTTGCAAAGTTTGTTTTACCTTCATTTCCAATAAGTATCGGTTCACTTGCTAGGTTACTTAAAACATAGAGAAATGATATAAAGAGTGCCAATTGCCAAGAAAAGATGCGTAACTTGTAGTAACTGATAAGGACGTCAGATGTCGATAGTGCTTTAAGGTGGAAAGTTTCGCTCATCGCGCCAAATTCAAATTTTCTTGCGTTTTTTGTTAATTACAGCTTAATTACTCATCGTCGATTAATTGAAACCAATTTTGCGCCAATAAATAAGTTGTTTTAAGAAATTACGGGTAAAATGATCACCTAGATAACATTGGTTTAGCTACAAATCTGGTGTAGTTTCTTGAAAAAAACTATTTATTATCGCAAAATTAGTTTTCATTACGACGATGAGTAATTAGCTAAGCGAGCTAAATTCTCAAGAGATGGCATTGAAAACATTATTTTAGAAAACGTATTTATTACATCGTATCTATATTGCAAGCTTAATATTTTGATCTAAGCCTTAAGTTGCTGACATACACTTATATCAATTTTATTTGTTTCGATATTAACCATATTTTCATCGGCTTTTATAGCGATTTGAACATTAGCTGACTAAATACGTAAGCGCCATCTAGTTTTAAACTGTTTTTTTAGGGGTACACTCTTTGTATGAGATTATCATTCTTCTCGTATAATTTTTCTATGATTGTGCCTTTCTTGCTGCATTCATTTTATAGAAAGGAAAATGGTAGTTGAAAAAGTGGGTACTATGTTTTGTTTTTTATTACTCGGACAATATACAATATATCTGGGATATTTTTGCACACACGGTTATCTGACCCCAAACTAAGCAAAGCTTGTAATATGGCTGCCAGTGACTGATATACGTACATAGATATTTTTAAATACATACTTATACAGATATTAACACCCAAACACAAATATTCATCACATGAATGTTTGTCCTAGGTGGGAATCGAACCCACGATTTGTTTAATTAAGTTGTTATATTTTCGATCATGTCATCGCCATTTTAAATTACCATTAAATAATTATGTATTATACAAAAACTATACAGGCGCTTGTCCCGACGCTGTTTATACTTGCTAATTACATGATGCATTTTAAATGCGCAACAAATTGGGCACACAATTATGCCGATGATACGAGCCTCTGTAAGCTGTTTCATAATGAATGAGGAGGGCATAACAAAAAGACTTTATCATTTAATTTAAAACTATTTTTGTCACAATTATGTCGATATGTCGATATAATAATGTCAATGCAATACCGAATTCCGTATCATTTTAATTCTTTTTCAAACCGTTTCTGCCTTATTATTTATTCAGGGTAGATGTAAGCCGGACTAATTCACACTAATATTATAAATGTGAAAGTTTGTGTGTGCGTAAGTAGGTAAATATGTAAGTGTGTCCCGTTTAACTCTGTAACGGCTGAACGGATTTGAATGAAATTGAAAAAAAAACATAGGCTACTTTTTATCCCGGATTCTGTAGAATAGCCGATGAAATCGCAGGATGCAGCTAGTATATCATAATTTATAGTTCCTTACAACACTTCTATAAGCAAGTTATGTACTTCTCATAAGCAAAAGCGAACTCCGCGAATATGGAAATCCTTTCATAACTAACACTTGTTTACGACAATTGCTGAACTGTATTCATACTTCCCCTGCCCACTAAGGCCTATTACTTTCACTTCCGGTTCGTCTCCCTAGAGATAACATACACACAGCGTGGAGGGATTACCACAAGTCTCTAGATATAATTCCGAGTTTCATTAGTTACATTAGTGAGCTTAAAACAGAGATGCATTGAGTCAGAGTAAACCTGGCAGAGTTTGAAAGATAAGGTTTTGTTTCTACTAGCAATTTATTATGAATAGAAATACAAAATATTTTATTTAATCAATTAGTATAGAAAACGTTTGTTTTTTTGGCCTGCAAAAGCAATTTGGAGATCAGAATTTTATTTTTACCCCCATGTTCACTATGAACAACTTCTCTCTCTGCTTCAGCTTTTAAACATCCCACTGCTGAGATATCATAACCTACCCGAAGGGCGATTGGGCCATATCCACCACCCTGGCCCAGTGCAGTTGGCGGATTTACATAAGCCATCGAATTTCTTCTCCGGAAATATGCAGGTTTCCTCACGATGTTTTCCTTCACCGAAAAGCCATTGGTATATATCCGTACGTAAGTTCCAAAGAACGCATTGCTAGGGACCCGCTCGGGTTCGAACGCAATATCCCACGAATGTAAGGCGAGCGTGCTCCCACTGAGCTACCGCTGAACAACTTCTACTATGGGTCAAAACAACAAAATATTCGAATTCTGTTTTCACGATTTCAGTTTTGGTTCCATAGTAAAAGTTGTTCAAAATGAATATGGGGGTAGCAGCTTGCGACTCAGAATCGAGTTCCAAAACAGCCTGTGTAACTATGTCAACACGGTGCAGATAAGAGACTTAAAAAGAGAAAAAAGACTGACAAATAAAATAATGCTGTATCTAAAAGTATTATTCCGAGTAGTAAGTGGTTCTCGTATGGAAGCAAAACTATACGGTGAAACTCAAACTACGCTTCGCAGGAGAAGCCAAAACGTTAAAAAAAACAACAGCATTGATTGTTCAAAATTGAAATAATTATAATAACTTATAGTGTATATTGCGAGAGTACACCCCTGGTTTCAAGGCTGCTGGGTCACTGAATAATATGATAACAATGCATTACGCACGCGGGTTAATGTGTCCCGGGCTAAAGCTTGTCTACAAGGATCTTTATGAGGCTCCGAATGAAAAAGGAAGGACATTTCGTAAAATTAGCTAACCGGGTTTGGTGTAAAATGGTTTATGTTTCATTACCAGCCTTTTATATTTGTGGTGGTCCAGATTTATCAAATTAGGTACCAAGGCTGCGAAACAAGAAGTTGGAAGTTGCCCATTCTCTACTTTAACATTTATTTTCGTATTTCAAAAGAAATGGATGCTTAGAAAATTTGTAATCTTGCTAAAGAAGAAAAGCAGATGCAAGGACACGCGTGTTCCGCGAGGAAAGTTATAAAATCTTAAATTAAGTTTGTAAGGCGAAATTCCGAACTTTCGCGAGATTCCGTAAGCCTTTCGAGCCTAAGATGTTATTGAAATTAAATATTACACAAAATTTTCCTAAAGCTAAGCACGAGAAGGCGTCGGCTGAACACCGAAATTGAATTAACCAAATCCCTTTGACGAAGTTCGTGTTTGCAGGCAACTCGGTTAAAGTGCGAAATTATTAGCGGCGAAACGTTGCCGATTTTGCGGTTGTAGCTTTAGTGCTATTTGTTTATGAAGCCCTTTATTAATGTACACCGATTTCTTTGAACAAATCTCATTTGTAGACATGAACAGAAAGAAGTAAGATCAGTAGAAGTATAAATTCGGCCAGCATTATGGACACGATGCCTGTTGGTAGAGGCTTATAAGTTTGGTTCTTTATTTTGGTTTGGTGTTCGTTTTAATTTATTTTACTATTACTTGTAATATTATAAATAGTATAATAATATATTTTTGAACTATTAGCTTTACAAGATCAAAGATCTTTAAAATGTAAATTAAGGTGGGTTGAAAATTGAGTTTTTATGGACGACTGAAATATACAAGAGTGACTTTTCAAACACTGAAAACTCATCTGTATTAAAACCAGTTTCGATTTCTTATCTAAAAGTAAATCCGTACGTACATAATTACATTTATTTCCCTTAAACTGATACTATTTTATGAAAGCATCATTACATTTTATGAAGGCATCGAAGTTTCAAAGAGATAAGTTCCGGACAAGGCGAGATTATCGAGTGAATAAATCAGGGCCAAGGTGGCCTACAAGATTTATGGCGTGAAGACTGGTGAAGGTTCTATAGAACTAAAAACAGTATCGTAGTTCCAAACAAAGCGTATCTACAATACTCAGATATTGGTTACGCGTTCGAGTGTGATATGCATTTATGCAACTTCTTTCAACGACGATCAGTGACGAGGTGTTAGTTGATACTAAGCAGGGTAGCAAGCAAGCATTTAGGTATCTAAAGTATAAAAACTGATATACTCAAAATTTTTGGTTACTAAATAAAAATATAATGGAGGGATATAAGACGATCAACTCACTTGCCTGGTGGTAAGCCTGCCCATATCAGTACATGGCCACTCAGAATATTAAACTTCAACAGCTCATAACCCTAGGCGGCAACGTATAACCCTCGTTAGATGACTCTGAGCAGATATAGTAACTGATTTGTAAGGTTATGACACAGCTCAAGGTTGCTAGCTACAAGTTTCTAGTATTCCAGCTGAAACAATTCCCTGCTTTTCACAAATATACCTCGTTCAACTAGATTTATTTGTAACCGTCTTGTCGAAGAATAGGCGCGGCCTGGCGTCTTTAGCAAGACCGCCACTTAAAAAACGTCGTAAGCCTCGAAACGTAAGCCGCAGTAAAGGCATTTATTTACTGAGATAAACTCGACACTGAAAGACATACGGTTTAAGGTTTCTGAGGTTCTTTTATTATCAGTTTCAACAAAGAACATTCTTATAAATAGGTGTATTTTCTTTTTGTCACGAAAATCACAAAAATATTATAAACACGAAAGTAGGTAAGTGTGTATGTAATTTGTATTTTAGGGTGTATAATGTACATATGGCCATTGTAGTGGGAACTCGATTCAATAAAACCACGAGACGTCGCTAGTTTGTCAATGATTCCGATTTAATATGTTAACCGATATGTTTTTTGGGCATAAACCATTGTAATGGAGCCGACGGAAAATGTAAATGAAGATCTAAATGTCAAATATCAAAGGTCATAATTTCTCGAGATTTAATAAAATCAAGACAAAAGCTTTAGAACACCACTCATTTTAATGGAAGCTCTAAAAATCTCAATTTCTCACAGAAAAATCCTGCTTTTTAGGCATTGTTCCCAAAAATAGAAAATTTACTTTTATATCTGTTCATTATCTAAGGAGCTTAAGAGTCAGCTATGGCACCGTCTATTCCATACAAACGTATTCCCCTGTTTCCTCCCTGAATAATGACACAACAGAAAATATTTTTACCATAAAACGTCCATAAATCCAATCCATCCGCTCGTATGTTTTATTTTTTCAAACAATTCAAAAAACGAACCAAAAAATATATATTTTATAATATATAATGTAATATAATAATTACTATTATTTCCGGGCCTCAAGATACAGGCTTAGCCGAGTTTGAGGTCCCCAAGAAATGCATTATTTATATTTAAAAAAACTTAGCATGGCAGTGGTAGATATAAATTGTATGACATTACTATTAGTACTCACGGGATATTTACCTCCATATATTTTTTTTTTTATTTTTTTTTTATTTTGAAATATTAAAATTACCACGAAAGTCTAAAACAGTGTTTATAAATTGTATGATTAAAAAAAACTGTAGTAACTACTTTTTTGAGAAGAATCGAAAATTACATAATTATTATTTTAATGGTTTTATGAAAAACGGATTTAAATAATCCGTGTTTACCGTGCCTCGAGCGAAGATACATTCAATCGGGTGCTAAATAATATAAACATAACATAAAACATAATGTATTGAAAAAAAAATAGGTTACTAAGAAGTGATAGCTTTGCCTTTTGCGTTAGTTAAAAACTGTGTTGCAAAAGGCAGCGTCTTTCAATGGAGTGGTTAAGAGTGTTTTACAAAGATTCTCAGACTGAAGGTTTACAATACATTACTACAATAAATCACCGCGTTTTTATACTTATTTGAACATTTCACAGTGCTTTTTCACAATGTTTGGGTACAGCTAAAAAGTAAAAAGGTAAGAAGAAGGGAAGAATGAGCTCTTGTATGCTCAATGATGTTTTTTTTTTTAAATTGAGTATATTTTTCTTCATATTCTTTAAAAAATTAAGAACGAAAAAAACCTTTTCCTGTTTTGACGTAAAATAGCGCATCGGCTGAAACTCAAACGGGAGCTTCCCAAAGTTTGGAGAGCCCGTGCAAGTTTCTTAAACTTTCGCTCTGAAGAAAGAAGTTGGTGTGGTTCACCCTCGGTAGGTGTTAATTTGTTACATGAATAATGAAAAGTTGTTATTTCCCCAGTGTTTGTTTTAATCATAAACTTTATGCATTTGTAATGCAAGTTGGCCGCCAACATTCAGCGAAAAGAGTTTATCTCTAAGAAAAATATTCTGTCACGCCAATTACGACACGCGGAAAATATTGTCGAAACTGGTAAACCACTTCAGGCGACAAAAATATTTTAACAAATTGTAGACCTTGTACCTAAAACATTTTCTTTTTTCGCGACAAAAGTGGCGCAAAAAAAGGAAGAATACGAGGGACGCGGAACAAATTTTTAATTCGCTTAAAAAAGATGCAAATGCTCAGTGCTTGTTCAGAATATGCACACATTCTGTCATGATCTCCACTCATAACTATTGTCTGTGATTTTCGCAGCTAATTTGTAAAAATACTGATGTAATGATAGTAATACAGATAATTTTAGTGTATACGATTAATTTAAAAAATGTTAACATGTAATATTATTGAACAAAATACTCGACTGCAAAATGTAGGGCCAATATCACTCACGACGTAAAGACGAATTCAACGACACCTCGGTCAAGCCGATTAGCCTGCAGGATCACACAAACACACATAATTATATACTTACATAAACCCTAAAAATGTTACCCTCCTTTTTTGGCAGTCCGGTGAATAATTCTTGCGATTTCAGTAAATAGTATTTACCTTGAAAATCTCTCCCCTATATTATTTTTTAAATATTTTGAGAGACTCAGTACAGTTTCCGCTCTGTTAAGATACATGCCGTGGTGTGAGTGAGTTGAAGCGATTGCTTACATTCCACCTAATCTACGTGCATATAAATAATTGTAAAGTAGTTTTTTTTTAGCATCTACTGATTTGTGTGCAGCTTTAATTGAAGTGCGCGTCTTGATTTTTACATGTTGCAATACGTTTACGCCTCAGCCCTCACACACCGTCCCAAAGATTTTTTTTTTATTTTATTTTTTTTCCTAAGAAATGGCCTATTTTTCTGTACCAACTCTAGTTTATCCAGCAGCAGCCGAAGCAGAAGCATATAAATAATTAATTAAATATTCTTAGTGTCAATTGTTTGTAGAGCATCTCTACGATCTCAATTCCACTCACTGGGTTACAACTTAGCTTAATCAACCATTCAATGTGAGCTAACGCTCAATTTAATTCAAATCAATGAAATAGCATATGAATGTCAAACAGAAAACTAATCCGATCTGTGAAAATTTTGAAATGATATCCACGGGATGGTCGCGTTCGGAATAGCAACTGTATTTTTGCAGGGAACTAACTGATTCTGATTCAGCGGCCGACGCTTCAAATTAGACTATCATTTCATATCGATTTTAACCTACGTACGATACTTACCTTACCTTATGTTTTGATATTTCCTGTTTGTATGTTCAGTATTAGTAACGAAATTGGTTATTTTGTTTGTATTTAAGCAGAAACCACACTAGATTCCTAAAATAACGTTATACATATTGAAACCACGCTAGCTAAATCAAGAACTGTGTTCGTAACATAAATAAGGTTACAATTAAGTAGTATTAGCCTCATGTCTCATAAGGGTCGACATAAACCGGGCATGTATTTAATTTAGAACCGAAATAATATTACGCCTAAATTGGAATAGGTCCTTAGATGGGTATCGGGACACAAAACGGTTATTGTCAGACAATAGCGTAAACTATTTAGTATTATGACACAACTAGGACTCTAAATGGGAACAGAAGCTATATATTATATAAGCTGTGGTGAAAATAGATTGATAGAGCCATGCCATTATGCCATTTGTCTAAAGTTGACCCAAATTGTAGGATATGCGGGTGGCACGTTTCCTACATTATATGGACGTTATTTATAATGACTGATGATCAAATGGTAACTTATCGATGTTTCGAAGTTATCGAAGTTCGATTTTTAATTGGCCGAACACGATTCTTAGAATTACTGTGTTTCCGAAGGTTTATTATACATATTTTTTGCAATCTAGAAATATATTTTATAGAAGTTAATTACCCAGACCTATTTTAACAGTTTTATTTTATTCACTATAATATCTATTGTACGAACTTTCCAAATACTTTTACATCTTTTATCCGAAATATCGAAAATAATTACCTAATTGTTTTAGTTATTTAATTTTCTAGGCTACTGTTATACTATAGATGTTTTAGATGTAGATGTGTTTATTGAAAAGCATTGTGTTTTAGGTTGGCGTTATGTTTGAAATGCAAAAAACAACACGCGAGCAGAGCGTATTTGTAGTGGTAGGCCTCTCTTGCAGAGTCCGCCTGGGGAAGTACCACACCTTTGCCAGTTATTCAACCGCCAAGCAGTAGTGTGTAAGCATTACTGTGTTCCGGATTGAAGGACAATGTTTCCAGCGTAATTACTGGGCATACAGACATTTAACATCTAACATCTCACGGTGACGAGCGCAGTGCATTGCCGCGCCTAGTTTTGAACTGTTGAAGTTCAAAATTCTGTGTGGCACTGAACTGTTATGGGCAATCGTGACGCTTAACATCAGGTGAGCGACTTGCTCGTCTCGTCACCAAGTAACATAAAAAAAAAGCGCGCGAAGCGAGCGTGCCCCAGCATCGTCCGGCGAAGCGCTAAAAAGTAACTGTATGAAAAATGGTTTTAGGGGGTAGGTATTTACGTAAATATGTATGTTGTATGTTTGTGTGTTCCTCCTGAAGCTTAAACGGCTTGACCGATTGTGACGCATGAGGTTTCATTGGATTCCTCTTTATGCCGGAATGATAGGCTACATATTGCAGTCGGGTATTTTGTTTTTCTTTTGATAATATTACTTGTTATGTTGGAGAATCCAGAGTGTGTTTTTTGAAAAGCAGGTTCCTTTGTAACCTAAACATAATGTACAGAATTATTCGTTCTGACAATAAGCTTGAAAAATTTGACATCAACATCCAACATCGAAAAATTTAATCATTATTGGAAAGAAAAGTCCGCAAAACCGCAAAAAGTCCATTTATCCCGAATCCCAAATAGTCCTAAATTAAGTGAAGGTCTCCCAATTAATTATTCTGGAATAAAGTTCGTCACAAACCTTCTACTCCAAAGGGTGCAATTTTTTATTGAGATTTCGCTAACTTTTTTCATTAAATTCCCCCAAGTATTTGCAAAGTTTTACTGGTTTTTAATGCTAGGAAAAAATCTTTAGCAGTTTTTCACTTCGTTTATGTCGATCGCAATTTCGGAAGGCCAAACCAATTTGGCGGCTTGTATCGTATTTGCATAGCTTTGTATTTGTAATTTGAACTCTTATACAAAAAACAATAATATTATTAAAACTTTTTTAATGATGATAGCGAGTGCTTAGAGCGTTCTGATCGCACCCAGGGCTTGGTTTCAAACTTTGGGTTAATATCACAAAGATAGACAGAATACTTTTTATGTCCACGCGAACGAAGTCGCGGGTAACAACTAGTATATTAAAAGTAGAAAAACGAAATTTATTGTGGTTTTTGGTGGTGCTAAACTAAAATTGATAATGAACAGTTTATTTGTCTTTTCATATCTTCTTATTTATTTAGTCTTCACAGAAGGCTAATTGAAGATCTTCAGCTCCACGTCTCTCTAACACCAATTGGCGAACATAAGCATATACATGGTGTTGCGTGTTCCCGGCCCATTAAGATAAGCTCCCCAAACGAGACGCGCTACTCAGGATTAATGACAGGAAACAAAATGGTGTCTACAATGGTGCTACATTTGAATGGGGCGCACAAAAACGACCAGCTTTCATAAAAAAAATACGATAAAATGGTTACAAATGCACACAAATCATAAGAATGCTTACACTGATTTTTTATTGCACGTAATTGCAAAAATATCCGCGTATTTTTATGGTGATAGCATATTTGCTCATCTGAATATCTATATCGTGCTTGGTTTGTTTTACTGGGCAATTGTCGTAACGCGGGTTGAGCAAAATTGCTTCTGCTCGGATTATCTATGTAACCCGTAGTAGGTAAGTTGTAACATATGAGATGATACTAATAATGCTTATATTATATCGGGGGTTTGGGTTTTTTTAAGCAAACATGTGTTTTTCATAACTAAATACAGCTTAACCAGTATTGTTAACTACAGCAAAGAAATGACTAATGGTCAATTATAAGTTTTATCAAGATTTGTCAAGAACAAACACTTTAGCAAGATACCTTATGAAAAAGATGCAAAAGGATGGCAGTGGATGCAAATGGCAGAGTGTCATTCAGTGTGGTGCTCTAAAGGCCATTGTTCAACATTGGTCTTCTGGCATATGATGATGATGACCTAATGAAATATTATTAATAATGAAAATATTAAAACCTCGCTTTAATTTTAAAGCTACATGGAGGTGGAATAATCACAGCTAAACGTAAAAATAATGTAAACACAAATAAACAATTTAAAAATTTGCGATTAAAATCGCTATTTGAACAAATGGTTTTGTATATCCTACGTGGTCAGCTCAAGGCATGACCTTCAGAGCACAACCTTAACGTCAACGAGAGGATTATGAACGGAGAATCTCAACAATCCAATAAAAAACACTCAAGCCTATGAGCAAGCATGAAGAAAAAATGCATTTGAAAAGGCTCAGAATAAAATTATCAACAATAAAACAGGCGACACGGAAGCGCAGCGGAACTCTCACCGGAAGTTCACGACACACGCTCTGAGCAAATTCTGTTGTGCACAAAAGCTTTAACGTTTTCTTTCCAATTAAAATGTAAATTCAAAGGAATAACTCAGAAAAGGGAACTTTTTATATCCTCATTAACTCGGCGCCTCTTTATAGGCCCACTACGGTATAAATGCTGAATATGCCTAATTGCTTTTATATTAAAGTACTGTTGAAATTGTATTTCATAATAATTCTTATAGAAATAATACAATTTTTTATTTTGTTTGCGAAACGTAATCTTTTTGATTTAGTATATTGGGTAATACAGCGCCCTGCGGTTTCACTCGCTGTACATCGTTTCATTTTTCCGGGATACAAAAAAGTATTAATCCAGGGCATAAGCTACCTTCATGCCAAATTTGATCCAAATCCGTTCAACAGTTACGGTGTTTGAATGAGAAAAATGGATGAAAACACACCTACATACTTACGCTCAAAATTTTGCATTTATATTAATAATATTACTGTGATTCGGTTAGACATTTGTCAATTCTAGGATAATTATCATTGTCCTCATCATAATGCACAACTTTCACTATACCAATAATTAAATCGCAAAACAGCTATACTACAATAATTAAAAAAATTATAATATCATTCACACCATTTCATTCCACAATCATTCCACAAAATGTATGGATTCAGGATTACGATTTCAGGCTTGGTTCCATATTGAAAGTCGTTCATGATACAAATCAGATGAAAACAACGGCGATGGCTTACATGGTGGCGTAATTACTCTTGATTGTTTACATAGCTTACAATAAATAACCACTTTACCAAACTTCCTTCGGACAAGTTATTTATACTTCTTTAAGTAAGTTTTAAGTAGCGCACTCTTTAAAGATCTTTCTAAGCGGCTGATAGAAAGAACCACAGAAGAGGAAAAAATTTTACTTTACTTCTCTCTTCTGTGGAAAGAACAAACGACCAAAGAGCTGGTGCTTACCTCGGACAGAGAATTAGCATTGCTATTCAACGAGGTAACGTCACCAGCCTTTTGGGTACCTTGCCCACGGATATTGACCTGAGTTCTGTACTTTATCTATAATTTATTTGTAATAATTTTGGTTGTAATTTTAACTATTTTATTAAGGTTAAGATTGTATTTAGAATAGTTTTTGTATTAATAAAGTTTTAAGTTACTTTAAGTAAGGATAACTGTTGGTACTAGTCGCAGGTTTAAAACCTATAAAGTTCGTAAAAAAAGGTGTAAATGTGTGTAATTTTTTACTGCTTAGTTCGATTAATCGAAGTACAAGCTCAGAACTTTTTAATATTTACCAACCCTGGAAGTGAGGACTCTCAAACAACATAAAAAAAACCGAATGCATGATAATACACACTGAAAAGATCTAAACAAGGCGTATTTAAAATTAAATTATAAAATTTACTCTCGAAGGGTCCATGAGAGAAAATGTACCAAAGTACACTTAAAATTGCATGTTTTAAGAACAAAACACACAGTCTGAGGCTTTTTTGAAACTGATCGTGAAATATTTGTAGCCTCCGACTGCATGTTTTTATAGATCTAATAAAATATAATAATTATGTTTGTAATGTATTTATGTTTGTATTATATAGTATTTTGTTTGTCGCAATATACTATGAAAAAATGCAACTTCATTTTTTCGTGAGTGATGTGTTATTATTATTACTATAAAATGGAAACTATGACACTACGGATATAAAGAGAAATCTAACGACACCTTGCCTGTCAAAATCGGTCAAGCCGTTTAGGCTACAGGCCGCCTTATAGGAACACACTTACATACTTACATAATTACATACATCCCAAAAGCATTTTCCTTCTTGGGCAGTCGGGTAAAAACAAACCACTTATCGAATTCTCTCTGTCATTAGTTTTTTTTTAATTCTTTTATTATTTAAACAGGATTTTAATTAAATGTCATTTCTCTCTTTGAGATCTGCATGATATATGTCGTACAACCGTTTGGCATCCTGTGAATCAGGTTTGGCCAGCACGCTATTACAACCCACTTGCCAGAGAACGTGCGCACAACTTAATAGTTGACCACGCAATCCCTCGTTCCAGGCACATTCCATTAAAATGTGATAGACATCCTGTATTGAGCCACATCGGTCACAAGGTGACTCGATTTTTCTCATCATATGCGCAAACATATTTAGTAGAACATGCCCAGATCAAAGCCAGGTGCAAAGTTTCGCTCATCGCGCGAAATTAAAATTTTCTTTCAATCATTTTACCCGTAATTTCTTAAAACAACTTATTTATTGGCGCAAAATTAGTTTCAAGAAATCACCGATGAGTAATTAATATGTAATAGACAAAAAAACGCAAGACAATTTGACCTCACCTCTTGTAACACCTCTCAAAATAATACAATTTAACGTTTATCTCGCTTGATATAACCCGTAAAATATTTCTATAAAGCCTTTGAATAAAACAATTACGTATAATAATAACAAATTAAGAAACCTTCGTAACGAGGCTGCGAATTTAACATTGTATCTTTATTACTAAATCAATTTTGACAGGAGAGCTGTCACACTCTAAACCTTAGAATGATTTAATTTCTTCCATAATATCTTTGGCGCGAACACAAATATAAATTGAATTTGTTGTTCTCTGATGAATATTCTAGTGGCAGATTTCCCTTTTCGGAACGATTGAAATTAGGGGCAGCAAGACATTGTGTTAGTTTAATTACTTTTCGAAATTATTTCTACAATAGCTTTGTCTGACAATTCTAGCTACACAAATATCAAGTAAGAAGTAATGTTTTAAGTAAGTATCTCTTAAAACTACGACCAGAACCACCGCAGGCTCTGTAATCCCTAAGCCACCCTCCAAGCATGGGGATCATGGCATCACCACCCCACCTCAAACCATGACACGTTATCGTTTAGTGTAGCGCTCTAAAGGGAAGAGGCCTTTATTCCGTAGTGGACATCTGGCTGATGAAGATGATGATGATGAAAATACTTACGCGATTTGATTTGGTTTAGTTAAATAAACTTTAATTTAATTGTTGACGAAATTAAAATATACTACAAAAACGAAAATACAAAATCAAATGCAATAACACATTACCTACTGGTTCAAATTTCACTACAAATACTTACGCGATTTGATTTGATTTACTTAAATAAACTTTAATTTAATTGTAGACGAAATTAAAATATAATACAAGCACGAAAATACAAAATCAAATGCAATATCACATTACCTACTGGTTCAATTTTCACTACTTTGTCGCGAGACTTGCAAAACTTTTTATTTATCGAGTTGCACATTAAAATTTTGATTGCGTGAAGCTGGCGGCGAAGTTACAATTCACGTGGTATAACAGCTTTGTTTTACTGTTCGCACTGGCATATAAAATGCAGGGGCGCTAGCCTCGACTTTTCGCTACAGCACTTTGCGACCGAATTCGGTCGCTATGACGCAAAATTTCGACTTTGAACACGAATTGCTAACGAAAAATCGCAAACATAGCGTTGGATTTTGCGTCATAGGGACCGACTTCGGTCGCTATGACGCAAAAATTCGACAACGAACACGAATTGTTATGAAAAAACGCAAACATAGCGTTGAAATTTTGCGTCATAGCGATCGAATTCGGTCGCAAAGTGCATAGCGAAAAGTCGAGACTAGGGGCCCAGGCAGGGAACAATAACGATCACTGTGGAGCCACAACACAATAAATGTTAGGTCAGGAGTAGAAGCGAGTTCCGTGTACTGCTGATATTAGAGAAATTACTATTCAGTGTTGCCCTGAAAGAGGGAAGGAATATTCATTTCAGCATTTTGTTACAGAATTTCTAAACAGATTAGTCTATCTCTATCAACATTACCTTAGGTTTACATTCAAAACCGTTTTATACCAAAGTGATTATTAATTAATAATTTCAAATTATTTCTTACAAATACGAGTACAATCGAAAGTTCATGTGACATGTTTATGCAAATTATTATTTATTTATTTCAGAAATAATAAATAAATAAATAGTTTCAACTTATAATGAGATTTTTTGTTTTTAGTTTAGGTCAGAATAGTTTTTTTTTTAAATATATGTAAAGTTAAAGATAAACCATTGGTCCTTTGTTTCTATTGTAATAAGCGCGATATTGCATCGGACCATAGCTTCGTTATAGATTCACCTTTCAAAAGCGGGGTCGTAACATGTTTTCTTTAGAATTTTGTCTCGATTATCCTGAACTTAATTAAAAACTCATCTTTTTATTCTAAAAGCTGCTAAAGATTCTTCTTAGTTATAGTATTAAAGTGGATACTAAAAGTATTTATTTATTTATTTTATTCTTTTAGAATAACAATAACAATTCGGATTAAGTATTATTTTAGGATAACTGTTAGTTATCCTAAAATAATACTTAATCCGAATTGATGTTACTCTAAAGCTTGAGTGAAAAATGTAACAGCCGCTTCGGTCATTCACCAGCTCGGAATCCTTCCGTTTTATCTGGCTCTTGAGGTTTCTCTGACAAATGATATATCCGCAACGAGGGCCCGCGGAGTATCCTTGGGTTTTCTACCACATTGATCTGACGTATATGGTCACACATTTATCAGCAAGCCAGTTGTAGTGCAAGTTTACAAGTTACAAGTGCAAGTTTACACGTGCAAATTTATTGTACGTAAAGATTGTTGAAAAATAAAGTCTACGTATTTTTAGGTTTTAGCCACCTTGGTACAATGTAAATAAAATTGTATTATTATTGGTTAAATAAATGTTCTATTGACGATACTGATTGCGTAGTAAAAAAATTGCGTACTACTTTAAAATTTAACCAGTTTATTTAAATAGTTTAAGATGCATTATTCAATTTAATGATTGAAATAGCTGTTTTTAATCATTGCATTGAATAACGCATCATAAATTAAGTGTTTATTTATTACACTTGTTAAGAGTAAAGTACATATGGGTAACTTCAAATCTAGAGTTCACAGGTACCATATAGGTATGATTGCTCCATCCTGTGTTCAGCAGTGGACGCCTTCTGGCTGATGTGATGATGATGATGGAAAAAAAAACGCTTGTTAAGTAAAGTACATTCGCTATCTTCAAACCTAGAGTCAAATCAAATATCCATCCTAGACCACTTCATTGCTTATCAGGATGTGGCAAACGCAAACCTATCTTGATATTTTTTTAAAAATAATTTCTTGGTACTTATTTTTGCTCTTGCAAAATTATTCTTATTTATCTTATCTCCTTACGTTTCCTTGGTTTTTGCACTGACCAAAAGAGAAAAACAAAAAATAGTCCAGTAACACTATTTTAGTTTTATCAATCCATAATTAATACTGTGAGCTCACATAAACCTTCACGCAAAACGGTCCAATGCTATGTAACAAATAGTGCTACCTTCCTGTAATAACATCAGAACTTCGATAAGTAACGTCAAAGAAAAAGTATCAGCTTCCGAAAAAGAAAAGGGATGGGAATGCTCCAAGTTTTACGTAAAATCAGGTTTTCCGGGACGAGTTACATAGTACCCATGTTTGGAACTCATGTAAATGTCTGCCGAAAGAGAAACTGTTAGCACGACTTCCTACTTTTACTCAAATTCAGTTTTAGGACTTTCTCTTTGGTCTTCAATATCTAGATTTTTGTTGGAACATTTTTGTGGCGAAACTATATTTCATTTTGTTTTCATTTGAATAACTTGGTCAACGAATAATCCGCTCAAGGTAATTGACCGAGCGAAGCGATTGTCTCAGAGTTTACTGGGACAAATCGGCATTTGTATGTATGTTTGTATGTTTGTGTGTATATTTGTCCGATGATAACTTGCGAATCGTTGATCCAATCTTCATGAAATTTTGTAGGCAAGTAGTTCATTTCAATACAATTTTTAAGCTTAAGCTGAATTGGTTCAGGGGTTGTGAAGTTATAGGGGTCGCGAGGTCTCACTTCGGCGCGAACTACTTGTAAAATTAACGTTTTTATTTTTTATTTGAATATAACGGAAATACTTCATAGCGTTGTTTTTCCGACAAGCAAAGCAAGACAAGGTCGCGTGCGTGCCACGCTTGTAGTATTCCCTGATAAACAGAAGAAGTTTTTTTTTCTTTTTTGTGCCTTGATGTGATTTATTTATTTCTTTATTATACACTACACAAATTACAATCTATACAAAACAATGTAAACAGATTGTAAACTTGAAACTTGAACTTGAAACGACAATCGGAATATCAATTATCGAACTCAAATCACCGTGCTTATTCCCGTTTCATTAAAATAAATATGTCAAAACCACATCAGTTCATTCAGTTCATAATAAGATTTTTTAATGTGCCAAATATAAGTGTGAAAATATTTTTATAAAATAATGGAAATAAGATGGTAATGAAACTTGATTGAAATTTTTAAAATTTCATTTTACTGCATTATCATAATAATCCTCAGCTTAGATCGACTTCTTACTAGATATATACAAACTTATACTCTCTTCTCTTCTCTCGGCTTCAATCTTTTGCGTGTTCCCAATGATATTCTTGATATCGACCCTTTGGGATGGTAGTTTGAAAACAAACGTTTGCTTTCTCTCGTAAACATTCTGCCATCTGCCTAGCCTACGCAGCTTTTGACTTGCTCCAATAGCTGTGATCCTTCGTCGGATTTTCATATTTAGAACTTTGCCTTGTCGCTTTAGGGCCAACTAAATCTACTTAAATTCTCATAGTTTCGCCATATTCGTCCGTCTCTATGTAATGGTTATTTTATTCAGAGACTATAATAGCCATAGCCTTTAAATTAGTTACAGGTACTAATTATTATTTATACCAGCTACCGGAGAAAATATTGTAATATATTTTTATTTTTCTTTGGCTTCTGTCATCGGTATTCTAAACGAAAAGTGGGGATGACAAACATTTTTGTCATAACTTTCAATTTTATTGTTTTGGTTATGATGTAACCGGAAAGCATTTTCTTAAATAATCTAAAAAATCAAGAGTACTATTTTAGCACTCAGACTAATGTAACGTTTTAAATGATCACAGGTTACGATGATCTGTTGTACCACTCACTAACCTAAGCCAATTTGACAGGACTAAAATTATCTACATCTCTTTTAAATCCAAAACTTTAGATAAGTTTAAGTCTATTGTTGTCATTGTCATTTGCTTAGTGCCAGACAAGGGCAGCATTAGAGTAAACCTGTTGTCAAAGTCAACAAACGTTTCAGTATTCGGGGGTTAGATAGCTAACGGAACTCTACCGTAAGATCATTATGACACGCACTTGACATATTATTAATTCTTGTTTTTATTCGGTCTAAAAATAAAATACTTTTGAAAACGTTGTAAAAGTGCAAAGCTATCTGCTAGATAATAAAATGTTGCTTTAGAAATGTTATTCTTTCCTTTTATAACGAGATGCAAGCAATAAAGTTAAGCTTCGGGTATAACGAAGCGCCGTAAACTTTATGTGTTGGTCAAAACCCAATTGCGTAGGAAATTGCTGTATCTACCCAATCTGTTTTGGTACAACCAATATTGAAAAAGGCCTTTACTTTAATTAGCTTGGGCTTTGTGGCATTTGGTGTAATAATTATTGTAACGGTTTTATGTTAGGACACAATCCGGGATATAAGAAAATGTATATTATATCCTCATATGTAAATGAAAAGTGTGTGTCGGTGATGTGATTATAATGTATATCGCCTACATTTATGTGCAATGTATGCTTTATACAGGCCTATTTTTTATTAACCCTAAAACCTTTTGCAGACGGTTTCCCTAGATCATGAACAAAAAAATAGAATTACATTTCATTACACTACATTACAATACAATTACATTAGAAAAACAAAAAAATATATCGTAGAGACTTTTTTTGCAATACAAATACAAATACCTAGCTTATTTGACATTTGCAAAAAATACAAATATAAACTTTTTTTGTGTAATCTATTATGTTTTGTAAAAATAAATGGAATAAAAATTTGCTAAACAATGATATTTTACTAGAGATACGACTTTAGCGCACTTAAAATGACCCCCGAAAATCTGTCCTTTCGGACTGACTGGCAGCTGTATACAGACTGCAGCGGAGCCAAATTCAGAGCGCCATCATGAATGTAAAAGCCTATCGTTAGTAAAATATAATTGTTGCTCAATTCGACGTGAGGAAGGAGCCTTCGAAAGGTTATAGATTAATTAAATGTAACCCTGAAAAACCCCATTTTTTGGTATAGCAGCAAAACATATAATAAGCAAAACATCTGAAACATGAGATGTGATTCTGTTACTTCACTAAACTAATCTTGTAGGGCTAAAATTATCTGCGTTTTTATATTGGCATCGATTCTGTTGTACCACTCAACCAATCCGATAGGACTAAAATTATCTGCATCTTTACTTCAATGCATGAGAAAGGGATGGCAATAATTTTGAGCTTTCAAATTTAGTTTAGTTTATAAGCAAAATAGGCCTCCTCCTTAGACCGCCACACCGACCGACAATGCACCACTTGCATCCATCGGTTGCCCGCGACTTTCACAATGTCGTCGGTCCACCTAGTGGAAGGCCTGCCTACGCTTCGTCTTCCAGTTCGTGGTCGCCACTCAAGAACCTTTCTTCCCCATTACTTATCCATTCTTATTATTCCATTATTTACTTTACCTATGGCAGTGTTATTTCACAGAATTTGTAATTTTTAAAACCTTTTTGTAAGTAGTAATATACTAATTTATGGTCATCTTTTCATACAACAAAAGATTTTGAAAACTGAAAAATCTGCAAAGTAACATTGCCATGCATAAATTTTCCGTTGCGCTTAAAAAGTTACACGTTTTTAGGTTACTGTTTACACTCGAATCCCAGTTTTCTTAGATCATCGAAATAGACGAGAGGGTACTTTTAAAGAGATTCTAGTCAAGAAGCTTTTCGCTTTTAGGTTTTGTGAAAATATAAATCGTGCCTAGAATAACTATCAACAGAATGCAATTCGAATTGGTCCTGGACTGAAAGGGTGTTGTCACGTCAGTTTAATATAAAAATTAAAAAAAAGTATCAGAGAATAATTTAATCAAAAATCGAACGTCAAACCGTGACTAAGTCCGAAGAAAAGTATCTGATTAGATTGGTAAAACTTTTAAATCCCCGCTAAGTTTCGAGACCGATGTATTAAACAAATGGCTATTACGTAAAAGTTTAATTGAAAATCCCCGAATCTGTGATGATAAAGGTTTTTATTATTCTCCAGGTAACGCGTAAACTTTGTAGCTCGTAATTGGAAGGGGCAGTAAAAATCTAAATTCGTTATGGGCGTTCTGAGTGAAAATTTTTCAAAAGAAATGTTAGCGGGCGCTTTTTCATGTTCACATGTTCGGTTCACGCCTCCGTATCTGATCATAGCGGAAGTTTGCTCAAGAGTGTTGGAACTGTTAAAAGAAGCTTTGCCCCGGATGCTAGTGGATCTAGATGTAGCGGTGATTTATTTTCACAGTAAAACTTAGTTTAATGTCTATGTTTTATCCATCCCGAAGCGCACTCTGGCTTTCTCTCTTCAAAACTTCTTCGTCCGAAAGTTCCTTGAAATATATCGATTATAGAACTGATCAGGGCGTTGCTTGGTGCGTGCAGCGTCACATCGCGCGGTAAAACATATGCTAATATATTGAGAGTATTCATGAAGAGCCGTGTTCAAGCGCGTTTTGTTTGGTATCGAGCGGTAATCGCGGCAGAGCACGCTGCGGTTACCACCGCATGTGCCGCCGATAACCGAAGAAGAATTCCAAAAGTCGACGTTCCGCGGCTTTAAAAACTAGAGTCCAGAATACTCATTGTCATACGATTGAATTTGAGCGTGCGACCCCGCGGTAAACGCCGCAGGCCTCGCCTGCCGCTTCACGCGCTGCCTTTCCTTAAAAGGAGAAAACGTACACGCAGCGCACAACGCCTGACAACACTTATCCCTGACAACATAACGTACAACTATAGTGACAGTACAACTGACGGTACTACTACTTCCATGCGCTGGTGCGAATTCGACCAAAACTATGGCTCATTCATAAAATTGCGTGAATTGAAACCGACCAAATTAAGGTTCCATCTCCCAGATCGCCTTCTCGCGTCACTTTGTTGTTTTATTTCGAAAGGTGCACAAAAACATTATTATTAACCTGAATATATTTGCATAGATCTGTCACTTATTAACTTTTGAATATAATAAAGAAATAAGAAAAGCAGTTACTTTTAATTTTTAGTAGTAACTACAAGTTCCGCAAAACAAACAAGTGCAACAAACATTTCATAATGCTAAGAATGCATAGCATTCAGACAATGAAGCTTTTGTCATTGAAATTAACAGCATATTTTCAAAGACTTGCGAGTCGCGACTGTGAAGCTTAATGGAATAAATGAAAGACTTGCGACACAAGAAACAAGAAGCTAAGTTTCAGTAGCTTAAGTTTAGTCAAACCGCTTAGTTATGCAGAACAGCATGGCAAGTGACACAAGCAGTATGGGAAAACAAGCTTTTGTAAATAACATTAGCAAACGTTTTGGAACAAATGTTTTAAATTTTCGCTATAGTTTGAAATATATGTTAATACAAACTGAATTGACCTTATGATAAAACTCAACTAATAATGACAAAGCAGCTTTAGTCACTGATAACTAATAAACTACTAAAGGTAAATAAGACGGACCTACGTGTAATGATAGGTAGTATCATCACAGAACACTGTGAGCTAAATAATCACTTGCTTCTGCAAGTGATTATTTAGTTATTATTTATTTATTTATTATTATAAGTTAGGCCTACAGATAATCCTCTGTACAGATAATCATCTGTACAGAGGCTGTCTGCAGAAAACCGTTGAGTATGTGCTACTGCCCTGCAAGACCACAGAAGACACACAAATAAACTTGGGACTCCTTTAAGAAACTTAACGACAAGCCTCCAATATCACAACAACTTCTGACGAAACAGGAATGGAACAGATATGCCAGTGACCTAAGGCCGTGCTCCGTTATTTTAATGAGCTCCATGCGGGTTGTCAGTGCAGGTCTAATCACGCTTAGAGTTAGAACTAGTTGTCCAAGCCGAACCGAGACCTCGCAACTCCCATAAAAACACAACCCCTAAACCGATTCTGTTCTTATTTGAACTTAAAAATTGTATTGAAATGAACTACTTGCCTACAAAATTTCATGATGATCGGAATAACGATTCTTAAATTATCGTCAGAGAAATATACATACAACCGCCGATTTACTCCCGTAGACTCTGAGATATTCGCTTCGCTCGGTCATTTAGTCAATTAGACATGGCAGCTTGAGCGACTCAGATCATGTACTTGAATGACATTCATTAATCTTTCATTATTGATGAATGATTGTCATTTTGGGCATCAAATTGTGTATTAAAATCTATTCAAGTCCATTGGGATAGTAACGGTACTAATCAAATCGCCGAATATTCGATACTTCGATTGCCTTTTGTACGAATAGTCTTACAATCACAGTTCAATTTTCCAAAAAATGTCACTAACTCGAATGTAACAGAATCCTTACTATCAATGACTGTTTAGTTGCTGTGGTGTGTGAGGGGCAACTTATGTTGAAAGTTGGCAAACTATTGCACGTGTGACGTCGCTTTCGAACGACGCTGCCGATTTTAATTCGTTTATACACCATGTGGTTACGGCTGAATAAGTTTTAGCTGCGACTCGCTCTTCCCGAGAATCTAATTTTATTATGCACCCTAACTTATTTAGCTTTCGCTTGTTTGTGCTTAATCACGAAATGTTTGCTTATGTAAAAGCCCGTGTAAAGTTAGCAGCTAGTTTGTTAGTGTTAATGAGAACAGCTATATAATTATAAGGACTTTATGGACACTTGAATAACACAAATCTCTTAATAACATTGTACATGTGTACCCATCTGCACTAAGCTTTGCAAGCTCCTAAGTTCATACTAAATTCTCTAGGACGTACCTTACAGTGAAAAATGCGTTGCACCAAACTTAGTATGTTGCCTAAATGCATAAGACAATTAGGCCACCAATTTTGCATATCTTAGGGCCAAGCAAGCGCTTAACAAGTGTCAGTATCAAACAAAATTGTCTCTCATACC
This sequence comes from Apocheima hispidaria, assembly GCA_947579745.1. Classification (NCBI taxonomy): domain Eukaryota; kingdom Metazoa; phylum Arthropoda; class Insecta; order Lepidoptera; family Geometridae; genus Apocheima; species Apocheima hispidaria. Next base: position 7,566,139 of record OX388162.1, read on the forward strand.
TTAGAAATGTATCAATTTTTTCATTCAATTCATTCAAACGTCAGTTGTTGAGTTGTAGGAGTCACTTAATGTAAACTGGTTAGTGCAGAGGAAGTTGATGGCTAAGTTCGACTTAGTTTAGGTGATGCTAAGGTTTAGCTAAGTTTTTTTTTTTTGTACAATATTGCGCCACGGACTCCGGGGTCCGTGCCATTTATCAAGTTTTACAAATATTTTATCAACTAAAACGGAATTTAAAAACTAAGGACTTTACAAAAGGAATATACCAACGAATATACTAATAAAGAGCTAAGTGATATTATAGATTTGCGTATATACTCCGAGCAGTCCAGCTCTCGCAAGCAGCACCCGTTCACGAGTTGACGCATGTGCCAGCCGTCGCTCTCCTCAACCATATTGGAGGGAAGAGGGCGACCCGCCACACGACGCCGCTGCAAGCTTAGCTAAGTTTTTTCTTTGTTGACTTTAGTGCAGACGGCCGTAATGACAGGACCAAAAATAAATTTGGCCGCTATAAAAAAAAACAAATTTGGTGTCAAAATAGTCTGCGTGTGACGAACGCACGATTCTCCGCATTAGGTTAACTAAGTCATAAGCCGAGTGGCTGGACTTGATGTCAGAGTTTTTAGGCTGCATGAAGGCCTCTGATATTGCTTAGCGATTGTTGGAATAAAACATCCACATTTATAATATTAGTTTGTTCATGTTAATCTTGTTATTCTGAATAGATTACTGGAAGCAGATAAAATGAAGGTAAACTGAGTATATTTCACCATCAAATCAATATTACTTTCCCGGGCTGTAACCGCGGAGAAAACAAACTTTTCTATTTCATAAGATGCGAAGATATTTCAAGTTCGTCTTAATTTCACGGAACACGTTTTCTCAATTTGTTTAAGGATAAAATATAGCGAAGCCGTGAAGACATTGTTAAAATTTCATTAGCTACCTGACAGGGAGTTATTAACCATGTTTGATTAATGAAATCGCTATTGAAAGTAAACTTTGTTTAAATTGTTATAGGTATTAATAACTTTAAGGCTTCATCAGTTTTACATCGCTGCGGAAGATCATTCTAATTAAGAGGTTCCATTGTTAATTTATGTGTCTAAAAATTTGGAAAGTCAATTTTAAACTGTCAAGCACAACGCTTTCCTGTTCCGACTCTAACAAAATTACTGGTTAAGTGAACAAAGTCTCAAACTAGAGTTAGTTAACGACAGTTTTTCGACTACTTCGACTGTTCTTGTTCCAAGGCTTTGATTATTCCCATTAACTCTTCCAGCACTTGTACCAAAGTTTTATTCGAGCAAAGCGTGAATTTTCATATCTTATTTACCACAATGTATCATATCCTCAACGGGTTCTATTACGTCTCCTAAATCCCGGGGCTCAACATAATCATTCCTGTCACCAGGTTTTTCAGAATCTCCATAAACACAACACGTGCTGTGCAATATAAGGCCGCCTATAGCGCTGAGAATTATTTCACCTCCCTTTCTGCTCGCCGATACACACGAAAATTACCCTTATTACGTGTGACGTAAAGCAGGCATTTGAAGCTGGCGTAATTCTTCGTAGAACTGTTTAACAGCGACAGAGTGTTCTTGCGACACACGCAAATTGTAGTGGAAAGTGCCATAATCGTAAATAGCAAGTAAATTGGCTTTATTAAACGAGGCTTACACACTGCAATAATATGAAACAATACGCATAGGTAAGGGTCGGAGCACACATATCGGCTCGGAACCGGATCGTCTTTCTCTCACCTTATCGACTCAACATCAACCAGGCGAAAGCAAAACCAAGCTCGTAACCGAAATGGCTCATCAACTCCGAGACGTCATCAAAGCTACGGCAAGGCGACGCCGCGCTTACGGCTGTGCAGAGGATTTCTCAAGTGCGGGAGCTACATATACATATGTGTCATTAGCTGTGCCCCGCGGTTTCACTCGATATTCTACAGAAACCGAATATTTTTGCAGGATAAAAAGTGCCTTTGTGTTAATCCAGGGTATAAGCTATCTCTATACCAAATTTCATTCAAATCCGTTCGACCATTACAGAGTTCAACGGGAACAATCACATTTACATTTACATACTTACACACACAAATCTTTCGCATTTACAATATTAGTGTGATATATCGAGCGAGGAGCGTGGCGCTGACCTGACGATGCTTTGGTGACAGCGAGTTTGCCACGAACCGTATGTGGTTACGTAACTTGCACTGTGGCGATGTAATGCCGTTAAGATGCTGATTAGTCTGAGTTGCAATTTCGTGTTTCATAGAGAGAATACTGAACGGCTCGAGTTAAAGCGATGCCGAGTTGATATGTGTGCTATAACCTAATATCTAGAGTGAAATTATTTGTCACTTCACGTATTCTCATACTCTCTGATTTTGGCGAATTGGATGCGTGTTCCAGAAGACTTATTTGATGTAAAATGCGAGTCGCATTTGTACCCAAATGATAGGAATTTATGAATGCCTTTCAGATATGATCACTAGGCACAAATATCCGTTTGTATTCTTGGGTTGAATGGAAAATAACAAAAGTAAGAATAATGCATATGAAATCGGAATCGAAATAAACATCACAAATCTAAGCCCAAGTCTCGCCACAACAAGCCAGATCAGTTGTTGGCTTTATTTGAGGAGTTTTTAGGAACTGTACTAAAATATAGCGCATTTTTCCTTTAGCACGGAGAGATCTTATCTTCTCGAATTACAAAGAATAAATAAGTAGAGCGCGAGTGTATCTGCTATTTCATCAGAAGTCGTGCCTACAGTAAGTGTAGATTTCCCCAGAGTTCATAACACTGATAAAAGTACTTCTGCGTGTAAAAACTTGTCTCTCCTGAGGTGTAACTTCTTGGCAAATAGATTAGTATACAGACATTTGGCCTCGTTTTGTGACGATACGTCTTATTCATACGAAATGTAGGTACACGGTTTTGCAAGTGGAATTAATTTTGTGGGTATATTTCGACTTCTAAAGTTCACTTTATTTGCCATGACAGTTTGGTTTATGATGTACATATTTTTCCTGTTTCATATAACCTTTAGTTTAATTTTTTTTTTTTAAACTACGGACCGCCAGTGAACCCTTAGTTTAACACGTGTGTAAAGCGTGCTTAAATCTTTTGTGGTAAGACGGTAAAAGTCTCTTCATACTCATTAAAACATAAATTAATTTCGTTAATCGAATGCTCCAAAACAAGTGAAGTGCTATTAGGAAAAAAAATTAAACGAAAATAAGTAAGAACTTTATCTTGATTTTCTGAAATAACCACAATTTTAATTATGTTAGCACTAAAATTTAATCATAAAATTTATTCAGTCTTTATGAATAGATTTGCATTAATCTAATGTCAATATCTTAACTTAGAGTTCGGAAAATTATGATTTAGTTTGTTTATGATTTACTATGAATTTTTGAATCTAATAAATGTCACCTAAAGGACGTATTCAACTATTCAGTATTTGGTGTAAGCGCCGGGCACAGAATCATACACCAACCTCGCCGGCGTGGTCGGAGAATTCCAGTACCTATGTCCGACGATCGATTAGAATATCTCCAAATAATCAAACTATTACTAATCAAACCGCTAGGGCCCCATAGAGCACACGCTTTCTGGGGTGCCAAGGTAAGTCTGATGTCCTTTTCCCGAGTGACTGCCTAAGCCGAGGTTCGTACCCCAGCGATGTCCTTGCGCTAGTCGCCCTCGCGTCGTAATAATAGTTTTAGGGCTCAACGCCATATGCGTTCGCCAAAGTCCGGTAAAGCTGTAGAGACCGATAGAGGGCAACAGCATAGTATTTTTTTATTTTTTTTGTGCTTGTTGACGAGTCGAGCTTGTCGTTTACCTGATGCTAAGCTTCACGCATGTCTATAGCAATTCAGTTTCATCCAGAAATTTGAACTTCAACAGATCAAAACCATGAAGGGAAATGCACTGCGCTCGTCACCATGAGATATTAGATATTAAATCTTTTTATGCCCAGTAATTACTCTGGAAACATTGCCCTTCAATCCGGAATACATTAATGATTGCACACTACTGCTGGTGGTTAAATAACTGGCAAAGGTGTGGTACTTCCCCAGACGGTCTATGCAGAAGAGCCCTTACCATTACTAAAAAAATATAGAATAATGAATAAAATTAATTATTTAATTTCATGAAATAAAAAAATAAAATCTTATCCAAATATGTCCTGCTGCTATAGAGTTGTGTAGAAACTGACATACACACAAACTTTCGCATCTATAATATTAGGGTGATACTGTGAAGTATCAGTAGAATAGTAGGAAAAGAACATTACATATTGATAGACTAACTCCACAGCCTGTAATAATAGTAATATGTTTATCTGCGACTCACCAAGAACAAATACGGTCATAATATGGAGTCAGGAGTCGTATTTACAGAGAGTTTCGCGCATCTCACCGATTTCTTGGACTCGATGTTTGTCTTAGCGAGTCCCCAGACGCAATAGAAACTTTATATGTATTTCTACTAGATATTTGAACACATTGCTTATACTTTCAATTACAATTCTGCATGAGTAAATTGTTAATCTGTTGTTATTTGGATCTTAGTTCTTTGATCAGTTAGTTACAGCTAGCCTTTTCATGATAAATGTCCAGAAACACACAGAGGTACTCTTACATATTTAGCTCGATCCGTTCGTCTGCTTGAATTAATAAACTTTTATATTTCCAAGTTTCTACAGCCAGTTATGTCTGTAAATATGAAACTAGTAAATTTGGTAGCAATTAGAAGCAGTAATTTCATGCAAATTTGTACCTATAATAAAAGAAAAAAATATCTAACCAAAGCATTAGAAGTTGTAGCGCTTTACCAGGTAACATCAGTAACCAAAAGTGGCATAAGAAACACGAGTTATATGAGATTGTTCCTCCATTTTTACCAGAATATGAAAGAGCACAAACTAGGCAGGTTATGGGCACATGTGATTCGTCACTGCGTGACAGGCTGACGGCAAACACGCAATAACACGCTGTTACGATACGCATGCCCGAATTTTATTACGTGACACGCCGTATTACGCAGCATCCAATCTCCTACAACACAAGTCTAGCACAAAAATATTCATAGCGGAATACACGGGCGGAATTCAAAACGATGCGCTAACACCGCGATAAACGAGAGAACAAAATTAACTTTGCTTATTCGTTGTCGGCATACTCGACGCAGACCGCTTGGGATCTCGTTTGTCTAGGAAAAAATCTTGAAGGCCTTATCTAAGCCGAAAATAAAATGGAGATGGAACGGAAGGATATTTGAGGTGAAGCCAGCCGTGCGAAGGTATACCCTCTGAAATATCTCTGGCTTTTAGCGGGTAAACTTCGGAAGCCTGTTAAAAACATGCTATGATTTAGTGTTACCGAGATTTTTACTTTGAAAAATAACGGAAAATATTGTAAGTTGTATTTATTGGATACTTTTAAAAACTAAGAAAGTTTAGCTTTTTTAATTTGTGCAACATAACTTAGCTCGGCGAGCTATGGAACGAGCTCTGCTCCAGGTTTCTTTGCAAGATAAAATCAGAAATGTCATATAAATCCGACGAAAAATATAAGTAACTGGTGACTCAAAGGATTTATGTGCTGATATGGCAATGGGCTGGCCATGCCTGTTGAAGATCTGGCAACATTTGGGTATTTTAGAGTGGAAACCGCATATCGGCAAATGAAGATTAGAGTGCGCTGCGGCCAGGTGATCGGCGAAAAGCGGCTGGTGACAACTGAATGCGTAAAGAAATTCGTGCTATTGTGGCGTTCTTTAGGATGGGTCTACGACCAGCAATGGATAGAAATTTTATAGGCTGATGATGATTGTGATGATTTTAATACCGCCAAGATCTTGTAAACTAGGAAATCCCACACAGTCCGATTTTGTCGATCCTTTTTCCCCGGCACTTGCATGTGTGGAATGCCCTTCCCTTAAAGGTCTTTTTTCAGGGATTCAGCCCTTTAAAAAGGGCGTCTTCAAACATATTTACAGGCTGGAAACGCATCAACATCACCATTATTTTTTCAAGAGTCTATCGACAGTGGCTTGGTTACTATCAGGTCTGCTAGTTTGCCACAAATTGTATCGTTGTAGTTTTATTCGTCTTTGTTAAAATAAAGTTTTACAAACATTTTAGGCAGCCGCTGAATTAAAACGAGGGTTGAACTCATGAGTTACCAGGGCTTCATAGGCACTTTTATTTAGCTAATCTTAATTAGTCGTTGCCAGACTAGCACTAACGAAGGATGCATAGAAGCCTCATTGTGGTTCATAATATTTTATTCAAAATGTACAGAACAAAAACACAATTAAATTTGTAAAATAACGAATCTAAGAATAATTCTAAGACTGTAATTCTGTTAATGATTAGAAATAAAATAGATTAACTTGTAGCTTTTGTTCCATAGTCTAAAGATACTAGACTATAGAAGTTGACTTGAATAGATATTTTAGAACATCTAAAGCAAAATACAAAAGATGCAAAGATTTCAAAGACTACAATTAATTTAAATTACATTACAATTTGAATTTTTATAATTATTTATAAATTTTAAATTAGTTATCTAGCTGAGGCTGTAGAAAGCTGGAAAATATCCTGTCCAAGCCAAACTTTTCCCAAAACTCCCGCTTTTCAGAGGATGGGCCGCTCTGTGAGTTAGAACTTAAAACTCTAATTAATACTTCAAGTTCTCCTATAGAGCGTACTCGCCTACTTGCTGTCACTCGATGGGAGTCGGGGCTTTGGCTGCATGCTCTGCCATCCAAAAACATTGGTAATCTTTTAGATAATAATACCTTCCGGTTAGCTGTTTCCCTAGGCGTAGGTGCCCCTTGTCAGGTTCCTCATCGTTGTGTGTGCACTGAAATGGCAGATCGTTTCGGCCACCATGGATTGTCATGCGTTAAGAGCGCAGGGCGAATACCGCGGCACACCAGCTTAAATGATATTATCCGTCGGGCCTTTGTTAGTGCCGGCGTCCCGTCTATTTTAGAACCTAATGGGCTGATGCGGGACGACGGCAAGAGACCCGACGGGATGACCCACATCCCATGGAAGATGGGGCGGCCGCTAGTTTGGTACGCTACATGTGTTGACACACTGGCGCCGTCCCATCTTCCAGCAACAGCAGGTCTGGCTGGCGCTGCCGCGACTAAAGCAGTAAACCTCAAACGGCACAAATATAGTTATTTAGACCGGTCGTATATGTTTGTGCCGTTTGGGGTTGAGACTTTAGGTCCATGGGGGCCGGCCGCTCACGAACTTTATAGGGACCTGGCCAAACGTTTGGTGGAGGTGACGAGTGACCGGAATGCTGGGGCCTACTTTGGGCAAAAACTCAGCATTGCCATCCAGCGTGGCAATGCTGCCAGCATTCTGGCCACACTCCCTTCCACCAAGGGGCTCGTAGATTAGGTTTTTTGTATTTATTTATTTTTGTTTATAATTTGTTTTAATTTTAAGTAGGTTAGTAGTAGTAGTTAGGTTATTTTTTATTGTAAATATGTATATAATTTTTGTTAATAAAGTATTAGTCAACTGTTATCCATGAGTTGTATATTTGTATAAACTTCGAAGAATTGGCCCTAACGCAGATTATATAATTATTTGAAATAACATCAAATAAACAAGAAATACTTTACAATTTTTTCCTTCGCAAATCCAAGAGAGTTTATTTTTTCAATTTTGTCTATACTTTCTAATAGTGTAGCTCTATATTAAAAATTTAGTAAGCAATATTAGGTACATTCTTTAACACAAGACTAAGCTTTTTATTAATACCAAACCATTGAGCAACACGGTACCGGCCCGTGGAAGCCTGTGTTGCTCAATGGCTCCGCCCCATTGGTTTCACTGACTGAGGCGGTTCTTATGTGCATGCTGATTATTCTGAAAATATCAGACCGATTATTTAGTTTAATCTTAAAATGAATACTTAACGGCTAAACAGAACTAGACATTTCTTGAGAATTACCTGGTTATTTCTTAACGTTTGCTGCTCTTGCATATTTAGCCCTCCAGGTAGGCCGGAGGCCTGTGTTGCTCAATGCATACCAAACCGTTAATAGCTAATTTACAAAATGCTAAATAAAGATAAAATAGAAAAGATTCAAACTGAGTCTAAAATTAACTTCCGCAAAGTTACGGTTTTAGTTACGGCAGTATTATTAATATCTTAGAAAATATTGAAAATATATATCAACAAAATATTACTTTCATTGGGTTTTTCTAAGCTAGAATCGACTAGATCATGGGTAAATATCAATTATTAATTTTAGTGACAGGCACAAATAAATTATAATCCTGAGACTAGCAGATAATATTAAATTCATGTGAAAATATTCTCGAAATGCGGTTTTCAGTTAGTCGATTGGGTAAAAGTAATTTTGTCTTCTTGGAAAATTTTCGCAGATATTGTAAAAAGAGCCAACTGAAAATATGAGGCCCTTTTTCATATTACAGACCTCAGGAGAGGTTTGCACACAGAAAATAATGTTAGTTTTTACAATCTTATCAAATATTGTAAACATGCTAAAGCTCACACAAAAATGCCACTCAAAATTAATGATATTTTGAGTCTAACGCAATAAAAATTGTACGATAGGAAAATTTATTGGAAATGCGTAAAACTTAATGCTTACGCAAACAAGAAGGTTGTTACGGAGCGAAATGAATTTTTTCATCCCCTTTATGCCCGCTATTACAATATTTTTCTTAGTAATCAATTTCTCTGAAAGTAATTTGTCCGATATATTTTTGAAATGCGCTTTTATCCTGTTTTGCGATACTGTAAACATACTTTATTCCGAATCTTCATTCTATGATATTGTTTATTTTTTATAATTGATAGATATGTGCTATTTCATATTGTATATCTCATAATTATATTCTACTAGCTGAACTTCGCGGTAATTGTCAAAAAACGCAAGAAAAATTGAATTTCGCGCGCTGAGCGAAACGTTGCACCTTAACGTAACAAATGGAAACATCTCCATTTAAATAATGATACATTTCTAAACATTCTTTCTCGTCTCGCTTAAGACAAAGCAAATAGCCTAGAGTAAAAGACTCCTGTCTATTTACGAGAAGCATATTGCGTTATAAAAAATGACGACGGTTTTCTCGGGAGCAAACTCGTTTGCTGCTTATCGCCCTGAGCTCTGATAACAGCGAAAGTCGAGACCATAAAGGGAAGCGACTCGACGAGAAATATTTAAGCTTATCTAATATTGACAGAGTAATATTTTATAATATTCAGGAGATGTCACCGACAACAGTTTGTTTGAAGCTTTTTGAGTTTAGGATTTTGTTGTTCGTTATTATTGTCAAAAATTGTTTTCTGTTTGTTTCTGTTTTGTGTTACTATTGACATGTACAAAATAGGACAAAATATAATATAATATAATTTAATTTTGTGTTCTAATTGTAATTTAATCTCTTTTTATGTGGAATATGGACCTTTGTAGTCTGAATTAAATGATTTGAATTTGAAATGAATTGAATTATTTAACCCACGGGGCTGAATAGAACTCTGTTTAAGAAATTTATCATCAACATCAACCATTTATCGACCCACTGCGCCACTACTGTTTTGTCTTCTGGCCAATGAGCAAGCAGTCGCTTACCCTTTGAAAAATAAACTCAATAGCTTACATATACTTCACACTGATAATGCGAAAGTTTATGTGTAAGTGTGTAAGTATGTAAGTACGTAAGTATGTAAGTGTGTCTATTCCTGTTCAACTCTGTAATGGCTGAATGGATTTGGATGAAATTTGGTATGGAGGTAGCTTATACGCTGGATTAACACATAGGCTTTTTTTCATATATTTTTTCATACATTTCACTTTTTATCCCGAAAAATGTAACGGTTCCTGATGAACATGTAACGATAGCGGCTGAAACCGCGGGGCGCAGCTAGTAAAAAATATAATCGTAATTTTTTCCGTTTAAAATAACCACATTTGGAAAAATACAACAGTTACGAAAGCCATTAGCGCACGAGTAAACTGCGGACTCACTGTCGATATTTATTTGCGGATCTCCGTTTCAGATGAACAGAATTGTTTTATTGCGCAATACCTATTAATGTGCAGATTACAACGTGTTTTTATTTTAACATTGCGAAAACAAGAGCATCGCAAGTAAGCTTATGCTCATATTAAATAGTTAAGTACGGAGTGTTACTTAAAAGTTAAAAGTGTGCTTAATTTGCTTTTTTTCAAAATTGGTCATTTTTAAATCAAATCGAGTTCTACTTGGAAGTCCACGTTTATATTAATGTCAAATGAAACCTTAGACATTGGTATTTTTTTTACCCGTCATGTGTTTCTTCTTTTGTTTTCTTCTCTACAACTGATAAGTTAAAAATATATTTACAACATTTTCTAGGAAAGTATCTTATTTCTTGTTTTAAAATAGGGAAGAATGTACGTCATTACTGTCGTACAAACATGCGGGCGGGAAAAGTGTATGGAAATCCAGGCTTTTTTTAGGTGTCTATTGTATTGTCTGTAACAATTCAAAAAGACAAAAGCATTGTATCATATCATTCCGCAAAATGAAACTGGCCACTTGCTTTAAAAAAAAAATCAAGAAATGAAAATCGCGCGCTAGCGAAACTCGATTAAACTAATATAATATAGACATACAAACTAATAATAATACATACTAACACTTAAATTACCTATGATAACAATAATATATTACTAAATAATAACAATAAAAAAGATTGTTGTTTTGTTGTAAATTATTTACTATCATTTAAATAAATAAATAAAAATAGCACTATCGACTAAGTTGCAACTGCGAAAGGTCTCTTAACGTGACATTGAAAACAGCAAGAGATGGAGCAAGGACAGGCTAAGCGTTATACCACAACTCACCTAATGTTAGGTGACGGAATGGTCGGAAATGGTAAACACACCTAGTCTGGAATAGGAATTGGCTTTCAAATGATGTCGCCGGAACACAACGAGCTTGACGGAAGATTTTAAGTTTTTTTTTTATTTTCGCTTCGTTTTGTCTTTTTCAAGAATTGTCATAACACATGATGCGCGCTCGACTTCATTTTGTCTTGTACTAACTAGCTACTGACGGCAATGGTCGTAATAAGCGATTCCCATGTTATTGAAATAAAATACGTAAATTGTGTTACGAATACAATATTCAATTAAAAATGTATTAAAATTACTATCAACTAATTCAAGAACCTTTTGTTTGATACGTACAAAACGTAATTTACCAGGCGTTCTTTTCAGTTTCATTGGTACCCCCTAATTGCTCAAGGGAGTGTAGCCGAGAGTTATGAGTCCCACGGTAACGATGCTGAGAATTAACACAATTAAATACCGACCATCTTGAGCCGTCGTATTTAGCTGCTATTACCTTTCGGTTACGCCTTTTATGCTTCGGGATGAGGGAAAGAAATAAAGTAAAAAGTTTACTTCAAAAAGTTTTTAAAATATTATGATAAAAAAATGTAACGGTATGTAAGTGTCGAATGTCTTTTAAACTTATTACAAATTCTTGTATCTATAATTTATTAAATAATTGTTTTTTTTAAGCGACTATCAGCTTATTTTTAATGTCCGTCTCTCTGGAAACCCGTCTACGAGAAGAATAACACATGTATTTTTAACCGACTTCCAAAAAAAGGAACGTGATTTGAAGTCGACTGCTTTTTTGTTACCTGAGGACTCTGATTTACTCCAATTTAACTCCAGTTCCATATAAAAACCGATTTGAGAAATTCTTTTTTATTTGAAAAGACTTCCAGATGGTCCCATTTAAAAAAAAAACTATTTCTGATAATGAGATCCGTGAGGAATTGAGGGAACATTTCAATAATGATAGGCTTAATAAAGCGATTTTGAAATTTTCATCAACATGTCAAGCATTTGCATTCAGAAAGTAACATTTTGTTAAGTGGAACTGATGAAGAAATCCACAGATGGCCACTGGTACTCCACAATGATTATGTTTGTTTAGTATATCACGAGTGGCGCCAAGAACATCTCAATTACGCATTTTTTTTTTTCATACCTATTGAAGTAGGTTTTTGTTTTAATTTAAGTTTTAATTTTAAATTAATAAATTAAATCAAAATTTTAAATCTTTGTTTTGAAATTCTGTACTCTTTACTTTTAATGGTACACTTCTAATACTTGTAAGTTTAATAATTATAGTATATTCAAGTTAACAGATGTAAATTGTACATACAAGAACAACATCTGGTTCTAACAGGAAAAAACACAAAGTCGAAAAGTGGTCCCTTTTTTATAAACTGTAGAAGGCCTTTTGCAGTACTTTTTTCTAATTAAGTGTATGCTAATTTTAAAACGTCTCAGGCTTTTGTTAAAAGGTTTTCCTTTCGTCCTTATCAGATTTTGTTTATTTTTTATTTTGAGGCAATTACCTTATAGAAATAAGTGCCTGTTAAATTTTTCCTTATGAGGAGAAATATGGCAATAGGATCTTTACCGGGCTTTTCAATTAGTGCAAAGCGTCAGTTCACTCGCTTTTCCGATATTCATTGTTCTGCAAATTTATACATTTCACTAAAAATATAATATAAGATATCGATAATCGTATAAAAAAATATTTGCAAACGGTGTTTTATCGAATACAAACTGTTTGATACCGTTTTAATATAACGTATATTTATTAATCACGTATTTTTTAAAATAAAATGTGTCTAAACCACATCTTGTTTGGTTTGTTTGGTAAGTATACTTTTGGTTTCATAAAGCAAGCTATTTCATTTACTTACGGAACTCACAAAAATAAGGCGTATATAATATAAGCATGTAATATTTTGATATGTGAACCTGGATCTGTTGAGATCGGACCAAAAATCAGGCAAAAACAGCGAGTATTCAGCGATTCGTGTATTTTCATAGTTTATTTCTGCTCGACTTACGTTTAGACGCAGTAAGCCATTCAGCCGCTAGAAACTGAAGATGGTAGTTCCAGTAAGACCGCTTTATGCTTTCTCGAAAGTGCACTAGCACATAAAGTCACATTTTCACGCCACTACGTGCCACGTTTACGCGCTCGCTATACAATAGTGCACTTACTTATACACTGTGGCTTTATTTTTGGTCTTTCATTTTTATTCCGGCGTGATGTGATTTTTGAAGATCAACTATTTTATTATTAGATGACCTATTTCTTTGCAAAAAGTTTTGCATTTCATTTCCCAGAAAATATTCTAATATTTTCATAAATTCCAAAAAAAAACGCTGAAGTTGTTTGTCATATTTTGTTGCTGTTTACCAAGGGATACCCAATATCTCCAATTTTCATCGTTGATTATTTAACAAGTAAAATTTTCTTCCGAACTCCAAACATTTTGGTTGAAGGAAGTCTAACGAACGCGAGGAAGAATCCTGACAATGTAACCTTCGCATTGTTGTAGGTAGAACCTTCTTTTGTTGAGCTTAAAACATTTTTTTAGCAAAATCTGAAGGAATTTTGCCACAAATAATTTCTTGGATCACGTCCTTTGGAAGCGAAAAAAATGTGGTTGAACAAAGTAGTTTAAAAAAAAGCGTTATAAATATAACACCGAATCTACTTAATAAGTATTATGTCGTCCCGAGGTTTCACCCGCTAACCTACAGCAAAAGTATTCATTTCCGGAAAAAATAAATACTTATTTGTTAATTCATGGCTTGAGGTACCTTACTCCATAACAAATTTCGTCGAAAGCCAACAAAAAAAAAAGCCGATAGTCAAGCGAAGGGAGGCGAAAGTCGCGATTTCTGCCGTGGGAACTTGAGTGGGAACAACAATAGAATAATGTTTATCACATTAATATAATAAATGCCAAAATTTATAAGTGTGTAAGCTTCTAAGTATATGAGTGTGTAAGTGTGTTTGCTCCCGTTCAACTCTGTATCGGCTGCACGGATTTGAAAGAAATTCGGTATAGAGGTAGCTTATACACTGGATTAATACATAGCACTTTTAAAGCCAAAAAATTCAACGATTCCTGTTGGATAGCGTGTGAAACCGCGGGGCGCAGCTAGTTATTAACATTTTTTTCTAATAACATTAGCTTGCTATCCAGGGGGGCAAAGCGGCTAGCACTTTGGGCACGTTGCCTGAAATAAGAGACCGATTAATATTAATTACCGATTCTATCTATAGGCAACATGGGCCTTGATGGTTAAAAGGATCTGTAATTTCTTTTAGGTTAGTGTTAGTTAGTAGTTAGAGTTCATGTTGATATTTATAACATGAACAAACCACAGAATTCTCCTTATAAATAAGAACAAAAATAGATACTAACATATTATTGTGATTGTATACATATTATTGTATACATCTTATTCAACCACACATATCAAAGTAGAAGTAGTTATATCATTGGCACAAGAGGGCTCCTCGCTGTCATCGTCCCTTTCCAAGGCCCGTACTGTGATGTAATTGCAATGATTTTTAGGTTCAGCCGACGATGCGACCGGAAACCTTATCACGCAGCGATACGATTCGCGGTCGCGCATCGTCGATGGCTAAACCTAACAATAAGCACGTCACGATACGGGCCAAGGACATTACTGATGACTTGCATAGTGATCTCGTTGTGCTTAGATAAACTTTTTCTCATATAAGGTTAGTTCTACCTAACCTGTATTAGTTTTGGCCCTGCACTAGAAAGACTTCGGGGTCTTGTCGCCCCTGCAGGGACCGTTCGGGGAGACTTGTTAATGACGTTGCCCACAACGCGGGGGAGCCAAATTACCACACATTACAATCCTCACTATTACCTTGAGGGTATTGAAACCTGTGCCAGTTTGAAATTTCGTGTATTCAGTGTATACTTGGATACAGGCAATGCCCAAACGAAGGGTGTTTGTGCTCAATCATCCAGACTTCCTATCCATAACTATAGTTTGCTAGCTACAACGGAACACGGAAATGAAATCAATCACATGCCCAACGAGAGGAAAGGGTTGTTACTCAATGAAATGTCCGAATGAAAGCCCTCGGGTCGGTCGTTCATCCCTTTGGTTAGTATTTTTGGTGAAAAAAAGTTTATGGTACATATTTCCGTTTTTGATAGATGGATACTCAACATTTCTAGACCTTATTGTCAAATGATAACCAAATCTATTTTTTTTTCATAAATAAATTAAATAAATGAATATTGGTGGACGTTTTTCACACACAGCTCCATCTAGCCCCAAACTGAACCAGAATATACCAGGAACCAGATAACTGGTAGAATACATAAATACTTTTTTTTTTAAATACATACATAGAATACGTAGAAACACCCAGCCAAAGAACAACCATCAATGTTCATCGTACAAATATTATTTGTCCTGGGTGGGAATCGAATCCACAACCTACAGCTCAGAAGGCGGAAATCCTCCCACTGAGCCGCAAGACTAATCAAATGCATATTTTAATTCCTTTGTATTTTGTAACTTTTTCAGATAAGTTATTCGTTATTTTGTTTTGAAATTTTATAAATACCTTGTTAACGGAATAATTTGAGACAGCAAAGATCTCGGAGAGTACCAGTTGAAAAAATTTCGATATCAGTATTTTCAGTTGCAATGCAATTTTCAATTTCGAGCCTGTGAAGCGAAGAAGTAGTAATTATATTTGAACAAAACCGGATATACTTGTTTAGTGTTTGATTTATTCGATCAATAATTATATTATTTAAATATTTGATAGTGATTACGGAGTGAAACATTAGCTAATGTTTCGATAGCTGCTAGCTACAAAATTTACAAGCAGTCTCCGACAATTCTCTCTAAATTGGAAATATAGTGATCTGTACATACATAAAGTCTCAATTTCACGAAGTTTCATGACATTATTTATCTCTCAAGACTATTAAGGCTACAAGTAAATTATAACTTACATTATATTATTTCGTACACCCTCACGTACAGTCTGTGGAGTCCGTGACCATCTGCTTGCCCATAGCAATTTGCTAATTGCAGATACTAATCAGTTTAATATTGTGGCCAAATAATAAGAGCTGTTATAGAAGTTCTATGCTCGATAACGACGTTGTACTGCCGTTGACTAAGTATACGTAATATACACTCTCTCGCTCGCACAATAAACATTCTCAGTTATTTAAAATTACCGAGGGTGACATTCAAAAATGTTTTCTTATTTTTACACATAATTGTATCCTCTATGAATATTATTGAATTTTTACTTTGAATTGTTTTATTAAATAAACTAGAATGGTAGAGAAAAGGTTGTCTACATTAGCTTCACGAATCTAAACGAAATACACAGTCATGTGTATCCAGTCCCATGACGAGAAAATTCTAGTTTCTAGAATACAGAACAATACCAGGATAGGGTAGCATCGCCCAACTTTCTCAATCTATTTCTCACTTCAGCTTATTCGCAGTAACACGTAACACCCAGTCTGAGAAAAGTAACGGTAACGATGTGCTTACAAAAACGCGTACTTACTGAACCAACAAAGGCGGGTATGTACCGACCCCTACCTTTGTTCTTGTGGGCAGGATCAGGCTTTGATCGTAATATTTTAGAGGACTGGTGCCGCCGCTTCTTGTTTTGGTTTGATTGAGGTGCAGTACACTACGTACGCAGTTATTAAACTAACGACAATTTTAGATATCATCAATAAAATCTAGTGATTACTCAATTTAAGATGCTATTTCGATAAAAGATACCCTTTCGCGCGCAAATGAAAAGAGATGGCTTTAGCGCGAGCTGGTAAAAAAACAGATAATTGCTAAAAACAACTAAACCAAGAAATCAATTAAAATTCTGTTTGATGCTATCCTAGATATTATTATTATCTCACTATTAGTTTAATAATTACTTGAAAATACACTAGGAGTTCCGAGCGCCAGCAAAAAATGTGTGTAAATCGAGGTCTTTTCAATGCTTTTTTTATCGAGAAAATGTCATGTATTCTTGTTTTCGCTCTAGGCTATACTAGACGATAGAACCAAAAAAAAAACATATTTATCTCCAAATATGATTTTTAATCTACACAAGTATCAGGTGCACTGAATAGAAAAATCACATTTCTTTCAAATAAGGCCGCTAATACATCAACATAGGTCATCGTTTAAATTATCTAAAGGCGCCACATGTGCCTTCAGATAATTTAAACGAATAAAATAAAACGGGAAATAAAAGTTGAAGTTGGAAATAAAGATGGCACTGAGCTGTTATTTGCAAGCGTGGCGCTTACTACAAGGGGAGCGATTTACTCATCTCGTCACTCGTTACTGATTGATTCCATCCTTTCATCTCATAGGTTCTTAAAGCAAAAACTTTTTTTTTTTTTTTGGAAATTCAAATTTGCCCCGTCTGGTTAGTAACTAAAATATTTTTTAGTACTTGAGTATACTTATTGGATGACAGAAGCATAAAGTAATATTAGTCTTCATGCTTCTACCAGACAGAGGACACAGTAGGAGATGGAAACGATTCAATCTATTACTATTTCCATTTGCAATTTTATTTGTATTTGCTTGCAAAAACTATTCAAAATTCTCAAAAGTATTCTATACCACTAAAGAATATTTTGAGGACCGCAAATTGTTTGCTTATAATTTGCATAAGTAGGTAGTTTTTGTATAGTATAGTTATAAGTACTTAGTATATGATAAAATATTGTGATATAACACCATTATTGTACGCTCGAAATGGGCAGGCTGTTGGACCTTTTACGTTATAACATCTCATTGTACACAGCTTAGCAATAAATATTTTCTTATTCTTATTCTTATTGCAGTTGCTGCGTAAGCCAAATCAGTAATACAAGTACTATATTTTAACGATCGATAAATTGACATTTACCGTAGACAATATCAGTTTTTACGATTCTAAAATGTATATTGGGCATTTTTCGTCTACAAATACCAATGAAAGAAGTTTTTGGCTTTTAGAATCGTAAAAATGGTTTTTGTCGACGGCAAATGTAAAATTTGTCGATCGTTAAAAACCACTCTCGCGGTGCTTGTCATTTTAAAAGACTCTATCGTACTGTTTAGGCTTATACTGTGCTTGAAGTTAGGAGAATTTAATAATTTCTCAAATCCTGCGAGTGATGTTCGAGATTTCGACTTAAGATAGTCGCTTTTGCCGGACTTAAAGTTTGACGAGTTCCGCGAACCTTAGCGGTTAATTAAGGTAACGGTGTTTTAATTAATTTTGATAAAAATGCAAATTTCCTTGTTTCGTGTTTGTCAGATGTGGGTTGTCTGCAATTTTAATACTCTTTTCCTACACGTTTTTCAAGTATCCTTATTTTTGTTCGTTGATGTTTTTGAAATCGCTAAGAATTTTACTATGAAAACTGATGTAGTTTTGACACATTTTGTTTTAATAAAACATAAGTAATCACGATAAATTGAGTGCACGTCTTGCCGTGCAAGATAGGGTCACGTGCGTCATTCCTTGATAAAGGTCCCCGAATGTGATCGAAACTATAGTCGGAATAACCGATTCAGTTTAACGTAAGTATTCCCGTTTTATTTAAACAAAATCGCTAGAAATTGTAATTTTTACCTGACTGCCCAAGACGGAAGGTAGTGTTTTTTGGGTGTATGTAAGTATGTTTGTGTGTTCATAGTACCTGGATTACCCTAAACGGATGTCGTTGGATTGCTCTTAACATCCGAAATTATATAGGCTATATAGGTATTTTGCTTTTCTTTGAATCATAATTCTTGTAATAAATACAGCTCCTACGTAATTTTCACGTTCTGTTTGTTAACTTTCTTTGAAATAACAAAAACTACTCAAGACAGGAACAGAAAGATCAACTCAAGACAGGGAACGGAAAGAAAGTTACGGAAACGGATTGTATCATCACTTTTAAGAAGGCTCACGTCTCTCGTTCCGAGCAAAAAGGTGGTCTTGTTATTTCGCATTTTCCCTAAAGGTAACATAATAGGAAAGTCGCGGAAAAAACTTTTTTTTATACTTCGTAACTAATGATCTCGTAAACAAGGCAGATCGAACAAAATTGATAGGGGCTGCCTTTGACGCGCCAAAATAATCGATAGGTGTCGGGAGAGCAAACAAACAGAATGTACCTAATGATATTTTTATTTTTAAATTGTAAATACCCGAGTGATACTCCGGTGTCTGTCCGCCTGTCCGTGTGTACTGTGTACCAATGTCATAGCTGGTTTCTTTTTCTTTCAGGAATTATATATGCTATGCTTAATTCGGACCGCGCCTATGTTATACAGCTGAATATTCAGATTAAAAAACTTTTTTCTGTGACTAACATTGGCAGCAGCACATAATTTACAGTATACTTTATGACGTCGTCGCGCATAAAAGTTTCGTAATAAAAAAAACCGTTAAAAGAAAACAAATTTTTTTCCATAAATTTAATTAAATGATTTTTTTTATTTATTATAAGAAAATAACACAAAAAGAAACAACAATCAAACAAGCGGTCGCACTTATTTTCGTTCTGTAATGTTCGCTCGCTTTCGTTGAGGTTTATCTGTGGATAAACCTGAATAAGGTCACAATGTAGACCTACATTGTGGAGCTTAGCAATGCGAGGCTTACGATTTAAGTACATCAATATACTCTATAGTGGGATTCAAACACTACTGGCTATGTATGATACAGCAATTGGGCAAATATAAATAAAAATCTACGGCATCCATCATCAGCATCTCCACTGCCACAGCTGAATCTACAGTGTTTATGGCCATTTTTCATTCGTATTGTGCTTAACCCGCGGTTTCAACCGCTATTCCACAGAAACCGAATATTTTTCCGGGATAAAACGTAGCCTATCCGTTAATCCAGTATAAGCTACCTCCATACCAAATTTCATTCAAATCCATTGCGCCGTTACAGAGTTGAAGAGTAACAAACATACTTACACACAAACTTTCGCATTTATACAACAGCAACAAAAACAACAAGTTTTTTAACAAACATTTTCATTTTCACAAAAAATAATCTACACGACCGAAAAATCTGCTTAAAACTAGATGGCGCTTACGGTAAGGTGGCATACGTTGCGTTGACCAAATGTAACTCCGCCTTTATTACGACGTATGAAGCCTAGTACTGACAGAGCAAAATATTTCAATTACTGTGTTAGTATGGAACTGGCAATTGATGGCCTTATCTAAATATGTAGTTCTAACTTAAAACTACGCGCGAATGCTCGCGATCTGTGATTGACTATGGAAATATATTATCTTTGCAACAAATTGTGCTACGTACCACAATTTTTTGCAAAGATAATGCTATAATACTATCGAGGTGAGTGGGGCCCCAGCATAAGGCTACACGTACACTTGTACCTATACTCAACCAAGTGTTAATAATGAAACTCACTGAGAAAACGAGAATACGTGGAGAGGTGTGCTCATATTAAATTAACGTAATTAAGCATTCTAATAAAATTATGAAAGGTGTGCCGTATTTATCTTTTAAGACTTTATTAGTTGCAAAATTACGTATTAAGAATGTGTATCCTAACAAATATTATAAATTCGAAAGTAAATGAGTCTCTCTGTCTCTCTGTCTGGGTGTTTGTCGTGTTATCTTGGTTAAACGGATCGAGCTGAATTTTTGCAAAGATATAGCTTAAGGGTCGGAGACGGACGTACGCTACTTTTATTTTTAAGTCCACGCGAACGAAATCACTAGTTAATCACTAGTTTTTAATTGACCGAGCGAATCGAAGGTCTCAAAGTTTACTGGGACAAATCGGCATTTGTATGTATGTTTGTATGTTTATATGTTTGTATGTTTGAATGGTTGTGTGTATATTTGTCCGATGATAACTTGCGAACCGTTGATCCGATGTTCATGAAATTTAGTAGGCAAGTAGTTCATTTCAATACAATTTTTAAGCTCGTGTTTTTAAGTTTTTTTGAGCTGAATCGGTCGAGGCGTTGTGAAGATATAGGGGTCGCGAGGTCTCAGTTCGCCGCGAACTACTAGTATAATTTAATCACGGTTACATCCAAGTCTAAGCAAAAATTGATAAAGAAACAAGATAGGTACTATTTGTTAAGACTTTACAGTATATTAGTCCCCAGATTTTAGTTTTGTCTGTTCTTCACTTCAATTCCCACTTAGAAAAAACTACGCATGTTATTGGTCATGAAAGTACCTACACTTCAGTCGCTACGACGTACGTGAAAAGACACTCAGACAGTCTGGGCTATAACAGTGAAGGGGGAACAATGACCAATGCCGTCTATCTCATCTAAGATTATACCGACCAAGATTCATCACAATGAAAAAAAAAGTATTCTCTTCTTAGGGTTAAGTTAAAAATTTTAATAAAAGAAGTCAAAAATATTTGTACATCAGACACTACGCTCCTGACAATTTGGTTATTTATTTCTTACTACTCATATGTATAGGCGATTCCGAAACTGACGTGAATTTTGCTTCGCGTACAAAGACAACATAATATTGGGCTTTGAGTTTCAAAAGGCGTGGACTTCAAGAGATTGATATCTGGCTGCCAACAGAATTTAATCAAGTATCAAAGTTATGTTCAAAGTTTCAATTATATCTATATACCTACATGTAATAAGATTGAAACATCGAACTCAATCAATTTAAAGTTTATGCTAGTAAAATAAGTTTAGTTGGTAAGTTTAGGCTGGAATATTACACCTAAAGGAAGACCGATAAGGTGATATCCAATTAATGTGACAGCTTTTATGTACGCACAAAACGAAACTAAATTACTAAGGACCACTTTCATCATCTCAAATTAAAGTGTTCATTAGCTACTTTCCGATTCTTGCAAACTTACGAGTAAAAGTCCCAACTGCCTTTTTATTTATTTATTTATCAATATTATCAATTATATACAATTACTGAAAGCAAATTAAAAAATGTTACTGCAATATTTTCTTCATAACTATTTAAGTTACAGTGTCGATCAATTTAATATAATTATATTACATTTAGGGCTGATTTTTCAATCGTCACACAATTACTGTTATCTTAGAAATAAATATGGCTATTTGACAGCTTTTGTATATATAATATGTCAAACTACCATATTATTCCTCAGATAGCTTTATAACGATTGAAAAATCAGCCCCAAATAATTTATATTAGTATTAATTTATTTATTCGAATTGGCACGATTAAACAAATGATATATATATGTATTTCACATATATAAATATGAAATATGTGAAATACAATATGAAATATGTGAAATACAATATGAAATATGTGAAAATCGCGGGTCGAACCTAGACAAGATTGGCACAGGACCGGGATGACTGGCGTACAAGAAGGAAGGCCTATGCTTAGCAGTGGGCTATTACGGGCTGAAAATGAAGAATGAATGATGATACATGTATAGCAGAATAAGTGTGACTATAATAACTGAGCAATAGAAAAAAAAACTTTGGATAAACATGAAAAATTCTTTAGGATATCTTAATATTATTCATATAGAAAATATTGCAAAACCATATTTTTACCAACCTCAATAAACTTTATAAAATTAGAACCATTAAATGTGCGAGTAAGAGAGATCGATAGAGATTTTCGGCTCTTAGCTCACGTTCGTCGCCACAAGTATAATGAGTACAAAAAATGCGTGACCGACTAACCTTCACACTGCTCTGTCACACTGGTGTGGCGGTTAGGAAGAATATTTCCTAGCCTTAATACTGTTTGTAAAGCATTGTTAAGGCATTGTTTTTCCTTACCTTAACACCGTACCTACCTTACCGTACCTTTTTACTATATTATAATATTGTTCGTCATCCTATTTCGATACAACGGCTCCTTGAGTGGCGACCACGAACTGGAAGAGGCAGCGTAGGCAGGCCTCCCACTGGTGGACCGGCGACATTGTATCAGGACTTATACAACTGACACGTTTCTATCTATATATTTAATCAACGAAAAAAAACTATCTATATACATTTAAATCTATCTATTTATTTAACAATCAATATCAAACAACGAAAAAATCAAACGGTTTTTGTAAATAGTAAATTTATGTGCTTAAGTAAAACTAACATTTAACGACAATGCGGTTTGCTCTACTAACAACTAAAAGTATTATCGGGATTATCCCCAGAGTTTAAAACTGCACAGAATTTCTTATTCGCAAAAGGCTTTGCGCAGTGAGACGTGCTGATATGAGACGCTGGAGAATTTTGTAAAAAATACATAAGATTTTCTCGCATATTTCAATGGTAGGGGATAGAAAACTATTTTGATTCTTCGTCTATCTGAAAAGATAGATTTTGAAAAAGAATCGTGTGATGTTAAGGAATCTGTTGTACATATAATATAATGTATATCACAATAATATTCTAAATCCGAAAGTTTTTGTGTAAGTGTGTAAGTAGGTTAGTATGTAAGTATGTAAATATGTAAGTATGTAAGTGTGTTGGTTCCCGTTCAACTCTGTAACGGCTGAAGGGATTTGGATGAAATTTGGTAGCTTATTCCCTGCGTACATTATTAGCGTACATACTACCTTAACACTTTTTATCCCGAAAAACTTGACCGTTCCTATAAAATAGCGGGTGAAACCGCGGAGCGCAGCTAGTATATAGTTATGTTTTATAATATAAACATCACTGAAATAAAAAAACGTTTTGAAATAGTAAAAACGCACACACAAACATACTAAGTTTTCTAATAAAAATTAGAAATAATATTTGGCAAAACAAAATTTCAATAAATTAAATGAATGTAAAGGTTTCTCGAAGTCTACTTAAATTCTGAAGGCAAAAATGTGAGATAAAAAGCTATACGAATTTAAATAAAATATTACCGCGTGTTTGCTCTGACTACGAAATAGGAAGCAAAATCTGCATCAGCCTTTAAACACCCTACTGCTGAGATATCGGCCTACCCTCGAAGGGTGATCGGGCCATATCCACCACGCTGATCCAGTGCGGGTTGGCGGATTCAGATACGCCATCGAATTTCTTCTCCGGAAACTTTCCTCACGATGTTTTCCTTCACCGAAAAGCCTGTGGTATATCCGAAGTTCCAAAGAACTCATTGGTACGGGCCCGCCCTGGTTCGAACCCGCGACCCCACGAATGTGAGGCGAGCAATGAGCTACCACTGAGCTACCAAGGCCGCAATAATTTAGTATCGCATTGACATGTTACTTGTTTGGATAGCCTCGTTTAATTAACCTAAGCTTTGCTATTGTTAGTAGTATTACTGGGCCAATCACATTTGGGTTTCGATTTTCTGCCACAGTCAATGTAATGCGTGGACACTGCGGAATGAAAGTGGATTGGGCTAAGCTAAATGCCAATTACTTGCGATAAATCAGTAACTTAGTTTCTAGTCGGAATAATAAGCAGCCAAAAAGAAACCAGGCGTCTTCGATTAGAGGTCTAACTTGAAGATCTTGATCCTAAGGGGAATAGAGTAGTGCTATCTATCTCTCTGGCACATTTGTAAGTTTAAGTACATAATGTGAAATTACTAAAACAGTATGTTGTATTTCTGTTTCATAATATCAGAAGTTTTGTAATAAAATTTTCAGTTTTTATTTATTTTAAAAAGATTTAAAAATAACTATTTCAAATTTAACGCACTGTAATAAATTTGGTACCTATGCATTTCAAATATAATTTTCGGCGATGTCATCTTTCCACTTACACGATCCAACTTCAATACATAATTTAATACAAGCGGTCACAACTGTCGACCGCAGTATCGCTGTCATTTGTCAACAGCGGTATATAGCTGGATAGTGCGCCATTTGCATGTGCGTTACTGAGTTAGCGCCGAATGCGGAAGGCATGACAATTAGCCACCCGCTTTGGTTTCCTCCTGACTCAATGTTCGAATTCGTGCGATCATTACTTGCTTACAGTATTGAAAGATTACAAACGGATTAAGAGTGATGCAATTGGTGCGACTTTTGGCTGTTATCAAACACTTTTGCCCGGAGCGTTGTAGTGCCATTCATGTTTTCACTGTTGCATTAGTAGACACAATAGTTATTATACTATGAAAACTGACGTGGTTTTGATACATTTTGATTTAATAAAACGGGAATACTCACGTTAAATTGAGTAAAAATAACAGACGCGCCGCAGCCCGCAGTGCAAGGCAAGACGAGGTCGCGCGCGTGTCTCGCTGAGCATTCCTTCATAAAGGTCACCGAATGTGATCGAAACTATAGTCGGAATAACCGACTCAATTCAACAATAGTTATTAGCTACAGGTTAGAAAACCCACACTTTTTTATGCAATATTTTATTTTATGACAAGACTTTGTTCTTCTATCGCCTGAAGGTAAAAGTCATGCTTTACCATATCAGTTCAGCACAGATTTTTGAAATTCAGCCGTTCAAAACTCTACGCGGCAATGCACTGTGCTCGTCAAGATCTAAGATATAATGCCCGGTAATTTTATTAAATACATTGCCCTAGACTACTGCTTGGCGTGCGGTTGAATAACTGGCAAAGTATTTCCCCAAGCGGCAAAAGAGTCCTTCAGAACCTACTGGTGTTTTTTAACCCTGAGCTATAAACAATTTTAAATTTTCGTTACAAAGTTAGTTAGTTTAGTTGGTAGGATCTGAGGGAGGACTGATTGTATCAAATAGCAATCGTCCTCCCACGGATCCGTGAACCATTGCATATATAAGCTTTTGATCTCTATTTTTGAATATTATTGTGTTCACCAATTTAAAAAGAAATGCTAATAATACAATAATGAAAAAAAATATTATTGTTACAATATGATTACAAGCACTGACGTTATTCGCTTACTAAATAATTGTAATATAATAAGCCTATTTTAATCCCCATCAAGTATTAAACTACTTAAACATAATGTTTTTCATATCATGGTTTGTTTCATTGACATGATATAACATTTTTTTCGATAGGAACTTCCAGTTTCAGTTTCATCTAGTTTTTCCCGTCTTTAGCTCGTTCAATCCACTTCTTTCCTGTTGTGGTTATGATGTCGTCTCTCCATCGTTTCATAGGACGTCCTAAATAGGTATAATATGGAAGTTTAGAGGAATACCAACAAAAACAGTTCCGCTAAAATCAAACCATAAATAAAACATCGTGATCGATGGCTTTGTTTTCGCTCATTCGTTCCGTTTCGATTGGGACACGCCAATCTATTTCACTGTAAACTGCTCGTTTTAAACCGGTTTGCTTAAAAACTTAAACGTATAAATCCTGAAGGTTAAATTTATATTCTAAAAAGAATGAAATATCGAAAAGGCCAAAACACCAATTTTAGAAGGGTTTACATCTAAAGTAACAATCGGTTTATCTGGCCCCGTATAATTTTCTTGGATCAGTGTCGCCGTGAGAGGAGATTTACCAAAAAGGTCCTCTGCGCCGACTTCAAACGTCGCACGACTCGCAAAATAAACCTCCGAAATTGACCATTTTCTTTGAGAAAAACATGCTGACGGCATCGTATGAACAACAAAGGTTCGTGTAACGAGTACGTCCGGGATTTCGGGTGAATTCCCAACAAAGTAGGTGAATGAACCTACTCGTCTGGATATACAAATTGCCAGTCTACTCATAAGTAAAATCTAACACTTAGTAATAGAAAATTAATAAATTAGATCTGTTCTGTTATCTGAACGCCAAAGAGGCGTTCAGATAACTGTAACTACGTTTGTCATCATCATCATCATCAGCCGGAAGATGTCCACTGCTGAACATAGGTCTCCCCTTTAGAGCACCATACTGAACGGTAATTAACCATTTGCATCCACCAGTTGCTCGCGAGTTTCAAAAATTTCACAGTCCATCTAGTGTGAGGCCTACCTACGCTGCGCCTTTCGCTTTGTGGTTGCCACTCCAAAACCTTTGTCTCATCGGTTATCGGTTCTCCGAGCGTTGCGACCTACCCATTGCCACTTCAGCTTGCAAACCTTGTAAGCTATATTGGTGACTTAAAAAACATTAAAGTAATTGGACTTAACGAATTTATTATATATCCAAGGTTGCATTCCTTATAATTTAAATGTCGTATCATAATTTTAATTATATTATATTTTTTAAATGTTGTGTGTTTAAACACCGTGAAAATATATCCCGTTATGTGTTGTTTCGAACTTGAAAGTTTCCAATATCGCCATCTGTTTGTAATACTCCGTAATTAAATTTTAAAACGATTTATTACGAGGAATTTTATTTCACAAATGAATTACTTCTGTGTGGCGTGAATGTTGCCGGGCTCATTCGTTTGTTTAATATAAAAGGGATTTGTCGCAGTTCTGTTTTCCGCTGTTATTTTCGTCAGGCGCATCGTCTATTGAATTTACATGTGCCAGTCGCGCTGCCATGGCCGTCACCTCATGCATATGTATGGCCTTATGCAAACTGCAACTTTGCCTTTAATTTAATAAAAATATTTGGAATGTGATGCCGGCGCAACTCTCCCTGTTCTGGTTTACTTAATACACGCTCGCACAATCAATATCTTTAATTATTTTTAATTATATAAAATTAGTTGTTACCCGCGACTTCGTTCTCGTGGACATAAAGTATACTATGTTCCTCTTTGTCTAGTAACTCCTTATCAAATTTAAATCAAGATCCGTTCAGCCGTTATCACGGCTAAACATCCAGATAGAGAGACAAAGTTACTTCATATAGTTCGCTAAATGCCGTTGATCCATTTTTATGCATTTTTTGACGTTTTGTATGGACTGAGATTTGTGATGTAGGGAGTTCTGAATCGCGCAAGCGAAGTTTTTTCCTCGAGACTTACGTATTAATTTTTATACCTCGAAGCTTTGTTGGTCCTGATACGGCTCTGGCTATATTCCTCTGAATTATAATATTAGTTAGGATTAGGATTCAGTCCTGAAAGGAATTCTAAGAGTGAAGTTTCATATAAAAGTTCTATGAGTATCCGATAGTAAACGCCAGAAACTTTAGCACTTCGAGTGAGTCCGAGTAGCAATACCTTCAGTGCAGCTCTGAGACGACAAATATTTTCGCTTCAAGTTCGTCTGTGCAGTCGGTTGGTTCTAATCCTAATTTACAGTTCGTCGGAGTAGTTTGTTCGCTGTAACAAGTCACAAGTAGCGAGGAACAAGTCTGTAAGACTTGGAACTTTAAGTACATCTACAATCCATACCATACATACACAAACAAATATAACAGTGATATAAGTTTACATCAGAAATATCTGATGCCCGTCTTCATACGCGGTACTGCTTGGTCATCGGCCTCGCAAATACAAAGTGAAAACCGCGGGCTTCTATACAATAAAAATTTAATTCCTTATTTAACTTTTTTTTTTTTTGAGAATGTCTTACTCCTTACCACCGGCATAGATATCCGTTGTCAATCAGTTGTTAAAATTAGAAGTAGAGACAATAAGCACATGTCAATATGATATTAATCATTTTGTCTTGCAAGTTGTAGTTGTAGCGTTGCTACGCAGTCTACGCGAAGTGCTACGTCGTAGCCACGCGTAGGTTTTGCTGAATTTGTAAAAGTATGTCTTATGCCGGTTACAGACTGGTGAAACGAAACATGCGATGAAACATTTCAATGAACCGCGCATCGACTTCGATACTGCCCCGCGCTATATTGCCGTCAACCGTCAAATCAGCGATCGCTACGTGTGCGGCTTGAAATGCTTGTAGCGAGCTCATGAAATGCACGGTACACGCGCGAAGGGTGTCCAGACTATGTTTTTTTTTTTTTTTTAATTTATTTAACACCAAAATTTTACAATATTAGGTACATCACAAGTTGTCTTAAAACGTAATTAAGGTTTGTCTAGACAACTAGTTCACGCCATTTACAATTTTTTAAATATGTAGTCTAAACTAACAATAAGCAATACTATTACAAAAAAAAAAAAAAAAACAATTTACATATTAATGTAGCTGAGCGTTGCGCGCAAACACACAAAACAGGCCGTTGCAGTGATCGCGCGCAGCACTGTCATAATACAGGATGTAATACGATTAATTTTCTATAGATTTAGGTAGTAGTTTTTTAAAATACATTTAATGTTTAATTGGGTTAATCTATTTTTTAGTTCTAATGGTAATTTATTAACTAGGTAAGGGATAACAAATTAACAAAGTGTTCCTTGCATGATACCATGATACATTGCAGCGATGTGGACGTCAAATTCTTATAATGCGTGTTACATTGTTCGTTACGTTTCACCAAACTGTACCCGGCTAATGAACACTTTGATGAACTTTTCGGTGGCACTTTTATTAAAATTAAGCCACATTCTGAGCCTTGTTACCGTGTTCTCTTTACAATAAAGGGTTACCCTTTGAACGCTAACCTCGCTTATGAGGACAAAAAATATATATATATATATATATTATAGTATTATTTTAATAACAATTTTATTCATTCATTTTACGTCGCTTATCAGTTGAGTTTGTGGTCAAATGCCAAGAAAATAAACATAAAAAAATCTATATATCACTTTATATCTATCTATATAGTTAATAAAGGTTAGTTCGCCTATACTGACGTTGATTCTGATTTACATGAAGTTTAGCCAGCATGTGTGTTATCCTTCATTTCGACCATAGTTAAAATGGGGCAGCACATTTTCCTGCTTAACGGGAGTTTTGACTGCAGTTATGAACGTAGTTTAAAGTTAACCTAGATGATGCAGCCCAGCCTAAGAGGTGGAGAAGAACCAGCTTAACAGTAACTAATTAAAAAGAAATTTGGTGCTTGCACTGTTGCTTGACAGTTTTTAATTAATTTGCAAACTGTAGTTAGTAGTTCTGAACTTTACTGGATGGCTCCCAAACTCCGGGTATGATGAGGTCGAATTTTTTAGGTCATAAGTTTTGTACGAGAGTATTTTCCAAATAATTAAGATATAACTTAAATCTACAGCATTACAAAGGAAATAGAATTCGTTGATTATTTTCTGAGAAATGCTTATAAATAAAATCCTTTCATGATCAAGTCTTTGAATAACATCCATAATCTTCTTTTTAAGTATCCACTAATAATTATCTGATTACACTGGTCACAAGGGCTACATTTTTTGACTAGCACTTAATTTATATAAGAAAATGTCTAAAGATTTCTACTTCCCTTTACTTTTCGTTCCGCTTTGTCACATTTGTTGATTTTTATGAAAGTAAAGAAAAACGAGATGGAATATTTCGTTTTACAATAATTACTTACCAGTGAGTAATATACTGGGGATGTTATGGGCAGCAGCGTCCTCTTAGCGGTGAGCCTTCTGCGATCCCCAAGATGCCAAGCGTTAACGGTAACACCCTCTCCCTTAAGTACGTCTTTGTTCAGCAGTGGACGTCGTCGGGCTGCTGATGAGACAGAGGCCTGCACTCGTATCCAATCATCAGTAGGTTAAAAATGGTTTTTTATACTGCTCATTTATAATAGCGTAGAACGCTCTCAGACTGCATAGAATGACGATATACATAGAGCAGTTGCCAGTGATTAGAAAAATGCAAGATCGCGCAGAGTTGCGTAACCGTGCACTGTTCAGATGTGGAATGAAGATTTCTTTGGGCTGAAGATGATGATGATCTTTGTATTTTTCCGCTGCAATATCTCGTCTAGTACAATAAGGAATAAGGGGACTTTTTTTTTAGTTAACAAGAAATAACAAATCATTCTAATTTAATACATACCTGAAACCAATAACGAAATTAATAGAATCTTTTCCAATACTAACTTTTCAAATTCCGATACCACGTGAAATGAATCACGTCCAAATTCTACGCAGATATACACGCAGACACCTGTACAAACATATACCTCATCACCACACATATAGAATCATCATCTAGACATCGACCGAACTAGTTAATAAATTTCACAGTTAGTGTAGCCGAACAAACTCAAACTTCGGTCAAAGGGATTCAGCTAATTTGATTTCTGTGTTCGTCGGCCGCTAGAGGGTTGCGCGGCTTCGGACACACGACACGCATTTGCGAAACAACTTGCTCGCTAATAAACAGTTATCGAGGTAACTTTGGAGACGATTAGTTAGTAAACTTTGGTTTAAGCTTAAATTATTTACATAATTCTAATCAAATAGCTTGGTATCAAATTGTAGTCATATTTATTGGATTTTAATTTATTGCTAATCCAAAAAAAGGAAGACTGTAAAGCATTATCTACTCATACCTAGAAAGGATTCAGGATTCTCCCTATTTGGAGATATGACAAATTGATGTCGATTTCGAGATTCAATCTCGGCCATCCCTCGTCTCGATTGCCTTCGACCACTCGATGTATCTCGCACGCTAGCCATCGTGAATATCTCGAAAGATGAGAAGATGAAAGCGTTGAGAATAAGAAATGTCCAACTTTGACCTTGACTTTTTCTAGACGAGATTGAATCTCAGCTTTTGATAATAGGGTTCCTGAACCGAGAAGAATTTTCACACTAGCGCGTCGCATTTGTAAACAACATAATTGAGCAAAAAAATAATTGAATATTAAGAAACTTGGCTGAAAACCTTTTCAGTTTATAATTTCGTATCGTTAGTACTTTCCTACGTCTGTGGCAGCAATATTTAACACAAGCTACGTTCGGGTAGAGGTTTGTCGGTTCCACAAACATAATTCAATTGTGTTGGTCTCCAATTATGTTCCAAACATCGCAATGTACCTCTCTAACAAGGAGATACGTTCAAGGTGATTATTCAACCGTGATTTATTTATCAGAAGCTCACAAGATGGCAACAAGGTCGTGAATCATAATTATGAATGACTCAATTATATTACATAATTGTTAACCAATTATGGTTGATCTAGTTGTTAAGAATAGAGTATATCTACCGCCGTCTTTTCATAGAAAGAGATTCAACTGATTCCCATCTCTAAATGTTATACGATTTTGATGATTGTTTTATATTTTATCTACACCGTGAAAAACTGTGTTTATAAGTTCTTTTTCGCAATGTGTTTGTAGTAATAGGCACAAGCACAATAAAAGAAGTTTTTATTTGAATGTGTACCACAAATATATTTATTAAAAACAAAACCTATCAGCGCGTCTTACTAGTTTAAGCACGGAATTACGGTTAACGGAATTTAATTTTTGAGCAATGATATTTTGTTTTAAGCAAAACGTTTATCCAAATTCGAATATTTCGTTAATTTTAATAAAGTATAGGGATTTCAAATTTTTATATATAACTTTTCATGGTAAGTTAGAAAATGATGTCGTGATAATTTGACTACCTGAGATCGCGATATCAGGAGTATTCGGGTTATGGCGATGAGTTAGGTCCTAACATAACGGATATTCGGACTTATGTGCAAGAAAGAATTTACCTCTGTTACTAGACATACTTGACATATTTAGCGTATTCTTGTGTTCCAATTGTGAAAATAAATTTAACACTGAACCGCGCGATATTGCGTTTGGCAACCTATAGCGCTTATAAAAAAATCTACATGATGATTTGGATAATTATGCTATGAAAATCTAAAACTGTCAAAATTCAAATAGTTAGACCTAGTTGTAATCTCTTTTACAAACTTTTATTTTACTTGCAATTTTTGTATGTATGTATGCATGTTTGTATGTTAAGGTCAAATCTCGCAACTGAATTTTAGACAAGTTTCCCCTTGTTCAATTGAGTTGAAATGTTGCATGCATGTCAAGTTCCGATGATAATACAATATTATGTTAGGTTTTATAAATAGTCATAATCATTGGGTTTATATAATTTGCATGTTAATATGTCGATCCAATTATTTTCTTAATGTATAAAAATATATTAATGTTAATTCTGATTTATTTTGCCGGATAAAGAGAATTTAATGATTGTTATGTTGATTTCCGTTGTTAGTTGTTAAGTCGGCTAGATTTACGAGAGCCAATGAGAGACGTCGTCCAATCACAGCCCACAACCCCCACTGTAGTGTCGTGGTGTGATCGGACGTTAGGCTCTGGGCGACCGGCAGTCTGAGTTGATCATCGAACGAAGAAACAAGTGTGAGAGAAGTTACAGATAAAAGTGTTAATTAGTGTAAAATATTATAATAAACTGTGAAAGTGCTGAAAGGTTTGTGGATTTTACTACTCCTCTGACCTGATCCAATAGGTCAGAAGTGGGATCGACGAGAAAATCTCTTATTTTCTTGACACGCCCACTGCTCGGAAAAACGTAAGTAACGCCTTATATATTCCTCCAGCATGATTTCATGGAATTCAAAAATAAAAAAAATAAAGCCGTAAACGAAATACTATGAATTATTATTATGCTATTTAAATAATTTTTTTTTTCTTCTCATTTTAATATGTTGTCTTTGGCGGTTACAACGGGAAAATAATTTAATTATGATTTTATTTTATCGGTGGATGACTAGAGGAGTTCACATGAATTTCGATTTTTACTTTTTTTTAGCACATAAATTCCTGTAATCAAAATTAAAAAAAAAAAGTATTTTTTTTAGTTTTTAGTTTTTGTTAGGGTTTTTTTAATGCCCTTTTAGTCTTCATTTACTAGAAAAGGAACATTTTTATTGAGACGTCCACCAATATTTATTTTATAAATACATTTTTTATGGGTAACGGGCAGTTACCTCTAAAAGTGCAATTACTGTTACTTGTTAGTTCGTCATACTATTTCTTTCATGCAGACGGTTTGCTAAAATAATAATGATCAGTTATAGAAGTTTATTCAGATATAGAAGTTGGCTTGGATCTTCCTAATGGGCAAGAGGTAGTTTAATAAATATGAATCGGTTATAAATATTATTGTGCATTAATTTAATAAGTGGTGCGGCAGGTATTAAGCTGTTTTCTGGAAGTTTCAGATAAGAGATCAATGGAAGAAAACGATGAATACGCCCTAGGTGGAGGGCTGAAAATGAAGAAAACCCCAGGTGGGGGGTTGAGGAAGGAAACCCTAGGTGGAGGGTTGGGAAAGGGAACCCTAGGTGGAGGGTTGGGAAAAGGAACCCTAGGTGGAGGGTTGGGAAAGGGAACCCTAGGTGGAGGGTTAGGGAAAGGAACCCTAGGTGGAGGGTTGGGAAAGGGAACCCTAGGTGGAGGGTTGAGGTTAAGGTACGAAAGAGGACCCAAGGAAAAGGGCCAAGGAGGGAATGAATCTGACGAAAACGGGTGTGTACGGTACTCGGGACATGAGCGTGCACAAACTAGTTCTTACAAAAAGCAAGGCGGCAGTAAAGGACAACGGTTATCACAATCGAAGGTGCAGCGCTACCCTGCATCATCCGACACAGATGAAGAGCAACATTCAACATACAACATACAAGGATACGATGACGCAAGGAAGAGAAGACATACTACCTACTCGTCGGCGGAATCAAGAAGTGGATCGCCATCTCCGAAAAGAGTAAGATTGTCTAAGTGTAAGGAAGGCGAAAGAGATATTAAATTAATGGATAAATTTTTGTCTATTTTGGAAAAGGTTAAGAGATCGGATAAGCCTAAAATTACGTTTAATACCAATGTAGTACCGGAGTTTGACCCTCTATCGAAAAATCAAACTATTTTGACTTGTATCACCAAAGTAGAAGAATGTGCCGCAATTTATGGCTGGGAAGAGAGAGAAATCATTCACTATTCCTTGCCAAAATTAAGCGGTGTTGCAAAGACGTGGTACCAGGGTCTGACTTCGATATTGCATACGTGGTCAGAATGGAAACAGAAGTTATTAGAATCCTTTCCATGTAGAGAGGATTACGCTGAACTCTTAACCGAAATGTTAGCTAAGAAGGTGAAATATGGCGAATCATTGGAGCATTATTATTATGCCAAGGTTAACTTATTAAATAGATGTAAGATCTCCGGCAAACGGGCAGTAGACTGTTTACTGTACGGGATAGAGGATCGAGCGGTAAAAGTTGGCGCACAGGCAGCTCAGTTCAAAGAACCAGAACAGGTACTTAAATACTTAAAAACTGTTAAGATAGGGCAGAGCAGAGATTATCCGGATACGACGCGGAGAGGGCGGTTCGGAATCAACATGGGCCGAGCTGATTCTAGTAGATCAGGTAACGTTTCCAACCCTACGATTAGGTGCTTTAACTGCAACGAAATTGGTCACCCAAGCTTCAAATGTGAAAAACCAATGACTACTGTGAAATGCCATAACTGCAATGAGGTAGGTCACCGCAGTTTAAGGTGTGATAAGCCTCCATCCAAATGCACGGTATGTGATCGAGTTGGTCATCTTACTTCAAACTGCTATAAGAACACTGGAAAAGCTTTTAACGACGGAACTAAAAATTCAAATTCAGGTAGCGATCCGAAGCTCAAACAGGTATCTGAAGTAATGACCGAGGACACTGGAATAAATAAGTATGTAATGGATATAAAAGTAAATGGTTCCACTATTTCCTGCCATGTAGACCTAGGAAGTCAATGCTCTCTCATCAGGGTAAGTGATGTTAACTCTCTAGGTCTTCAAATGATTTCCCGTCCAAAGTTGCCGACACTCAGAGGTATAGGGGCCAGTCTGATAAGTCCGGTAGGAGTGGTGGTTGCCGCTGTAGATGTTCAAGGTATAACAGAAACAATCGACTTATATGTAGTAGAAGATTATGTTCTGGTGCACTCAGTTTTATTAGGTCACTCGTTCACAGAAAAACCTGACATTCTGATAATTAAAACACCGGAAGCGATAACATTTCAGAGAATGCCCCCAAATAAAATTAATTTACATGCCGCTTATGACTCTGAGGTCCCCTGCAACACAATGCGAGCAATACAGGTTTCCACTGATTCACTGATTTTAGACGGTGAAGTTCATGTAAAAGGTACATTACATGGCCCAGAAGGTAAGGAATATTATCTTCTTCCCGGCCAATACGAGATCAAAGACGGTAGTGGTGCGATCCTGATCTACAATGTCTCTTCGAATCCGATTTGCATCGCTAAAGGTACACTTTTGACACGGTCTTTGGAACGAAACCAGATACCGACAAATTGCATCAGAAACTCATTCAGTGTTACCTTCGATGACGCTGTAATGGATACATCCGTGAATTCTAATCCGAAATTGGACAACGACGAACGGCACAAACTGAAAAATTTACTTACAAGGTATAGCGACTGTTTTTCTAGTGGACTACATGACTTAGGGTTCACGACTGTTACCGAAATGACTATCGAATTAATAGATGGTGCACAAATTGTATACCGTCCATATCGTATGTCACATGCTGAAAGACTGACAGTGAGCAATATGATTCAAGAAATGCTGGACAATAACATAATTAGAGAATCGTCGTCACCTTACGCAAGCCCAATCATCATGGTTCAGAAAAAAACGGGTGAAAAGCGTTTGTGCGTTGATTATAGGGCCCTTAACAGGAAGACCAAAAAGGATCATTACCCTATGCCTCGAGTGGAAGATCAGCTGGATCTACTGTCAGGTAACACCTTATTTACATCTCTGGATTTGGCATCGGGCTATTACCAGATCCCGATATCGGAAGAGTCGCGCACGAAAACTGCCTTCGTGACACCTGATGGGCAATTCGAATTCAATCGGATGCCCTTCGGTCTGGTTAATGCACCATCAGTTTTCCAAAGGACAATAAACAAGATCCTTATGGAAGCCAAAGTAAAGTATGCCATTGTCTACATGGATGATGTTCTGATCCCTTCAAAAGACTTCAATGAAGGTATGCGAAGATTGGAAGAAGTACTACAACTACTGAAAGAAGGAGGGTTAACTTTGAAGTTAAGTAAGTGCCATTTCTTTCTCGACTCCGTAGATTTCTTAGGATTTGACGTCAGCGCTGACGGTATACGACCTGGCAGTAGGAAAAGTGAAGCAGTGTCTAAGTTCCCGCGTCCTACTAACCAGCATGAGGTCCGTCAGTTTCTCGGTCTTTCTGGATTTTTCAGGCGTTTTATCAAAGGGTACGCAATAATTACAGCCCCACTAACAGAGTTGTTAAAGAAAAACGTGACGTGGTTCTGGAATAACGAGCAGGAACAAGCATTCGAGAAGGTAAAGGTATTACTTACAAGCCGGCCTATACTTGCACTATACGATCCTAAAGCAGAAGTAGAATTGCATACAGATGCCTGCAAGGATGGTTTGGCAGGTATTCTGCTTCAACGAAATTCTAATGGGGTGCTGCAACCGGTGTCTTACTTCAGTCGTAAGACGACAGGTGACGAACGTAAGTTACACTCCTACGAATTAGAAACCCTAGCAGTTATCGCCTCCCTGAGTCGGTTCAGAGTATATCTAGTGGGAATACCGTTCAAAATTCTGACAGATTGTAATGCTCTCAGGTCAACCTTAATCAAGAGAGACTTGATACCCCGTATATCTCGCTGGTGGGTTCAACTGCAGGAATACGACTGCACTATAGAATACCGACCAGGTCCTCGGATGAGCCATGCAGACGCACTCAGCAGGAACCCGGTAGGCAGTGACGTAAGCGAACAGCATATTTTAGATGTTTTACCGATACAGGAATCTGATCAGGACTGGATATCAACGGTGCAATCTGCCGATGCAGAGGTAATGAAAATTAAAGATATTCTCTCGGATCCGTCGGTTGAGGAGGCCATGGATATACATAAAAACTATAAACTCAAAAACAATAGGGTATACCGCATTATAGGGGAAGACATGAAATGGCTCGTACCTCGGGGTGTGAGGTGGCAGATTCTAAAGATGAATCACGATGACGTGGGGCACTATGGATTTGAGAAAACCCTACAACGCATTAAAGAACATTATTGGTTTGCAAAGATGCGCAGATTCATAAAGAAATATGTTACCTCATGCCTAGAGTGTGCGCATCACAAAACTCCTGGTGGGAAACGCGAAGGCAAGTTACACCCCATTGAAAAGGTTTGCAAACCTTTCCACACCGTACATGCAGATCATTTGGGCCCGTTCGTCAAAAGTAAGAAAGGAAACTGCTATTTGTTGGTAATCGTAGATGGCTTTACTAAGTATGTCAGCATAAATGCGGTCGGGAACACAAAATCTACTACATCTGTACAGATAATGAAACAGTATGTAAGTTATTTTGGGGTCCCGACACGTTTAATTACAGACAAGGGCACGAGCTTCACGAGCAAAATATTCCAGAATTTTACTGAATCGTATGGTATAAAACATATTCAAAATGCTGTCGCTACTCCCAGGGCTAACGGCCAAGTTGAAAGATTCAACAGAACTATTTTGGACGCGTTGTCGACCTCTAACCATAACGGAGACGAAAAGTCATGGGATGAGCACATTGCAGACATTCAAGTTGGTATTAACACTACAAAGCACAAAACGACCCTAAAGAGTCCTTCGGAATTGCTGTTTGGCTTCAATGTTATCAGTAGAACAGAAGGTAAGTTCAGTGAAATAATTAACGATACGCTAAACAGAGTTCCGGTAGAAGACTTGGACGACCTGAGGCAGAAGACTGGAGAGAAAATAAAACAACAACAGGTAAAAGATGCTACTAATTACAATAAAAGATAGATAACAGAAAGACTGCGACAAAATACAAGGAAGGAGACCTAGTGCGAGTAGAGAGGCAAGTGGCTCACGATGGTAAATCACAGAAACTCATAGTAAAATATCAAGGTCCTTATCGTATAATGAAAATGCTCGATAATGATAGATTTTTGATTGAGGACACACCTCTGACTCGGAAACACGGTCGAAGATACGAAGCTATCGTTGCTTTAGATAAAATTCAGCCTTGGATGAATTTTACTAGAAATTTTGAATCTGAATCATCTGACAGCGATAATGCAATGGATTAGTAATATTTAATAAAATAAAAAAAGTCTAAATGTGTCCTTATTCAAAAAGTACTATATGTATAAAATAAAATGAAACTTACAACTTTAAATGTCGGTAATTTTGAAATATTAGGTGGTCAAAATATGTGCATATATCTGTCTTGATAACGTTAAGTTTTACCTAAGTGTTTTCGTTAGGTTTATTTATGTGCTTATGTTTATAATAGAGATTAACTAATTAAGTAAAACAAAAAAACAAAAAAAAAAAAAAAAAAAATGTGTCTAATCTAAGAAAGAAAAGCGACGGGACTCGCTTGAAGTAGGATGGCCGAGCTGTTAGGTTTTATAAATAGTCATAATCATTGGGTTTATATAATTTGCATGTTAATATGTCGATCCAATTATTTTCTTAATGTATAAAAATATATTAATGTTAATTCTGATTTATTTTGCCGGATAAAGAGAATTTAATGATTGTTATGTTGATTTCCGTTGTTAGTTGTTAAGTCGGCTAGATTTACGAGAGCCAATGAGAGACGTCGTCCAATCACAGCCCACAACCCCCACTGTAGTGTCGTGGTGTGATCGGACG
Source organism: Apocheima hispidaria (assembly GCA_947579745.1). NCBI lineage: Eukaryota > Metazoa > Arthropoda > Insecta > Lepidoptera > Geometridae > Apocheima > Apocheima hispidaria. The sequence goes on from OX388162.1 coordinate 7,605,454, forward strand.
TTAGGCTCTGGGCGACCGGCAGTCTGAGTTGATCATCGAACGAAGAAACAAGTGTGAGAGAAGTTACAGATAAAAGTGTTAATTAGTGTAAAATATTATAATAAACTGTGAAAGTGCTGAAAGGTTTGTGGATTTTACTACTCCTCTGACCTGATCCAATAATTATGACAGCGAGCTGATCTGATGATGGATACAGAAGGCGGAAAGCGGAACTCCTCGGTAACTAACAGTAGATTAATCGAGTTTGGACTCATTTTGATCAGCGTACAGTACCAATAACGGATTTTATCATCATAAGCTTATCTGCAAAAATATTATTTTCCACAAAAAAATATTAACTTTATGATTTCACTAGAAACAGATTACATTTTAATCTGGAGCACAATAATCTTCGCACATCTACTTTGGCTTGGCGGATGAATAACTGGCATAGGGAATATTCCTTTTCCAGGCTGACTTTCTTCTTCTTCTAAGTGACGAGATAAGCAAGTCACTCGCCTGACGATAAGCGTCTTGCTTATCCATAACATTTCAGTGCCGCCCAGACTTTTGAACTCTACAAGTTCAAATCCTGTGCAGCAATGCACTGCGCTTGTCACCCTGAGATATTTGATATGATAATTATCTTCAAAAGGCTGCAATCGAATTTATGTTGAAATCCAATACTAGCAGATATTTATTACGGGATATTTACCATGATTTTCAATTTTGTTGAGTTCGCGTTATTTCGGCACAGTTGCATGCACCAATTTCACGGGTAGACTGATCGTGGTAAACATCCAGTGAGTAATGTAGTAAACAACCACGAAAGTCTAAAAAAGTGATTAGTAGAGTGATTTAAATTCCTAAAATTGTTGTCATATATGACTAAGTTTTAAGTAATATATACCCTAAATAACATCCCAATATATTTTGCACAGGCATCAGGCACGAAGCGAACAATCCTCCGGTGCACTTACTGGGTTGAGAGGCTCACGGATCCATGAATAAACCATCGCGTGAATGTGGAACTCGTGTCAAGAGCGAGCTGTTGACGAACGGATCGATGCTAAACGATCCACTTGGTATAATAACAATACGCCACGATCTCTCATAAACACTTGTCGATGGGGTTTTATAACCAAATATTTTACATTGATTTCTGTTGCAGATAAAGTTAAAAACGAGTCGCTTCACGTTCTGCGGATATTAAAAAAAAAATGCAAATTAAAAATTTGAGGACATTAATGCGCCTGTTATTAGGCATTTAGTGCGGGTCATGATTCCGCATAGTGTGCCACGTAAGTACATGAACCACAGATCAGTCTTACAAGAGTTCTTTGGTTCATGTACCTACTACTATTATGTAATTAGGATAATAATTTTGTTATTAGTCTCACTAACCCTAGTTTTAAGTTGTATTTACTAACCAAATGTGACCCCTATTGTCATTAATAAAGAAAGAAATTTGAAATTTGAAAAATGTACCACCAATGAACGACATGATTTTCCTTTCGAAGTTTTGTAAAGGCACTGTCAACTGACTTCAAATTCCGGTGGTTTAAGGGAAAAGTTCATCCTTGATTAATATTTATTCTTCCAAAACCCCTTGATAAGTAACTAGCACTAGAAAATTTCGCGCTAAAACATAAGTACCTAGTAATAAAATAAGCAAAAACTCGTTAACCATTTAAATTGCAGGAACCGTCTCTAGCCTCTACCAAGCTATTACCAAAATTAAAATAATTAAAAACAATTAATTTGACATGTTTGAAACGCGACAGAGAATTAAAAATAAAACAGGTTGGCAAGCGCCATATTCACAATCATGCGCTCATCAGTGGCTAACACGGTTTGGCTACTGAGCTATACCTAAATTGATAGAAGTATTATGAGTCAGATTTGCTACACGGGGTTGTGCTTTTAACGCAAACGATCACAACCATTATAATAACAGTAAAAAAACAGGATATTCTTCGCATAAATAACGTGATAATAGCATAACTCAAAATACTTTTACTGAATGGGAAACTCCTGTGATTATGTTGGCAAACAGATCGATGACGCATATACGTAGGTAATAGCCAAACATGGTCTCAAACTCAAAGAGAAACGGTAAACCAACATTTTCATACCTTATTAGGTCAAGGTAGTGAGGAGTTGGTAGATTTCGTTTATTACGGGTAATACGGCTAAAAACATTACCTAATTCATGATTCAACCGATAGCGTCGGCTATATTACGGCTCTTTTTTACTGCGTATTTTAATTTTATTTTGGTTTAACTTCAGGGCGCACACATTATTTTTGTTTGGTAGAATTTAAATTAAAAACAGGACAAATGAGGATTTGACTCGCGCACCGAGGCTTCCGTACAAACTTAACTTTGTAGTTGTAAAAAATATCTCCTATACATCGACATAAGTCACGATCTTTTTGCCAACTACAGATTTAGGCTTGTAATCGCAAATCATGTTTTATTTGTTTGTTTGTAACTATAAATTATTGATTTTCAGATTGATTCCTTTACTTGTGCTGTAAGACATTGCTTCTTGCCGAATTTCATTATTCTACGTCAACGGGAAGTACCCGTTGACTAGTATAAGTTTTGATTTACTTGCGGGTGCGGCGAAAGCGACAAAATATGCGGAATACTTGACTTAGAAGCTTGATTTTCTTACAGCTCCGTGGGACCGTAGACTTACAACGAAGTTTTTTTTTTATGTTTCTCGGCGACGAGACGAGCAAGTCGCTCACCTGATGTTAAGCGTCACGCTTGCCTATAACAGTTCAGTGCCACCCAGAATTTTGAACTTCAACAGTTCAAAACTATGCGCTCTGCGCTGCGCTCGTCACCCTGAGATGTTAGATGTTATATATCTGTATGCCCAGTAATTACGGTGGAAACATTGGCCTTCAATCCGGAACACAGTAATGCTTGCACACTACTGCTTGGCGGTTGAATAACTGGTAAAGGTGTGGTACTTCCCCAGGCGGACTCTGCAAGAGAGCCCTACCACTACAAAAAAAATGATCCTATGAGGGTTCTTTTTGTTCCTTTTTTTTGTGTTGAGGTATTGAACCCTAAAAGTTATCAAATAAAGCTTTTAAAGTAATTTAGAACTAGAGAAGATGTGAAGAACTTAGAAGAATCTAGTTGATCGGACGAGAGTTACCATTTCTCTAATACATTACGCTGAAATACTATAATAGCTCCTGCATCGGTTGGCTCTTAAATCACAATATCCAATTTGCACTTGCAGACTTTACTTTGAAATCGAGCGTAGATACAATAAAAGCATTTAGAAATAAAGTTAAACCTTACGCTGGAGAGTTAAAGCAATTATTTAAAACTTTAAATTTAGCTTAAGAAGCATCTTCTCTTCGCAGGCAGTCTGCAACGCAACGAAGCATTTATATAAAATCGAATGATTTAAATGTGAACAGTTTCGGAAAGTTATTTGTTATATACGATACGGTTTTAACCGATATTCTAAAGACAATTATTTATTTGTCACAAAACAAAATACACATGGTTATTTTTAACTAACCATCCGTCTCTTGCAATTTGTTATATACAATACAGTTTTAACCGATATTCTAAAGACAATTATTTATTTGTCACAAAACAAAATATACATGGTTATTTTTAACTAACCAGCCGTCTCTTGCAAGCCGCTTCTCAAAATGATATGCAACAACTTTTGTTACATGACTTTTTACAAAGCCCAAAAAAATGTTGTAAGTCTGAATTTTTTATCCTTGTATTTTTTATGCGAATATCAGCTTTTAGGCGTCACTGCCTCTGAGAGTGTGAGAGATGGCTGGTTAATTAATAATAACCCTGTATAGATTTAAATTAGCGGTCATGGGATATTTAGGCCTCAATTTGTAAAAATAAGATAAAAACACTCAAAAAATTAAAACCATACAAAAAAAAAGAAAAAAAAAAAGAAAAAAAAATCGGGAACTCATAAACAATAAAAATCGTGGTGTATAGGTATACTCATTTAATATCTGAATAAACAATCACGAAAGTCTCGCAAAAACTCAAAAATGGCTCGACCGCTTTTTTTTTGTTTTTTTTTTTCTCCTCTGTTTAGAAAAAAATGGACCACGCGGGTGTTACCGCCGGGCGCAGCTTTTTATCAATAAAAAAAAAAACAAATAACCCGTAGATCAAGAATAAAAAAAACCGACTTCAAAATTTAGCTTTTGACACTCCAGCCCCCGTTAATATGTAACTTGCGCAATTTATTCGCGAATCTGACAGATCCGCCATATTGTAACTGTCAAATTTGCGACTAAATCGCGATTCCCAAGTTACATAATAAGGGGGTGGATATAAAAAGGAATCCAACGACACCTCACTGTCAAAATCAACCAAGCCGCTTAGGCTACAAGAAGGTAAATAGAAGAAAAATATAGGAACACACAAACTTACATACACCTGAAAATCATTACCATCTTGGTTGAATAAAAATTTCTTCGTTTTTATCAAGCATCACTATATTATATTGGATCATGTACCTCTATTATAAACTAGTGTGAACAGTGGCCCTCGCGAGCACAAACACAATTATATTGCAATTCTACAATTTAATAGTTTTTTTTTTTTGTCGTCGGGAATTATTCCCAAAAAGGGGGAAAATTGTACAAATTGTACACCAAGTTTTGTCAAGATTGGTTAGAAAATAAGAAGTAATTTTTTTTCTCTTCTGTGAAAAAATACGACCTGTACGCGAGTACCAACGTACAGACTGGCAAATTTTGCCAGTTTAAATTGTGACCATTCGTTCGCTTCGCTCACTCGGTCAATAACTCTAAGCATTTTACAGAGAAACGTATAAAATGGTCACATAAGCAAAACTCAAGACTCAATGTTATGTAACCTAACCTGGAATGCTATGTAGCACAGTTTCAAAATCCGTTATGCGTCACCTTATAAATTGTAAACTGGAAACTTGGCAATTGAAACAAGTTTACAAATATTTATTGACAAAGATAAGACATTATTATGTACAAGGATTATGAAACGAAATAAATTAAAACGAACGCTATTCTAATAAAATGCTACCAGCAGGCAACGTGCCCAAAATGCTGGCTGAATAGCTGAAGTATACATAAAAAACATACATACAAGTAAAAATTCTTATTATTTTTCCCATTACTGGGAACACTGGTACTACTGTTTTTTTTAAATCTGTCCCTCTCCCGTGCCAAATCGGGCCATTCTTTTAGTTTTTGAATTTATATTTTATTTATTAGAAAATAATAGCCCCATGTATGTAGTAAGGTACGACAAGAGTTCCAATTTTGAAACTCATCACTCTTTGAAAATCATCACTCTACTCTTGTCTGGATGTATACAACACTCGTAAGCTCCAAATACTTGAATTCAAATCTAATATTTACAGAAACCTTGGCAGAGTTCTAAAATTATGAGTTAATCAAGCAAGACTTTACACAAACGAGCATCAGGCAGTCTCAGTCAAAGCTCAGCATTTGGCGTGGAGCAGCTTATTAAGCGACTAAATTGCGACATTCAGAAATCTGGGGCTTTATGATACCTTACTCTAGCATTCAATCCTGATTTTGTGTGAGTATATAGTACGTACTCTTAGTTCGAGATGATGATAACAATGTGCTTCGCTCTGAGGTCGGTGTGCATTTTAAATTGTGACGTTTTAAATGAACAGATATTATTCTAATAAAAATGGATGTGATGAAAATGGAATGTCATGCTTCTGAAATTATAGCGATTATACTCTGCGAGGTTCTGTGATATCATCTCGTCCAAAATCACGAAGTGCCTAACGAGCCAGTGATGGCATAAGAAACTGAACTGCTGGCCTCTTGGATAAACTCAGAGACACACAGGGGGATGCAGAGACCTAAGCTCGGAGTTTCTTTGCGCGATAAAATCCAAAATGAATTGCTTTTGCGGTGAAAATCTCACCGCAAAAGCAAAGTCACCGACATAGCTTTCAGGGTCTGCAAGCTGAAGTGGCGGCCACATCCCTCGAAGAACCGATACGAATGAGGAAGCCACATCCCTCGACGAACCGATAACCGAAGGTGAAGAAAGGTTCTTGCGAGTGAACTGACTGACAACTTTGTTAAAGTCGCGGCACCCGGTGGATCAAAAGACAAATTGTCTTTTAGTGTGGCGCAAGGGGCCTCTATTCAGCAGTCGACATCTCCCGGCTGATGATGATACTCTGATGATGATGATTACGGCTGTTCGATTAGACTTCGAATATACTTTCGGAGGGTATTGCACGATTCTTAATATTTGACCACGCTGATCCACTGAGATATCTACTGCAAATTTTCTGAAAGACTGACATAACCAGTCTCGGTACTAATTTGCGGTTCATCACTTTTACCATTATTGGGCGCGCGTGCGTTGGCTTCCATGTTTTACTTGGATTTCAGTACAAAAATATATTTAAATAAAATAACTTGTTAAGATCATGTCAGGCCATGCTTAGTAGGGCTCCGTACGCGCATAGGACGTTTGAAGTATCTATCTGATGTTGCCCGAAATAATTTTAAATTATCAGATGTTGCCCGAAATAATTTTAAAATAAAGTTTTTACGAAGATTTATCAACATGGAAGATAACAAGTTTCAGAGATGCATAGTTTAGAAATGGCAGGGGGGGGACACATTGTAAACAACTTTGTCGGCCCATATTTCGCAAGCGGTACGTCTGATAAAAAAATGGTAGAGGAAATTTTAACACCATTTTAAAAGACCTATTTAATGATACCCCACATGTGAGGGACAGATGATTTCTTTTTTTATCCCCACATTCCATGTATGACAGCCACCTTAATATAAATTTATGATTTTTTTATTCTATCAAAATTGTCACTACTCAAAGACTTTTTCTACGACACCCAACATGATGGGAAGCAGCGAATTATTTTTTTCCCCTCTTTACATGTATGGGAGCTACCTTTATTTTACAAAAAGTTCTTATTATTTTTTGTAACTGTACGTCTATACTTAGACTATCGTCGTGCAAAATTTCATGGATATAAGTTTATAACATTGGAAGTTATAAGGCTGTAAAGGATTCAGACAGACAGACGGACATGACGAACTTATAAGGGTTCCTTGTACTACGGAACCCTAAAAAGCTTTAAAAAACCTTGTAAGCCATTAATTATCCTCTATTTATTTAAAATATTTATAGATTTCAAAAATATATTTATAAAAAATAATTTAAAACATATTAATTGAAAACCGTGGTAGCTGGGTAGTGAGAGCAAGCTCGCCTCACATTCGTTGGGTCGCGGGTTTGAACCCCGGCGGGTACGAACCAATGAGTTCTTTGGAACTTACGTACGGATATACCACTGGCTTTTCGGTGAAGGAAAACATCGTGAGGAAGCCTTTGATGGCGTATGTGAATCCGCCAACCCGCACTGGGCCAGTGTGGTGGATATGGCCTAATCACACTTCGAGTGTAGGACGATATCTTACCTTCAACCCAACAAGCAACTGCCCCGCTACTAATATCTCTTATGTAAACTATTAACTTAACCAACCCATGGTACTATACTCAGAATTGAAACATAATACGACAGAAGCAATAAGCCAAGCTGTTTGATCACTTACTGCAACATTAAATCAATACTATTAACAGTGTCAACACTATTCACTGAAGCGTAAGTTGAAACACTTCTCGGTATCGATGGCTTTTGATAAATAAGACGATTTGAAGTGTGATGGAGTTTACATTCAATTAAATTTCATATATTGATATTTATTATTAGTAGTGGTACGTCGGAAAACGAATAATAATAATAATGTTTATGTTAATTTGTCTCATAAAAAAGTTGTACACATGGTAAATAGCTGTTTACAAGTGATAATTTGATTTATAGATAGATAGGTCAGTAGGTAGACTAACCTTAAGCATTAGCTTATTAGGAACAAACCGAACAAGATATTCTGTATTTTGGATACTAACGTCTTCCTGCGGTAGTTTTTTTTTTTTATCTTATTAATTTTCAATTTAAATTTCGATTACTTACAATTTTTGATCAATTTGTTAGGTACTACGAGTTAGTTGATTCAAGGCTAGGTGTGCTTACCATCCTCGACCATACCTTCACTTAACCAAGGTTGGTTTATGATCTAATTTATATGTCAAGCATTAAAAAACTCGTTAAAAAACATTCGATTTATAAAGTTTCTTTCTGCATATAAAAACAAAACTGCTCGTACCAAAAATTAAACCGACCCATATTAAGCTCGGGCATCGCTGCTCTTTATTGCGTCTACCCGAACTAATACATCGTCCAAAATATATCGGCCGGTATTATTTCCAAATTAAAACCAACGTCCCTTTTTTGTTAAAAGAAAGCGAAAAAAGGGGATGCGGATCTGTAGGTAATTGGTTTTCGACACAAATACGCAATAACTTACCCATGAAACTTTATGTGGGATCCGTGAGGCGAATGTACCACAGTGTTGGGGCCTATGGCCCGAAGTAAATGCTATCACCAACTCTTGAATAAGTTAAACTGTATACACTAGAGAGTGCCCGAATTTTCCACGGGAGAAAATCTCTGAGCGCGTCGTGGTTAATATTAAATGATAGTCGGGATCATCCGTAAAAATTCACCTTATCTGTGGGCTACGCCAAATAGGCTCCACGATTAAGATCATTTTGTATTAAACTTATCACGCATAGAATTTATTTTCTACAGTAAGACTGAAATAAAAATAAAGTAAGTAGATAGCACTGGATAGTATATAGTATACTAGCTGCGCCCCGCGGTTTCACCCGCTATTCTACAGGACACGGTGCAATTTCTCGGGATAAAAAGTTGTTAATCCAGGGAATAAGCTACCTTCATACCAAATTTCATCCAAATCCGTTTAGCCGTTACACAGCTAGCCGGAAATAAACACACTTACATACTTACACACTTACACACAAACTTTCGCATTTATAATATTAGTGTGATTTTTACCTACCTAGATAAATATAATAAACATATATCTAATATCATATAATTATATAAGTAATCGTAATCCTAACTAACAGTATAAATTCGAAAGTTGCTCTGTCGCTCTGTCTGTCTGTCTCTTTGTCTCTCTGCCTAACTGTCTCTCTGTCTGGGTTTTTGTCGTGTTATCACAGCTAAACAACTGAACGGATCGAGCTAAATTTTTGCATAGATATAAGCTTAAGGGTCGGAGACGGACATAGACTACTTTTTTTTATGTCCTCGCGAACGAAGTCGCTGAAAACAGCTATTGCATAAAGTTTTATAATTTGGAGGGAGGGGGTATTAATAATAGATCCTTAAAATTACTGAGCCTCAAAAGTTGTTATAATATAAAATGTTGCCTTTACCTGCCTTAATAATTAGAAAGCAAAAACAAGCCCACAATAAATTCATGACGTTAATTTCGCCGGCCGCTTATAATCATCCGTATCCTTGCACCTAATCTCGTAATTTCCCGCATAATCTCAGCCAACCCTTATTCATAATGAGAAGATTAAAAATTTCTGGCTTTAGCAATTGTTTAAGTACTTACTTATACCAGATTTTCTTGGGAGGTCAGCGGGAAATGAATTCGCTCTCTCTCCGTTCTATAAATCAGCGTTTAAGTTTTTAAGATAAGATAAGATTATTTATTTGCATACAACATGGGAAATATTATACAACACATGCATAAAAGATGTTAAATTAATATTACTAGTAGTTCGCGCCGAACTGAGACCTCGCGACCCCTATATCTTCACAACCCCTGGACCGATTCAGCTCATATTCTAACTTAAAAATTGTATTGAAATGAACTACTTGCCTACAAAATTTCATGAAGATTGGGTCATCGGTTCGCAAGTTATCATCGGACAAATATACACACAAACATACAAACATACATACATATGCTAATTTGTCCCAGTAAACTCTGAGACCTTCGATTCGCTCGGTCAATAAGTGGCCACATCAAGCTGTGCCGGTTAGGCGTACTAATGTCTGGGTGATGGCGCTATGCTCATACAAATATTCAAAAAAATTACAAAAAGAATAATACTTATTAATACAAAACGTGATACTTGTCAAAATTTTAAATAGTCAAAAAACATAGAATAATAGGATTTTGTTTTAATAAAAAAATACTCACGTTAAATTGCGAGACACGCGCGCGACCTCGTCTTGCCTTGCAAGGCATTCGCTGAGCATTCCTTGATAAAGGTCACCGAATGCGATCGAAACTAAAGTCGGAATAACCGACTCAATTAAACGTGAGTATTCCCGTTTTATTAAAACAAAATGTATCAAAACCACGTCAGTTTTCATAGGAAATAATAGGATTAAATAAAATTGCGATGTCAAAATAAAAAACAAAATTAGATTAAAAAAATATCATTCATTAGAATTTGTTGATTAAAAAATCATTAATTGTATAATAGCATTTCTTCAATAACAGTTCCTTTAATTTATTCTTAAATAAGTTAGTATTCAGGTCCCTGATTGACTTCGGTATCTTATTGTAGACGAGAGGTCTCATGCACACTACACTGTTCTTTAAATTACTCTCTATTAATGGACGGGCCTTTAAATTTGTAGCGTTTATCGGTTGCTCTACGAAATCGATAGCTCATTGCTGTACAAAAATTCATTGTGAGTCAATATTGCTACATTTTTGATCGTCCAAAGCTATTGAGTATTATCTAGATTTTCAAATTTGTGACACGAGCATTTATTAGAAAAATACTTTTAACATTTTTGAAATTCAATATAGATTGCACGAAATGAAATACTTTGGCGAAATATAGCGATGCTGTAAAATTACTTTTTAATATCGGATCTCTCTTACGATCCGACTACGAAAAATTAGGGTTATGATTTTGACCGGTATGTATGTATGTATGAATGTTTATCTGGTCCCTTGTAACTTCTAAACTACTTATCACAATTTGATAAATGAGGTAACGTTGGAAGCTAAGATACCTGTCTAAGTTTGGAAGCTTCTTGATCGACCGCTGGGTATAGGCTATGTGACGTCACATTAAATTTAATATTGTGCCCTCTAGAGGACATAAAGCCATGAAAAAAAATTAGTGATAATATTTAAGATGAATTTTATGATGCGGTGTCTCGCGATTCAAAGACGTTCACACGGTGTGCCTCACGTCTGACGACAGACCGTGAATCCCTGCAATGTCTCGCGGGGTCAAAGACGCACGCAGCGTGTCGCAACTGCAGAACGTGAGCGCCAGGGTCAAATGGAATCACTCCTAAACTTCCCGTTAATTTTTTTTTGGGAAATGTGGGTGTGCATCCATTATTTCGTTGCGAACCTGAATCCTCCCAAGCTCTTTAACGGAACGCGATTTAAAATGGTTGATTTTCAACTAGGTGATGTAGAAGAAAAAAATGTGTACTGTACCCGTTCTTACGGGTACAGTACGCGCTGCTACATGTGGCTTTATCCCGTGTCAGCAGCGTGCAGAATATTTTCGTGCACGCTTCAGGAGGCGTTGCTACAAACGCGAGCGAAGCCGCGGTTAAGAGCTTATACATAAATCTTGTTTTTCCATTCATTTTTTGTTTTCTTGTTTTCCGTGAACCAGACATATTTATAATGTTGTTCCTCTTATGTATCTATTAGTGTACTGTACTATTTTAATAAAGATGCGATTAAAAAAACATTGATAAACAAATACCTCTCTTAGATGGAGTATTTATTTATTTCTACTAAAATTGTTATCGTTTCATTCTTTTATTTTCTAACATTAAACGGTATTTAAATTATACGATTATTCATTCATCAGCATAAAAATGAAAGCCTTCCCTAATTTTTCTCCCTTAGAAATACTTTTTCCATTTAAAAATGAATATTCAACAAATTCATTATTTTTAACTGCCACACGATAATAGAATTTTCATAAAGCTCAGGTATAATAACAACTGCCGAGAGAGTACTTAGTTCTACAATCATTTTCGAAGGAAACATAACTTCATTTAAATACTCTCTCTAAACGAACCTAGAATCTTCTATTGACAAGATTTTTATTAGTTTTAAGCAAAAACAAGAAAAGAGTAAAGTAAGTTAGTGTAAGAGTTTTCTTTGTTTCTCTTTGTTAAATTTTTTATAAGTTTATATTTTATAATTTCTTAAATATTACAAGGCTATTTTCATGATCTAAAAATTAAAACCGAAACTAAAAGTGAACTGTTAGTTTAGTTAGTTAGCTTAGTTAGGAACCAAATTTCAAAATAATTAAAAAAAAAAAACAAATAAAGTCCAGAGACAAATAAAAGGGCTAATTTGTAACTGGCTGTAGACACCCGTAAAACTAAAGTTCATCGTACCATCGGGAATCACAAACTCCGCTAACAAATCGTCGAACACTCGGCCCGAGGCTACTCCCGATAATCGAACTAAATTGAACGAATCCATTTGAATTCCTATCCCCAACCCTTAACCCTTATTAATTAGATGATATTGGCGTTTTTATAAGCAATTTATCATTCACGCAGTCAGCGTAATGTTAAAAGTACTAACTATGAAATGTCGATGGCTTAAAATAGGTAATCAATCAGCCGATTCCCCGTTTTACGAAACTCATCGCTGCGTACTTTCATTTAAAAACTTTTTTAATCGAGGTCTTTTAAGCGTAGACACGTATATGTTTGACATATAATTATAATTTATTTCGAGTATAATTAATAGGTCGACAATTCTCAGGCAATAGGTATTATGTTTACCACCTGGACGGATCAATATCAATATCAATGAAAGATGGGAGACGCTAACTGAGTATGATAGCAATACTAGTTGTTACCCGCGACTTCTTTCGCGTGATCATAAAAAAGTATTCTAAGTCCGTCTTTGTGATATACAGTAACCCCTTATCAAATTTTATCGAGATCCGTTCAGCCGTTTAGCCGTGATAACGCGACAAACATTCAGATAGAGAGATAAAGTTACTTCCCATAGATCGCTAGATGGCGTTGATGCATTTTTTGACGTTTTGTATGGACTGACAGTTGTAATGTAGGGATTTCTGAATCGCGCAAGCGAAGTTTTTTCCTCGAGACCAACGTATTCATTTTTATAATTATACTTTTTTATACACGAAGTTTAATGCTCCTGATACAACTGCGCATTTATTCCTCTGAATTATAATATTAATTAGGATAGTTTGTAGATCATAAACAATACTTGAAATTGTAAACCATGTTACATGGATGATTACTTCACTAACCTGTCGTCATCGTAGTAATAGTAATATATATATATATATATATATATAATATATATATATATATATAGGTAACTGGTAGGTAACTTGAACATTTTAAATTATTTTTTAGATATATATATATAGACTATATATAATAATATATATAGTCGTAATCGAACTAAAAAATAATTTAAAATGTTCAAGTTACCTACCTACATCATCTAAGTATTAGACTAACCCCCGAATACTGAAACGTTTGTTAACTTTGACAACAGATTAATTCTAATACTGCGTTTGTCTCGCACTAAGCAACTGACAAAGACAGCAATAGACTTAATCTGTCGTCAAAGTTAACAACCGTTTCAGTATTCGGAGGTAAGTTTGGTAAAAAATAAAATGATTGATTGATACTTATTATAACGTAGTTATTAACTTCCTCAGTGATACTGATTATGATCATAATAAATTGATAAATGAATAAATAAATGAATAAATAACATTTTCCATTCTGGGCATCCAACTAAAACCTTCGGGTGTCTGGTTGAGAACACATCGATGTTTTCAAAAGTTTCAAACTAATTTGCGATCCATTTTCATTATAACTTCATTTGCCGAGAAACGATCCAGATTTTAATGGAACGGCCATCATTTTATCACGTAACTATCTTTTGGGATCAGAAAATTGATCGAAAAATATTTTTTAATAATTATGATGCAGAGTTTTTGTGTTTTGTTTTCGTTTCACAGGTAATGTGAATAATGTGTATGTTTATTAATATTTTGAGTTAAATACAGTCGAAATAAACTCTGGGTTTTTTTTTAAAACTAATTGTATAACTTTCGTAGCGAAGATAGCTCAGAGATAAGTGCGTTGGTATCGCACGCCGCATGGCGCCACAAGGAAACTATAGCATGGTGGTAGGGTTTTTTTCTAGTATTCGGCTAGGCCTCAAGTTGAAAATCTGTTGCGAAGTACCTCGTTGTACTTCAGAAGTCTCACTTAAGAGCCAGTTCCTATTCCAGACTAGATATGTTAACCATCTTCGATCGTAAAGTGACGGTGTGCACTTTACGATAGATGAGTTGTAGTCAAACGCCTAGCTTGTCAATAAATGCCAAAAGCGTGCTAAATGAATGATGATGATGAAATGACAATGATTAGTATTTCGTTTCCAGTATACAATATATAAACTCCAATGTTAATAGCCCTTACAGATGCTATGATAATGTTCCCGGCGACCAACGTCTGAGAAAAGAGAAAAAATGATATAGAAATACATTTTCTGTTTATTTTATCTAGTCGAGTCTAGGCTACCTAGCTATCGATGCCTTTTTAATCACAGTACAATTTGAACATGAAATACACGTGTTTATATCATAATACAAAATAACTCTTTATGCATTATTTATTTATGAGAAGCCTAATGTTCGTCCTCTAGTCGGTATCACGGGCTGAAAATTATAAAGTTTTATTTTATTTACAACCAAAAATATAAACTCCTACTTTAATATCCTTGATAGACTGGTAGATTTCACTCCAACCGTCTACCGCTTAACAAATAAGAAACAATGGGAGAAATATACAATATATTCCTCTAATTTTATCATGTTTCTCTCAAAATTGTACGAATATCTAATGATCGATACAACTTCATTTTCTTCATGATCTTTTTGAATACAATGAACATTAAATACAAGTGCAAGTAATGTAATTATTTTATTACCAGCTATATGTAACGCCTTTCGCTTGAGTAGGTACAGAGTGCACAAACTAAGCAATACCGCACTAGCAACTAGCATAGCTTATCCTTAACCAAACAGCCCGCATCTTACTACTGAGCATACCGACGGCTCTTCACTATATCTACAATAGCAGAGCAAAGGAAACACGGTGGTAATTCTGTGATGAGCTAACATTAGATACCTACCTATATCTAATCTACGCCAATTGCTGCAGAATGTCTTCATTCTCGTTACTATATTATTATAAGTAATTGTAGCATGAACCTTATTATACAATAGCATTTTGCTGTCCATCTGTTCTTTATTGTGATCTTACATTGTTGCGATCTTATACCTTGTATACGATACGATAGTTGTATCATGTATGGAATTATAAAATACTCCATGCACGGTGGCCTTTGACTTAGTCATAGGGTATGCCACTATTGAGTCACGAATTGTGGTCATCAGCGCGCACAAAGGTGACCGGAATAGATAATTCAAACACGAAAGATGACGAAACACAACAAAATTGCGTATAGTAATATGGTGCAATGTTCAAAGTTCAAAGTTCTTTATTAGTAAACATAAGTTTATACGTCAAATAATGTATAGTAAACTATACACAAATAATTAGGTAGTTCATAACAACTATTGAACAAAAACAATCAAAATTTTAACATATTACACATATGCTGGTGCAGTGCCAGACCTTATTTTTTGTACCATGGTATAATGAAGTCTAGAAAATAATATTGTGGTTGGTCGTACACCGAAATGTGTTTGTCATATAGATTTACAAACACATGCAATTCAGGTCAAAGGTCAAAAATTACAGAACCACAGATAAAAACAGTAGTAACTTTTTCTGTGGAACTATATCTATATTATCTAGCTAATATCACCTATACATAATTGACCGAGTGAACGAAGCGAACGAAAGGTCTCAGATTTAACTGGCAAAATTTACTTTCATCTGTCCGTATGTCGGTACGCGAGTACCGACATGCGTACCAATACTAATCGCTGACGGCAAAAAATTCTATGAAATTGTAGAATTGCGATTGTGCAAAACAGTTTGGGCTCGCGAGGTCTACTGTACGCAGGACTAGGTAGTAATAGTACATACTAGTAAATACAACTACTAGTATTAGGTTCGGACCTTACCTGTACCTAACCATCAGGTACACAATAGAGCATGGAAAGGGAAGCATGCAGCGTTAATTCTGTAAATTAACTGCAGTAGCAGCGGTGTCTGCGGATACCCACAGCGAAGCCGCTTCCGCTTTATTATCAACAATGTCATTATTTACGCTTTCGGGTTATTATTGCAAAGGGCAATTTCGACGGCGGCGTAATAAAGTTATAACCACGTTCATTTGCTCTTGTAATTGGAGGAACGTATGACCCAAACAGAATTACATTACAACCTACTGCAATATTTTGTTTCTGATTTTATTTATAATTTCGTTTTTTTTTTGAAATTTTTGATAAGAGTTACGTAATAAAATAAAAAAGTGAACTAATGCAATTGATTAAATATTCATTTGAGAGATTTATCATTTTCTGAATATTTCTGATAATTTGAGAGAAGCACGTTGAATGTATTTTATTATTATTTATTAGAGTTATATTTATTTATAGCTAGCTAATGCCCGTGACTTCGTACGAGAGTATAAGGCTCGGGGTCGAGACTTGGTCTTAGCACCCTCAAATACAAAGTTAAAATGACTAATATCCTTCCAAAGACATATTTTTTTAGATTACTGAAATTGACAAAAAACTACTAAGTCTAGGTAGGCGTAGGTAGACAATACACTAGCTTGACCAAAGTTGCAGGCAACCGGTGATTGCAAATGGAAGATTGTCGTTTGTTGCGCTCCAAAGGGAGGCTACTGTTCAGCAGTGGACGTCTTCTAACTGATGATGATTATGAAATTAACTCTAACTTAAAAATAATTACTCATTTTAGTCACAGTTTAACACTACATGACTGGCGTAACAGTGTAGCAAGTCCAGTCAACATTTTGACCTCAATACCAAACCAAAACACAAGTTTTCTCGCTTATATCCAAAACTGCGCCAGATATTCCGCAGCTGACGGTTTTTGGAATTTTCCCGCTCAAAGATGAGTTTATTCCCTAGGCACCAAACTGTGTCTCACAAGTTTATGCGATGCGCCTCCCGCGGGCGGTGCCATTGAAACTTGTTATGATATAAAATTGCTCTGGTTTATGCCTCTTCAAGTTTCGAAACACAGAAAAGGAGTATAAACTTTCCATCTGAACGGCCGTAGAAAAATAAATTTCGAGTTTTGTTTTTTTTTTGTTTTCAGCGCGAAACAAAATTGTAAGTATTCATTTCATAAATAAGAATACAAAGCTCATAAGACTTTTTATACATATGTATTAACGAATAACTTAGGGTAGGTAAAGCATAACAAAACGCGCGTTTATTCTTTACAATACAATCAACTTTTACAAATAACAAAATTTTACAAATAACTTATCTATTTGATTTTCGAAGCGGTAGGACTCTTTTGCAGAGTTCGCCTGGGGAAGTACCAAACCTTTGTCAGTTATTCAACCGCCAAGCAGTAGTGTGCAAACATTACTGTGTTTCGGAATGAAGGGTAACGTTACCAGTGAAATTTCTGAGCTTAAAGAAAGATTTTACATCTTATATCTTAGGGTGACGAGCGCAGTGCATTGCCGCGCATGGTCTGGAGCTGTTGAATTTCAACACTCTGGGTGGCACTGAACAGTTATCAGTAAGCTGGAGACTTACCATGGGGCAAGTGGTTCGTTCGTCTCGCCACTCAGTATTATGGGAAAGAACCTATCGAGTGAGAGCAATGACTTTTGCTTCTCTCGCGATTTTATCTAGGTATGTAATCCGGTTTCGTTTCGTATTCCTTTATTGCGTTGTAGCACGAGTCTAACTACTAAAAAATCATCTTGAAGTGATTATTTTGTGTTTGTACTACTTATTTACTCTGTGGTAATTACCCTGCGGCCACACACTGCTCTACTCGTGCCTATACAAAATTGGAAGTGGCGAACAAGGCGTGTAGTACGACGAGCGCCACGACGAGTGAGTAACACGGACACACGATGCCTATTTCCCTCGCTATTTTCCGTGCCACACAAACATAATTTTAGTAGTGGTAGGACTCTTTTGCAAGAGTCCGTCTGGGGAATGATGACACTTAAGATGTTCTTTAGGACAGATTTCATTATTGCTATCTCTTTTACTCTCTCACTTTTTGCATCTTCTTTGGCACTCTTTGGCGGCTGTAAACAGACTGACCTTCAAAATGGTGAAAATAAAAACCTATCATTAGTAAGAAATCATTGTGTAAAATTCATATAGCTAAAAATAACTTTCATTAAATTTAAATTTGGCAGGCGTGGCAGATTACGACAGAAGTCAAAAGTAAACATGTATCACCAAGCTACCAAGCTGAAGCATCAAGCTGCGCGGACTCCAATAACCTTTCGATCAAGCTCCTAAAAATAATCAATATTTTTATTTTTATTATTAATAATTTCAAAATAATTTATAGCTTTACTGCAACAAAAGTTACCGAAGGGACCGACGGAAGTCGTGACTGTTTACGTCATAAATTAACCACGTTGATTGCTTTGCGAGCCACTTCGAATCCCATTTTGACTTGCAAATGGTCTGTTTCATGAAATATCCATTAATTAAGGATCAAATGACTTTGACTGGATCGAGCGATGTTTTTGAAAGTATGGTAATGACCGGTGACGTCGTCAATCATGCAGGATGGTTCCTATTTTTGAATAAAAGCCCACAATTCTGATTGTATATGGAAATCAAATGATGGAATTGTACTAGTAGGGCTAAGTGTAACTGGCGGGATCAGCGAGGACCTAATCACAGGCAGTCAAATCTTTTCCAAATTAATTTTTATATAATCTATTTTAATATCCTCAAGATCCCCAAGAGCCCCAAGATACAGGCCTAGTGCTTAGTTTGGGGCTCACCTTTGAACCTGTCTAATTAAGTACGTAGTCCTGATTTTACATTTGTTAAGCACTTGCTCTTTGTACTGTACTTCTTTGGTAATAATAAAGTTATTCTTATTATTATTTCTTATCTTTGACATAATATTAGTTTATTATGGTAACTATCATGTATAAAGCTCATTTAATTAAGCTGTCTCCATATTCTAGAATCTTTACTTACTCATCCAAAGATTGTCTGGAAGAGATTGCATGTGGAACACTAATCGACACAGTACTCTAAGGATAAGGGTAAATTTTTATTGTACGAGACGCAATATTGCAGTGGAAAACACTGGAGATTTATTTTGTTTAATATACAGTTTCAATATAGACTTCTGCAAAGTTACGCCCTATTAAATCAACCATACCTGGACTTGTAACAGCCTACTACATTTAAATACTAGATACTAGGTAGGACACAGGATATCCGCAGTAGAGTAAGCTCACTATAATATAAGCGAATATAGATAAATACATTTTATATGATGCCTTGCACGCGTTTGGAATGCGTAATAAGGGATCAGCAGATTCCCACACTGGGAAAAAAAAGGGTCGATTTATCGGCTATGCAAGGCCGTGTAAACCCGGTACTGCAGTTGCAGCCGTGTAAACACGGCAAGGGTTACCGTGTGGCGCTAACACGGCTACAGTGGACACACGGTTAAAATCGCACACGGCTAGGATGGTAAGGTTGGATCCGCACACGGTACTGCAGTTGCAGCCGTGTCAACTGGTCGACACGGTTATAATCATACACGGCTAGATCTGCACACGGTACTGCAGTTGCAGCCGTGTCAACTAGTCGACACGGTTCCGATTAGACACGGCTAAATCTGGACACGGTACTGCAGTTGCAGCCGAGTGAACTAGTTGACACGGTTATGATTTAGACACGGCTAAGTATATACGTGGCTGGCGTAACCATGTAATATATGCTGCGTTAACCACGTCAACACGGCTGTCGTAGCCGCTTTCCTACGACCTTGCACAGCTGGCAGAGCCGTGTGACGCGGTTGGAAGAAGCCGTGTAAAGCGGCTGCCTCGACCGCTTCAACATGGCTGTCCTAGCCGCTTTCCTACGACCCTGAACAGCTGGCGGAGCCGTGTAAATCGGCTGCATCAACCGCGTCAACACGGCTGTCCTAGCCGCTTTCCTACGACCCTACACAGCTGGCGGAGCCGTGTGACGCGGTTGAAGAAGCCGTGTAAAGCGGCTCCATCAACCGCGTCACCTACAAACCTACACAGCAGGCGGAGCCGTGTGACGCGGTTGAAAAAGCCGTGTAAAGCGGCTGCGTCAGCCACGTCAACATGGCTGTCCTAGCCGCTTTCCTACAACCCTGCACAACTGACGGAGCCGTGTGACGCGGTTGAAGAAGCCGTGTAAAGCGCCTGCGTCAACCGCGTCAACACGGCTGTCCTACGACCCTGCACAGCTGGCGGAACCATGTGACACGGTTGAAAAAGCCTTGTAAAGCGGCTGCGTTAACCGCGTCAACACGGCTGTCCTAGCCACTTTCCTACGACCCTGCTCAGCTGGCGGAGCCATGTGACGCGGTTGAAGAAGCCGTGTAAAGCGGCTTTCTCAACCGCGTCACACAGCTTCGCCAGCTGAGCAGGGTCTTAAGAAGGGCGTTAGCATATCCGTGTTGACATGGCCAAGGCAGCCGTTTTAATACGGCTCCTTCAGGCAGGTCTGCACGGGTATGCCGCCGTGTGTGACGCAGTGAAAGTAGCCGTGTAAAACGACCGCCTCAGCAAAGTCCAACACTTTTTTTGACCCGAATGTTTCAGGTTCTCCAGCTATGTAGAACCTGTAATAAACCATTTGAACGATTAAAAATAACGAAAATAACTAAAAAAATACTGCCCTCAAATCTACTGTCTAAATATAATTTTTCTAGGATTTGGTGATGGTTAATTTGTTGATTAAAAAAATACTTTAAGAAACAGAATTTTATTCAAAGATTTTTACATCACATAATAATATTATATAATAAGTAATAATTATACATTTAGTTTTCGTAATTTCTCATATTATAAATTCATAATGATGACTACGTGAAAATGTTAGGAAGTACCGCTTGCGAAGCGACCATGTTGCTTTCCAAGCCGTTTCTAAAATAGATGATGATTCCAGTCCCTGGTACTTGGATATCGTGATAATGTCAGCATTCGCTAGAAAAAAAAAATTATTTTAAAAATAATTTACTGCATACTGTATATCACACAGCATGCTGCGGCTGATACATGGATGTTATGAACTCAAGAAAAGTAGGTATACTATGTCCGTCCTCGTGTGTTTATCATTACCAAATTTTATCAAGATTGGTCCGGCTGCTTAGAACAAACAATTCACTGATAGGTAACAAACTGGCAAACAGAGAGGGAGCGGTAGTTTCACATATTTAGCACAGAACATAGGTGTAATCCTCAGCATTCTCCTTATAAAAATGTCTTTGGTATAATGTATAAAAATAACATCAGCGTGATTAGTCACTTACGTTTCTGCACCAGTGTTCCCAATACGTTTTAAATTTGATGCGATGGACGATCTTGGGAATCAGTTCCGATTTGACGCAGACAAAAGCGGCAACGCATTTGCTGTTATAGCATTTTCTGGAAATAAAATTATTTACTTAGTTTAGTTCATTATCCATCGAGCTACAATCCACTCACTGCACTTGTCAAATAAGACCACATCACGGAATAGGTAGATAATAGACCACAGCACGGGCTAGGACAGCCGTCTGACGCGGTTGAGGAAGCCGTATAAAGTGTCTGCGACTACCGCGTCGACACGGCTATCGTAGCCGCTTTCCTACTGCCCTGCAATAATATTGTTCCCGCCGAAACACTGATTCACATGCAAAATTTACTCATACTAAGTAGGTAGGTACCAAAAATTTCGGGCATAATCACATGTTCTCACATTCGTTTCTCCCGCGAATCGTTTTGTATCAACTAAAACTCAAAAAAACACTATTTACGCAAGTATCTACTCGAACTGATACTAACCTTTAAATATAGCGATGTATTCTTCCATGCAACAGGATTTATGTAATTTATCAACAGTAGCTGCATCTTTTTCCTTTTTGATAGCGCCTGACATGTTGAGAGCGTTTGAAGTAGATACAAGCACACCAAACTCAACTCAAAACGAAAACGAATGGCTGGCCGCCCGCGTGCGCGCACTTTTATATATGCGCGGCTGCCAGATATGGCTATCGACATTTCCCCAGGTTCCACAAATATCTGAAGTCATTTACCTAGGAATAATATTTATGCATTTTAGTAAAAATAAGAAATAAGTTTAGTGTTCATCTAGTTTATCACACTAATATTATGATTGCGATAGTTTGTGTAAGCGATAAGTACGTAAGTATGTTTGTTTCCGTTCAACTCTGTAACGGATTTGAATTAAATTTGGTATAGAGGTAGCTTATTCTCTGGATTAACACATAGGCTACTTTTTATTCCGGAAAAATATTCGTTTTCTGTAGAATACTGTAAGAATATTTCTGTCATTTATAAATAATATTAAAATACACCATTACTATAGAGATAGACAAGATATATCAAAGTGTGGATGCATTATAATAAAATAATACTCTTATTTTAAAATGGATTACACAAAAATATTATTCATACTCTCACACATACTTATTAGTAACACCCTTGACAGATTAACAATAAAGTTAATTGTGTTTTTTATTTAATAAGCTTAAAAATTTGTGTCTTAGATAATTTCAAATTCCTTACTTTAGTGGCAAACGGCAAGTCTATTTATGTGGCAATACAGCTTTTATGTTGATTATGCGGGTTTCATCTGTGACACGGCTTTCATAGTCAGGTTTCAGTTAGCACACGGTCTATCGTGTCGTATTTCAAACGGCTCCATCAACCTTGTAGCACTTGTGACACGGCTAACTTAGCCAGGTTTCGTTCAGTACACGGTATCATGTCGTGTCTAGAATGGGTCAGTCAACCATGTTTGTGCGGATTTCATTTGTGAAATGGCTTACGTAGTTAGGTTTTTTAGCACACGGTGTATCGTGTCTTGTCTGAAACCGTTAACCACGATTGTGGGGTCCATTTGTGACACGACTATCGTAGCCTGATTTCAGTACACGATCTCTGGTGTTGTGTCGGAAACGGTTCCGGCAACCATATTTGCGAGTTACATTTGTGACACGGCTATCATAGCCAGGGTTCATTTACCACACGGTCTGTTGTGCCGTGTCTGAAACGGCTCCGGAAACACGGCACGGTTATCATAGCCAGGTTTTGTTAAGCACACGGTCTGTCGTGCCGTGTCTAAAACGACTCCGTTAACCATGTTTACGGACTCCATTTATGACACGGTTATCATAGCCAGGATTTTTCGTTTTGTTTTATCATTATTTATTCATAACGAAACATAAGTACATACTATTTATTATAATTATGTCAAACTGCATAGCAGTTTGTAGGCAGATGCTTACTCTCAATGTCTACATGCATGTGTTAGCTAAATATAAAAAATAGAGCAGTTAATGTTAAATTAACAGATGAAGGTAATTTCTTAGGTGTAACAATATATGCCAATTTGAATTGGAAAACACACATCTCTAAAATAAACAATAAAATAAATTAATATATCCATTCCCTATGTTATGGTGTCATATTTTGGGGCAATTCAGTCGAATTAGGATCGTGATTCATATTACAAAAAAAATATCTTCGTGCAATATTTAATATGAGTGGTCCTGATTCTCTCCGTAATATATTTACAGTACAGATGTTCTTAACGCTCACTTGTATATTTATTTACGAGATTTTCCTTATTGTGAAGCATAATCGTAGTGTTTTATTTAACTCCTCAAGCAGAATTGAAGTCGGAAATCCATGTTATCGAGTTTTAATCGTGACATGGCTATCATAGCCAGGTTTTGTTAAGCACACGGTCTGTCGTGCCATGTCTGAAACGGCTCTGGCAACCATGTTTACGAGTTCATTGTTCATTGTGACTTGGCTAACGTAACCAGGTTCCGTTTAGCACACGGCCTAACGTGCCGTGTCTTGGACGTCTCCGTCAATTGTTTTCGGGTTCCATTTGCAATACTGCTATCATAGCCAGGTTTTGTTAAGCACACGGTCTTTCGTGCCATGTCTGAAACGGCTCCGGAAACCATGTTAGCTAGTCTGAATTGGGACATGGCTATCATAACCAAGTTTTGTTAAGCACACGGTCTATCGTGCCGTGTCTGAAACGGCTCCGGAAACCATAATCGCGAGTTTGAATTGTGACACGGCTATCTTAGCCTGGTTTTGTTTAGCACACGGTCTGTCGTGCTGTGTTTGAAACGGCTCAGAAAACCATGTTTGCGAGTTTGTATTGGAACACAGCTATCATAGCCAGGTTTCGTTAAGCACACGGTCTTCTGTGCCGTGTCTGAAGCGGTTTCGGAAACCGTGTTTACGAGTTTGAATTGTGACACGGCTATCATAGCCAGGATTTGCTGAGCACACGGTCTGTAGTGCCGTGTCTAGAACGGCTACGTCAACCATGTTTGCGGGTTCCATGTGTGACATGGCTATCGTAGCCTGGTTTAGTTTGACACACGGCCTGTCATGCCGTGTCTGAAACGGCTCTGCCTACCATGTCTGCTAGTATCATTGGGACTTGGCTAACGTAGCCAGCTTTTGCTTAGCACAGGGCCTGTTGTGCCGTGTCTAAAACGGCTCAGCAGACCGTGTTTGCTTAACACACGGCCCGATGCGCTGTGTATACACCGCTTTTACGACCGTGTTAGAGTGTAGCCGTGCATTTTTGCACGGCTACGGTTTTTACACGGTTGGAAAATTATGAAACACGGTAAACGTGACCGTTTCTACCGGCTAACGAAGCCGTGTAAATGGCTAACATAGCCATGTAAAATCTCTAGCCGTGTACACGGCGCTTCACACGGCTGCCAAACCCGGCTGGCACAGCCATTTACATGGCTACAGAAAATGTAACCGTGTTCGAAAGCCGTGTATTTTTCCCAGTGCACGTATAATATGTGAATGGAAATGACGTCTTATATAAGAGCCTCGACGCATACTGAGAGATTGGTACTTGAGCATGCGATATCCTTTGGGATTGACTTTCGCGTTCATGAATTTTACAGTTATTAGGTAACGAGAGATCATGTTGCCGAGTTTATTATTTGCTTAAACTGCTGCGGGACGAAGAGTTTTGGAATAAAATAAAATGATCAGAAATCCGGGAAATTTAGATGTCTTTCCTAAGTCTCATCGTCATCAGTCATAAGACGTCCACTGCTGAACATAGGCCTCCCTCTTAGAGCGCCACACAGACCGACATCATGCTACTTGCATCCACCGGTTGCCCGCTTCTTTCGGAATGTCGCCGGTCCACCTAGTGAGAGGCCAGCCGGTTTTGGACGAGAAGATATCACGCAATTTCCCGAACGCTGCCCATCCGAGTTGGATACTTTGGGCGACATCTTTGTCGAAGTTGGACTTACCTAACTGGACAGTGTGCCCAACAACTTCGAGAGTATCGTTCCCAACGACTACCGGTACGGGTACAACATGGGCATTTAGCATGATTTTTGTCTTGTCCATGTTCATTTTAAGACCCACCTGTTGAGAAATGCTGCTGAGGTCATTGAGTTCGTCGTATTATTGAGGTCCTCCAGCGACTCTGCCATGCCTATGTCTCACATTAACATTTTATTATTAGCACGTACGAGTACAACATGGGGAAAATGAATTCTATTGTAGGAATTGTGTTTAATATTAATAGAATTAAGTCTAATTAAATTGTTATTTACCTGTATGTTATGAGTAAAACAACCACTAAGGCAAAAACTGATTTTAATTCCGATGCAACATTAGCAACGAACATGTCTCTTTTTTAATTCTTAAGAACTTTACTTTTATGCCTACCTCCTATTGATAAGCATTAGTAGGTATTTAAATATAAATCAAAGAATTATTGCAAATAAGAAACTTTAAAATGGGGATCAGTTACTCCTTGGCTTGTTGAAAGTTTCTTATTTGCAATAATTGAATTAATTATTTTTCATCTCATGATGAAAAGGGGAGGGTTAAAAAATCTGTTAATGGTACAGTTCGAAAAAGCGTCGTGACTTGGCTCAGGTCAAATGAGAGCTGGCCTCGAGCCAGAAAAATACTTGGTTGCTTAGGCAGGTCGGGTGACATTACTGTTGTGGCTTTATTAACAAATCACATAAGGTAATACGTATAAACTCATGTGCTCAGTGGGGGAACGCTCGTCTCATATTCGTGGGATCGCGGGTTCAACCCCGGGCGGGCCCGTCCCGATCCCAAATTTTGTGGAAAGCATTTAATGGCAAATTGTCGTTGGCGCGCTAGGGCGCCAAAGCGTAGGGCACGAGTGGCATGGGTTACAATCCCGACAACGAAATGAGTGTCTATTAGGAAAACATAGCATGGTGTAGATACATTTTAGTAGTCTCCTAAGGCGCAGACCAGTACTACAAATGTTGTAATAAGAGTGCGCTAATAGACAACACACCATACTTATTCACGAAATTAATGGGGTGGATTGAAGTCGGGCTTCTATCGCTAGTATTCGACGTAAAGTCTATGACGAAAATAATACAAAACCTACCTACTGGTACCTACTAAACAAATAGCATATAAATGAGAAGTAATTCTAGTTTACATATTAGTTATACAGAATTAAATCATAATGTAGCGGAAATATGAATGTAACTATAAATGCAACTCTACTTTTTAAAATCAAAATTACCAATCTAAATTGGTAGTTTTGTGTGTTTTAGCTAGCCAAAACTACCTAACATTCAGTTTGTAATAAAACTACAGACATTTGACATTGTCCATATTTTAATTTTTTGTTAAAAAAAAATGCTCCTCATACTATTTACTACTTATGTGTTTGTCGTTCTTATAAATCAAGGAAAATGTTATGAAAATGTAAGTGTTCCTGACTGACTAACTGTCACTAAAACGGTTTTGAGACAAAGGTTAAATAAATATTATTTTATGTTTTTTTATTTATTTAAGCTAAACCGTTTTGACTTAAGACAGATAGGAAATAAACGTAATGGAAAATATTACAGAAAAAAAACACTTTGATTTATAGAATAGAAAAAAAGTTTTTTTTTCCCGACTGCCCAGAAGGAGGGTGCAGTTTTTCGGATATATTTTGAGTGCCACGGCTTAAACAAATCTGGATTGCAAGGTGTCTTTAGATTAGTTTTTATCGGAGTCTCAGGGGCAAACTTTTTCAGTCGGTTTTTGCCCGACTGCCCAAGAAGAAGGGTATTTTTGGGGTTTCTATGAGTATGTATGTTTGTGTGTTTCTATATCGTAGCCTAAACGGCTTCACCGATTTTGACGCGTGAGGTATCGTTCGATTCCTCTTTATGTCCTAAGCGCCATAATACATTTTGCAGACAGTTTTTTTTGTTTTTCTTTTAATAATAGCACTTCTTTTAATAATGATTTCCATTTGTTGCCATTTGCAATGACTGAACCTTTTTACAATCTTTTGTTTAACTTGAAATGTTTGTATGTATGCAGTTTAGGGTCAAATCTTGCAACTCAATTTTAAACAAGATTATTATTCAATTGAGTTGAAATTTTGCATACCTGTCAAGTTCCGATGACAATACAATATTAAGACAGTGAGCTGATCTGATGATGGAGACGAAAGGTGGAAAACATAACTCCTCAGTAACTAACAGTAGATTGATGGAGTTTGGACTCATTTTGACCGGCTAACAACCGTACCACTAACGAATTTTATAAAAACTTGTCTGGAAATATATATTTTTCCACAAAAACTGGAAGCAAAGAGCATTACGTAAAGCAATAAATGTTATTTATTCCACAGAATTTCAAACAAGAACGGGCTAAGGTTATATACTATAATCCAAAGTACTTGCAAAAATTTACCATTTTGACATCTCGAGAAGGACGACATTCCCCCTATCTTACATCCGCGAATTTCACTACAACTGTAGCACTCGGAAACAACGTAACTGTAAGTAAACAATATCACAATAATGGGTAATTTTTAACTTAAAAAAATCTCGCTTTCAGCTTCCCTACATCGTACTTAACAACTTTTGTATCTTGAGTTTTCATAAAACCTAATAAGTACTCTGCATCTCTGCATCAGTCTTTTTTTAAACCCCACTGCTTGAATATCGGCCTTCCCTCGCATTGTTATTGGTACATGTTCACCACGCTGGCCCAGTGCTGGTTGGCGGATTCACATACAGCTTCGAATTTCTTCTCAGGAAATATGCAGATAACTTCACGATGTTTTCCTTTACCGAAAAGCCAGTGGTTTATCCGTAAGTAAGTTCCAAAGAACTGATTGGATTGTTTATATATGTTGGCAACACCAAACAAGCCTGCAGTCTAAACAAAACTGGCCGGTGGCCGGATAATGTTTTTAAAAAATGAAGCTCTATGTGTTAGGAATCGGTGACTCATGGCTTTTGACTTTTGGCTGGAGCTACGGAAGATGGAAGTTTGTTTTGCGTTTTATGTGTTCATGTTATTTATTTATTGAACAGCTGGTTTGAATCCTTAAATTATAACATGATTATATAGTTGAAGTTGGTTTAAATTACCACCTAAAGAAATTACTAATATTTGAAATATTTTTCAATTAAATTAAAAATGTAATAGGTAAAGAAATTGTTGAATAAGCATTGTTGAATATCACCCTCAGTAATTTAGGTGGTTGACAATGTTGAATATGCAAGCAATAAAGCGCGTATTGTGTCAAATCGCGCTTAAGCGTGACTTGTGCCCTTATTATGAACGTTCGTGATTCTGATTCTGATAGCATGGCATCCCGCTCGTACCAACTCACTCGCACTATGTGCGATCCCGTTCGCGCACGATCACTATCACAATCAGGAAATTCAATAATAATAGCTGGAGCATTCGAATATATAGGCATAGTGACACTAGACGCTGACGTCTAGTGTCAGAATATGTCCTGGGCCCGGGAGCACTGCCGGAGAACGAGCAGTAGCGTTCTGTTAGTAAACGGTAAGCGTTCTGCGATCTCCAAGTCGCCTGCCAAACGTGTGGATTATGGCAACCACCCCGCAATATGAGGAGGCTTCGTCCAGCAGTGGGCGCCTATGAGTGTCAAATTTTTCTGTGTCGTTGTTGCAATGGACACACAAAACCTCATTTACACTTGGACTTAGAACTGATATATATCTAAATGTGGTATTCAAACATCTTTCCCGCCCGGTACCTCCTAGACCGTGTTCAGTAAGGACGTCCAACGACTCTCGATGACATTTGCAGCATTCTTGTAATGTCATGGAGCATCGTCGGACGATCTTATTGTACACGGCCCTATACACTACCAATTAAAACGAATATAGCTATTATAATATTAAAAAATCTTATTTGTTTGCAGTGGCGAATTGAGATGACAAGTACGAAGCTATCAATTCCACTAACAATCGATTTTGATTGCGAGGGCGTCCGTAAGATGGAGTGGCTGACAAACTGGCTCAAAGCGAGTTCTAATATCCCTACTAACATGTGTCCTTTACCGCCTGTAAGATTATCCTAACTAATATTATAAATGCGAATATAACTCTGTCTCTCTGTCTTTCTATCTCTATGTCTCTCTGTCTGTCTGTTTGGGTGTTTGTCGCGTTATCACGGCTAAGCGGCTGAACGGATCGAGCTGATTTTTTGCATAGATAAAGCGTATGGGTCGGAATCGGACATAGCCTACTTTTTTTTTTATTTGTCTACGCGAACGAAGTCGCGGGTATTTATTTATAAATTAGGTCTAAAAATATTTTAGCAATTTTAACTTTAACTTTTAACTTGAGAGTTTGTACCCATCTCTTAATTCTACAAACTCTACTAACAAAACTATTGTTTCGATCACATTCGGAACTATAGTCGGAATAACCGACTCAATTTAACGTGAGTACTCCCGTTTTATTAAAACAAAAGGTTTAAAATCATTTCAGGTATTATACTTAAGGGTTAAAACTTTGTGTGGAAGTTCATTTTTACTTTGTATTTTAGAGCACAAAGTCCGAGTCTCTGTTCTGAGCTTTAACCCGCGTAAGAAGTCGCGGGCATTTCCTATATTACCACTGTTAACGACCGACGCGCCACCTATGTTATTATTAGAAATTTATATATCTGTCAAAGGGAATGAGCGGGGTGCGTGCTGAGGTGGGGGGTAAATCCTCTTGCTAAATTAGTCGTCGCTGCGCCACCTCCACGCAAGACGCGCATTGTCTACAATATTATGTCAAAAACTACCTTCAGCTAAAAAATGAAGTGCTCGAAAATTTGGAAAAATAAGTTTTCTTTAGGTGTCACCATCGGTCGCCAACAACCACTTTGAACGTAAAAAGCTTAACCTATTTTGACGTGTGGGATGTTGTTGGATTCCTCTATACATCCAAAGTGACATAGGCTAGATAAGCTACATTTTGCAGTCGGTCGTTTTGTTTTTCTTTTGATAATATTATCTTTCTTCACAGATCTATTTATTAATTTCAGGGTAACTATTCCTTCCAAAAAGCGGTATTTCCTCCGAAGAATTTCCCCTTGCCATTGAACAACGTGGACTATTTTGCAAGACTCCTTGTGTTCCTCAGCTCAACAAAAGAAAGGATTACAGAAATAACTGTAAACATGAAATATCATTTAAGATTATAATAAAATTAATTAATTTATATAATATAATGAAAATAATAACATGAAAGCATTTTGTATCATATTGCTGAGACTATGATTGAATGTACTATGCGTTATGCTCCGGAAGAACATCTTCAAAACTGAATCTTAAAACTGCACATTTCTTCCAACTCGCAATTAGTCAACACGCATTTCGTCCTTATCTTAGTCCCCCTTTTACTATAGGACAAGTAAAAAGACGCCTCTACCATCCTTACACGATTGGTTTCCCTAAGATACGTACAAAACATTTCGAATCAACGTTCTTAATCCATACAATAAAGGATACGAACAAACTGCCAGCTTCCTTGATTCGTGACAGATACAATCTAGGGCTTTTCAAAGCCGGATTGAATAGGTATCTTCTAGCCTGCGTGCTTCATCTTCGACCACATCTTCGCTTACCAACAGGCGATTTGGTAGTCAAACTCGGACTTAAAAGCGAAAAAAAAACCAGACTAGAAACTTATTCAACACAACACAACAAACATCACAACAATAAATAATTGCATGAGAAAATTCTATTGTAATTTTACAATAGTTGTTATTCAAAGTGCCTCAATTCGATTCACAATTATTGCTTTACAACTACGAAAATGGCATACAGTACATTGGAAAAAACGGAAGAGATCGCTTTTAGCGATAAGGCCACTTGTAAAACTAGTGCCACTTGTGGCATTAGTATGTGTTTTTGATTTTTTGGTGTTCACAAGAGTTTTTATTGATCTATGTATCTATCTAAGATTTATTGAATAGCTTTAGCTACGCTTTGAGGAACTCACGAAGTATTTAATGCTTAAAATATGATCCTCCAAGAAATTCCTGGAAGCTTCCGGACATAGTTTGTGCATTCCAGTCTGGCCGGTGTCATTGCTGAGATCTGGAGCAATATAATACTTAGGTAACGAGACCGAGACGAATGTTATCACGGTAGATAATTATCGGTAGTGCAGAAACGATAAAATAATTTATATATTTCGAGGATAAAGAAATAAAAATATTATATCGTTTATGCACTGCTTAATGCGGTTACGTATGAATGGCATATAAATAGAGTAAGCTATCTTTTACTGGATTTTCGGTAAAAGTGGGTATAGTTGAGTCTATACCCACCTTTACCGAACTTAGAACTAGAGATAGAACAAAAACACAGAGCTTCGTTGTTTGTTGCTTGTTTGATGTAAAAACGATTTGTAAACGATAAATCGTTTTCATCACTAACACCAAAAGGATACCAACGAGCAAGAGCGAGATAACGAACAACCGGAATTCACGCACATGCTCTAGACATGTTTAATCTAAACACTCCTTTAGATACGAACATTATGATATGTATAGTGATATCCTAGGATATGTCCGTCATCTGACCGACCACTCGGTATATTTGTCAGAAGATCAGTCCTAAATTACTGATTTATGATATTTTATTTTTCATAACGGTACTGTCATATTTTTACCCAACTACGGAAAAGGAGGGTTATGAGTTTATTACGTATGTATGCATCGTAAACTTTTGTATCATATGAAACTATTCTCTATTAAAAAAAACACTCTTAATTTTGTCAAATCATTAATTGAAAGTGGAGGTTTAATTCTGAACGTTGCCATCCCATATTTTTATTCAGACGTGGAGCCTCAGTCGAAAGCAAGAACTATTTCGAGTCGCGTACTGTTTTTTCGTCAGTGATAACATTATACGTCATCTCTTAGCACAAAACCTTGCTGTTCGCGCTACTTTTCATAGAAAACACTTCCTTTAAGGAAATTATATCTTTTTACCCGACTTTATGATAGGCCATGTTAGATACCTTCTTCCCCACTCCATGAAATTATTTTGGTGTAAACATAGACAGGGTATTCTTCCGTAGTTCTATTTATCTTCATTTGTGGTGATTCTAGGAAAGTTTTAAGATTGCTCGTGTGCCGTTTCTGTCAAGAAACGGCGAACGAGCGTGCATTTGTTCGCGCGAATGCGAACAAAACAGTTGCCTAGACCGTTCTTTCGTGTTCGGCCGTGCTCGGAGCGGTCTTTTAAAGCGTTTTCTTGTTTTAGCGACTTGACCGATAATTAATTCATGCTTGTTAGTACTCTTTTGGTGTAAATGATGCAAACGAGTTATAGTTTACGCCCAAAAACAAACAACGACGCTCTGTGCTCTTGTTTTAGCTATAGTTCTATCTTTGTTTGGTCTAAGCCCACCTTTAGGCATGCCTTATGCAAAATAGGCGAGCGATGCGGTGACTGCGGTAGCGTGGCAAAGGCGGTGCTTTGACGCCTACGCCACACCGGTCGCTAAGCGGCTTATACAGAATATGTTAGATGGGCGTGGCTCCATAAGTTGTTCGCACTTTCAGCCTTAACTTTCTGTCTTTCTCTAAAGGCAAAAACTAGAAACATATTTTTTTTACTTCTTCTCCACCAAAATAAGTACTAATATCAATCCTGAGACTTTAACAATTCAGTGTAAAATTGGATTTGTTGCTTGACAACAACATTTACAAATACGATTTTAGGTTTTGAAAACAGATTAACAATAGGATCTGGATTTAAATTAGTACTCTTATAAAAATAAACGATTTCATTTTAGATAATATGGAATTTATGGCAAGCCTCCATTATTAAAACAATTTGCTGTCCATTTCGCTACGTTTCACGGTTGACTGATCACAAAATGTTCTGATGGGCACAAGCCATGTGATTTCAGAATTTTAACAGTCAGTTTAACAGCATTTTATATAGCTGTGTGGATAATATACATAAGTAAGTATACAATTCTAAATATGTAATATGGACTCGGGTATGTCCTAAAACTGCGACCAGAACCATCCGAGGACGGACTGCAGCGTCCTCTTAGTAAATGGTGAAAATTCTGCGATCTCCAAGGCAGGCGTGGAGATTATGGCAACCACCTCCCCCAATAGCGGGACGAGGCTTTGTCCAGTAGTGGACGTCTACGAGCTGATAAGAAGATTCTTAATATGTTACATTTACAGCAGTTGACAATTGTTTTTATATTACCTGCCGTAATAATAGTAAGTACTATAATTATACCACTATTTTAGAATTTTAGGCCCAGACTCAACCGAAGTGGAGATGAGACGTGATGCTTATTAGCTAGGGTGTTTTTACCGTAGCTGTGCGGAGATGCGTACTGGCTAGGCCGGAGCAGATTTGTCTACTGGTTATAGCGGAGCTGAGTTGCGTGCATTGCTGTTTGTGTGGGTTGAACGGTGCGGTGTGGCTCGCCGCTCGCCGCTCACATCCCGCTGCGCGCCGTCACCAGCTTGCGAGGCGCAGGTCACATCTCTGTTATGTTCACTTTAAACAAATATAAAACATCTCTCCTCTCTGCTTAACCGTCTCCACCGAAGCTAAGCTGAGACGAGATGTGCAAGTAATGAATTCCTACTGGTTGTTTCTAACACATCTCCTCTCCGCTCGTCTCAACTCCACTTTGGTGGAGTCTAGGCCTTAAGATGCTGTGGAAGTTTAGTTTAAAACCGGAAAGAATCTGTATGAATGTTTTAAAAACAACGAAGTGAAATGTCACATACAGATCGGCCAGAGGACTGTGTAAGCGTGTATGAGCGTAGCTGACCAAATGAATATGAAGAGTCAAAAATTTACCAATAAACCACAAAAAAAAAACACTTTTTACACAGAGGATGCCAGATCACAAGCGAACATGAGACAGACCAAGAAAGCTATGGCAGGACCCTCAGTGAGTACCAGAAGGACTGGCCAAAAAACAGCTCAAAATCAGTCCTTAAGTAAGGAGTCCACACTGGGAAAAAAAAGGGTCGATTTATCGGCTATGCAAGGCCGTGTAAACCCGGTACTGCAGTTGCAGCCGTGTAAACACGGCAAGGGTTACCGTGTGGCGCTAACACGGCTACAGTGGACACACGGTTAAAATCGCACACGGCTAGGATGGTAAGGTTGGATCCGCACACGGTACTGCAGTTGCAGCCGTGTCAACTGGTCGACACGGTTATAATCATACACGGCTAGATCTGCACACGGTACTGCAGTTGCAGCCGTGTCAACTAGTCGACACGGTTCCGATTAGACACGGCTAAATCTGGACACGGTACTGCAGTTGCAGCCGAGTGAACTAGTTGACACGGTTATGATTTAGACACGGCTAAGTATATACGTGGCTGGCGTAACCATGTAATATATGCTGCGTTAACCACGTCAACACGGCTGTCGTAGCCGCTTTCCTACGACCTTGCACAGCTGGCAGAGCCGTGTGACGCGGTTGGAAGAAGCCGTGTAAAGCGGCTGCCTCGACCGCTTCAACATGGCTGTCCTAGCCGCTTTCCTACGACCCTGAACAGCTGGCGGAGCCGTGTAAATCGGCTGCATCAACCGCGTCAACACGGCTGTCCTAGCCGCTTTCCTACGACCCTACACAGCTGGCGGAGCCGTGTGACGCGGTTGAAGAAGCCGTGTAAAGCGGCTCCATCAACCGCGTCACCTACAAACCTACACAGCAGGCGGAGCCGTGTGACGCGGTTGAAAAAGCCGTGTAAAGCGGCTGCGTCAGCCACGTCAACATGGCTGTCCTAGCCGCTTTCCTACAACCCTGCACAACTGACGGAGCCGTGTGACGCGGTTGAAGAAGCCGTGTAAAGCGCCTGCGTCAACCGCGTCAACACGGCTGTCCTACGACCCTGCACAGCTGGCGGAACCATGTGACACGGTTGAAAAAGCCTTGTAAAGCGGCTGCGTTAACCGCGTCAACACGGCTGTCCTAGCCACTTTCCTACGACCCTGCTCAGCTGGCGGAGCCATGTGACGCGGTTGAAGAAGCCGTGTAAAGCGGCTTTCTCAACCGCGTCACACAGCTTCGCCAGCTGAGCAGGGTCTTAAGAAGGGCGTTAGCATATCCGTGTTGACATGGCCAAGGCAGCCGTTTTAATACGGCTCCTTCAGGCAGGTCTGCACGGGTATGCCGCCGTGTGTGACGCAGTGAAAGTAGCCGTGTAAAACGACCGCCTCAGCAAAGTCCAACACTTTTTTTGACCCGAATGTTTCAGGTTCTCCAGCTATGTAGAACCTGTAATAAACCATTTGAACGATTAAAAATAACGAAAATAACTAAAAAAATACTGCCCTCAAATCTACTGTCTAAATATAATTTTTCTAGGATTTGGTGATGGTTAATTTGTTGATTAAAAAAATACTTTAAGAAACAGAATTTTATTCAAAGATTTTTACATCACATAATAATATTATATAATAAGTAATAATTATACATTTAGTTTTCGTAATTTCTCATATTATAAATTCATAATGATGACTACGTGAAAATGTTAGGAAGTACCGCTTGCGAAGCGACCATGTTGCTTTCCAAGCCGTTTCTAAAATAGATGATGATTCCAGTCCCTGGTACTTGGATATCGTGATAATGTCAGCATTCGCTAGAAAAAAAAAATTATTTTAAAAATAATTTACTGCATACTGTATATCACACAGCATGCTGCGGCTGATACATGGATGTTATGAACTCAAGAAAAGTAGGTATACTATGTCCGTCCTCGTGTGTTTATCATTACCAAATTTTATCAAGATTGGTCCGGCTGCTTAGAACAAACAATTCACTGATAGGTAACAAACTGGCAAACAGAGAGGGAGCGGTAGTTTCACATATTTAGCACAGAACATAGGTGTAATCCTCAGCATTCTCCTTATAAAAATGTCTTTGGTATAATGTATAAAAATAACATCAGCGTGATTAGTCACTTACGTTTCTGCACCAGTGTTCCCAATACGTTTTAAATTTGATGCGATGGACGATCTTGGGAATCAGTTCCGATTTGACGCAGACAAAAGCGGCAACGCATTTGCTGTTATAGCATTTTCTGGAAATAAAATTATTTACTTAGTTTAGTTCATTATCCATCGAGCTACAATCCACTCACTGCACTTGTCAAATAAGACCACATCACGGAATAGGTAGATAATAGACCACAGCACGGGCTAGGACAGCCGTCTGACGCGGTTGAGGAAGCCGTATAAAGTGTCTGCGACTACCGCGTCGACACGGCTATCGTAGCCGCTTTCCTACTGCCCTGCAATAATATTGTTCCCGCCGAAACACTGATTCACATGCAAAATTTACTCATACTAAGTAGGTAGGTACCAAAAATTTCGGGCATAATCACATGTTCTCACATTCGTTTCTCCCGCGAATCGTTTTGTATCAACTAAAACTCAAAAAAACACTATTTACGCAAGTATCTACTCGAACTGATACTAACCTTTAAATATAGCGATGTATTCTTCCATGCAACAGGATTTATGTAATTTATCAACAGTAGCTGCATCTTTTTCCTTTTTGATAGCGCCTGACATGTTGAGAGCGTTTGAAGTAGATACAAGCACACCAAACTCAACTCAAAACGAAAACGAATGGCTGGCCGCCCGCGTGCGCGCACTTTTATATATGCGCGGCTGCCAGATATGGCTATCGACATTTCCCCAGGTTCCACAAATATCTGAAGTCATTTACCTAGGAATAATATTTATGCATTTTAGTAAAAATAAGAAATAAGTTTAGTGTTCATCTAGTTTATCACACTAATATTATGATTGCGATAGTTTGTGTAAGCGATAAGTACGTAAGTATGTTTGTTTCCGTTCAACTCTGTAACGGATTTGAATTAAATTTGGTATAGAGGTAGCTTATTCTCTGGATTAACACATAGGCTACTTTTTATTCCGGAAAAATATTCGTTTTCTGTAGAATACTGTAAGAATATTTCTGTCATTTATAAATAATATTAAAATACACCATTACTATAGAGATAGACAAGATATATCAAAGTGTGGATGCATTATAATAAAATAATACTCTTATTTTAAAATGGATTACACAAAAATATTATTCATACTCTCACACATACTTATTAGTAACACCCTTGACAGATTAACAATAAAGTTAATTGTGTTTTTTATTTAATAAGCTTAAAAATTTGTGTCTTAGATAATTTCAAATTCCTTACTTTAGTGGCAAACGGCAAGTCTATTTATGTGGCAATACAGCTTTTATGTTGATTATGCGGGTTTCATCTGTGACACGGCTTTCATAGTCAGGTTTCAGTTAGCACACGGTCTATCGTGTCGTATTTCAAACGGCTCCATCAACCTTGTA
Organism: Apocheima hispidaria; assembly: GCA_947579745.1. Classification (NCBI taxonomy): domain Eukaryota; kingdom Metazoa; phylum Arthropoda; class Insecta; order Lepidoptera; family Geometridae; genus Apocheima; species Apocheima hispidaria. Next base: position 7,643,315 of record OX388162.1, read on the forward strand.
GCACTTGTGACACGGCTAACTTAGCCAGGTTTCGTTCAGTACACGGTATCATGTCGTGTCTAGAATGGGTCAGTCAACCATGTTTGTGCGGATTTCATTTGTGAAATGGCTTACGTAGTTAGGTTTTTTAGCACACGGTGTATCGTGTCTTGTCTGAAACCGTTAACCACGATTGTGGGGTCCATTTGTGACACGACTATCGTAGCCTGATTTCAGTACACGATCTCTGGTGTTGTGTCGGAAACGGTTCCGGCAACCATATTTGCGAGTTACATTTGTGACACGGCTATCATAGCCAGGGTTCATTTACCACACGGTCTGTTGTGCCGTGTCTGAAACGGCTCCGGAAACACGGCACGGTTATCATAGCCAGGTTTTGTTAAGCACACGGTCTGTCGTGCCGTGTCTAAAACGACTCCGTTAACCATGTTTACGGACTCCATTTATGACACGGTTATCATAGCCAGGATTTTTCGTTTTGTTTTATCATTATTTATTCATAACGAAACATAAGTACATACTATTTATTATAATTATGTCAAACTGCATAGCAGTTTGTAGGCAGATGCTTACTCTCAATGTCTACATGCATGTGTTAGCTAAATATAAAAAATAGAGCAGTTAATGTTAAATTAACAGATGAAGGTAATTTCTTAGGTGTAACAATATATGCCAATTTGAATTGGAAAACACACATCTCTAAAATAAACAATAAAATAAATTAATATATCCATTCCCTATGTTATGGTGTCATATTTTGGGGCAATTCAGTCGAATTAGGATCGTGATTCATATTACAAAAAAAATATCTTCGTGCAATATTTAATATGAGTGGTCCTGATTCTCTCCGTAATATATTTACAGTACAGATGTTCTTAACGCTCACTTGTATATTTATTTACGAGATTTTCCTTATTGTGAAGCATAATCGTAGTGTTTTATTTAACTCCTCAAGCAGAATTGAAGTCGGAAATCCATGTTATCGAGTTTTAATCGTGACATGGCTATCATAGCCAGGTTTTGTTAAGCACACGGTCTGTCGTGCCATGTCTGAAACGGCTCTGGCAACCATGTTTACGAGTTCATTGTTCATTGTGACTTGGCTAACGTAACCAGGTTCCGTTTAGCACACGGCCTAACGTGCCGTGTCTTGGACGTCTCCGTCAATTGTTTTCGGGTTCCATTTGCAATACTGCTATCATAGCCAGGTTTTGTTAAGCACACGGTCTTTCGTGCCATGTCTGAAACGGCTCCGGAAACCATGTTAGCTAGTCTGAATTGGGACATGGCTATCATAACCAAGTTTTGTTAAGCACACGGTCTATCGTGCCGTGTCTGAAACGGCTCCGGAAACCATAATCGCGAGTTTGAATTGTGACACGGCTATCTTAGCCTGGTTTTGTTTAGCACACGGTCTGTCGTGCTGTGTTTGAAACGGCTCAGAAAACCATGTTTGCGAGTTTGTATTGGAACACAGCTATCATAGCCAGGTTTCGTTAAGCACACGGTCTTCTGTGCCGTGTCTGAAGCGGTTTCGGAAACCGTGTTTACGAGTTTGAATTGTGACACGGCTATCATAGCCAGGATTTGCTGAGCACACGGTCTGTAGTGCCGTGTCTAGAACGGCTACGTCAACCATGTTTGCGGGTTCCATGTGTGACATGGCTATCGTAGCCTGGTTTAGTTTGACACACGGCCTGTCATGCCGTGTCTGAAACGGCTCTGCCTACCATGTCTGCTAGTATCATTGGGACTTGGCTAACGTAGCCAGCTTTTGCTTAGCACAGGGCCTGTTGTGCCGTGTCTAAAACGGCTCAGCAGACCGTGTTTGCTTAACACACGGCCCGATGCGCTGTGTATACACCGCTTTTACGACCGTGTTAGAGTGTAGCCGTGCATTTTTGCACGGCTACGGTTTTTACACGGTTGGAAAATTATGAAACACGGTAAACGTGACCGTTTCTACCGGCTAACGAAGCCGTGTAAATGGCTAACATAGCCATGTAAAATCTCTAGCCGTGTACACGGCGCTTCACACGGCTGCCAAACCCGGCTGGCACAGCCATTTACATGGCTACAGAAAATGTAACCGTGTTCGAAAGCCGTGTATTTTTCCCAGTGCATTGGGATATGAAGGGCTCATAATAAATAACAGTATTTCAAAACTTATATTATACATGGTGCTACTGAAAGATGCAACAATATTGAAAGGTATATATGAACAACTTTTACTATGGGACCAACCCTAAAATCATGAGAAAAAAACAGCTGTTTGTCGAGTGTCATTGACATTTTCGTATGGAACATTTCTGTTATTTTTTTCGCCTTCGATTTTGTTGCATTTTTCAGTAACAGCTTGTATACTTATAGCTTTGACTTATAGTGACCTACGTACATATAATTAGTACATGAATTAATTACCTGAATTGTTAAGAGTTTATTTCCAACGAAAGATAACGCTATACACTTTCGCGCGCAGATGAAAAGAGATGACTTTAGCGCGCGCTGGTCAAAAAACTAAATAACAGCTGTTTCATACAAACCTAGATATTATTATTACCTCATTATTAGTGAAAAAATCAATTGAATATACTCTAGGGTTCCGAGCGCCACCGAAAAATTTGTGTAAATCCTGCGTGGTCTTTTCAATAATTAAATCAATAATAATCTCGAGAAAATGTCACTAATCGTGTTTTCCTGCCATGCAATACTAGACGATAGAACCAAAAAAACATAAAGCCTAAAATAAGATTTTCAATCTACATAATTACTAATGAGGGGCACTAAATAGAAAAACCACATTTTTATTAAACTACGCCATTAAATTGCAGGTGAATGCTTCCGGTGATGGGAGCGCCGCAATACTAGACGATAGAACCAAAAAAACATAAAGCCTAAAATAAGATTTTTAATCTACATAACTAGTTTGTTTTACATAACAGAAAAAAACACATTTTTGTCAAACCAGCGCCTCTGCTCAAAAACCTACTACTTTAAGTAAGTGACGTTATTTCCTTTAGTAGTTTAATATAAAATGTATGCTTGGACATAACTCTTAATTTATATTTATGTTCCGCTTTTTCCTCTGGTTTTTACTAAGTTTATAGAGATATCTGTTATTCTTTCTTTAGTAGCCGTCACGAACACGGAAACTTTTCCAGCATAGTCGGCTTTGTTGAATTGTAATGGAAAATTTTTCGGCGGAAATACCAAATTCCGAAAGTAATATGTACCCTGAAAAAATAATGATTATTAAACCAATAAAGTAACAAGGACAAAGTAAGTATTATAAACGCGATTGATACCTAGCCCCCTAGCCCCCCTAGCCCCCTAGCTTTGCTTGTAGCGCAGATTGCCTTATAAGTATCGAACCCGGTAGGTCCCGAAGAAAGTTTTGAACAAACAAAACCATATTAGCATAGATTACTAATTATCCAAGCCATTGACACCAAAAATGTAAGATTTTGGGGATGATAACGCTATTTTATCAAATAATGTAAGTAAATTCATTAGCTATCTCTATCACACCCACGTACGAGGGACAGAGCGACAGCAATACAATTTCCAATTTTATTTATTTTCTAAAAGATTTTCCAAATAACCGACTTAAAAATATTCAAACTTTTTTTGGGTAAGTATGCCCATAGAATTTGAGGAGTTGCCTCAATTCCTCATGGATTCCATTATCATAGCTTAGTTTTTAATAAAAACGGGACCAATCTGGATATATCTCCTTTCAAATTCAAATAGGTTTTTGCAAATCGGTTTATAAATGACGGACTTCTGAGGTTACAAACATAAAATATAAAAATAAAAATCAATCGCATCGAGAACGTTTTCTTTTGAAGTCGGTTAAGAAAACAAAGAGACCAGCGCCATCTCCATCGTCAAAATCAGTTAAGACGTTTAGGCTACAGGAGGTAATAACTTTTTACTTAGATCCCAATAAATATTACTCTCTTTCTCGAACAGTCGGGTAAAATAATAATGAACTACTTACAGCTCGCACAGGGCAGTCATCAAATGGTATATTTGAATAAGTTTTTAGCCAATCACGTAACCAAGTGAACTTATTGATTCCTTCACAAGATTTAAAATCCACTACCAGAGGAAATGCTGATAGCTTTGAGCTGGAAAATTCAAATTGCCACTGTGAACAGATAAGAGCATTAAGATTAGAGAATACCGCCTACTTGTCCAAGCAAGTAGCGTTAACCTGTTTCCCACCCCTAAATGCTATCCAATTTCGATGATTTTCTTATATGTTATCTTCACCGTGATCAACTATGCTTATAGTTTAAATTTTATTTAATTATCGCAATATCTTCGAAGTTATAGGCACCCAAAGTTACGAATTTTTTACCTAGTTCTCATCATCATCATCATAAGTACAGTTATATACTTACAGTTACATTGTTTCCAATCGTAGTGAGTGTAGTAACGTTTATATTCGTCACATAAGGTGAATTCCGATTTGGACGAGTAGTGAGAACAACCAAATCTTTCATGTATTTAGGGTTGCAGTAACTGACTCTTGCCCTTTCTTGCTTAAAATCCTGTTAAGTATGTTACTATTTTTAGAAAAAACACACAGGTAACAAAAACAATAAATATCTGGTAGTAAGCATTTGGTTTGGTTTGTCTCTGGGTAGGTAATCCAGAAACTCATTACACTAAATTATAGAATAAGTATACAGTGGTGGTAAGACAAGATGAAATGGGTAAAACTTTGACAGCCTCGGGGGCCCCAGTATGAACATTGACTTATAATACCCGTCAGCTCAACCACAATAATATCAAATAATGTAGGTACTATGATATAATTTAGCTGATAGATAAAAAATTTACTCACCGAACATTTACCGTTTTTAAATAACACAAGCAATAACACTATAGCAGTCTTACTAATCATGTTTCTGTGTCATAAAAAAAAAACACAAAAATAATATCTTAATCAAAATTTGATCTGCTGTGATAGCGTACTGAGTGTCGGTTTGATGATATCTGTACGTACAGTGTAAATCTAAATTAAAATGTAATTCAAACTGATAATCCTGATATCCATCTAATACCAGTAACAACTAATTGCGTATCAAATGAGTTTATTTCGATTTAAATTGTCCTTCGCACGAAACTGGATATGTAGAAGTAAATAACTTGTTAAGAGCATATCGGGGCATGCTTGGTAGGGTTCCGTAGGTGCGTAGGACGTTTGAAGTATCTATACGTTTTTTCAAAAAGTTATTGTTAGATGTTACCCGAAATAATTTTAAAATAAAGTTTTTACTAAGATCTATCAACATGAAAGATAACAAATTTCTGAATGCATAGTTTAGAAACGGCAGGTGACACGCATTGCAAGCAACTTTGTCGGCCTATATTTCGCAAGCGATAAGTCTTATAAAAAAATGGTGCAGCAAACCTTAACTTCATTTTAAAAGACCTATTCAATGATACCCTACATGTGGGAAACAGCTACCTACGACACAAGATTACTCTTAGTGTAGGTGCTGCACGACATTATCACGTAGATACATGAGATACATCATTATTTATATTTGTTGTCATATAATTTATTGCAATGTACTTGGATATTGGAAAAAAAAATTACAGCCACCCAATTTTTTTTATTTTTTTTTTATAAATTGTCACCTCTTTTTTTTTTTAATACAATGTTGCTTCACGGACTTCGAGGTCCGTACCTTTTATCAAATTTTACAATAATTTTTATCAACTATAACTGAGTATAAAAACTAAAGACTTTACAAAAGGAATATACCAACGAATCTTTATAATATTACAGAGCTAAGTGTTATTACAGATTTGCGTATATACTCCGAGCAGTCCAGAACCCGCAAGCAGCATCCGTCACGAGTTGACGCATGTGCCAGCCATCGCTCTCCTCAACCATATTGGAAGGAAGAGGGCGACCCGCCACACGACGACGCCGCAAAAAGAAGCTTTTTTGTGAGCGTGACTACTCTGGGCTATTTAAGCAAAACTTACAACAAAGAAAACCAATAATTAAATAATATAAATGTTACATTTCTATACAGACATAATCAATATACACGCTTTCTTTTTTCATATCAATCGCCTACTCCTGGCACAGGGCCTCCATCACCACCGCGTTCCGATCTTTGATTGCCATCTGCTTGTTGTACTCCTTAATGGTCTTCAGTGATGCAGCCGACGCTCGACGCACGAAACGACTGATGGCATGGTCTTCGATATCGTAGGCGTAGTAGACGAAGGTCCCGGTGTGCCGCAATACTGCAACAACCGCGCGTGACACGCTCTCGTGCAGCTACATTTTTGGCTTGGTCTTAATGGCGATTACTGACTCGTATGTTAGCCCCTGAGCTTCATGGATGGTAAGAGTGATAGTGACCCCGTGCCTCCCCCATAACCCTGGCTGATGAGGGCTTATTTTTCTTCCTGCGTGTGCTCTAAGAAAAGGGTGTTGGGGAGGGTGCTGGGTATTTGCTCTGCTCAAGAGACCTAATATGGGGAGCTGAGGAATATACACCGAATATATTTCCCTCAGCGCATTCGCGACGTCCATTGGGTTCCAGTGTGTGCAAAGCAACTCCTGATTGAAAAAAATCTGGTTGCGCAATTCAGACTCCCTACATTACAATTAATTGTCAGTCCATACAAAACATCATAAAATGCACAAAAAGGGATCAACGCAATCTAGCGAACTATAGAAAGTAACTTTGTCTCTCTGTCTGGATGTTTGTCGCGTTATCACGGCTAAATCGCTGAACGGATCTTGATATAATTTGATAAGGAGTTACTGGATATTACAAAGACGGACATAGGATCCTTTTTTTATGGCCACGCCCACGAAGTCGTGCGTAACAACTAGTATTATATAAAATCAAGTTATTATTTTTCCATTTATTGTAATTTTGAATGATATTTCATGTTTAAAGATGTTTCTGCCATCCTTTCTTTTGTAGAGGTGACGAACACAAGGAGTCTTACGAAGTAGTCCACGTTGTTCAATGGCAAGGGGAAATTCTTCGGAGGGAATACCACTCTTCGTAAGTAATAGTCACCCTGAAATTAATCAACAGAACGGTGGAGAAAGGCAATATTAATAATAAAGCCGACTGCAAAATGTAGCCCATGACACTCCGGGCATACAGTGGAATCCAATGACATCTCCCTCGTTAAAAACGGCCTAAACGGCATGACGGTGATTTTAAGGGTCAATATAGGAACTGAAATATACATAGTTACGTAAATATTCACATACATACGTACACGCCAAACACTTAACTTTCCTTCTTGAACAGTCGGGTAGAACGTATTCTTCGTCGCTCCCCAGCTATTCGACTACTGTGCAAAAAATCACAACACTTTATATAACTACTGAGTGACAAGATAAGCAAGTCTCTCGCCTGATGAAAATAGTAACGCAAGCCCATAACAATTCATATATTTTTGTTCTATTTCTAGCTACAATCATTACAGGACCTTGAGCAGGTTTGATGTTTCTTTGTCGTGCAGAGTTGGTTTCCCATTGGAAACAAAGTCAAAGTCAAAGTCAGTGCTATTTATTGGTAAATATTCATCTCCAACTCAAACAACTTGTAGTCAACAAACTTCTTCCATCATATTATGTGTTGTGGTTGTCATCAAAGATATATTTTTTTTAAGTCTCTTTGGATAAGCTGTCTGTACAAGTCTGCCCTTGTATGTCTTCGAATGTAGCTTTATTTCTTCTGCAACTGTACTGACTTCTAGGATGTCATGCAATTCTGTGTTTTTAAGAAACCATGGTGCATTTATATGTTCTTCAATATTCCGTTTTATGCTCTTTGTGTAATGTTTTGGGTTGAGTTGAGATGCAAGCAGATTCCCGTACTTGGATGCCATATATCCAAATTGGTCTAGTTTTGTCTTATATATCATAAGTTTGTTGTGAATAGATAGTTTTGAGTTTCCACCTAGTAGCCAGTAGCCAGTTCAGTGATACTCAGAATTGTCAAGTTCAAGTTCAACAATTCAAAACCATGCGTTGCAATATCTCTCTGCATCAACCATTAAACATCCCACTGCTTGAATATAGGCCTACCCTCGAAGGACAATAAGGTCACATCCATTACTCTGGCCCAGTGCGGGTCTTCTCCGGAAATATGCAGGTTTCCTCACGATGTTTTCCTTCACCGAAAAGCCAGTGTTATATCCATACGTAAGTTCCAAAGAACTCATCACTATGGGCTCGCCCGGGTTCGAACCCACGACCCCATGAATGTGAGGCGAGCGTGCTCCCACTGAGGTACCACGGTTGAGCTACAACGTGGCACACTATTTGTGAGGAAATTTGGTGTGTTCTCTATTAGCGCACTCTAAATAACACACCACATTTCTTCACAAAGTGTTGCACTTGCACAAAGTATGTAACTCAAATGTGTTACTGCAAACAAATGTGTCTTAGGTGTGTGACTACAAAAACTTATAACACAAGACGTGGTCACAAAGGTGAATAAAAATTAGGTCTAAAAATATTTTAGCATTAAGAAAAATATTTTTAGGCCTAATTAAAATTTTATATGGAAATATAATCTTACAGGTGGTATAGGACAATGGTTAATCGGGAAATTAGAACACTCTTTGAGCCAGTTTTTCAGCCAATCCATCTTACGGATGCCATCGCAATTAAAATCGATTGATAATGGAATTGATAGCTTCGAACTTTTCAACTCAATTCGCCACTGCAAACAAATAAGAAAAACATATTATAGTAGGTACGTTTTAGTTGGTAGTGCATCTACTTCCTCAGCAGAAGGTTCCGGGTGGGTTACCCGGCCGGACAGAAGTTTGAATATGAAATTTAAATACATTATGTAACTACCTGTTCTTTGTCTAGATGTTAACGAGCCTTTGTGTGTCCATGGCGCCTTCCTACCTATCAGCTCTTAGGCGCACCACACACCAATACTACAAACGTTGCACACGACACAAAACATGTATCACATACTTACATTTAAACACGAGTGCGCGTGTAGACGACACACCACATTTCTTCACAAAAAGTGTGCCACGTAACACAAATGTCTTACTGCACGCAAATGTTTCTTTGGTATATGGTGCGCATCAGAAAAAGGCCCCTCCCGCCCCCTGCTGGACAAAACCTCCCCTGAATTGGGGAGTTGCTGCCATAATGCCCACGCTTGGCTGGCGGCTTGGAGATCTCAGAACACGCTCACCGTTTACTAAGAGAAAGCTGCTGCTTGTCCTCTGGTGGTGCTAGTCGCTGTTTAAGGACATACATCCAGAACGTACTCTGACACTAGAGACTGATCACTATGCCTATTTGATTAGTACATATTCGAATGGTCCAGGTCACCCTTAAGGGTCTTGACAGAATACGCGCTTTATCGCTCACGCATACAGCATTTTTTAATTTTTAATCTAAATTACTGAGTGTAATATTTAAAAATGTTTGTGCAACATTTTCTTCATTACATTTTTAATTTAATTGCAGTATCATCATCAGCCGGAAGACGTCCACTGCTGAACATAGGCCTCCCCTTAGAGCGCCACACCGACCGACAACGTGCCACTTGCATCCAGCAATTGCCCGCGACTTTCATAATGTCGCCGGTCCACCTAGTGGCAGGCCTGCCTACGCTGCGTCTTCCGGTTTGTAGTCGCCACTCAAGAACCTTTCTTCCCCATCGATTAACGCTTATTCGAGCGATGTGGCCTGCTGCTCTATCCACTTCAGCTTGCAAACTCTAAAAGCTATATCGGTGACTTTGGTCCTTCGGCAAATATCCTCGTTCCGGATTTTATCGCGCAAAGAAACCTCGAGCTTAGCTCTGTCCATTGCCGGCTGTGTGAGTCTGAGTTTCTCTAATAGGCCAAGGCCAGCAGTCAAGGACTACGTTTCTGTTCCATATGTCATTACTGCCAACACACCTTATTTGAAGTCTTCGGTCATCTATTTCGTCTTTTCCCCTGTGTTCAGGTACTGCGGGATTATAGACGAGAAGACATCACGCAATTTCCCGAACGCTGCCCATCCGAGTGGGATTCTTCTGACGACCTCTTTGTCGAAATTGGACTTACCTAATTGAACAATCTGTCCAGGCAGGTGAAGCTTAGGAGTTGAAGTTAGCACCAAAAAATACAAAGATAAAATAACTAAAAAAAACTTCTATTTCTATTAAAATAAACTTCTTTTTTTGTCAATATAATAGGCTCAGAATCTGTATAGTGGTGCAAAAGTTGTTACCTATCTATGATTTTGGGAATCTTATTACGAGTTTTTTTTTACTAAAAAATTGCCCAGTATAGTGTTACTGTTTACTTACAGTTACGTTGTTGCCGATCGCTACAGTTGTAGTTAAATTCGCCGTTGTACGATAAGGGGAATGTCGTCCTTCTCGTGATGTCAACACGGTTAATTCTTGCACGTATTTTGGATTATAGTATATAACTTTAGCCCGTTCTTGTTTGAAATTCTGTAGTAAAAAATATGTTTATTGGTTTACATAACATTTCTTGCATTTTTTTGTCACCCTCACCGCTTTTTGCTGGCGATAATGACGATAAATGAGAATTAATCTAGTCATAGCAAGTGGAAGTTATAATTAAAAGAAGTATTTTATTACAAGAAAAACACAAATCTGACTACAAAACGCACTCCGGACATAAAACGGAATCCAACGATAACTCACTCCTCAAAATCGGTCAAGCCATTAAGGCTACAGGTAGGGTTGACAACCGTACCTGTGTAATAAAATATCTTACGTTATTTCAAGTCCGATAAACTTTTCGATAGCAATAAAGTACGCGAAAATACTTTATTTTGTTATTTAACTTTTAAACATTATTTTTTGTGTAAAATTGAACCTAAATTTATCGCAATAACACGTTCCTTTATTGAACGCGCTGTCGATTGTCTGCTTGCATTTACTGAAAGAGTTTTTTCAGTCATCATCATCATCATCAGTCATAAGACGTCCACTGCTGAACATAGACCTCCCCTAGTATTCTCAGTAATAAATGCAAATTGGCGAAAAGAGAGAAATAGTCTTTAAATGTAGTAAAAAATATCTCCTGGTTTATTTAAGATTGCAATCACTCCTATAACGTAAAACGACCAATCACTGTTGAAAAGTGCTAAAAGTACCCAAAAATACAATTTTCGAAATAAAAGGTTGTCAAAAGCTTTTTTTTCTATGACTACTTTTTATTTAGGACCCCCAACGCTAAAATACGTTATTTACTCTAAAAAATATTGGCGACCCCAGCTACAGATGTGGTTATATAGGAGCACACAAACATACATACTTATAAATTCACCCCAAAAACAATACCAATATCGGTATCGGGTAAACACCTACTGAAAAATGTAGCTACTTAGACTGGGTACAATAAACTAATCTAAAGACACCTTGCAATGCATAATTGGTCAAACCGTTAGGGCGGTACAAAGTCTCATAAGACACACACTAAAAAAATACTTCCGACAAACATCACCCCCTTTCTGCACAGTTGGTAAAGAAACACCTCTTTTTGTTTTATAACAAAATATTAAAAGCGTTTTTCTGTAATATTTTCCATTACAATAATTTATAATTTGTCTAAGTCAAAACTTTTTAGCCTAAATACAAACAATTATTAATTATATAATTATTTAACACAAAACCGTTTCTAGAAATAATAGTAGTCTGTCAGGAACACTTACATTTTCATAACATTTTCCTTCATTTATAAGAACGACAAAGACAAAAATCGTAAACAGCTTAAGGAACATTTTTTTTAAATTGAATAATTGGACCACGTCAAATCTCTGAAGTTTTTTACGAACTGAATGTTAGGTGGTTTAGGTTAGTTTTAATCATCCCACAAAAATACCAATTTAGATTGGTAATTTTGATTTTAAAAAGTAGAGTTGCATTCATGATAGATTCAAATTTCCGCTACATTACGAGTTTATTTTTCTATCACTCATATGTAAACTGGAATTACTTCATATTTATATGCTATTTTATGAGTCGGTACAGTATTGCTTTACTAAACACCGAATATGCAAATAAACTTAAACTTAACTAAATTAACTTAGCAGTACTTATTGAAAGGTTGGTTGCCAAAGAACTTGTAAGCCTAGAACACCGCCGTAAGGTAGCGTGTCTGTCAATAATTTACAGAATTCATTTCTGAGAATGTGCATTACTACTGGACAAGTAGAAAGACCACCCCACTACCATCTTTACACGGTTTATTTCCCTTGGATACGTCCAAAGCGATTTGAATCAACGTTCTTAATCCGTACAGCCTAGGAGTGGAATAAACTGCCAGCTTCTTTGTTTCCTGAGATATATATTAGAGAAGCATAAAATAACAAAATAAATCGAAAGGGGGTACTTGTTTAGTTTGTCTGATTTTGAGTTTTTTTAATACAGAGGCTTATCCTCCTCGGCTGTTTATCGAAAAATAAACAATCAGCAACTATTTCTGCCCATAAACTCCAACCGAGTATTCTCTATTGCTTCATATGTTGTTAGTAGAAACAGAGCTTCAATTACTAGCTCCATTCCTTTGAATGCACGAATTCAAAGAATCCAATAAAGTGCGCCTTGTTTCGCTTTCATCGTCGGAGAGTTACAGCTTTGGTTTAGTTCAAATGGTAAAGTTTAAAGTCTCCATTTTACAATTTTACGGTTTGACCGTTCCAAACCAAGCTTCCGTAGAATTATCGCGGAATTATAAAAGAGACTTATTAGGCTTTTGCACTCGAAGTGTGCATTGATATGATTTTTTGGGATGTGCCCAACTGCACCCACCCTATGCCCCACCTTGCGCTATGGCGTAAAATACATTTCCACAGAATTTCCATACGACTCAGATTTTTGACCGAGCAAAGCGAAGATCTCACAGTTTACTGGGACAAATCGGCTTTTGTATGTATGTTTGTGTGTATATTTGTCCGATGATAACTTGTGAACCGTTGATCCGATCTTCATGAAATTTTGTAGGCATTTCTCTAATTTAGCTCATTTCAATACAATTTTTAAGTTCGAATATGAGCTGAATCGGTCTAGGGGTTGTGAAGATATAGGGCTCGCGAGGTCTCAGTTCGCCGCGAACTACTATTTTATGTATTGCCGAGTACTTCGTTAGTACCCTACCATGCCATGGTTTCCTTACAATGTTTTCTTTCACTAGTGACTAAAGCTACTTGTTGGCATTTGAACACACATCTTACGGCATGTGATCCGAACGCGCTAACCAATGCGCTGTCATCGCTCCAAATCTGGGTCCTATTTTATACGTATTACTTTTAGTGATTTGTTAATAGAGCTTCAATAGCAACATCACCCAACCTGCCGAAGCAAGTGCAATGTTTTCTGGCTCGAGGCCAGCTCTCGTTGGACCAGACCCAAGTCACGACGCTTGTGCTACCATTCACGGATTTTTGCCCCTTCCCCATTTCATCTTATAATTGGGGATAATATCAAACAATATTGGAGAACGAATAAAATGGGGATCAGTTACACCTTGGCTTGTTAAAATTTGTGGATGATTTTTTGCTATTTTCTTCTCGGCAATAACTCTTTGAGTTACCTATTATCTATATTATATAAAAGTAAGATTCATAAGACAAAATTAGCTAATATTCAACGAACTATAATAGAGATATGTCTATTATAATTCATTGCTAATATTGCGTCGGATTTAAAATCAGTTTTTGCCGCAGTGGTTGATACTCATAACATAAGTCATCATTTAGATTTAATTCAATTTCTATTGTACATTAGCATTCATTCCCCCCGTGTTGTACTCGTCCATAAAAATCAAATCCGAATGTGAGACATAGGAAAGTAATCTAAATTTCTCGGATTTCTGATCATTTTATTTTATTCCAACGCTCTTCATCCCGCAGCAGTTTAAGCAAATAATAAACTCGGCAACATGATCTCTCGTTACCTAATAACTGTAAAATTCATGAACGCGAAAGTCAATCCCAAAGGATATCGCATGCTCAAGTACCAATCTCTCAGTATGCGTCGAGGCTCTTGATATAAGACGTCATTTCCATTCACATGTTATACGTGGGAATCTGCTGATCCCTTATTACGCATTCCAAACGCGTGCAAGGCATCATATAAAATGTATTTATCTATATTCGCTTATATTATAGTGAGTTTACTCTACTGCGGATATCCTGTGTCCTACGTAGTATTGAAATATAGCCTGTTACAACTACAAGTATAGTTAGTTTAATAAGGCGTTACTTTACGGAAGTCCATCTTCAAACTGTATATCTAAAACCAAATCTCTAGTGTTTTCCGCTGCAATATCGCTTCTCGTACAATAAGAATTATCCTTTACCCTAGAGTACTGTGTCGTTTCACATCTACACGAGACATCAACAAGACGTATTGTTGTGATACAGTACTGTACAAGTATAGACGCCTAGACAGCCCAGCGATACTTCTGCATCAGCATTTAAACATCCCACTACTGGGATATCGGCCTACCTTCGAAGGGTGGTTAGGCCACACCTATCACGCTGGCCCAGTGCAGGTTGGCGGATTCACAAACACCATCGAATTTCGCCTCGGGAAAAATACAGGTTTCCCACGATGTTTTCCTTCACCATAAAGCCAGTATAGTATAAGTAAGTTCCAAATAACTCATTGGTTCCAAATAACTCAATAACTCACACGGGCCCGTCCAGGTTTGAACCTCGACCCCGCAAATAATTATGTGGCAAGCGTGCTCCCATTGAGCAGCCTTACTTGCTAGTGAAAATTTATTTTGCAATTTTAAGACCTTTCTAAGCTATATCGATATTTCTCTCAACAAATAATATCTAAATTGTCGAGAAGGGAAACAAATAAGGTCTAAAAATATCGAAGGGACCTAAATTATTATCAGAAGTGGATCTAAAAAAAATGTTCAAAGGACGGCCTCCGCTATGAATTCAAAATACTACTTTGATATTGAACCATTCCTGTTTGGTTCAATATCAAAATAAAAGTATTTTATCGGACTAAAATAAATATACGAGAAAACAGGGGAAGATTCCAGCAAAAAGTATGCATTGAAACACATTGCTGCGTCTTATAATTTGCTATATCACTCAAGGGACTCTCATTTTCCCGTAACACAACAGGAAATTTATTCAGGTAGATAATTACTTACTTGTTACATTGCTTTATTTGCACGTGTAAGAAAAACGTACTTTATCGATAATCCTACACATATTTTCGATTAAAGATCTTATTTCGAGATATATATTTTGGTTATATCGACTAGTAATAGCTAGGAGAGAAACCAGGATTACTTGACATTTTCTCGATAAAAGAAACATTGCAACGACCACTTGGTCTTCGAACCCCCTGTAATCAAGTAATAATTACTCTTTTTGTTTTAATAAAACGGGAATACTCACGTTAAATTGAGTCGGTTATTCCGACTATAGTTTCGATCACATTTGGTGACCTTTATCAAGGAATGCTCAGCGAGACACGCGCGCGACCTCGTCTTGCCTAGACTATAGTCGGAATAACCGACTCAATTTAACGTGAGTATTCCCGTTTTATTAAAACAAAAAGAGTAATTATTACTTGATTACAGGGGGTTCGAAGACCAAGTGGTCGTTGCAATGTTTCTTTTATCGAGAAAATGTCAAGTAATCCTGGTTTCTAGTAGTGAGATAATATGATTTTTTAAGGGTAGCGTAGTACAGAATTTAGATTGATTTCCTGGTTTAATTGCAATAAGCAATTATAAGATTTTATTTCTAGTGCGTCCAGAGTGCATAGTGCGCGTGTTTCCAAATGCGTTTACTTACTCGATGACGTTAACGCAATTACAAAAACTTGCACTCTATACTCTCGTTATAATTATTTACTCATATTTACTCTCGTTATATACATATCTTTTCACCTTCACGCGGATGTATATAACGCTATCTTTTTCTTAAATTGGCTCCTTAAATATCTGATTTGGGTCTAGGTTTTAGTTGTCTATATATGTGTGTGGTCCATGGCGTCCCCTACGCAGAGAAAATAAATAACAGGGAGCCACAGAAGGGAAAAAAAAACTTACTTTATATCAGGGAGCCATAAGTATGAAGCGTTATTAATTTTGTAGACGTTCTGGTGTAATTTTTGCTTTATTGATTTGCCAATAACAAATCATAATTCATCTTTAAAATAAGAGTGAACCAACAAACATCATATATCAAAATGACTCACTGCCCTGTGTGTTTATGAAGTTACAGACCATTTAACTTTAAGTACCCATGTAAGGACTATAATTAATACCTATAATGTTCAAACGAATTAGAGTCTTGTCTGTGTAGCAAAAGAGCAGGAATTTCAGTGTCGGCTGTATATCCTAACTTTCAACTTTAGCATCCCCGTTGAATCGTGTGGGTTGCAGTTACAGTTTCTCAAGTTATGATTAATTTATTACTTCAATGAAGCAAGGTTATTCGTTAACACAAGCGGCAAGTGTCCGCTTTGCCCTTGAAGAATAGGAAATAGAGTCTCTTTGTAATTATGGTAATTTAAAAGTTTTTTTCCGTCTGTCTTAGCGGACTATTCAGTATTCAAGGCGGGCTGGCAACTTTAGAGCAATGTCAAGACCAACTCGTGCTTCTTTTTAACAAAGGAAAAAAGTGTCAGGTCTGCGTTCAGAGGCTCTAATTACAAAATAATTTAGTAGTATTTATTGTGAAACATGTTTTACAAAACTTGACATATTAAGGAAATGTTAAGCGCTTTACACTTTACGTGAAAATCAATAATAGTTTATCAATGGAATTCTCGAAATCTTCATTTTTGTGCGAAGAACAAGCGGACTAAGGGCCTCTTTCATCATCACCAAGTAAAGTACCAAGTAAAATACTCGCCGGTTGCCGGTTACTAGAATCAAAATGTCGGAGTAATCG
The DNA here is from genome assembly GCA_947579745.1 of Apocheima hispidaria. Taxonomy (NCBI): domain Eukaryota; kingdom Metazoa; phylum Arthropoda; class Insecta; order Lepidoptera; family Geometridae; genus Apocheima; species Apocheima hispidaria. The sequence goes on from OX388162.1 coordinate 7,660,245, forward strand.
TCACATAAAGTGTACAATACTAGTTAGTTGGGACTTTAACTCGCCAATTAGCAATAATCGGAAAGTAGCTAATCAGCACTTTAGTTTGTAAAACTTTATAACAAATGTGTTTGATCAAAAAAAATGTCTTGAATGTAAATATAGTAAATAAATTACACAATAATATGTAATAAAAATGTGTAAATCAAAATTTACATTACAAAATTATGTAAATAAAAAACCAAAATACAAATTTCAAACACTGATAAAGAACATTTGTCATCAAATTCCACGTGTACCTGACAGGATCATATTCTATTGTTATTCTATAAAATGTCACTGCTTTCCACATAATGAACGTTTCACGACATGAAATGCACTTTTTTACAACTTAGTCCATCACATCATTGCAGAGTTGCTTTTAACTACTCGTGGAGGCTCTTTTTTCGGTTCAGACTGGCACATATTGAAATACGTATCACGTTTGTTGACAAGCGATAATATGGGTCCTCTCCCGGGTGTCATATGAACAGAAAGAAGGTGGTACAGAGTTTTAGTCGACGCTGGCAAGACATAAAATCAGTGCATGAATTTCCATTTTTATTTTTTGTTTTGTTTTGTATTTTGCCAGATAAGCTGATGATAGCACTCCCCTTTCTCACTCTCCAGATTTTAAAACGCACATTTCTTTAAAATATTTCTAATTATAGACAGATATAACATACAGTTTTTAGAAAATCAGTTTTAGTTACAAAAACTTGCAAATGTGCAAGTGAAATAACTGTGGCACGACTATACAAGTTTATTGGTAAAACACAAAACCTCTTATTCCCTGCATCATACCGTTGCTTTGGAGGCTTTGCGCTAGTTATCAATAACCCTACATAATATAAAACACCTTAAGACCCGTTAAATGTTATAAAACCGTAATACAATAAAATATTAGGTATGACATTTGTACATACAAATGTCACACCATTTTCGTCGCTGTCTCGTAACAGTTGTGTATTGTTTCGTAGATATAACGAGACAGCAACACAAGTAATGAAATGGAATAGCTTGAAAGTTACAATAGGCTTTGCTATTTATATCGATAGTTTAAAATAGTCACCCGCCGTGTCTGTCTTTCTGTATATCCTCTAACTCCTAAACCATGCAACGAATTTTATGTGGTTTTAACCGTTAGTTAGGTAATTTTTCAATGTAATTTTTTAAATTACACCCGTGCGAAGCCGGGGCGGATCGCTAGTTTTAATAAATGTATAATTTACTAGGATGCCCGCAAGGCTTCGGTCGTAAAGGCTACAGTAATGTTAAACCCCCATTTCAAAACTTCTGGATAAGGCTATCGAAAAATTCTGAGACATGCCTTTCTTTATTTTTATGTTTAGTACACCAGCCGAGTTTGATTGGAGGAGCACGAAAAAAAAAAACATACAAACTTTTGGAGTCCATTTTACCCTTTCAAAGGTGGAAATTTGCAAAATCCGTTCTCATTGTCCACCTAGTCCGTAAGTGGTTTGTTTTATGCGTTTTGAAAAGGTTCGTTATTTTATATTATAACTAGCTGTTACCCGCAACTTCGTTCGCGTGGACCTACAAAGTAGCATATGTCCGTCTCCGACCCTTAAGCTAAAACTATGCAAAATTTCAGCTCGACCCGTTCAACCGTGATCACGCGACAAACACCCAGACAGATGTATAGCCTATGTCACTCTAGGCACATAGAGGATTCCATCAACACCCTTAGATCAACACAAGGGTTCGGCTCGAGCTGATACTCAGTTGCTCAATGAACAACACCTCACCCGTCAAAATCGGTCAATCCGTTTGCCACTGGAGGTAATTTAAATAGGAACATACAAACATACGTATTCACATACACCCCAAAGATATTACCCTCATTTTCGGGCAGACGAGTAAAAATGAACTGTTTACTAAGAAATAGCGGGTAAAACCTTCGAGAGCAGCTAAACAAAATAGAGGCAAGAAACTTAAACAAAAGAAGCTCTTTTCGGTGTTTTTATTTCACAAAATAAAGCCACTAAAACATTATCGTTCGGTAGTAAAGCCGAGTGGAGATTACAGCGCCTTAGACGCTGCCCGCCTTTCATGTTACGCACCTACGCCTTCGCCTGGAGGCTTCAGCCGTCGCCATAATATTTCTTATCAAGAGTACACAGATACAGCCATGAAACTCAAAGATCCTTCCCCGAACTAAGTATTCTTGCTTGGGGCATCTGTGAATTTCAACTTTATTTTAAACGTATTTAAGACTGTAGAGGCTTGGAGACCTGGGATTAAACTTGGATGAAGTTATTGACAAATTCGATATAAATATTACCTTTCAACATGTGTGGATTGCGTCTAATATATTGTGAACCACAGACAGTGCATTGAAAAATAAAATGGTATTGCTCTAAAGTGCTTATAATAATAATAATAATAAATCATTTATTTCAGGCAACAGGTATTCAATAAAAAAACACAGGCCCATATTATAACTAACAGACTAATATAAATATATTATATTTAATTTACAAACTATAGTCTGGGACTTACGTCGCGATGCCGCTTCCCAGTAGCACCTGAAAACCAGCCCCGATGACCAGAATTCTGTTGAGAGGAGCGCCCCTTGTTCTTCGCTGGAGCCCGGAGCAAGTAACACTTGAAGTCGGTCGTCTAAATACTCGACTCCAGGCACTGCTGCTTCACCACCGAGGATGCTCCCCCTCAGCTTGTTCTGCACGTACGTGTGAACGTCCGCTCCTGACGCATTTGAGTCCACCCGCGATAAGTAGATCAGGAAACTTAGCAGGCAGCTTAGTAGCATGAAACTGCAAGTTGACGTGAAGGCATTCCTTATTTACTTTTATATTACACCACAGAAGGATATATTTCCAAGATATCCAACTCCTAACTAATATTATAATTCAGAGGAATATAGCCGTAGTCGTATCAGGACCAATAAAGCTTCAAGGAATCCTATAAAAGGGACCTGAAAACCTATAAAATGCGCGCGGGACCCTGTCTTGCCTAGAAAAAGATTACCGGATGTGATCGAAACTATAGTCGGAATAACCGACTCAATTCAAAGTGAGTATTCCCGTTTCATTAAAATAAAATTATTATACTCGGTTTCATTTTATTAAGTCCTTATTCTGCTGGACATAATCCACTGCAAGCGATATTTTAATTCTGAGAGGAAAAACTTCGGTAAAAAGATACTACGCGGAAACACAGAATAATAACCAGTACTCGACTGAAGCGTAACTTATCGTCTAAAACCATAACACAAAAAGTAATCCATAGCTTTTTACGAGAGCGACCTTAAAAATAAAACGCAGCTCCTTAACCTTACATAATCCGCAAGCAAACCATAGCGGAGGGTCGATTTTACACGCGATAAACCTGCAAAAGGATTTTTGTCCGTCCTCGGTCACCGGGTACTCTGCGATGTCGTAAATCACCGGCGATACCACTCTTGGATATTCTGTGACGGCGGCGCGGACTTCGAACCATTTTTACGGTGAACTTTTCAACAGCTCGTCCTGAATGAGATTCACACAGTGCGTGGTACTAATTTCGTCTGATGAAACGAGTTACGTTAATAATGAGAAAATAGAGATCGTTCGGATTCTATCAATGATAAGTTTTTGTTATTCTTCTGATGAAATGTAAGGCTAATTACGTTTTTTATACTACGAGCAATCAAGCAAGTCTCTTGTCTTTTTATAAGCGTCACGCATGCCCATCAGAATTTTCAGTTTTCAAACACTGCGCGGCAACGCACTGCGTCATCTCAGAAATAAGACGTTAAATCTCTTTATGCCCAGTAATTTCGCTGGAAACATTACCGTTTATTCCGGAACACGGTATTTTTGGCACACTACTGCTTGGAGGCTAAATAACTGACAATGGCAAAGGATTAGTAAAAACGAAGCTATGGAAGGTAAGGCTTTGAAGAACCATATCAATACGATCATAAATTAACTAAAAACTATTATATACTATCCACCAACTCGCACTGGGCCAGCGTGGTGGATATGACCTTATCACCCTTCAATGTTTAAAGTTTTAATACAGATGCAGATTATATACCATATTATTTTCGTGTCATCTACCTTTTTATGAATGAGTTGGTTTCTAATCGTATAGAAGAATGTCAGTGATAAGCAATACAATGTTTTGTTTTTCTTACCCTATGAGTGATAAATCGAGAAGATTTGGTCAGTTCTCCGTATTTGGTCCGTTCTTAGCATCGTAAATCTTCAGAGTACTCTGATATAAATCCGGCGACGAGAGCAAGGATCTATCCACTTTGGGCGGACACGGTTTTTAACAACTCTACTGGAAATTAACAGCCTTTCGTGCGATCGACGGCGATAGACTTGTGATATATGCAGCGATATTTCTTACGTTTTTCAGTCCAAAGCACTTTCAGTATCTAAATAGTGCTTGTACAGTGTGATTGGTTTCGGTTTTTGCTTAGCAGATAAACTCTTTATGGGCACCTTGTCTTATAAAGTGGCTATCTATAGGTTATAGTATGTTATAGATAGATAGATAACTCTTTATTGTTCACACCAGAAATTACAAACATAATACAAAAATCTACATAAAACTAGTGTAACAATTGGCAGCCTTATCGCTTAAAGCGATCTCTTCCAGGGGTTTAACGGGGTATGCCCTTATAAAGGAATATGTAGCACACAAACAGAAAAAATAGATATACTTACATAATAAGACTACATACTACTAAAACATAGTAAAATAATAAAAATATACTACTTACTAATGCTACAAAAATATATAGTATATACATACCTAAATAATAATATACATACATACATACATATACATAATTACAATCATAGAGGGAGCATGACGATGCAGAAACTATCCCATGATATAGTGCAACTTAACTCGACGCTTAAAAACTTCCAGTGAAGGTGAACGCTTTATTTCCGTAGGTAGTTCATTGCACAGTTTTACAGCCTTTACCGCGAAAGCACGAACTATAGGAACGAAAGAACTATAAGAACGAGGTTGTTGGTATCTAGAGTTAGAAGAATAGTTTATTTTTAAATGAATAACAAAGAAACTTGACTTCAAAATTTAGCCTTTGATACTCCGGACATATAGAGGAATAGAACGACATCTCACTCGGCGAAATCGCTCAAGCCGCTTACTGCAAGAGGTAATATTGGAACACAAACTTATATACATATTAACATACTTACTCGTATTTACTTACATACACCCCAAAAACATTAACTTGGGTAGTAGGGAATTAAACTGTTAACATTTCTAGTTTTAATACCTTCAACACTAAAAATATACCTAAGCTGGTAAGATCAGCAAAATCTGTTTTACAAACATTTCGTATTACATTTTTTGTAAAAATAATTTCATCGCTTATTTCTACATAAGCATTTATTATCAGGCGCCCGCCACTCCTAATTTATTTCTTGTGCGACATTTTTGAGAGAAATGTGTTTTTTTACTTGAAATACCTACAACTTTTGTTTGCTCCAATTAAACAGGGTTTTAAGTTACTCGCGAAGAAAATCTATAGAGAGTTTGTTCTCAAGCTCGCGGAGCGCGTTCTTTCTAATTCTGTTTATCTTTTTAATTCGAAATTGATTGAGGATGAAAATAAATCGGACCAACATCAGACCAACAACTTTAATACTCTATAAAAGCATCATTTATTTTGTGATCACGTTAATCTGATTGAAAATACCGTTTGTTTACTTTATAGAAACTGTCATTTATTCGGACTTAAGGACAGTGAATTAAGAAGGGTCTGAGGGCGAGACTATGAGTCCCTCGCTAGTTCGCCTAAAACATCAATCAGGACACCTATTGGACATCTTAATTTTTGATTGTGGGTTCGCATTCTATTAGGACTACGCCTAAGGATGATAGGTGATCTCTGGGAGGGGGCGACACGAGGTGTGGGTGGATGGTCTGTGTGAAAAAAGGTACGTGAGCGGAGGAAGAGAAACCAGAGCATTGCATGATGACGGCTGATATAGAGATAAGATGAAAAGATAGGTACTGTGACTGTGACTTCAGGCTGTTGATGATGACGATGAGGTGTGTCCGGAAATCGGTATACGTGCCGAAAATACGTATCTATAACTACTCATCATTCTGAACAACTTTTACTATGAATAAGATGCCATGAAATCCGTAGAACAAAAATAGCAGCTGTTCCATATACAATAATAATAATGAAGTATTATTTCGTTGAGTGTGAGATAATAATTATCATTGGAACAGCTTTGTTTCAAAAGTTGTCCAGAATAATGACATCTTTCTTATACTTGTTTTCGGCTTGGACAACGACGTCCGACACACTGTATATCAAAGGAAAGCATTTTTTAACCACTTGTGTAAATTCGGCGAAAATTCTGGCTCTCAATAAATGTCTAGGGGACCGCACGTGACACATGTAGGTTCCATCTCCCGTGTCAAAGCTACGGTTGGTTTTTATCACAGAAGAGAACATTTTTTTACTTCTTTTTATTTAGTATACCATCAAAACCTAGATGAACATTTTGAAATTTTCGTTATGCTACATCATAGCGCTAAGTTTTAAATAGTTTGCTCTGCAAGCGACGGACTCATGGTTTGAAATATCGCTGTACACTAGTGGCAAAGTACGTTACGGTCTTTTGGGACAAAGTACCTATTATAAGCTGCTTGCTCACGCGTAGCAAGCAGTTAAGTACGAGTAGGTATCTTTATTTTATTTATCTTGGCCAACATTTACGCATTGGACGTAATAATGTTTACTACAGTGGGACCAACTTATATGTAGAGTTGGTTGACGGAGCCACAATCGTATTGTATATCTAATCTAAATGACTCCCGTGAAAATGTTCGTTCCATTATTTGGCCAGCACTACCGATAAGTTTGTAATTCTGTACCGTAAATGCCCAAGAGGACTATCCATGAGTTTAATATTCTTGTCATAAAGGCAGACCACGCGTGAACTTGCCAATTAAGACTCCGTCTGGCTAAACCCTGATGGAATATATATCTTCTTGCTATTGTAAGAGGTAAATACTACGTCGGGTAGTGAAATATGTCATTATATGAAAACACGGAATACAGTTAAACAGTTTTCGATTCATGTTTCACGGTGGGATACACAGAAGAGAGAAGTATAAAAAAAATCCTTAAACAATTTTCCTTTTCTGTAGTGGGATATGTACTTAAGAAGCATTTCACATGGTGATCCCAAATACTGCATGTTATGTTATTACTAATAGATCAGTGATATCCGTTGAAAGCCCTGTTAAGCGCGCCCTTGCATTGAAGCGTGCTTATACGTGTGCGATGTCAGAGTATGAGGGGCTCTCGGGTGTGGCGCAACGCGTGACGCCCGCTCGCTAGCGCGGGTCGCCTTCGACTGAGTTAACCGTTGTGCTTAGTACATTACTACGCACCTCGAGTCGGTATCATTTCTGCCCGGTCCTTGCGAAGTAATATGAGGTCTATGCCTTGACATACTGTCCTTTTTGTGTCGAGTATGTACCTTTGTTCGATCTTCAGTTTCATTGCCTTTCGTTTGTACCCAATTTATGGTTTTAGTTTATTAACGCGTCAAAACGATTCTCTGATCATTTCATTCATATAAAATGTAAATATTATAACACAGGTTTTATTTTGCTGCCAACGAGTTCAATTTACAGATTTATCAAGATAATTAAATAAAAAAGTAGTATCGCTTAGTATATTTTGGAGCTTGTGAGCGACGTCGTAATAACCAGTAGAATGGCAGTAACGGTACTGTAGAGCCATTACTGTAATTTTCAGTATGCAAGGGTCAATGCACCGTATTTTATTTTCACCTATGCGTGTCGAGTGTGAAGCGTTATTTTTTATTGTCTCTACAAGCTGGATTGAAGTTCACAAAATGAAAGCGTTTAAATATAAAAGTACTCTTTGGCTTAAGCTTTATCCTTGTTATATGGCAGAGTTCTCAACAGGTCTTATTATAGGGCCTATGATTTCAAATTTCAAAAACGGCTTGGCTAGAAAGCGCTTTTCCGATACAAGGCCCTTGGTGGACAAAAAAACAGTCGCTGTCGCGGTTTTTAAATTACATTTGTGTCCCCGACTAAAAAGACATTACACGAGATAAGATGGTGTGTATTTTTGTCTGTGGCATCGTAACTATGAAACTTTTTGAGCTATTTGAATGCTGCTAAGGTTCTTATTAGAAATCTCTATTCTTCTCTATCTTTTATTAGATTATTAAATCTCTTTGTATAACCTTCATGAAAGATATTTTATACAAAATAAGTAACATTAAAAAAACTAGACAATATTAAAAAATAAAGCTAATGTTTATATTGAGTACCTGTACTTGTCCCTATCTCCGAAAAGTCTTTTAATGGAGTAGTTTTTGTAACGTTAAACTAAGAAAAGGCAAAGTGAACTTAGTTGAAACGAAACAACTTAAGTACCTTCACGGTAAAAGTATACAACGAAGTAGTTTTTGTACTTTTACGAGAAACCTCTTACAGGAAATAATTATTGTTTGATACATACATAGAATCATTGTTGACCGATTAGACAAACGAACCAAAACTGTATTACAAAAAATGGCAGACACTCGCGGAAATGCTGCTTTATGAAAGAAACATTTTAAAAGTTTCAAATACAATGTACAATCTCGCTTACAAATGCAAGCAGTTCTGTGAGGATTAAATTTAATCTACAGCAGAGATGAGTACACAAATAAAAATATTTATTTTAGAGAACACCGCCGTTCTCAAGGAGCCTGGGGTATAATCAAAAAGGAAAACAGATTTGTTTCAGGGTGCGTTGGCAGAGTGTCATCTTTTTCTCGTGTTTTTATTGATGCCGTATCGTCGTAGAGGGACACGCGTGTGTTTTACCTGATCCGATGGGATGTAACCATCCTTTTATTCTAAGAATATCTTGACCTAGTTGCGAGCGAGAAAATTGAAAAGATTTTGTGATGCACGTACGTATCTACCACGGCAGATAACTACCTATCCATCTTGTTTGTTTTCGTGTTCGTTTTTGCATGGATATATACGAGTATGTTTAAGGATCGGGGACTTTTTATCCCGGGAAAATGTACGGATCCTAAGGATTTTTTTACGCGGGTGAAAGAGCTAGACGCAGCTAGTTATTATATAAATCGAATTGGAAAATCTTGCGGTTAAACCATGAGCAACAGTTTCTTTGTACTTGAATATTGGATACCTAAGCAAATATAAAGTCAAAAAGACAACTCCCTCGCTAAATAAAAGACCCGTATTTAGTTATCGAACTTTGACACAGAAACACATCAAAAATTTTTCAAAACCTTGTTATACTAACTTTAATAAAACCGACTAGGTAATAAACTAATATTGGAGTTGACATCGAGCTTACAGAAATTGTCAAAGGGCTGGCAGGGATGAAATTCCCAAGAGCTTTAGCAAGCTCTACCTGAATTCGTTACATAGTATCGACGGTCAAATAGTAACTGGATGTCCAGTCACTAGTGTAAGCATGTTACACACACACTAGATCGATTCAAATAGAGTGTGGTTATGTAAGAACCCCGCTATCTCAGGGGTAAATGTTCTAAGTGGACAGAAACTTGTTTACCGAACAAAGCAACGATCTCGGACTCTAATCTCGGACTCGGACTGAGTAATTATTATTTGGAATTTGTATCTATATTTTGTTGGACGATAACTAGCGTATGCGATAAGGTACTAACCGTTGATCCGAGTCTTATGAATTGCAGCTCAAATATGAGCAAACTTGTTCGGAGGGTTGGATAGGTCTAGGAGTCGCAAGATCATGGTTCGTGATGAACAATTAGTACTAAAGACATAAATAAATAAAAATAAATAAACTGGTATCAGTGCCGCGAGCGCGGACAAATCTCCTGCAGGAGGCACCTTTTACACGGGCACTTCGCACTCTCACCGTCATTGTGGTTGAAATTGACCTATTTGATTGTGCTCTGACTGAATTTACAAAGATAGCGTTAAGGGTGTTGTGTTATTCTTAACTATGTATACTTAGCTTCGCTATCGCATTAGGTAGTGACCTGTAATGATAGCTGTAAGTTGGAAAATAAATAAATAAAAATAATAAAATAAAATTTAAAAGACTCATGTTTGACAGTTTTCTCTACAATAATACATTTGAAAAGTATTTGTGCTAAATTGACGGGTAGCTGAAAGATACGTTGAAAAGACACTCAAGTCCGTTCAGCACAATAAATAAGTACGTCAAATAACAACAAACTCATAAACAGATAACCGTGGGTTTTTTGGCAATTATTATTCGTGTTCAAATGTCTCCGCGTTTCTCCCACATATGTTTGTACTTCTACAAGAAAAATAATTATGTTTTAGTACATTTTTGTGGAATAAGATGCCATCTTTCAATACATTTACACCACCGCTAGTATTTAAGCAAGCAACCACTGAACATCGAGGGACTTTGTCAAAAATCGAAAGAAGCAAATCCCTTCCCTATGTGAGTTCGACTAAAACGTAGACATCTGGCCTGTTTTAGACTACTTTCGCACCTGGCACCCCCTTTTGCCACATCTCCCTTGATTTGAGGATTTGGTCCTTTGGTTTGTAATACTCTCTATGAAGAATAATTAAAAAAAAAAGAACGTCTTCATCAGAATTATATATTTAAATTTGCTTATATATTATAAATTTATATATTTATATAAATTTATTTATATATATATTTATATATAATTTATTATATATTTAAGTTCTTAACTATCATAATCGAGATTACATTGACGCCACCCGTGAAATACGTGTAATTGAGAAGTTCCGGTGGCCATCTGTGGTCTTCTGCAACAGTTCCACTTCACAAAATTATACTTTCTGGATGCAAATGCTTGACTTGTTGATGTAAGACCCAAAATCGCTATATGTATGCCCATAATATTTCCCTCAATTCCTCATGGATCCCATTATCAAAACTGGATTTTGATAAAAATGAGATGGGACCATTCTGGAGGTATCTCCTTTCAAATAAAAAATAATATTTCCAAAGAATCGAATTGTATTGGCACCACCCGTGAAATACTTATCATTTTAGATTTCCAATGGCTATCTGTGGTAAGTCAAAAGTAAATCATCATCATCGTTATCATCACCCATAAGACGTCCACTGCTGAACATAGGCCTCCCCCTTAAAACGCCACACCGACCGACAACGTGCCACTTGCATCGAACTTGCATCTAGTGGGAGGCCTACCTACGCTGCGTCTTCCAGTTCGCAGACCACAGATAGCCATTGGAAATCCACAATAAGTATTTCACGGGTGGCGCCAAGAACATTCGATAGTGCAGTTTTTCAGAGTATTATGTTGAAGTAGGTTTTTTTTTGTTATAATGATTTTTGTAGGTCGCTTATAAAAGTGTCACAAGGACATAATCGATAGCAGTCACCTCGGTTAAAAACGATCAACCTTATTAAGCAAAATAGTGATAGCTTACCCATCAACCCTTTTACACTTAACAAGAATCTGTCAAACTATGATAATGGATGGAGCGTGGTTAGCCTCGCTCAATCTAACATCAGTCTAGGCAGTTAATACTTCATTAACTCCTGCGAGACCCACCCCACCCGATCCTCGCTCCTCGTTTACGACACAAACCTATTTGTTGACAAGAAAATTCCATTGTTACCCCCGCTCCAGCACGCAAACAATCTAGGTAAATTTGCTAATTAAAATTCAAGAGAAAGAACTACAAATAATGACCCCGCTTTAATGGATAATCTAGAAATAATGCAGCACTTAAGGTCAACCTCATGACTTTGTTTTTCTTTTAGCTAATGGACCTGCCACGGGACAAATCCCCTGCTCGGTGTGGCTCTACTGACAATGGTCGTAAGACCAATAAAAACTTTACTTTTAACTCGGCACGCCCTGCGGGTCGGAATTTATAAAATTACTTTTTTATCTTCTGTCTTTTGATAACGATCCGACGATTCAAGTGATCTTTAAGTTTCAAAACAACTTTGAACGCAAATTTCGCAAAAAATGGATACCTTATCGTTGTTTTGATGCAAATAAGATACGACGAGATACTTTCATCGATCGGTCCCAAGATAAGAATAACTTGGAGAGATTTTACAAAAATCGTCATCTTGTAACTTCTGGCCTGACTGGAAATGATTTGGTTAACATCTGAAATCACTGGCTTCGTAAAACAATACTCAATACATTTATTGCAAACATTATGTGAAATACATTGAGATCTTAAGTAGCATATTTTAAATAGGTATTCATAATGACCCTGATTGGGTATGGCAATATCGTGCGGAGCGGGTCAAAACTCGCAGTCATGACATTAAACAAATTACTGGACCATAACATTACAGTAATTTAGTGTATTTTATCGAGAGGTCATCTAACATTCGATGTCAAACGCATTCGGCCACCCGTCGTGCGCTGATGCCGCATGCCGGAGATTTATCCACTGGCGCGTACGATGAGGGCTTGATGACGTCACAATCGACATATTTTATTTATCAAAACAAATAATTTTAATACTGCCGCCGCCAGCATGCTGGGTTTGGCAACTGATAGTTTGTTTTGGTTAGTATGTATTTTGTTTATAAAAAACAATTTTTAATACAATTCTACATTCGCTCATGTTTATAATGTTTAGTTTACAATAATTTTAACAAGTTTCTCGTATGGTATAATACCAACTCGATGTGATAGTGTTTCATTATACTTATATGATAATTTATATTTTATAAAAACTAAATATGAGAACATGGAGGTAAGCATATATTACATACCTGTTCAGGTATTAATAGCCGGTTATATACAGTTTTGATAAAATACGACTATAGGCACTATCCTTTTCCGGGCTGAAAAGGATGTACCCACAGATGAACGAACGGATTTAAGCGACGTTTCAAAGTTCAAACACCAACTTCAGCGTTCACACGGGTCGTTATCATTATTTTCACACGAAAAGTTTTGCAAGAGGAAAGACATAATGACATGATAGTCATTATTTTAGTATATAAATGAATTTGGAATAACCTTACACATTCAAATAATGTTTTTTGAATCAGACCACACCTTATGAATGCATATATGAAGACTAAGCAGGTGTCGTTGCATGATATCACTGCAGTTCTGCATTTGAGTAGCTGTGTCTAGGGGAGCAATCAGAGGCGCACCATTTGATGCGGACTACCTCTTCCATGTCCACATACAAAGACATAGAACAGCGTAGAGCTTTCAAACACTGCGAATATTTTTATTCATGGTCCTGCTCCCCCAAAAAAGTTCTTATTATTCTCAATTTCTTTGTTGCCCTTAGTATTTAAACAAGCCGGTTTTTTTTACACGTTGTGTATTTAGCCAGTGTCAAGTATTGTAATATTTCAAGTGAAATCAAATACTTCACAATCAAAATAAGTCATAGTCTAATTCAAGCAAAGTAAGTCACGGTCAAGTCCCCGTCATGCCCTGGTAAAGCGGTGGAGGCTTTACTAGAGGTTTCAATGGAGTTTTGGAAACAATAAGAAGAGTTACGTTTCACAACATTATACTATTCAGCAACACTTGTGCACGCTCACGAACACTTAGCGGATAAAAATCCACCATTTTTACACATTAACACTTTGAATAACACAAGTTTTGGAAAATAATACAATGACGCGACATGAGATCTTCACGCTCCCGCCAAAAACTCCACAGGCCGGTGTTACTACACAAAAGGCCTTCTTTTTTTTTAAATTTACGCTGGCAATAATTAATTAGGAATTAATAAGATAATTGTATCTTGGTAATAATTATTTTGGTTTGGCCGCTGTCATAACAATTTTTCAAAACCATTCATTGAAACCATTGTTTTTTTCATAACATTCTATTTTTATAACCAGTTATGAAACATAATTTTCTATTCTCGAATAGAAAATTATATTTCATAATTTTCTAGAATCGAGAACTAAAAGACGTAGGTACAAACCTACAACGCCACTCCTAAAACTCACTCAGGTCATATCAAGGACATGAATGTGGAAAGCGGCAGAAATGTAGACACTAAAGCCACGGTCACGCCATATCTAATTGCAATCCACCTCCGTTTTAGATATGGTATATGTGTACCAGTAATAATTAAATGGGATCTATTCTATGATAGACGTCACACTGCAGGCACTGCACGCTGTAAGTATCGAATTTAATTTCAATTTAATTTAATTTATATTACATTACTGATCCACATTTACTATACTCGTAACTGACATGGACTGTTACTGTGTTTGATGTGAACGGGTAAAAAGTAGCCTATGTGTTAATCCAGGGAATAACCTACCTCCATACCAAATTTCTTCCAAATCCGTTGAGCCGTTACAGAGTTGAACGGGAACAAACACACTTACACACTTACATACATACATGCTTACATACATTCATACTTACATACTCACACACTCGCATACTCACATACTTACACACTTACGTACTTAAATCATTACGTACTTACATACTTGCATACTCACAAACTCACAAACTCACTTCACACTTTCATACTTACATACTTACACACTTATATACTTACCTACTTACACACAAAAATTCTCATTTATAATATTAGTGTGATTAATATGATAAAAATATTTTTGTACACGCGAGCGAAGCTGTGGACAGAAGCTACATTTTAAAAGAATGCTGATCAAAATAAGACTAACCTGATAGATTAATTTCCATTAGCCATAATTCAATAAATGTTCGTTTCTGAAGGGAAATTGGATGCTGAAATCTATCATCGTAAATACACTTCCCTATAGTCTCTCAAGGAATCAGTTGCCATGAACTGATTTCCTGAAGTTGATTTTAAATTGAGAAACGCTCCCCGAAATCCGCGTAGCCTTTTAAGCAAATTGCGTTAGGAAAGTTGGAAATTATTAATTGCCAAAATGTTTAGTAAATACTTAAACGATATTTGGAGGCGTGGGTAGTGTCTGAAATCGGCCCCAGGCTTACGAAATTACTTTACGAGTTTGGACCCTGAATTGGAGCCAATTAAAACGACCTAAAAAGTTACGGATTTCATTTGCGTTATTGAAAAACTAATTTCTGCTAATGATTAAATGATTTTCGGTTTTGAAGCTTGCTTGTTTTAATTTACGTCAACCAAAAAAAAAATAAGGCACCGCGCGGTACGAGCGTTAATTGTAGTAAGATTGTAATATAGTTTGTAGTTTTAGAGATCTCAGCGATGTTTTCGGGCGGTCACTACTCGAATATTATTTTATATTCATTTCTTTATTTTTATATATTCCGCTTAATCAGACAAATCAACACACAAACTCTTATCTACACACAAATTGTTTTCACGCACAGTAAGCCTGAAAGTCATTTATGTGGGAAGTGCTTTTACGTGCATAGCCGAATAAGTAAGATCTCGGTCTGGCACGACGCCAATGTTTGTAAGAAGTTCCCACGAGAAAGTCTCCACACGGGACTTGCACAGGTACCGGTAAAGTTCCAGAAAACTGCTGCTGGCTTTTGTGTCCTGTAACGGAACCCACTACTTTAAAGTTTCGGTTGTGTAGTTACAAGTTGGAGTGGTGTTTAAGAAAGTAATGTGTGAAATAAAGTTGTTTACCCGACTGCCCTAAAATGAGTGGAGTGTTTTGGGAAGTCGGATGCTTCATAGTAATAGTTATATATTACATCCTGTAGTCTATAAAGCTTGGCCGATTTTGATGAGTGAGGTGAGGTTAAATTCCACTTTATATCTGGACTGTAATAGGGTAGATTTGGTAGTCGTGCTTTTTTGGTTTTCCTTAATAATAATTTTTGGTTATATTTGCAGGAAGGTAAGCATCAGTTCGCATTTTAAATCAAACGAGCGAAAGGAGTGCTTATTCAAAATAAACGACCAGACTATCATCACTACGTTTAAGAAACGGGAGTTCCATAGAAAAAATAAAAAAAATATTCTATGAAATTTTATTATAATTAATTATTGTATGAAACGTGCACTAGAACTGAATACCCATAGAGATGGTGCGATAGACTCAAAAGATCTATAGAGCAGGACAGTGGATAGCCTCCATTATTTCTAGTACACGTTTGTACTACATGTTCAGTCTCACTTTTTTACTAGGCACTTGCACCAGACTGAAAACGACAATGGAAACCCGATGCCATTCTCGGCGCGTCTAATGTAAAAGTTCGAATACCTAAATAATATATAGGTTTCCTGATTTACGTACTAATTTAAGGAAATCTTTCACTACAGTTAATGTTGTTGTGTAACAATTCTATAACAGAAAAATAGTCCAGCGTTAACCCAAAATGTGTCGTATTTCTTACCAGAATGCCGTCTTTTTCCCATCTTCTTGTTATACTCGTATCTAGACGAAACATGGCGCGTTACGCGTTGTCGATTTTCTGTTTACTGTCCCCGTAGGCTCATAAACACCAGTACGGGGAAATCGACTGGGAAGTGCGGAGATATAAAACATATTGAATCGCCTGTTATGTGTACAGAGATGCTACTTTACTACGCATGAGTACTTTGTCTGTATTATAACGTTCAGATCGAACGACAAATAAATAAAAACGAAATCAAAGACTGTTTTGGCTGCGGCTCGCTCTATCTGTTAAGCCTAGTTTGGGCTGCGCTTGTAATATAGGAAAAGCTCACACTTGGCACTCTGTTATAGGCGAGTGTGACGATAACCATCAGGCGAGCGTCTAGCTCGAATCGTCACTCAGTATCGCAAAAAAAGCTTCGCATGCCTACTCATAAGGTGCTATTAAAGAATTAATCAAATTTCATTCAAGACATGTCTGTAAAAACGGGAGATCTCCTCTTCGAGGTTTTAATAGCTTTGTCATGAAAATAATGGAAGGAATGAATATTAATATCAGAGTTGAATGGCAGCGTTTGCAATGCAAAGAGATTTACTGCTTTTGGTTGAAATTTCCCCCTGTTTAAACATCACTTTGCTACGTGTAGGTGTATAGGTGCAGCTATATAGTAGCTTGTGGACTTCTTTAGATTTACAATCTGGTTCAACATTTTCAGTTTGAGCTTACGATCTTTTTCAAGAATAAACTAACACAACTAATATTATAAATGCGAAACTTTTTGAGTATGTGTGTGTGTATGTTTGCTCCGATTCAAGTCAAACGGCTGAACGGTTTTTTAGGCATGGTTGAGGTAGTTTATGTATTTATTTTATTTATTTATTTATTTAGGTTCACCTACAGTGTGCACACCAATACAATGTCAAAAATATACACAAATAAAATAGAACTAAATGTCACAATACTTACAGGTGAAGACAGCATGCAATAGCAGTTATAAAATAAGCACATAGCACCGACCATATATTATATAGCTTTTTTTTATTTTATTTTTTTGTTTAATACAATTGCTCCACGGACTCCGAGGTCCGTGCCTTTTATCAAATTTTACAATTATTTATCAACTAAAACTGAATATAAAAACTAAAGATTTTACAAAAAGAATATACCAACAAGCAGCGTCCGTCACG